>CM037780.1:47269416-47319416 GCA_021229015.1 Solen grandis | reverse complement strand
ACCACACGATTAAAACAAAACTAATATTTTCCGATAGCGTCACGGGACCATGTTACATAGGCACTCTGTTTTGGAGTTCAGACTCGTGTATCAAATTGATAAGGACTGACATACCATTTATTGCAATGACCGTTTTGAACTAACTTGTCTATGTTGGTGTGAATCAGCATTTTACAAATGGATGAAAACTGTTGATAAGTCTTGTCGCAGACGCGGCCTTCGGTATCCATCCGGAATTCATATTGATAAAAAGACAGTATGTGCATAAGATCCTTAAGACATGCGTAAGACCGTAATTTTAGCACTACTTAAATGTTCGCAGATACCTCATATCTCCTCCCGAAAACAAGAGTTTTCATTCGATATGTATCTTTACGAGTGATAATAAATGGGAGTGTATACAATAGTGGATGTTATCAACTGAACTGGGAATGGCAAGGTTTTTTTTTTCAAACAGGACCATTGTTATACGTTTTGCCAATTTAAACAGTTTAAATATATAAGATGTTATGTAAGCAGTTTTCAAAGCCCAAAAGACTTAGAGTATCGGATTGTCGAAAAAAAGTTATTTGACCTGTCAAAAAAGGAAACGATTAGAAGTCGAAAATATAAATAATTCAATTAGAAAAACAGTTCGGTTAAATGTAGCTGTAGTGCTCGTATCTAGTGTCCGTGAACTTGTTATCACTGTGGGACCAAGTCTTGGCCGAGTCGCTCAGATTCTTTTTTATGTGACGAAGCCTTTCAGCTGGCTAACGGTAGGTCGATGGTCTACCCGAGTGTCTCAATGCACTGCGGACTACATCTACCTCATAGGCTTGACGTCGCTGAAATACCGTCCTGGCAATGGTACAATCCAAAACACAACGAGAAAGTGTTCGCACCATTCTTCTCCAGAAAAGATATGGGATCAAGTATAATATGAAGCGATATGATATACATTTTCAAGGCCATATGTCTATTTCACCGATAAGATGTAAAAGTAGAGATATACTGATATTCGAAAAATAACCGAAGATATAGTTTTGAAAAAAAAAAAGTAATATTTCCATGCTTCCATTTACAGTGTGACCATACCACGTGGTATATATGTCATTTTAAGCTAATTTGCCTCAATTCGAAAAAGAAAACTACTGTAAGTAAGTATCGAATTTCTTCTCTAATTTAATCGGGATTATGAACTTATCATAATCCCCTTTTATTTTGGGACTGACAGCAATCGCCTTTGCCATTTATTGTTTCTGAAACTAAATACGTAGATCGTTTAAATAGCCAGTGATTAACTTCCTGGATGATGCGTTTAACTACCATGATTGAGTCATTTTTCGGCGATGCTTGCATTTTAGTATAGTTTTAATAAGCCTCTCTTCACAGGCGCTCGAGTATAAAAGAGCAATTTTCGGAACTGCTCAGTCTTTTCAACTGCATGTCAGTCGTGTGAGAATAAATTTCAAATCAATCATCTCAAGAATAATCCGGCATCTTAACATCACATCATGCCAAAAAGACGGGCTGCAAAGCCGAATGTAGATGCGAAAAGATCCAGAGGCGACCAGACAAGCGATCAGCCGAAGGTAGATGTGAAAAGATCCGGAGGCGGCCAGACAAGCGATCATGTTGAGGTTTTGCCCGTGACTCTAAACGATGAGGCTCCGCAGCCGGCAGGTAATGTGCAAAACCGAAACCGTTTTGTAGAGTTTGAGTGCATTTGAAGAAATTCGGATGTGTTACATTCTGACCTCCCTTCTGTAAAACCCCCGCCTGTAACAGGAGACGTTCAGTCTGATAGGATTCATCTGGGCTCCGACGATGTGTCGGCACATGTCCCGGACTCAATCGTCCAGAAAATTAGGGATAATCAGTTCATTAACCTGGCAATTCTTCTAAAGGGCAACATCGAGCTAAATGACCTTTGCTCGAATGTTCTGATTGTTAATGAAAGTGGGCAGGCAACTCGAGACTAAATCCAAACAACACAGGACAAAGTTTCTTCAATTGAAAGTTGGACCAGTGCTTTCTTTATATTTATGTCGGTCTATATCCGGTTTCACAGCACTCATGTGCAAGATTTGCTCCAATTCATATCAATTATCCGTGAAGCAGCGGGTCGATCCAACTCTATGGCATGGCGAACCTATGACGAACAGTTTAGGCTCCGTCAAGCCTCCAATCCTCAACCCTGGGGCAAAATTAATTCTGACTTGTGGCTTCCCATTATGAGTAGGCCTGACCTTCACTCTAGCTCTCCCACCTCCCAAAAGGAACTTGTCTTGATTTTAACAACAGTTTCTTCAACTGGTCCAATTGCAAATATATCCATGCCTGTTCCTTTTGTGGCTTATCTAACCATGGTAAAAAGACATGTTTTAAATTAAACCAAAGTCGGGGGAATATTCGTTTTCGGGGAGGAAGGGGAGGTTTTACAGCCAGAGGATGATATGCAAGACGCGGTAACAGATAACTTAGCTACTGTTAAAACCACGGTCGCTGACCTGCCCTCTGTTTTTTCTTTGGCTGAAACTCCTATTAATCTCAGTCAGTTACAGGATGAATTAAGACACTATGACCCTCAAAAAGCTTCCACTATCCTAAATAGTTTTACTCATGGTTTTCCCTTATACTACACTGGGCCTAGACAATCTCGAGATGCCACCAATTTAGAATCTGTTAGTGTTAGACCAGAAATCGCAAAACAAAAAAAATTAAAGGAAATTGAAAGCGGGAGGGTGGCTTGTCCTTTCAATTTTCGGCCAATTCCGACCCTCAGGTCCTAAAAAAGAGCCGGGGGAATACCGCCTCATTCATCATTTATCCCACCCACCTGGCAACTCTCTAAATGATTTTATTGCCCCGAGTTAGTTATGTTCAGTGGAATATACACAATTTGACGAAGCGGTTAACATGGTTCAAGACCTTGACAGAGGTTGCTTGTTAGGCAAGTCAGACATAAAATCCGCCTTTTGACTCCTACCAGTTTCACCCCTCGATTTTGATCAGCTAGGCTTTATGTTTGAGGGTTAGTTTTACTTTGACACAGCCATGCCATTTGGCTGTAGCATTGCTTGCAAAACTTGGGAATCGTTTGCCACTTTCCTTGAATTATGTGTGTCCCATCATTCAAAGGTTTGCTGTCTCTTGCACTATTAGGATGATTTTTTGTTAGGAGGTAAAGCAAAGACAGATCACTGTGCATCAATTATGGCGGTTTTTCATGAAAAAATGACCGATCTAGGGGTTCCGATTTCCAATGAAAAAACGGACGGTCCAGTCACTAAGATTGTGTTCTTTGGCCTCCTTATTGACTCAGAGAAGATGATTGTTCAAATTCCAGGGGAAAAATTAGCGAAATTTCACAGAAAATAGATGATTTACTTTCTAGAAAGAAATGCACATTGGAACAAATGCAGTCATTGATAGGTTCGCTGAATTTTGCTTGTAGAGCTATCTTTCCTGGCAGGTCCTTCTGTCGAAAGATTGATAAACTTTATTTGTGGCTTAACCAAACCTCATCATTATTTACGTATTTCTGTTGAAATGAAGGAGGACCTTAGGATGTGGCAAGATTTTTTTTAAACATTTCAATGGCATTTCGGTGTTTCACGACCGGTACTGGGTCTCAGGCGAAGACCTTCTATTGTTTACTGACAGTGCTGGTGGCCACTCCTTGGGTATTGGGGCATTCTTTGCAAGTAAATGGACGTATGCTTGATGACCTGATCATTGGATAATTTCTGGCATTATAGATGATATTACGGTTTTGGAGTTCTTCCCAATCCTGGTCTCAGAAGAGAAATGGGGTGAAAGCCTTCGAAATAAAAGAATTCTGTTTCACTGTGAGAACATGCCTGTGGTCCACATAGTTAATTCCATGACCTCCAAATATTCTAGGGTCATGATTCTGCTCAGGTCATTTACTCTACTATGTTTGAGGCTAAACGTAGCTTTCAATGCAGTGCATGTCTCGGGTAAGTCTAATAAGA
Source organism: Solen grandis (assembly GCA_021229015.1). Classification (NCBI taxonomy): domain Eukaryota; kingdom Metazoa; phylum Mollusca; class Bivalvia; order Adapedonta; family Solenidae; genus Solen; species Solen grandis. Next base: position 47,315,436 of record CM037780.1, on the reverse strand, counting down.
CTGCAGATGCATTGAGTAGATCTCTTTTTCAGAAATTCAAACAACTCGCTCCAGAGGCAGCACTAGAACCAACCCTATGCCAGACCATCTCTGGAAGATCTTGTAGATACTTCAATGCATTTATTAACACCTAGTCTAACATCCAATACCAAAACATCATATGACAATTCCCTTTCCTCTTTATTTTCTTTTTGCCAACAGTACCATCTGTCCATTTCATTACCTGATTCCAACAGCCACGTAACCATGTTTATTTCTTACTGCTTTGAAGTACGGTATTCACCTGCAACAATTTCTACCTACGTTTCGGGAATAAGTTTTCATCATAAAGTAAGAGATTTTCCAGACCCCACACAATCGTTCATAGTAATGAAGCTTCTTGGAGGTTGCAAAAGGATTTCCAGACAGAATGATATTCGCGCTCCTATTACTGACAGCATTCTTTGAAAAATATACTATTCCCTTCCTGATATTTGTGCTTCATTATATGAAACAACACTCTTCAGAGCTGCTTATCTATTGGCCTACTTTGGCTTACTGCGTGTTAGTGAACTGGCCTACACTAATTTACTGCAGGCTGATAGACCCCTGTTTTATTCAGACATCACCATAACTGATGGAGCCAGGGCTATACTTGTATCCATTAGAATATCCAAAACTAGTCAGCGGCGTCCATCGACCACACTAAGAGTCCCCTCCTCTAGTAATGGTCCCTTGTGCCCTGTTAAAGCCTTACAAGACTATTTAAAGCTGCGACCTTCAGCCCCTGTTTTCAAATACTCAAATGGTTTACCTCTTACAAGGGTCCAATTTAGTGGGGTCTTGGCAAAGTCAGTCAAGATGTTAGGCCTGCCTACCCATCTCTACACCTCACATTCTTTCAGAATTGGTAGAGCATCAGTCCTTGCTGCTAAAGGTGTATCACATGAAAATATCAAGAAATTGGGTAGATGGAAATCCTCTGCATATAAACGTTATCTTCGTGATTGTTAGACCCTCACCCCCCAACAGAAAAGCCTATCACAGTGTCAGTGCATTTAATCAAAAACGCTTTTTAATATACACCCCTTCAACCAATTACATTTTATTTTAGTCATACAATTGTTTTTTGGGTTTTTTTTCCTTTCTAATTTAACAGTTCTACTTCCTTGTTAATTGAGGTATTCCCTGTGTCTTTTAAAGATTTCTGGGTGATAGGGGACTCCCTTATAAGCAGGGCCTCAGTACGAGCGGTAATTAGACGTTGCCCAAACCTTAGGACAGACAAGAGGCCCCGATGGTTGGGACGTGGAGGGATGCATTGGCACCAGTTGCTCCCTGAACTCCAACAAGCTATGTTGGGCCACCCGTGTCCTGACATGATAAGTATTCACCAAGGTGGTATGGACTTAACATCCATCAAGCAGGGAAAGCTCATTAATAACATCAAAAGAGACATTAAGTAGATTGTCAACTGTGTTCCCAAATGCCATGACTGTTTGGTCGGATATCTTGCCTCGAACGTCATGGAGGGGCCTAGATTCAAGTGCTACAGCCCTCCGTCAAATAGAGGAACAACGCAAGTGGATAAATAGAGCTGGCAGACATGTGGCCAGGAACTTAGACTTCGGTTGATCGATTTTTCATGAGATAGAGACCAAAACTAGTGGGTTATTTTTATCTGATTGCATTCATCTATCACCTATTGGGAATTATATATTTTTAATACTATCCCTGAAGCAATTTTGTCAATTTTTAAATATAAGGATAAAACTATATGATGCTAATATTTGAATGGGGGACAAATTTTTCAAAATGCCAAATTTGCTGTGGCGGTATTCTGGCGGCCGGGATGGGCAACACAGGAATATTTTATACCTCCTCGTTGAGCTTAGTGTCTGGACACCGTGCTGGTAACCTGGCATTGGGCACTGCAGTAGAGAACTCGGGAGAGCTTCTTGCCATGGAGTGTCAATCTTGAAGAACCTTGGCGGGGCAGTTCTCCTGGGTCATTCAAAAATTCATAGGTTTTTTTTTTCATTGCTTAACTCACACCTTTATTCAAAAATATGAAATTATATATAGGGGAGAGTGACGTTCAGAACTGACTTTGGATGTCTTGTATTAGCGCGTCACTTGCAGAACCCAATTTTAGGCCTTTTGATATGTTTGGATTTGTTTTCGCTATCTTGTCGGAGGAGGATTTTATATTGGAATGGATGACCTGGTGATTGGAATTGTTAGCATATGTTGAAGGATTTAAACTTATAATTATCTGTTGCATTTTTAGCATATGTTTTAAAACTGGAAGCTTTGTAGTTTCGTGTTGCCCGCTTCGGCTGCTGGAACCCATTTGTGTCCAATATCATCCACATTGCTATCCTATTCTATGTATATTTGCTATTTTATGTATGTGTTTCTAAGTCTCTCATGTAAAATAATAACCATAGTCACACGTTATTTCTTGTTTTGTTTTTTGTCAGTATCCTAAAATAATTGGATATAGCGCATGCGAAGCGGAAAGTTGTGCACTACTCAAAAGCCGAATGGTTCTTTTGTCAGATGAACCGTATTTTTCTAGCATTCGGGAAAACATTATAAGCGACGTAAATAGCAAATAGAATTTCACGAACTAGGTAGGTTTTCCCGAATGTTAGAAAAAACTGTACATCTGACAAAAGAATCATTGGGACGCATTGTAGGGCATTATTTTCCGCTTTGCATGCGCTATAAATCATTTAAAAATTTAAAGCAACATATTTTACTATTTTTTACTTTACTTTTTACGTAACTTTTAATATTCACTACAAAAGTATTTAAAAACCACAACATTTCGATTCATCAAATATGAATAGCAGATAATGCTAACCCTCTGTAGTTTATAAATAGATCTTATCTTACGACAAACGCGCGCGTGAATCGCTGTTACTTGTCGAATTAAGTTGAAATTGGAAATTATGTCGAAATAACAATGCTGCTGCCTTAGAAAAGGAGCGTTTTGGGGGCCATAAACACAATAATAGATTATTTTTTGTTATGTGGTAGGCAGTTCGATCATAGGAGATGTAATTAACTATACTTGACATTTTACTGTAATAAACTGAAGATATATTTGAACTATATTTGATATTTTACAGTAATAAATTACGTTGATTAAGCTTTCATTACGATCGTCTGTGATTTTTTTAACAAATTGAATGTTGGTTTTTTCGATCCCCAATTTATATGAAATGAAAATGTTTATATACAAATGCTAAACCTAATTGCAAACATTGATAGTAAGTGTTCATAGCAGCAATATAAACATAGTGAGTAAAAGCGCTACAGAATGTTGGTACAAACTTAAAAAATCTCCTTTGCCCATTGCGATTTGTACATCATACGTGTTCATTACCAAGATCTTGAATGAATTGCATCGTGTTCATTTTCAGCTTACATAAGTCTGCCTATCAGCAAGAAATAAATGATAACCATAAATCAGAAAACACAATAGCTTTTGTGACGAGGTTAAGCGCTATTGCATTTGAATGATTTATACTTCAAATTTTGCAATATCCCTAAGTTCAATTGTAGTGATCTCCTGTTGTTAAGGAAAATGGATGAAGAACAATGTTCTCTCGGTTCGCAATGGTAATTGTTTGTTCAATTTTTTCCTCTGTGGGTTTCCATTTGTAAGCTGATAACAGCTGTTTTGGCATTTAAATGTTCATTCTGTTTTGATCTATCGCCAGACTGCCCACTTGTTATACATCTCTGGTATTTGGAAATAAGATTCAAGTTCGAAAATATTAATTTTGAAATATTTTTTTTAAAATCTACAACTGCTTGTGATGTTCCTTTTATTTAATTTACGAGCATCTACTGAAATCTACATGACTAGTTTTGATAAGGCTTCAATAAAACATATACCCTTATGAAGAATTCTTGACAGTGTACATGTATCTGCAACCCAACGCAAGTTTTGACTGACGAATGAAAATATATTTGAAGCATTGTTAAGATGTTTGAAAATGGTATGAAAGTAAAATATGTAGGACTGTTATACAATTCGCATCACTTTTTTATTTATAACATTTAAAAAAAAAAAAATATTTATAAATATATTTCATTTTTGACAAAAAATGAATAAAGAAACTTATAGAAAATACAGTCGTTTTCACTATCACCATAAAATTGCTACATTCACTTGTCTCTTTGCAGATTCTTATACATCTTGTTTTCAGGAGCTCCTGTGAACTAATTTTAGCAAATTGAATAGGTGAAAACCGTGATGTCGCCATTACAACTCTTTTTTATTAGTATTTGGGCGAGTATAGTACGCTCATTTGTATCATTATGATATATGGAATTAAATATTACGAGCATATTTATTGTTACTGACATCCATATATTTGGAAGCATAAATCATTCACTTGAAATATGTGGAAGCATATATTACGATCAATTCTATCTTCACTTGAAATATGCGGAAGCGTGCAATGAGATTTAACTGATCGTCAGATTAGGATTTCTAAACAATCGTTGACTAACCTTATCTCGTGGAGATTAGAAATATCTTTATGAATTTCGTGACATGAAATATGCTTCCAAGATAAAGTGTGCAGTGGATGATGCTGCAAGACATGTTCCCCGACAACTCAATAATTGTCCAAAAAATTGCTTTCTTCATTTTAAAATGAGAAGGCATGATATATAGACTTCCGTGAAGTTCCTATTTGACCTGTATTGATGTAGCATGGTTGAAAATCATAGAAAGTCGACAGTTATTAGTACATTATTCATTTTATATTAAGATAATACATCATTATTAAATTGTGGTCATTGTGGTCAACCAAGTGATCATTAAATTCTTGTAGTAAATGCAAGTCTTTGTAGACTCCAAGTCAATCGATACTGGCATCTGCAATGCCGTCATTTTAAGTATTACTTATAAGCTTTTAGTAATGTTTAAGTATTTGAAGAATCATGGTTATAATTGATATAATGTTAATGACATAGGATATCGGAAACAGCGCCTCTGACAATGAGAACGTTTGTCTTTTTAATTTATTATTAATTAAGTCACAAAGATCGTTTACCATATACACTAAAGGTTATTTTCATACGAATATATCTACAGTGGCTACTCGATGAGATGTTTGTAACTGTTGTCGTTGCCTGCAAATTTCTTTACAACAATTGTATTTATAAAAAGAACATTTCCCCGGCATCTAAACATATTTCTTATGGAAATTATGTCTATTAAAGGAAAGTGTAGTGTGTACATTGTGCAAAGATACAGTGACCGCATTTTATGTTTTAATCAAATATATTGAAATCTAATCATATGCATTGCTGCAAGTAAGTGAACAGACGGTGTAAAGAGAAATGAGTTTCGACATCAATTTTTTGTTCTATTTTATGCATGATTCGGGGGTTTTCGGGACTTTTTTGTTAGACCCAACTCTTCTGCACAACTATTTTATTGACGCATTTTGTAGCGTTTGAACAACAGCCCCGCGTAAGGGAGTTAAATGTCACAGCCAGCCATTGATTAGCATGTTGCAATAAAAATATAATGTAGTGGGAAATGGCGGAGTCGTGTCATTGGTAAATGCATTATGTAGCTCACTGGGAAAATGCAAACAAAAGAAAAGGAAAAAAAACATGGCAAATTAGTTGCTCTCTCTCTCTCTTTCTCCCTCTCTTAGAAATGGCATACCGTATGATTAAATCCTTAGAGAACCCATCTAAAATCTAAATGATGGGCTAGATGATAGTTATTTATAACTATAAATTTATAATAACAGTAATTTTAATTCCAATGTTCTGAAAATTGGGGAAAATGAATAATAAAATGCGTTGATTAAAATGTTTTTATCACTTTAACTGTAAAATAAATTATGTTTGTAGTTACAATACAACAGTTTGACCTGTTTGAAGTTAAATAAATTGAACTTTTGTTTTAATATTTGCTTAAATTTATTTAGACTAGCTAAACACTTAAAATAAATAATAATGATAAAATTAATATAAACATGTGCAGCAATACAAGAAAGAAAACTTATAAATCGCCGAAGGTATATTCAGCTAAGTTTATACACATAAAATACTTTGTCTAGATTTTACAAACGAAAACATCAAGTCTGCACAATGGCAGCATGATAAGATGCAAACGCATATGCTAAGCAAAGTCAACAACCGGTATGGAGAAAAAATGTCATCTTGCCCATGTTGTAGTGAAATTGTTGTCATCTGGTTGTTTTGTGTTTTTATTTTATACGTCACAATTTGATAAAAACACAAAGAAATTGTCACTAGTCATGTCATTTTCAAACCGTTTAGACGCATTTTTGCAGAAAACATATTCTATATGAAATGTGATGTCGTATACGCCCTAGCGTGAAGCGTAGCAAAATAAACCAACACATTTGTATCCCCTTTAAAATTTCGCAGTCTAATAAACGTGTTAGAATGGAAAAAGAGTTTCGCTTTTTCGTGCTTTATCGCAGAATAATGCACGGCGTTGCGTTCAGATGTTTTGTAATTAATCAGTCAGCCTTCGTATAAAATTATTGCGCAACTAAACATACTCTGTGATATAGCACGAAATGCGAAGCTCCCTTGCATATTTTATAACAATCCAGAATATATGTCGATAAGGTAGTTGATCAATCAGTAATGGTTAGAAGGACAATATTTCATGTATTATTTAAGTCCTATCATTGTAAAAATCATTTAATTTGTGTTTGGTTTATTAACTTGTGGGAATTAATTGCTTCTGAAAATACTAAAATGTGAATTTTGGATAAGAATTTTGACAATTGTATTGAACATTGATAGACCGTACATGTATATCTAAATATTTCACCAATTGAAAGTTGTTTTCTCTAAAAGTTTATTACTTCACTACTTGTTGCTGTCTTTGTAAGTTAAGACATATAACATTGGCAAATGTATACATATGTTACTAAACATTAACGGAATACCCCATAAACACAACAAATATTGTATTTTCACATCCATTTCACTTAGAGTAACTATACTTGCTAATGCACAACTTGGCAATGTTAAGAGTCGAGACTCCAGAAATGTTGAAAATGCTATACATCTGTCCAATCATACTACAGAAAAAAATATCCTGAACCATCCGTCAAATAAGGAAACTCTTTGCAAATGTGTCTATTCTCGAGAAAAAAAAAAAAACAAGAACATATATATATATATATAATGGAGTAGTCCTAAGTTTCTTTACATGGCTTTATGGTGTACTTTAGTAAAGACATGGCAAGTTACAAGCTCATTTAATGGGTGTATCTGTCTCCATATATCTCTACACGCAGACTAACTTGGAAGGAAAAAAATACAAAAATGATGGTCAATGGCGTCGTGAAGATATCCCCGAACATGTATGTCTCGTGTATGTGTTGGTTACATCTATAACTGAATTGCATATATGGTTCACTCACATTAAAATGACTGCTCGTGTTAATGCAATAGTGGGAGATCTTAGGGCTGGCGATTTAAGACATCCTTAAAATAAACTTAAATTGATCTGTCCTGTTCTTCACTTATCTATAACAAACATATTTTAAAGTCATGCTGCAGACACGCGAAGGAGGAAGCAAAACCAATGACTATAATTCTTGTTTTATCTGCTTTATTCGTCTTCCTGCGAAATAAATAATTTTAAAAACATTTCACAATTTCTTCTGATGTAATAAATTGATTTTCATAACCATATTAATGAAAATGTTTTATTTATTATCGTTTGCCACGAAGAAATTTCAACTTATTTCATGTTTTGACATTTTTTAAAAAGATATATTGCCTTACCTTTTTACATTAGCATTTGTTTTTGGAAATAAATGTTTTGATACCACATGAATATGTCAAAAACAGTTTGGGTAACAAGCAAAGCGAGGGCTTGATGCAAAATTTTAGTAACTACATATAAAAAGAACCATTTTAAATAGTTTTGACCAGCCTCGAATTCATATAACACGCAAGTTTTGTATTCACCACTAGGAAGGCCTGCAAATGGTTTGGTAATTAATTCAATTTATAACACTAACTTGCTTCATTAATTTATATCCATGGTCATTCAAATGACTTGTAGTTATCTATCCATCATTAAATTGTGATCATGACCCATCGATTGATTGTGGATTTTTATTGTAATACAAGCATTTATAAAGCTTTCTGGGAGATGTCATCCATTAGAACACAAAGTATAAAGTTCTCCGGGAGATTCTATCCACCAGAACACAACGTATTTAGCTTTCCGGAAGATTGTATCCATCAGAACACAACGTATAAAGTTCTCCGAGAGATTCTATCCATAAGAACACAACGTATAAAGCTCTCCAGGGGATTCTATCCATTAGAACACAACGTATAAAGTTCTCCGGGAGATTCTATCCATCAGAACACAACGTTTAAAGCTCTCCGGAGGATTCTATCCATTAGAACACAACATATAAAGTTCTCCGAGAGATTCTATCCATCAGAACACGACGTTTTAAGCTTTCCGAGAGATTCTATCCATCAGAACACAACGTATTAAGCTTTCCGAGAGATTCTATCCATCAGAACACAACGTTTAAAGCTCTCCGGAGGATTCTATCCATTAGAACACAACATATAAAGTTCTCCGGAGGATTCTATCCATTCGAACACAACATATAAAGTTCTCCGGAGGATTCTATCCATCAGAACACAACGTTTAAAGCTCTCCGGAGGATTCTATCCATTAGAACACAACATATAAAGTTCTCCGGGAGATTCTATCCATCAGAACACAACGTATAAAGCTCTCCGGGAGATTCTATCCATCAGAACACAACGTATAAAGCTCTCCATCAGAACACAACGTATAAAGCTCTCCGGAGATTCTATCCATCAGAACACAACATATAAAGCTTTCCGGGAGATTCTATACATCAGAACACAACGTATAAAGCTCTCCATCAGAACACAACGTATAAAGCTCTCCATCAGAACACAACGTATAAAGCTCTCCATCAGAACACAACGTATAAAGCTCTCCGGGAGATTCTATCCATCAGAACACAACGTATAAAGCTCTCCATCAGAACACAACGTATAAAGCTCTCCGGGAGATTCTATCCATCAGAACACAACGTATAAAGCTCTCCGGGAGATTCTATCCATCAGATCACAACGTATAAAGCTCTCCATCAAAACACAACGTATTAAGCTTTCCATCAGAACACAACGTATAAAGCTCTCCGGAGAATTCTTTTCATCAAAACACAACTAATTAAGCTCTCCATCAGAACACAACCTATTAAGCTCTTTGGAGGATTCTATGCACCAGAACACAAAAATACCTGAAGTGATCTATGTAGTAACTATCACACTTAGAAATAGCTTAGTTATTTGTTTATCTTTTAGTTCATACTTTATTTCTTGGTACCTGCATTTTTATTAGGCATTCGAGAGGTAATTGTCCGACAGATAATTGCTTTGCGATTACATTTTCATTTACCAAGTAAAATCCAATTTCGTTTCTGATACTTTCGTTTTATTTTTCTCATTTTCAAATGCAGAGTTACCAAGTACTGATGTGAGCAATTTCAGTAACTGATTTCAAGAGGATATAAGGTAATTGCATATTTGTCTGAAGCTTGTTTTGCTATATTACGTTGTCGCTTTCAATAACATGATTCTCCACTTAAGTGTCTAAGTTTTGACAATATATACAAGTAAAACATCTTAATAAGTTTTCCCAGACTTAGAGAGAAAACTACCAAATGTAATCCCCTACATACATACAGACAAAACGTATCAGACAAAATGATTGTATTTGACTTTCACATTATATGTGTCAAACTCTGTATTTTGTACAGTGATTGAATTTGGAAAACATTGATATCAAAAATATTGGTACTAGATCTAAATTTCTTTTGTTGGACATAGGGTGTGACCAGCTCCATGTATAATAGTTTGAAACAAAACAAAAATTCACATGTTCATTGCTTTGAAATAAAATAAAAATAAAATAAAAAATAAAATTAACAAAACACATTAGTTTGCATCATTAATACTTAACTTCCAACAAAGTTCGGATTAATGTAATCCATCCATCATTAAATTGTGATCATGGTCCATCAAGTGATCGTGAGAATTTTATAATAAATGCAAGCCTCTATAGATTGGGTAATAGAGCCTATTACTCCAAGTAAATGGCTGCTTCATTTGCACGGAAGTCTTTTTAAGCATTTTAAGGACCATGATTATAATTTAAATGATGGATGGATTACCTTAATGATGATAGACTTGAGAAGTAATAAAAGGAAATACTACTGATTCACTACTACTGATCCAAATAAATATGTCATTGTTGTAATTGTTATTACTCTAATCATGTTTCTTAAATATTTTTGTCCTACGTTATATTTAAAATCGAATATCGCGACATCTTTTATCATCATAACCACGTATATATGACGTTCGTTTAACCATATTTGATATCAGGGAGCACGTGTGGTTTTTTATTTTAATGTTAGACTGAATCTGAACCCATTACCAAAATACTTGAACGTGTTATACAAGATTCGAGAGACAAGATACAAGATGTTTTATTGTAAATAAAGGCCACAGGCCCACAATACAGTAATACATTATGTTACAATGGAAAAATACAGAGTTGCGATTTTTAAATCGTCATATTATCATGATAATGATATGAATATTTGATGTTATTTACAACAGGTAAAGACTCAGAAAAAGGTATTCAGTATAAATTAAGTATACATTTAAATACTTCACTATATACATATATATTGAGTCATATGAAGTTTATCTCCGAGCAGTGTCATTATCTGATCTTGCTAATATTGCTCTGACATAAGCCACATAAGCATACTTTCTTGATTGTAATAATATTTTCGATATTGAAAACTAATTAAAGTTATGCCGCCATTATACCAATTGTATAATAGATTTTGTCTAATGTCATCAAACTTAATGCATTTAAAAAAAGAATTAATGAATCATCTATCAGATGGATGTATTAAGAATGGTCATACAGACGTTACACCGTCCTCGGTGCCGAGTGGTTAGAGTGTCCGCCTCGAGAGCGGGAGGTCGTGGGTTCGATCCCTGGCCGCGACATACCAAAGTCGTAAAAAATGGTACTGTTAGAGCTCCCTTGCTTGGCGCTCAGCATATAAGGGTAGTTGCAGGACTGGTTGGCTCGGTGTCAGGATATTGTGACTGGGTATGGTATCATGCCACATGTCTACGGCGTGATACTGCAGTGTGGCAGCACTATATCTGTCTCAAGTAGACATCATCTCCAAATGACTAAAATACTGTCGGTGGGACGTTAAACCCAAACAAACAAACAAACAGAAGTTACATGTTCTGCTTTAAGTCCTGAACATCTAAAACATGTCAAACTTCTTTTTAACTTTAACTTATGCTGCGTAGAAATATGATACAGATATTGGCATATTTCCATTGTATCCTAAAATACGCTTTTTCCGTTTACATTTTTCTGATACATGTACATACATGTATGTCCTAAATGTTGGGTAGGATAAAATAATATAACTCTCTAAGGCAAGTTTATAGATAAATGTTGGATCTGTTATAATACATATATCATGTGATTTATTTAGAATTAAACCCGTATTCCCATCCATGGATAACAAACAAAACAATCTGAGAGCAATAGCTATGTTATATTTGAGTGCTATGCCATTACTGTAAACTATACATGTTACCTCGTTTTTAACAAATAATTAAAATTTCGTGATTGTCCCTTTGATTTAGAACGTTGATGTAAATATTTATTTAGATTGACAATTGTAGAAACAACTGCAAAGATTTGCTCCGATCGTCTCAGAAGATGTGAATCATGGCTTACCATACATTATCGTGAACAAAATCAAACATGCTACTTAATGCATATCTGTATGGACTAATTCATTCCGATATAAGACGTTGACTTACATAAATCAACGAGCATTCCCCGAACACCTAATCTACATGTTGGTGGAAAATTCAATACATTGTTCATTGGGATATTTGAGATTTTCAACCAGTCACTGATTGGTCAGTTTAAATCACCGAATTATACCGAGTATTGCCGAACCCCTTGCGAAATGGTCTATATAGGCAATATGTTTATTTCAGATTGAATTATGGTAGCATAGCCTGATTTGTTTGCAATTTTGTATGCTAGCAAATCAAATCTATATACAAACATGTGGTTTGATATCGTTTCTTAGTTAAATGAAAAGCTTCCTTTAAAATATGGTTGCCATAGCGACATAAAAAATGAAACCGTCTCCCTCATATGTACAAACCTTTTATTTGATTCGTAAGAATTGTATTTCACATAGATTTTACTTACTTCTTGTTAATGTTAAACTTGGCGACATCAAGGTTTGAGATTCCAGAAATACTCGAAATTGCAATTCATCTGTCCAAAGAGGTTTTTATTTTCCAGAGAAACCTATTTTCAAATCAACCACAGACAAGTTTAACATGGCACATTCGAAATATAAAGGAAAACACACGACTATTGTTCTTTTCTAGGCAATTTTGGTTGTTGTTTTTTTCTGCATCTTTGTGTTGAATTAATAAAACAATCTGCGTGTTTTGCCTTTAGATGAATTTGAATTAAATATTGTTTTCGACCATACTGATATTGAAAACGAAACGTTGGTTTATCAACCACCGTCCGCAACAACGACTTCTAAATTAATATATTGAATGTTGTTGTTTATTGCTTATTGGGTTCAACGTATTTCAGTCATATAGAGACAGTGTCTACTTGACAGTTAAAGCCCTGCCGCACTGCAGTATCACGTGGTAGACATGTGGCATGATACCACATCCAGTCCAATAATCCTGACACGCAATGGTGCTATATCAGTACCATTTTTTACGACTTTGGTATATTCTGCCGGGGATCGAACCCACGACGTCTTGCTCCTGAGGCGGTCGCTCTTACCACTCGGCCACCGGGGACGGTTGATAGTTGGTCTTTGCGCATTTACATTTATTTTAAAGTACAAACCGGAAATTCTTACACCTTATACGTTACACAGTCTTGGCTCACTTCCCTGAAACAAGGCGAAACGTTTCTGAACTATGTACAGAGATAAACTAATGCCAATACTGAAAGATATCTGTCCAACATAAATTGAAAGTCAGTCACATATTTTCTTCTGTTACTAGGTTGTTTGACAAGATTCTCCACTTATGTATTTTGTTTGTTTTCTTGTTGTTTTTTCTGGTGTTGTGGTGTTGTGTTGTTTTTTGGGGGGGTTGTTGTTGTTTTTGTTGTTGTTTTTTTGTGAATAGGGGTGTATAATGCGACGACAATGATGAGTAAGATAAAATAGAAGTTGCAGCATTTTTTTAAAGTTTAAAGTTTGTCTTTTTTACAACGACTGGACAGGAAGCGACATCTCATATGAAACTCTCGTTGTCACTGCTGGTGCCGTTGACGTATGGCGAAAGAAACCGGAGCACATACAACATCGGACAGGTCCGTGATCGAACCGGATTGAATTAAAGGAAACACTCGATGGTGATGTTAAACCCTTTCCCTCATAGAGGAAACCATGAAAAGGCCTATGCGAACAACATAAAACCAGATCAGCCTGCGAGTAACTCGCAGGCTGATCAGGTTTTATGCTGTTCGCTGCTGCTCAGTGGTCAGGAATTGAGGATTTTGTAATTAAATTTGGTAAGGTTTAACTGTGGTTTTCTGCAGATCAGGCTTTATGTGGTACCTATTGGGTGCGTCAAAATGAGTCTATATGAGGGAAAGGGTTAATGAAGCACTGTAACGGCTGATACGGACGATGATGATGATATTGGCGTATTCAGTTTGTTTGTTTTTTACATACCTACATATTCTTTATTTGGCATTTAATATTACAATTATAGTCAACTAAAGTATGAGACATAACAAAATGACGTATAAAGGCATTGGTTCATAGATGGTACTGTTTTCGGAGAATGACATAAATATACATATACATATTGTTATATGATATAGTACAAAAATAATTGTTTACGTTTTCATACACACTTTCAACAACAGTATTGGATACTTTATAATTCTACTTCAAACTTTACATTATGGTCGAGATCTTAATAAGGAAGCATTGTGTATGTTTTTTACTAAGTTATATATATTGCATGGCTTCGCGAGATGAGCTTGATTAACCTGCACACTATACATGAGTGCGCGCATGCGCAAGAATGTGTGTGGGCGGGTTCATCAAGATCACGAGTGAAGCCGTTGCAAAATATGTCTTGTAACATGGCCTGGGTAGTTTTCTATAGAAAAAGAACCCATGTTTAATTTCGATACCGCACACTTTTTAGTGGGCGGAGTTTTCCACGCCCATGCAATAACTGATGACAGTCGTGCCGCCATAACTGTGCAGATATTTGTTAACCGAGTGTCCGCCATTACTGTGCGGTTTTCTGGATAACTGCACGGTTGCATGGGCGTGGAAACTCCGCTCAATATAAAGTGTGCAGTATCGAAATTAAACATGAGTACTTTTCTACAGAAAACTGTTATGTACTGGCAATCTAAATTTTATTAATGACAACTTTATTTTTTTTTAAATTTTATGATGTCTAAGTAGTTTTCGTTGATAAGCTCTTTTTTGAAAGCAATATGTTTCTAACCTGTTAGAATTATTAACTGAAGATAGCCATGTTTGTTTATAAATTTTAATTTAAAATATATATTGTGTGTGTTTTGCCACATGTATCCTTCCTGTTTCTTCTAATACCGTTTTGACATAGAATGCACAATTAAGCCCATGTTACATTTTATTATTATTTGCATCATTTCTTAACATAAGGTATTTTTGTGTATAAATAAGTTTTCTCTAGACTTAAGAAATTTAATCCATATTTCATTACGACAATTTTGCGTTGAATATCCATAAGATGTCTCCCTACTTCACCATATAGCGCTGTAATGTGTGTGGATTTTCGGACAGACAGCATTTTTATCATGAATTTACAATTAGTTCTATGTTTAAGCTTCAACATCCAATGATCCAATGATTTCGGCTCCATAAACATAATAAATTTTGAACCGACTAATGTATCAAATAGTCAATGAAAAGGTTATGCAGGGCGGAAAGCGAATGTTGCGATTAAAATGACCGTTTTAATTAACATTACACCAATATTGAAAAAGATTTGACAATGTCCAATGGTACATCGTTATATATAAAGTTATAAGTAGTATGTCTTCCTTTTTTCAAATATCATTACTTTACTTTTATTGACGTTTACTTTTAAATCCCATTTTTGACCATACGTATGCATATCATTTAAAATTGACAGTAAAGCATCCGTAGTTTGTGCAAATAAAACAGCATCGTCTGCGTATGACAAGATAAAAATGATTATATCATCAACTGTACATAATCTATTAATGTTTTGATTGATACCATCTACTATATCACTCACGAAGAACAGGAACATCAAACTGGAGCTCGGATCGCCCTGTTTTATATTGGATTGAAAGGAATCGGATGTATCTGATTTATATCTAACTGCAGCTTTAACAGAGTTATACATTGATCTTATAGACTTTACCAATCTTGAGCTGACATTTTCTAGTAAAAGTTTCGCGAATATATAATTTCTGATTATTTTATCAAAGCATTTCTCAAAGTCGATAAAACAGCAATATAGCTTTTGTTTTTCGCTGATAGTTTTTGATATTACGGAGGGTACTATAAATATACAGTCGATAGTGGACTTATTCTTCTGGAATCCGACTTGGTTTTCTATCAACTTGTTATTATTACATCCTCGGTACCCAGGCTGTGAATAGCCTGGGTACCAAGGATGTTATAATTAATGCTCCACTGTGTTAAACAATTTCAGAGAACTTGGGAATAGATTTTAGAAAGAATTTTAATCAATGTGATTCCTCTATAGTTTTGGAGGTCATCAACATTTCCTGCTTTAAATTTCCTTCTCCAAAGAAAGTGGGAAATCTCCCTTCATAAATATTCTGTTAAACAATATGAAAACGAAATTGCTCTATATGCGGGTACACATATTTATAGACCTCAGCTTCCATATTGTCAAAACTGGCACGTTTATTGTTATTTCAACGGGACAGTATCTCTATTTGGCGGTTTCAAAGCGCTGTTAGAGCACATTCGTAACAAATCACATGTCACATTAGTCACATATGTGCTCGATTTCCATTATACATTTATAACACCTCTTACGCATGTGATCACATTTGTAACAGGTGTGAATTTTTACAAATGTGATCAACTAAGCAAATTCAACTAGGGTTACCCAGTATTCTCTACAAAAGACTTATATCACTAAAATCTATTAAAAGTCATAGCCTTTTGAATGATCTATAATTTGCTGGGTGCAACTTGGCTGTTGCGGGACCTCGTATTCTGAACTATGTAATAAAGTGGTTTTCGTTTTACCAAGTGACATTGATCAAGAGGCGTCTAAAAGAAGTTATTCATTCAGAATTGGATGTCGGTAAAATACTTCTGAAAATAACACAAGAGTAGACAAGGTGATTATTTAGACACCAAGAGTGACGGCGCTGAGGACTGTACTGATGAAAGAATCAGTCATTTTTACCAGTGGGAATCTCTATGCGTCTAGTTGAGAGACTCATTTAAAGTTGATGTGTAACTTTAAACCTAGTGCCTTATGTGCCAAGGTCTCGCGCATAGAGCTTTGTTGGACCAAATTTGTAACAATTCTCATTTGTAAATGTGTTTTACGAATGTTACCACGTGTGATTGTAGTCACATCAGAAATCAAATTCGTCACATAATATTTTTGTACCTGATATTTTTTTTTGGGGGTACTGTAATTATTATAATGGTGTTCTTACATTTGCAAAGAAGATCGAAGCGATGTGTAGTCAATGTTTCTTTGCTCGTCTGTATGATATACATTTTTATTATAGATATATATGTATATTAGACTATAGCAACATAGAAAATAAGACCTCTGCTTTCTCATGAACCTCTTATAAAATAATCAGAATTAATCTTCACTTACATTAGAAATGACTACACCCGTTAATGCATAAATTGGCGATCTAAGGGCGGGAGAATCCAGAAATGCTTAAAATTGCTATTTATCTGTCCAAAGTACTGCTGATTTACATCATAAATGCGATGTTGTGATCATGCTACAGACACATTTAACATGGCATATTCAAAATAAAGAGGAAAAACACACGACTATCATTTTTGAGAAATTTTATGTGATCTGTTTTCTGCCAATTCCTGAAGAAGGAAAAACAATAACTAAAGTGTTACCTAAAGTAGTCTTTATTTCTTTCTTCCTTTGAAGTGTAATAGAATGAAATACATCTGGAGTATTCCGAAGCTAGAATGTTTTCGGTTAATTTAGCGCTTGCTTTTAGACGATATCTAATACGTTTCGCTGATTTCTGTCTCTTTTCTCGGTTATTAATGTTAAACACAAAAGATGCAAGTTAATACATTTCTGTCAAAAACAGCCCTTATGGTGGTTCAATTGCAACCAGATTAATTTTGTTGCATCCCAACGCCCCTTAACTTTTAATAGATTAACAGATATGGCAGTGTTAGGATCTAAAGTAATTACCCAACTACAGATCAAACTCGTTAGACACTGTCACCAGGACATAAGACTTGATTTCTAATTACACTCGGAATATACCGCTCCTACCGCGCTTTAACGCTTCCTCGAAATTAAGACCACCTCGCTATTTTAACCCCTCATTTTTAAAACTAATTAATTTTAAGTACTGTTCTGACTATATTTGTAAAATTCACTATTAAGGCAGTTCGTTTATTTTTATTTTATTTTTTTTAAATTTCTACCCATCATCTGTGATTGAGCTGCTTTAAGACCATCTCTTTATTAAGACCGCTTTTCGCCGGACTCGTTGGTAATTTTAATGGTGAGGTTTTAGCCTTTCCCTCATACAGACTCATTTTGACGCACTCAGTATGTACCACATAAAGCCTGATCTGCAGAAAGCCAAACTCAAACCTTAACAAATTTAATTATAAAGTCCTCATTTCCAGACCACTGAGGAGCAGCGAACAGCATAAAACCTGATCAGCCTGCGAGTTACTCGCAGGCTGATCTGGTTTTATGTTGTTCGCATAGGTCTTTTCATGGTTTCCTCTATGAGGGAAAGGGTTAATGTACGTTGCAGTAGGAAACCTCATTTCAACACTTTTATTGTTAAATACGGACATTATTTTGTATAAATCTTTAATATTACCAGCAGCACGTTCACAGAGGGTTATTAGCTAGGATTTAGATATTTAACTATATGTGTGTATTATGTTTATCAATACCCATCTACAAGACGCAATGTCACCCAATTCAACCATTCGTGATCGTAAAAAATGGGTGGTTTCTTCATCACAGGCAATACCGTCACAAACAGTATTGAAACTACAATGTACATGTATATTTAGACTGATAAACCTATATTTAAGATTAATTCACTTTTATCGCATGCGCAAACTTCATTGGCTAAACTTACAAAATCGCTACCCTGAACTGGTAAGGACGCAATGATGCGGAAGGTGTCCTTCAGGGACATCGTATTCTAAATTTAAACGATTTCTTCGAAAATAGCGTTGTCCTGTGCAATATGACCAACACTTTCCGAGTTTATTGTCAGAAAACAAGGACTAACCAACACTAACGAGGGAGAGTAGAATTTTTGTTTAATTTCTACCGATCATCTGTGAACGAGCTGCTTTAAAACAATAATCCATGAAGAATGAAAATTTCACAGAATGGTATTGAGGAGAGGAGTTATCCGCACAAGCATTTGCTTAGCAATAAGTATTGACTCCAGAACATATAATCTCACCTTGCCTTTATGCACAACTGCACGTCAATATCAATCCTCTCTGCAAGTATGAAGAAAATCCAAAGACAAATACAGGTGAAGGAAGCTATTTGCTAGCGGCGGACGGGCGGAGTGGACCATGCGCGCCATACTATAACATATGGTGGCTGATTTCTGCCATTTCGTGTTGTCGTGTCTTCGCCCCGAAAGGCGAAAGGCGAAATAACGAAAACATGCCATATTGTCGTTAGATTGCAGATTTCGTGTTGTCGTCCTTTCGCCTCGAAAGGCGAAAGTCGAAATAACGAAAATGACAACGCTTCGGGTTTCGCCTTCCGGTAGACATGCGCAGAACGTTTACACATACGCATACTTGCTGTAAATATAAACAATGCCAGGTGAAGATAGCTTTATTTCACTGCAGCAGAATATATACGCCGATAATATTTCATTTAAGATGTCGTCCATCTTTCTTAGAAAGGGCCGCCTAAAAACAATACGGCATATATCGCATGTCTACCGGAAGGCGAAACCCGAAACGTACAGTCATTTTCGTTATTTCGACTTTCGCCTTTCGAGGCGAAAGGACGACACCACGAAATCTGCAACAATGTCGTTATTTCGCCTTTCGCGTTTCGGGGCGAAGACACGAAGACACGACAAACAAAGGGCGCCAACACGAAAGGTTTCGACCCGCGGACACGAAACATTCAAAGGCGAAACTTTTTGTCCTTTCGCCTGTTAAAATTTCGTTATTTCGCCTGAGATGTTTCGTGAAAAGGGTTTTCGTTATTTCGCCTTTCGCCTTTCGGGGCGAAGACACGACAACACGAAATGGCAGAAATCAGCCACCATAATAACATGACCGTTCGGGCGTATAGACATTTATCCCCATTGAAGTATAGCATTAAACTGAACAGAAGAACTGCTGTCATACAAAATGACTTAATTTGGAGTTACGAAGACTGGATTGTAAGGTCGTAAAACGTGACACATTCACCTTTAAACTGTTTCTAATGTACCTCTCTTGTGGATACGGGTGAGTAAGTCAGCGAACCAATCATATATGAGTGAAGCGTCGTAGTTTAGTGGTGTTCACTTACTACTGAGTCTACTGAGTCGTATGGTTAGAATTTTTATTCCCGCTTGTGAGGGAGGGGGTGAGATGAGTTTTTTGTTGTTGTTGTTGTTGTTGTTGTTGTTGTTGTTGTTGTTGTTGTTGTTGTTGTTGTTGTTTTTAATAAGAACTTCCCTTACATGTAAGTCCCAACCAGGAACTGCCGAAATTACACATTATGGGTTGCGAAAACCAATAGCTGATTACATTTTAATCGTGCATATACTAAGAGGAGAGTGTGTTTTTATCATTCGGACACCAATGTTGTACGGCTCATATAGGCGAAGGTAAGATTCCTTGATACCTTCTAGGTAAATACACGCGAAAGAAACAATATTCCATTAATTAAGGAAATCACAACATTCTATGTATGTGCACAGATAGTACTGTCATTTTTAGGAGGATACATCTCTATGTACAATGGCAGTGTGTGTGTGTGTGTGTGTGTGTGTGTGTGTGTGTGTTCTTGAATAAACATTGTTCATGTTCCATATTCTTTCACTTAACAAAAATGGTTATATATTGATCATATAATTAAATGAAATAACTTAAACAAATAAATTGCATAAAAAAAAACTCAGTCAATCATAACAAAAACTATAATTGCATATTACGTTTGTACATGTAATCACATATTCATTAAATTTACAGTATTGCATTGCTCAGAATAATACCACATGTATGTACATTTATGAGATATAAAATTAAAATTACAGCTTCCGTATTTACTTTCAAAAAATCACATTAATATGAAGTTCATAAATCAAGAATACAGTCACAAAACACTTTTGACATATACGATATATTGTATAGAATACAATTTTTCCTATTACTGACTGGCATTCCAATACATAGGCTTCTCTCGTGAGACAATGTAATTAAGTGACATCACGGTCCCGCTGACCAGCAGAAACAGGATATAGAGTCCCATGCAGAAACGGTCCAGCATCAAGGCAAACGTTCGCCACTCAGATCCCCCGTCAATCTCAGCCTGTTTTGCCAACAAATGTTTCTCTATTGACTCCATTCTCTGACTAATATTTTCAAACAACATTATAAAACGTCGTCTTTCATCAACCGTTGACTGGCCGTTAGACACCTTTGTGTCAATAAACGACAGACGCCGGATGTTGTTTTCATGCACCTCAGGAATGGGAAGATCCTCGTTCAGTGACAATGCCTCGGGGATAGAGTCCATTTGAAAGCCATTGTTTTCATGACATCCTTCCCTTTTGGTATACTTTGGCTCTTTCTCCTTAGAAAATGTATATAAAAAAATCAGCGTGAGTAAAGATATCGTAGCGGAAAGCTTAGGGAGAGTTTAATATAATATGAGAAAATGATATTGAGTAAACTTTGTCGCAATCAAGCTTGTAGTCTTATAAGCTGTTTTGCAAATGTTCACCTAGATTTTAAATAATGAAACAATCAAGTCAGCATTAAAGTAATTCCATATGTTTTAATTCAATTTAATTAATAGTATTTTATAAAACCTTTATGTTTTTTCACTGGCTTTGCTAGTCTGTTTGTCTATCAAAGGGAAGCAACTGTTGAATGTATCACAGACATAAGATAGCAAGGATATGTGATAGTAATATTTATTTATCCCTTTACTGTATTAAAGATAGATAACAGATATATGATTTAGATTGGCCAATTTAAAAATACCTATACAAACAAGGTGGCATGTGTACATAGTAGAAAAGGCTAATACTAGTATGAATAAAATGTATTCTAAATGAGACTATCATCTTGTTTGTTTTTGTTTGTTTTTTGGGGTTTTTTTTATTGTTTTTTCTTTGTTGTTAGGCAAATATAAGTGACGACAAGGATCTCCTGAAGATTTACTTTATGAAACCGGTCGAGGAAAAATAAACTTGTAAACGAGGCTTGTCGTCACTTATATTTGCCTATTCCATTCCCGTAGTGTGGAAAATCTTTCTGCAATATTATAATATATATATATATATATATATATATATATATCCACAGATTACATAAACATTTACCGGCCCTGGTGACCGTGTGATTAGAGCGTCCGCCCCAGAATCAGGAGGTGGTGGGCTCAACCCCGACCGCGAAATCGTAAAAATGGTACAAGCACAGCTGCCTTGCACATAGTCTGCAAATTACTGACTTACTCGTACTATCGAAGGGACGTTAAATCAAATA
Source organism: Solen grandis (assembly GCA_021229015.1). NCBI lineage: Eukaryota > Metazoa > Mollusca > Bivalvia > Adapedonta > Solenidae > Solen > Solen grandis. The sequence continues at coordinate 47,293,315 of CM037780.1, read as the reverse complement.
AGCAAACCTTTATATACTTTGTTCGCATCTGCTATAAAGTAATATATGTATTTGGTTGTATTCCGAAAAAAAGAGTATAAGATAGGGCTTCTGTTTGTGTGTTTCTGACATGCTTTCATAAAGTTCGAGTAATAAGTGCGACAAGGATTGATAAATAACGAAAAGGAAATGAAAGTAACCTTACCGTTACTGTGGACATTCGCCTCATTTTATATTTGTGCATGCTTGTGAGCGTGATTCTGGAGAGCGGAGAGACTATGTATCGTTTTAACCACGATGGGAAAGACTTATCCCCGGCCCCATGAAAATGCACGTTCAAAACAACAACCGTGGCTAGGCAGGAAAACCCGACCAAAATCATAGACACTATGAAGTATAAACCTGAAAATACACGTTATATCATGTACACAAAACAAATGTATTAAAAGTAATCCATCCAGTATTAAATTGTGACAATGGACCATCAAGTGGGAATTTTATAGCAAATACAGGCTTCTATCGGATTTGAGGAAAAGAGCCTATAACTCCCAGTCAGTCGACGATTGCATCTGAACTGAAGTTTTTTAAGCATTTGAAGGACATGATGGACTGATTACAATAATATCTGGTTAGCTTGCGTTTAGCATTTTAAAGGCTTTCGCCTAAAAAAAAACATTACCTGGGCGTCATGATGTGACTGATATGTTGTCGAATCGACATTACAATCAAACAAACACAATTAATTGCTTTTCGAACCATATATGAATTAATTTTATGGGAAATGACAGCAAAAAATGATATACCTACATGTTTTTTAGTAAATTTCCTTCGGGGAAAGTACCGCAGACCATGTTTTTATTTAAATGAATATGCAATGGACGTGTACATGTAGTTTAAGCCCCATAAGGCCATCATCATAATTATGTTTGTTGTGCTCAGCTGAATTGGTAACGGCTCATTTTTTTAGAGCCCTAGACCGACATTTTTTCCAGTTTGCCGATTTCAATCTCTCCGTCAGTCTCACACATTCCGTTCTTTCCATGCACTCTTCATGCCAATTTCAATCTGATATCCTCTGTAGTTTTCTTTCAAACTTATTAAACAAAACAATGTTTGATGAAGCAACTAAATAAACATATTTTCAATGATGGCCTAAGAACACCATAGTTTCATGCTAGCGTACAATCTGTAAGTATGTAATTATACCAATAAAGGAGACCGTTGTTCCAGACGGTGGCATGAGCTCCAACACTATCAGTTGGAATACCGACAACGACAGCAAGACCGTGATCTCCAGGTTGACTTTCTCCCCCGATGCCGGCGGCAACAGAAACCCCAGTATTGCCATTGAGGATATCAGGAAACAGGGAAACAAAAGGTTCATGACGTAGAATAGAGGCTTTCTCTGAAATGTTGACAGAGAATAGTATGTTATATATTTTTGTTAAACACGCTTTTTATGAAAAAGTATAAATCAAAGAGGATGATTGATTGTATTGAATGGATATGAAATATATCTCATCGAGAAATTATACAATAACAATATTTTCACGAGCGCTTAGCGCGAGTAAAGTGTGAACATTGTATCACTTTGAGATGGGATACATTCCAAATTCACTCAAAACAGCCATATTTTCTCTTTTTTTTATTTAATGATGACTGCAGTCATATACATATCCTTCATAAGTAAAATATGTAGTTCCCGCAAACCAATATCACTCACACTGCGATACAGATTTATCTCACTGATACTCGTAGAATAAAATATTTCATCAGTTTGCATAAAACAAAATTCTCTCCCTGTGAATTGACAATGAGTGAAAAAGTCGCTTAAAAATAGGTGTAGGTGGGACAAGTATTGCAACAAGCAGCGTTATATATCAAATTGTTCGCCAGAGTTTGTAGTTTATGAAACTGCCGGCATAAATTGGCATAAGTCGTGGCATATGAAAAATTGACTCTAAAATATGTTAATAGCAGTGTTTTTACACATTTTTATAATAGGAATATAGAAATATGAGAACTCTTTTAAATAAGGTATTTTGATGATATTGAGAATTTGAATTAAGTCAATGTCATATCAAAGGTCAAATTCAAGGTCAAGGGTCAAAATTGCACATAAAAAAATACAATTTTGACCCCAAATTGTTAATTTTATTACAAGTATTTCAAGAAAATTTCCTCAAGACAAAAGGTTTGGTTGAAAATCAACATGTTCACAGCATTTAGATAACACTGTTAGTGAATGCAAAGACATTTGTCTAAATAAAATACATGCTGGTATCCTACATATATTAGTCTTCTAGTTTGAAATATTAAAGCTTATATTATTTTGCAAGTAGGATATTTTTCTTTTTATATTTAAACATTAAAAAAACATTGATTGGTATATCATGGATGATAATACATGCGATGTTATATAATAAAGTAAAAAATGAATATATTATTATTCAACAAAGGTCAGGTTCAAAAGGGATATAAGATCATGGATTAACTGTTCTATAGTGTAAAAATTAAAGTCCTTTTGTACTTTAATAATCTTAAGGAAATATACGGCTTTAAATGTTCTGTGTAGAAAGATCTTGCATATAATAATGTAATATATAAGATCATAAATAACATATGTGGTGTAGAACTAGTTAATTCATATCAATTATTGGTTTGGTATGTATATAGAATATTAGTAAGTACATGTATTTAACATATGTCAAGGTAAAAATAATAACAAAAATATTTTTGTATGTTTATATATTTTGTCAGGAAATAAATACATATTGTATATTGGAATTAGGCCTATGCTATTTTCAATCAGTACACAATGCATAAACACTTAAAAGGTTTTGAGGATGATTTTTTTACTATATACTTTTCAAACAAATATGTAACTCACTGTATAGAACGATAATGTAGACGCCACATGTTCTTGGGGTAAATATCAAACTTCAAGCCTGATAAGGCTATGGGGCAATTAAGTCACATGACCCTTTAGTGGCATAAAAAAAGATGATGGTATAAATATTGTTAAAAAAAATGAATTCTAAGATGTTTTGTTGGTATTTGATGTGTCTTTTACTTATATTAAGACAAAAAATGAATCTTGCTGTCTTTTGTGTTGAGACAAATCATCAAAGTTCCACAAAAGCTTAAGTGAGTCAGGAAAGCAAATGCAAAATAATATTAGTTTATGATACAGTGTCAAAACGTTTTTCATATCTTTCAAAGAGCTACTACATTAGATAGTGAAAACCGGGACTTGAATAAGCGTGCGCTTTCTTTCATAGCATTGGCTATATATGTACATATCTTGTGAAGTATGATCATAAGTGTCAGATATTTGAAAAATATCTTCAAGCTTATACTATATATGCAGAGCCTTTATATTATTTTATCATGGTAGGTCGATAGAGTGTACATTTTTTTGTCTTTTAAATCATTTCCTGTATTAAGCCAAATAAACTTCAAAGACAACAACAAGAGCTGCCCGTAAGACAGTATGCTCGACTATTCGAATGCCTTGTAAATCAAAATAAATATTGCAATTAAAGGCAAAATGAGAATCTCTGTATCAAGATATAGTACAAAACGATTCAGTCAGAAAAGGGGAATAATTATGTCAAAATCCAAGACAGAGTTATGTACTCTTGCCATGTTCAAGTAGGGGTTATGGTCATAAACAGGTATTCAAAGTTTAAGAGAAAAAATGAGGTGGTGTGAAAATCTTAACCGAGATTCTAAATTAAAAAGGGGCATAACTATTCTAAAATTCATGAGAATACCTGACCCCAATAAAGGTTATGCAATTTCATGAATTATGAGGGACATCCATGGAAAGAGATGGTAGATAATGGCAATGTTAAACAAAAGTTTCAACATTTTTTTTAAGTCCAAGAGGGCCATAAATTAGCAAAAATACTGGAAGAGTGATTATACCTGTTTCTGCTAGTTGATCTGATGATGATCAAGCCATGTGTGAAGAAATTGGAGACATCCAATCAGTAAATAGAGAGATAATTGCGATGTTAAGTGTAAGTGTTTTGTTGTTGTTGTTGTTGTTTTCAGTCCAAAAAGGGCAATAAATATGCAAAAATATTTGGAGGAGTTACTATCCTTGTTTCTACTAGGTGGTCTGATGATCAAGGCATGCGTGAATTTTGAGAGACATCCAATGAGTAAAACTGGAGATAATTGCAATGTTAAACAAAAGTTTATATTATTCTAAGTCCAAAAAGGGCCATAAATACATATGGTAAAAATATTTGAAAGAGTTACTGTCCCTGTTTCTACTAGTTAGTCTGATGATGTTCTAGGTATGTGTAAAGTTTGGGGGACATCCATTGAGCAAAAGTGGAGATAATGGCAATATTAAACAAAACCTTGACATTTCTTGGGACGCGGACGCCGACGTGGACGCCGATATCATCAAGTCCTTTTTGAAGGCTATCTGTCACCGCTACATTGATTCTGCCATACTGATGCATCATGGTATTTGTTTATATTCGCATCTGGTACCAGGTGGTATAAATTTCCAGAATATAAACAAAGGAAAATATTTTGGCGCATTAACATTATAAGCGCTGTTATTCAGTAAATGCTTTTCGTTTAAATTATATGAATTAACCATTCTATGATCCTTTGTGTAGAAGAAATGTCAAAGCGACAGATGACTGATATTCTGAAAATACGGCTTTGGTCAATCCTGACATCCAAAACATCCCATCTTCTAATCAGTTTCAAGTGCTGGCGCAGTGTGGATATTGATCAAAAACAGGCAGAATCTAACATAGACAGTAACGCTACTTGTCTGTCGAAAATAAGAAAAATAAAACTGCATATTTTCCATTTCATGTGTACATTTACGTCAAATATTAAAATGGTTTTGAACACAAATTGTGTTTCAGTGTAATTCGCCCCGTCTTCAAAATATCCCCCCTTGGGGGATATTCCCTCATAAATTTTGAATCCTAGAATAGACACTGATTCAACCAGAAATCAATCTGACATACAATTTCAATATGTTTATAATCCTTCAGAACAGCTTACTAAGACTTTGACTCATCAAAGACATTGTATAACTTCTACATTTAATCAACAACAGGCAGAATCTACACCTCCTTCACAACACTGAGTACTGAAATAACAGCATAGCTCCTAATAAGTTGTTGTTGTTGTTGTTGTATTGGGGTTTACCGTCGCTGCGATAGTATTTCAATCATTTAGCGACGTCCAGCTAATTACAGGTGGAGGAAGACCCCGAGTACACAGAGGAACCCGGGTAGAACCACCGACCTACCGCAAGCCAGCTGGAAGGCTTCCTCACATGAAAAATCCGAAGTTCCTACCGGGATTCGAACCCACAGTGGTGAGGGGCTGAGAGATTTGTAGTCCATGACTGTAACCGCTCGGCCACGGCGGCCCCTCCAAATAAGTAAATTATGAATCGAATCAAGGACATGGCCCACACTCCTGATCATACACGTGTTTAAAATATTCCTGTCATGTGACACTATTATCAAAAGAATGGTTACATTGTTCAACATGCCGGATGTGCTTATGATGGATGTCTCAAAAGACCAATATGTATTTAATTAAAAATAAACCATTCATGATAATTTCTTCTCTTGCACTTTCACCATCTATTCATAAATATTAAATGTAATTGAGATGCCAGTTGATGATGAGAAAAATTTAACCAAACTAAAAAAAAATCTAAGATAACTATATCAAAATTTATTTTAGGATTACTTGCTTCTTTTGATATGGGTTCCTTCTTATAGTGAACAAGTATTCTACGTTTGGGGAGAATATGCTTGACGGTTTTAGAGAAATGGACATGAAAGAAAACCTTAACCAACACCGATGCCGACAGGACGGTCATGACCATAGCTCCATTTTTTTCTTCAAACATATGTAGAACAATGTACTTGTGTATTATCATGAAAGATTAGTGTCAAGATAAAGTTACATAGAATAAAAAGGGCTAAAACGAGGGACCGGGCTTACAGCTCGAGTCATTGCCGGTATTCAAAGAATCGCCTCAATGAGGAATCGCGTGACCACTGTAATACACATGCACGTTTTAAATTCCAAATATTACCGTTGTCAGATGGCACAAGAAAACTAACCTCCATTTTAAAGACGTATTCCACTGTAGCGTACAGATCATCGCCATACCTCGTCTCCAACCTCACAACTGGAATACTGTCTACATACCACTCTGTGTTGTCAATATAAGACAACAAATCTGCAGATGATGACCGATTGAAGATGTTCACTTGGGCCCCGGAGTGTGCCCATGAGCCGAAAGTGAGTTTACAAGCCTGGTAGTCAAACGGGAAGTGTTTGACATCGACAGAACATAGACTCCTGTTGATGATATTTCAAAGCAAGCAACATATTTAAAGGCATAAGTGCACAATGCAGTTATTTTCTGTATAGACAAAGAAGGTAAATTAAAAGTAGCCATGATAATTTTCTAAAACTTTGCATGATTATAGAAAATTACACTAGAAATAAATTTATGGGAAAAATAATGGAGGTCACCGATATACGGTATACTTTTTGAGTTATCTGTCCCTAAAAAGTGAGATTATTTTTTTTGCTCTTTACAGTCATTTTCAACGGCGGAGAATTCAATATTACGGGCTAGCAACACTTCATTTAATTTCAACTCAAAGTTTGGTACTGTATTCTCTGTTACTGTGTAAAAGTTTATAGAATATATAGAAATTTTGTTAATTTCATTTACAAGAAAAATGCAGTATGTTTATTTGCTGAAGCATAGTGAAAAATCTATGAAACAAAATTGTTTTAAACTTTGCATAATGGCTGGAAATGAAACAACAAACAATATTGTGAAATAAAATAAGCTATCGATAGGCTTGATTTTGAGTTATCTGCCATTTAAAATGACATAAAAGAGCAAAAAACTCACTTTCAGGGGCAGATAACTCAAAAAATATATCAGTGACCCCTATTATTTTTCCCCATAAATCAGTTTCTAATGTAATTCTCTATAATCTCGCAAAGTTCAGAAAATTATCATAAACTAGTTTTAATTTTCCTTCTTTGCCTATATAGAAAATAACTGCATTGTGCACGTATGCCTTTCAAGTATGTGAATAGCTTAGATATTAGAACTTATTGACTTATTAACTATATTAACTATATGTATTACAATTCATACTGAATTCACTAATCGACTGCGCCTGTGACAGTCATTAAATAATCTAGAAAATTAATGTAGTTTGAGGTAATAGTTTGTTTTTTCTTAATTCACATCCACTTACATTAATTGACAAACAACCAATCTCTTTTTCTTTCTTCAAAAAGCAAGTATTTTTTTTATCTACGTGTAGATCTATGATGTAATGCCTGGGTTTTGTTTTCAATTTTCTTTTTATATGAAGTATTAAAAATGAAACAGATAAAACAAGTAAGCAGTATGTTTAAATTAATCATGTCAAGGTCATAAATTCATAGTTTACAGTAGCCACGAAATAACAAAAGGTGGTTGTATCTCACGATGTGGATGCCGCGTGAATAATGGATAGATCCATGACCTTTACCCTTTAAATTTGCATAAATTTTGAGAGCCGCGATAAATCTTTAAAGTTTGTCCGACTTAATCGTCCAATTAGATGCTTGCATTTCGTTCAAAATTTGAAATATATATTGCATAAAATGATCAGTGAGGTCTTGATATAGAGAAATTATGAGTGTATGCTGCCTACGTCAGACTTAATGGGCGGAGCCTGATGCGGCGGCAAGTGATTACGTCATATTTTGCATTAAGCTTTATAAAATGTAACCAGTGATATTGACTCTGAACCATCACGTGTACTGTTAATCAACAGAGAGTTGGTTCCATAACGCGAGGTCAAAGGCAAATCTGTATGGCGTACGTAACTAATTGTAAATTATATGTTATCGTTTATATTTTAAATATTGTGAATTTATCGCAGGCCTCCGCTTCGCGTCGCTTGCGATAAAGCCCATAAAATTTAAAATATAAACGTTAACTAATAAATAAAATTTAAAATATTAACGATAACATATTTACAGTTTATCACATACGCCATACAGCTTTGAATTTGACCTCGCCTGCCGTTTGATTGACAGTACACGTGATTTTTAATTTACGGTTCAAAGTCAGTGTCGTTGGGTATATTTATATTTTTGCATTTCATTAACAAATTAAGTAGGACAAAATGTCAGGTATATTGTTACCAGATTAAAAGGCCACCTGACGGATCTACCATTAAACATCGTCAGATACCCACGACTAGCACTCAATTATGTAACAGATGTAGAGCAGACGGCATAAATTACGCGTCGGTGCCCGGATGTCAATATAAGATTGCTGATACTTGTTAAACATTACTTACTTTATAACAGATGGGAAGTTATATTGTATGTTCCCGTCGTGATTCACAGCAAGCTTATATTGTTCGTGTATCCCCGACAGATTGTTCTCTGCGCTGAAAAAGAGACTCCTAATTATGCCTCCTCACCGTAAATTGGGGTTAAGTTAGGGTTAGAGCAATATAAAGCTGACACACCAATGCATTCATGTGACATCTGCTTATCTTGAGTAGGGTATAGTGCCATACTGACAGAAAACTTCCATCGGCACGTTTGCATGAACAAGTCGATAAAGAAATGACATTGCTCTTGCTTCTTTCTCAGAATTATATCAAATTGTAAAGAATTGTTTTTTTCCAGAAACAATTTCTTCTTCTCGTGTGTATCGAGCAACCCAAAGAATAAATATGAATCAAATAACATATTTTGAATAATGATTTAAAACACACTAAATATAGATCTTCCTTGGGGATTTTCTTGTTTTTGGTTAAAATCTCTTCGTTATGTAAACAGTAGAACTTGATAGTAGAATGATCATTTAAAATGATTTGTTAGTACCAAAATCAAAAAGCTAATCAAATACAGAAATAGGTAAAAAATAAACATTGAACACTTTTTTCAGACTTGACAATAAACTTGTTTCAAAAACACATCCTAGCCCTACATCCAGCAAACAAGCTTAATTAACATTTTGAAAAATAATTTTAGAACATTTTTGCTTCTTTTAAAAAAAAATTTATTTGCCAATATGTTCCCTTAAAACGACCTCAGGTTCATACATAACATTTCTTGGAACAATATCTAAGATTCAGAGCGATCTTGCATGAAAACGGGCTGTGTTAAAGGGATCCCTGAGAACAAGCCTCGACAAGATTTTAAACATGGTGTATGGAACAAATTTCCATATATGATTATTTTAACGAAGGCTACGCCCGGAACGGCAACTTATCGATCTACACACCATAATGTAATAAATAAAATTTATATTCATGTATAAATTAGATTACCGTACAAAGCACCTAAGTCGGTGAACGTGCACACGGAACAAACTATAAAGACTATAAATTACCTTTTTTTATCACATGTTTTATTATGTATCGATCAATGACAAAGTAATCACTAACTAAGTGGACAAATTGTGTATATGAACTGAAAAGAAATCACGTGACAAACTAGTCATGGATTAATTCCAATGAAATAAAATTAATGAAAGGGTGCCAGCTTCTTTGAATGTGTATTATGTTGTTTAACGTCCCACCGACAGTATTTCAGTCATTCGGAGACAATGTCTACTTGAGACAGTGCTGTCACACTGCAGTATCACGGTGTGGACATGTGGCATGATACCACTCCCAGTCACCTGACACCGGGCCAAGCAGTCCTGTTACCCTTATATGCTGAGCACCAAGCAAGAGAGCTATACCAGTACCATTTTTCGCGGCTTTTGTATTTCGCGACCGGGGATCAAACCAATGACCTCCCGCTCCCGGTGTGCTGAATGTGTGTTAACTTGATGATCATAAACTATAATGTAAAAAGTCTTTATATATTAAAAAATGAAGCTTTGTTGCATGCAAAACTAATAGAAACTTTGGGTCAAATCTTCAAATTATAATTAAAAGATAAACTCGACAACATTGTTTTGTCACACAAACTTCAGGTTGACATTTGAAAGGAAAACGATTTTTAGCAAGAAATATCTTTGAAAAATGGATATTCCACCCTGATGGAGATTGCGGTGATGGAGAATGAAGAACAGTTATATAATATAAAACGTTCCCTCCATCGCAATCGGCAGAGTAAACAATATTGTAGTGAAAATAAAACTTACTTGTCATACAACGTTATGTCTGGAACCCAGAGTTTCTGATTTGGAACAACGATACTGTCAATGTTGCCATAGTGACTAGAGTTCCACACCAGACGACAATCGTTCCATGACTGCATGATGGGAAAAATAGATATATTGTGATTTTATAAATTTATTTCTATAAATACGACCAGTTTTCTAAAATAAGAAGTCATGAAAATAAAATCAAAACTGTTAAAAAAAGTACAATACAAAATATATTACTACATTCCATCATTATCATCCAAATTATGATCATGGTCGTCCAAATGCTTAGAAAAGCTTCAGTGCAAATAACCTGGAGTAATAGACTCTTTTGCTAAAAGTGTAAAAAGGCTTGCATTTACTATAAAATTTGCATGATCACTTGGTGGACCATTATCACAATGATGGTTGGATTACCTTAAAATCTAAACATAACCAAACTTCGCCTTATAAAGAAAAATACACAATGAATCCTTATTTGATTAAAAAGAACATAAACAATCATATGTTTTATTTATCATGACAGAACATAGATATAAGTTGGTAATGAAAATCCACTGATAGTCGAGGGATAAAATTTCAGTCACAAAATATTTTTTCCTGAAATCTCACTTTATATAGTCTATTCCAATTTTCATACAGGGCATGGAAAAGCTCCTTCTTATACCCAATTTGCAAGACCTGGATTAAGATAGTCCATCTATTATTAAATTGTGACCATGGTCCATCAAGTGATCATGAGAATCTTATAGTAAATACAAGCCTTTACAGACTTTGAGCAAAAGAATCTCTAAATCCAAGTCAGTGGATGCTTGAAGGACTATTATCATAATTAAATGACGGATTGAATACCTTAACATGACGATGCACGTCAAACATAACACTGAGATGCGGAAATGAATATATGATGGATGAATTACCTTAAGTGATATTTTCTGTGGTGTACTGTGCATATATATTTATGTTGTAATTGAGCGTTCGCTAGTTTGCGCGCACGCTTTTTTTCCGTGTGTAATGTTCAATCACGATTGTATTATTTATTTTCTATGTTGTCATATGTTTGACAAGTATGTTGTTGTCTAAGCATTTGTATGATATATTATTATTTGTACTATATGTAAAAACTATACTTACAAGTCGCAGCCATACAATTGTGCTAAGAAACTGCCGTGGCTCGTTCTGAAATAGAATCAATAACCAAAACAATTACTTCTTAATTTTTATACATGTATATAATGGCAAGCTTAGTCATATGTTGAAGATTGACAAAAAATAAGCATTAAACTGAAACCTAAAACCCAAAAATTAAATTTGCTCTACATTTTTTTTTTTTTTTTTTTTTTTTCTGTGGGGTGGGGTGGGGGGTAGTTATCTGGGTTCAATGGTTCAAAATAATAGTTACCTGTTTATAACATCAAATGTTCTCACCGGTTTCACTCAAAAAAAATAAAGGTTTCTATGACAAAGATCATAAGAGACATCCTGTGCCATTTAGAATTTCTTTCAGCAATTTTGTGGCCATTTGATTTAAGAATTTAACTATGTTCTGTGAGGCCATACCATGCACGTTCGTTGTATATGACGTCATTTTAAGCTGTTTTGCTTCAATTCGGAGAAGAAAACTGCTTAAGTATTTTTCTTCATCAATTATGATAAGATATAGCACATGCGAAGTGAAAAATTGTGCTTTACACATTTTGTCATTTTGTCAGATGTTTGTGTAAAAATGAAGATGTTTTTTTATAAATGAACATTTTGGTTTTCGTGATAATCGTTCTACGGCTGATGCTATTTATTGATTACATTCAATTATCCAAATAGTATTGTCCAAAGGAAAGCTTATGGTGTGTTTTTATAGATTATCAGCGAGCATTTGATACGGTCAATAGAGATGCGTTATGGATTAAGTTAGCTCAGTCTGGCATCAGCTGTAAAATGATTAACATGTTAAAAAATAATTTATGGTGTACTTAAATGCTGTGTGAAAATTGCATCCACTATGCCTTTGTCAGATTTCTTTGATGTTACAATCGGAATGAAGCAGGGGGAGCCATTAATCTGCGGTACTATTCATCCTCTTCATTAATGATATAATTAATGATATTGTTTTAAATGATATGTTGAATCAAAATCTTTTTTCAATGTACTTAATATTGTTTGCTGATGATATTTTATTATTTACAACGAATCCAGTAAGTTTGCAGGCACAAATTAATAATATTTGTATGTATTCAGCAAAATGGGGTCTTAAAATTAATGTTGATAAGATAAAATTTTGTATCCTTGAAAGAAGGAAAAGTAATTATAACATTGCTTTCTTCATTAACGAAGATAAGACTGAAATTGTTGACAATTTCACTTTGGTGTTTTACCATATCAGAATTTACTTTCTCTTTTTGATAGAATTAGTATGAATGTTAAAATCAAGCTTCATATGTTTGATTCCTTGATTGTCACTATATGGGTCTGAGATATGGGGTTTATATAATTTTTGAAATTGATAAAATACATTTGTAAGTACATTTTAGGTGTTCGAAATCAAACACTTACTTCAGCAGTATATGGGGAGTTAGGAGGATTTCCATTGTCTATTCTAGCTAAAGAAAGATCAATTAAATTTTGGTTAAAAATGATGAAATCAACAAATCCATCGTTAAAGCATATGTATACTGATCAGTGTAATAATATTTCAGGCGTTTGTTGGTCAAAACGTATAAATTCTATTATTAAACACCTTGGTTTCCCAAACCTTTTTTTTTAAAATTATATAAAATTTACTAATTATTATAAAGTATTTAAGACTTCATTTTGTTATGAAAATTACTTAGACATACTTAATGACGAATTACATGGAAAACAATTCATGCTTACATGACTCATAAATTGGATTTGGAAGACATAATAGAATTAATAGAGAAAATAGGTTATGCAAATTATGTAATTTAAATGTAATAGAAACTGAGTATCATTTCTTTTTATGTTGTACAAGATATCCTGATATTTGTCAAAAACATTAAGGTAGTATATCATGGCCTGCAGTAAATAAATTTATTGCATGATGTCTTCAAATAATAAAAAAAAAACAGTTACATAAAGTATCAAAAATTATAAAAGAAGCTTTTATTATTAAAAAAAAAATGCCTTTAATAATTTTGCTGCTACATGAATTTAAATGTCCAAAATTTTATTGTATCGGTTTTGTGTTTGTGTCTTTGCCATACTTCATAATTTAGATTGTAAATGGCCAAAGGCAAATTGTATTTGCTGAGTTATGCCAATAAATTTGAAACTTGACATGTGGCATGATACTACACTCAGTCACATTATCCTGACATCGAGCCAACCAATCCTGGAACTTCCCTTGTATGCTGAGCGCCAAGTTAAGGGAGCTATACCAGTACCATTTTTTACAACTTTGGTATGTCGCGGCCGGGGATCGAACCCACGACCTCCCGCTCCCGTTTGTCAGATGTACAGTATTTCCTAACATTCGGGAGAACAGTATGAGCGAAGTACATTTCGTGATAACAAACAAATACTCATCAACTGTGAATGTTTTTGTTTTTTTTCGAATGTTTGAGTATCATGTGTATCTGACGTTCATCATTAGTTATCGAAATAATCAAGTTACTGAAATCACAGTATCACTGATTTCATTTCAATCAATACGATGACCATGTCCTTACATGAACAATTGACGTCATTACATTGCTCCGTCGATGTGGACGATCAAATCGTTTAATATTACATGTAATTAATTGCTTCAAATTGTGGTGTACGGTTTTTTGTTCACATCCTGGAATGAATCAATACTCAAGTCAGGTGAATGTCATACTTCCAATCAAAGATCAAAAATAATATCGGTATTTGACAAAGATATATTTTTAATGATAGGCTACAGGGCTGTATACAAACATCGGGTCCTGTGACTGTTGATGCAGCTCTAGAAGATCGCTTCAAAACGTATCCCTATCATTACCAATCTGAAACGTTTCCACTTGTTAAAGATAAGCAAGGAGAATTATTGATTTATTACTCATTTATTGATTCTTTTATTTATTTATTTTTATAACTTTGTTTATTTATACATTAATTAATTGATCGATTATTTACTTATTTATTTACTCATTTATTAATCTACTTATTTATTTATATTTTAACAGGGGTATTTATACCTAGGTTTTATATTTTCAGGAAGATAAATGACTTGTAATCGACAGATACGAGCACTGAATGATCAGGAATTCCTGGTTGCGCGTACAGCGAAATTTAATAATTTGGAGAGTTTGTATCTTTAGACAGAAATAGAGCTTCCACACTACAATATCAGGCTGCAGACATGTGGCATGATACCACGCCCAATTACAATAACGTCCCATGTCACGCTTAGTAAAAAGCAGGGAACCTCAATTAAAACAATATTCCTGAAAAGCCGCCATTATAATTTTAAATTAAAACCGCACACAATGAAAATCGGCAAAATCCAATTCATTAAATCCAAGTAAAATGTGTGTCACTTATTGATCCTTCTAGGCGTAATAAAAAAGTGACTTGTTTCCACTAACCAGACCGACGCTCTAATTTTGTACCGACCCTAAACTTTTTTTTCTAGCATTCGGGTTATTTCGCTGTTTTTGTCACATCAAAATAAGGTTAAAAAGAAAAATGTTTAAAAAAAAGTTTTCCGACTGTCCGAGTATTTTTTTTTTTTTTTTTTTTTTTTTTTTTTGAAGATGTTAGTGGAGACAAACAACTTCTTTTTGCCTTATTGATTTGCCATGACAGGGATTAAACAAAACTCAGACAATAAGAACACTATCTTGCATAACTTATATTAAAATCAAATCTGCAAACTATGTCACATATCAGTTTATAAACTGCTTCCCATTAGATTTCAAGTATTAATTTGCAAGATACTTTTTTATTCTATATAGAATAAAAATTATAATTTAAGGGGGGAAAAACACGCCTTTGAGAGACCAAGAGTTGTTTTCAAAATTATTGGTGTATGTGTTCTCATGTCACAGAACACGCAACCGGTCTCGGTATTCGAGTGATTAGAGCGTCCGCCTCAGTCAATGTAATACCAATGTACAGCTAACTATACTAAGCTTATATTAATATATAACTTACCAAACTAAACAAATATCAATATATAACCTCCACAAAGCTAAACAAATATCAAAATACATCTTACAAAACTAAACAAATATACAGCTACATTTTTAAACGCTTATATACAGCTTTCCAAACTAAACAAATACCTATTTACAGCTTAACCATTCCAAACGAATACCAGTATACCGCTTATTGGTCTTAACATTGGCATATAGGCAACCAGCGACTTTTTTAACTCTTTCCCTCATATAGACTCATTTTGACGCACTCAATAGGTACCACATAAAGCTTGATCTGCAGAAAGCCAAACTCAAACCTTACCAAGTTTAATTGTAAAATCCTCATTACCAGACCACTGAGGAGCAGCGAACAGCATAAAACCTGATCAGCCTGCGAGTAACTCGCAGGCTGATCTGGTTTTATGCTGTTCGCATAGGTCTTTTCATGGTATCCTCTATGAGGGAAAGGGTTAAGCCTATTGGGAACGGGTCCTGTATATTTCAAATTGGGAATTTTTGAATCACGAAAATAAGTAAATTGGGGGAAAAAGAATCTCAAATCATAAGATTGAAAGATTGGTTGTACATTTGCAAAAGCCTTAAACAGGTTATTATACTATGCTGAGATACTGGTTTAAAGAAATTCATTTAAGAAGAAAAGAAACTTTAAGATTCTTTTTAACTTTGCTACAATGTATATTTGTTGAAATTGATATTTCATGATTTTATTATTAAGAAAAGGGAATTTTTCAAAGAAGGAAAAAATCACTGGAAACGAGCAAACTATTTAATCTTTCAAACTAGACTTCTATCAATATACAGCTTGCCAATCTTAAATCAATATACAGCTTACTGATCTAAGCAATTATCCATATACATGTACAACCGATCAAACAAAACCTATAAAAAAAAACATTTAATTTTTCTATTTAACTTACATCAATGAACAGCTTACCACCAACCTAAATTGATACCAATGCACAGCTTATTAGATTAACTTTATATCAATATACAGTTTACCAGCTCTATAATCTGTCGCAGTCCCATGTCGATGTAGACGTCTGTGGCGGAAGTGACATCACAACTGGGTCTGACAGCCGATTCGTATCCGCTAAAGACATCCTTGAACAGGTCATTAAGTTGGGACCCTGAAACATCTGCAAAACATGGCGCTATGTGGAGCATTACCAAAGTTACCATTTTATTTTGCAAATACAAATAAAAGTATAAGCTTCGACGTTCCCAATCTCATTGAAATCAGATTTAGTATGCTAACTGGATCTGACCACATCGTATAGGGGGTCGTCTCATATTGTCCTTTGCATAAGCCAATCAAATCGGCGGCTACAGGATCGTTCGGTATAACCAGAGGAAATAATCACATTCATCTCCCATTAGGGTAGAAAGATGTGTAAGCAACCGGGTAGCTTATTCGGTAGGGCATTCCTTCTGTAAGCAAAAGCCCCCGGGTTCGAGTCTTTTCAAGCTGCACATTTTTTTCTCCCCCAGTGATAAATGTTTTACCGAAGTCAGTTAGAAACGCGTTATTTAATTGGGTTAAAATCGTGCAATTGTTTATGCATATAAATTACTTTAAAAGTCAATCTGGCGTGAACCCTAATGCGATGTTGTCAGATCCTAATCGCGGATAGTAGAGGGAGCGCAAATTTGGATATGATTTTAATGAGATTGCGACGTTCCTTAACCCTGAATTTTGATAAGGAGAAGAAACGTTTGCAACTGATCTGAAATAAACATTTAATTTTCTCAAGAAAATAATGAAATCGACTGTTCATGTTCACAAGTAAAATACCCTTACCTTTCAGCAACTTTACAGGTATGTTCGTATATTTGAATCAGATCTAACTTGGTGAGTATTCAGAAAACTTAAAGAAAATGAAGTCGTGTTTTAGAAATGAATACAATGTATCATCATAATCAATGAAAAAGAATGTTATATATTTTGATCCAAAGTCTCCGTATTCGTCTATAAAGACTTTTCTATCTAGAAACAATTAATATTGTTCATTATAACACACACACACACACACGATTAATATTTTGAGTTAACGTATGAAGGCTTCTGGGGCCGCCGTGGCCGAGCGGTTACAGTCGTGGACTACAAATCTCTCAGCCCCTCACCTCTGTGGGCTCGAATCCCGGTAGGGACTTCGGATTTTTCATGTGGGGAAGCCTTCCAGCTGGCTTGCGCTAGGTCGGTGGTTCTACCTGAATGCCTCCGTGCATTCGGGGTTTCCTCCACCTTTAATTAGCTGGACGTCGCTATATGATTGAAATACTATCGCAGCGACGGTAAACCCCAATACAATACAATACTGATTTCTATTAAAGGCGTTTAAACGTGTTTTTTCTCTAACAGACAGATTTTTTCTAAAAATTTGCATATAAATACTTTATACTTTAACTGAAAGATATATGAATTAAAAATAGAGGGTCACCCATGCTTATTTTAGAGATCAAGCTAATGGTAGAGCATCACTATTTGCTAAAATTTGATGAAAAAACATAGCATTAAAATAAGAAAGAGTTCGTTTCTAAATGCTATAACAGCATATTAAAATGATATTTTTAAAACATTTTTATCTCCATTTGTAGCTTATAACGTTAATGTATTCTATAAGTTACAGATAAAAATACTGTCAGATATGCATTGAAAATACAAAACGGGCATAAAATATCATTTCTGCCCGGACCAAAATATATACAAAAACTATCCCAAAACTGTGATTTTTTATATATTTTTTCTAATTTTATAAAAAATTTCAACGGACAAATTCCCTTTATTTTTTCTGAGTCAGTCCTCTGATATAATTGCTTTTTGAAAATGGAACAAAAAAAAAACATCCCCTTTTTTTTTTTTTTTTTTTTTTTTTTTTTTAACTAAAACTGCTTTTTTATTGAAATATTAGCTAAATTTGCATATAGACACTAAAATGTGACTTTCTGTACCTTCAAAATTTGGCAAATATACTTTTATGATATTCTTAATACTTGAATCTTAAAAATCTCTCTCTCTCTCTCTCTCTCCATCAGTTCATTTGTATTGAGAAAATTAACCAATCGTTATATCATGTCGAAAGAGGCTTATCATCGAGACTGTTAAAAGCTCGTTGCCAACATGAGCCGGATACCGTCTGTTGAAAAATATTCCATTTTTCGATCCCATAGAGTGGAAAAATGACCGTTTATCTAGGGTAGTCCAACTACAAAGTCAATATGAGGTACAAATCCCAAGCCAACAATAATAACACCAATAATATTCAGGAATATGCATATGACATCATTAACCACCGACATGCTATCATATACGGCTTATCATTAATTCAGTTCCTTGTGGACTATACAACAACACTAGAAAACTGTTGCTCGTTACGTCAATGATAATCACCCATACCCTCATTAAGCCGCTCAAATGTTGAATAAACTTTTTGTCAATACTGCAGAACGAACAAACGTACTAAATTTATTACTATTATTATTATTATTTGAATTTCGATGTCAAATTTTACATGATGTTGATTTTTCTATTCAAAAGAACAAAAGCAGGACGAACAGTCCCGGTGGCCGTGTGGTAAGAGCGTCCGACCCGGAATCGGGAGTCGTGGGTTCGATCCCCAGTCGCAACATACCAAAGTCGGTACTGGTCTAGCTTCCTTGCCCGGTGCTCAGCATATAAGGGTAGTTCCAGGGCTGGTTTGCCCGATGTCAGGATTATGTGACTGGGTGTGATTATATACGACGTAATACTACATTGTGGCAGCACTATATATCTGCCTCAAGTAGCCAAGACGAAGTCTCCAAATTACTGAAATACTGTCGGTGGGACCAGTAAAATGCACTTTGGTCTAGTGATGATGAACCCGACTGCTGATCTGAAGGTTGTGAATTCGATAACCGTTTAGAGCAAGGATTTTACCGACCTTCCCAGGCGCCAAGTACTGATCCAACCCAGGAACCTTCGAGGGGGTCTAGTATAAATTGTAAGAAGTTGTCTTCTAATCGACGTAAAATAAATATCTTTACGCTCATTGAACACACTATCAAATACATGACTGACTCCATTACAACTGTTAATCAATTGTATCTTAGAATATGTTACTGAACAGAACAGAACAAATTTTTATTTAGGCTTAAGCATAGGAGCATATAAATAAATAAATACATATTATATATTTGACATGCATATATTTTTCACATACATATATGTTTTAGAAATACATTTATAATAAGAATAGTGAACAATTTAAATCTAACACTATGGATTCACTTATGTTCATCATCATGGATAAAAACTATCAAACTTTTAAAATTTAAATTTTTTTTGAAAACTTTTTACAAAATTTTTTTTAATTAAATGAATATTTTTTATAATTAAATATTTTGGTATAATAATAAAATGATAGTCATCCTCTCTTTTTTTTTTGTTACACAAAGAGCATTTTCTTAAATTCCATTCTATGTTTTGGTGACGTCCAGTTTCAATATTCAAGCTATGTGATGATAATCTAATTTTTGCCAAAGTATTACGTAACGCAGGATTATCCATAATTCTCAAATAGGGTGTTATTGAAAATGATGTTTTGATTTCTTTATAAAGATACAGTGGGGAACAATTATTCATATCTAATCTCCATTTAGTGACGTATATATCTCTTAGCCTATCTCTTAATATTGGAATAAAAATTGAAACATCTACTGATTCTGGGTATAACCATACCTCATTTAATCCTGACTGTTGTAAGATATTTCTAATGTTACCTGACCAGTTCTTTTTTCTTTTGTGTTCACTTAATTCTTTCATATTATTTCGTATTAATATATTCAAAATACAGTTTTGTGATTTTACAGTATCTAATTTTAACCAATATCTAATTATGCGAACGTGTTGATTAATGTACAGAGGAAATCTATCCAATTCAGAATATAGCGATAATGTATTTGTTGATCTCTTAACATTAAGAATCCATTTGCAAAATTTCTTGTGAACTATTTCAATATTTTCATATTTTCAGCATGTTGATACCCCCATACCTCGCAGTTATATTCCAGTATAGATATACAAGTGAATCAAATAAGTTAAACATTATATCAACAGGTATATTCTTTCCCCGCGTAATATTCATGTAAGAGTTTACAGCACGAAGTGCCTTTCCTCTTAGAGTATTTGTTGCGTACTTAAACGACACCCCACTTAACATCACAATACCCAAATAATTAAACTTATCAACAATTACAATATTTCTTCCCATATATGACCACTTATAGTTTTTATTTAAGAAACCACCTTTTCTGAAAACTACAATTTTGGTCTTTTCTATAATAACAGTTAACTTCCATTCTAAGCAATATTTTTCTAATTCAAAGATAATTGTAAACCTTCTTCAGTTTCCGAAATAATAACTGCATCATCCGCAAACAAAAGAAGGTAAATAGATGTTTGATCTATTGAGACACCACTTTCCAAATTCTTGTGTAAATGATTCTCGATGTCATTCAGGAATAATGAGAATAATATCGGGGAGGTGATTATGTTATAGCATAATGGGTTGCTAATTCACAGTGTTGGCATATATTTCGTAATGACCCTTCAGGCATTGACTTCCTCCAAGTCTGGATATTTTTCAGCTATCAACATTTTAAACGATAATCATTTGTCATTACACAGATCTGTTTACTACTCATCTTACATTGATGACTCGTGAAGTGTACATCAAATATATTTTATTTGTCACGTTATTGTCGCTATATAATGAGAAGCACACACATCACCAAGTGTCATTTAGTAATCAAAACTTTTTCTGCGTCCTTAATTATTGATCAGAAGGTATTTTCCAATTGCGTGTTAAAAAAAGTAAACCATTTGTCTTCAAAGCGGTAGTTTTGTCAATTGCAGAAGTTGTTTATTCAAGGGGAGCTTTATACATTAGCAATGCATACATGTTGTTGCTCAGTCTCTCAGATCTGAATGCACATGCCTTATTATTTGTTTTCTCACTTGCTTCATCTATTTACAACGATTGATTTCTAGTAAAATCATGCGAGTGTGTTTGTACCAGCTGTGTCGCTCATTGTTTTCCTTTAGGGGCGTTTAAGAGGATAGAAAATATGCTGAATAACTATATCGACAAAATCTCGCTCGTATGTGACAGCCAATTAAGCATTCGTGGATCGTAAATACAGTATATTGTGTCTTACATAATTATTGTTATAGATTATTTTATCTCTTTTGAAAGCAAGAACGCATGGTAACTAATGCAAAGACCTAGTAAACAAAGTGGTCCATGGGTCTTCACATTCTTGGACTGATTTGACAGAGTTACTGACAATACAAAGAAACATACTGCAGTTATTTCTAAGATATTACTTAACTCAAATGCACTCCCCCTCCCGATATTCTATGTTTTATGGGTCTATCACGACAAATAATCGTACAATCCGTTTTGACTGGGGCTTTGATGTTCCCAAATGGGAAATATCGTATGTATCATCATCATCATCATCATCAAACTTTCCTCCAGGGCAATAAAGAAATCTGTATTAAATTATCATAAGCCATGAAATCAGATATGACATGTATATGGAATCATGTATATGACTGTGCGTTGCCTGAGTGGTCACCATTATCTATATCACCTAACAAGTGGCTTATTCCAGACACTTAATTATTACACATGGCTATGTTTCTCATCAAACAAAGAGAAGTCTCAAAACTCCTTAATTATATTTTTGTTGAATTTTGTTTGAAACTTTTAAATGTGAAATAATAATTAATAATTTTGAAACATTTATTTTAAGACAAACATTTTGATACTAATTTTTTATCCTGATAGCAAAATTTGCAAAAATATGCTTCATAAGAGTTTCATTACAAACTAACCGACGAGAAAAAAAGACCGACGAATTTTTCCGCGGCAAATTGTCTGCTTAAAGCAAAACAAATATTTGACGATTCTAAATCAAATCACCTGACGTTTCCCAGACTTCATCATAAATCAGTTTTACAGTCTCTTGTCCGAGTAACAATGGATCAAATTCAGGAAGCACACGGTCACGGAGAGTAATCGTTTCAGAAAACAGAAAAACAAGCATGATGACAGATTACTGAGTTTCGTTACAAATGTTTATGGTTATATGATGTTTGCTAAACCAGAATCCTTGCACGGAGAGAGACTTTAAGGTAATCTATCCATCATGAAATCGTGGTCCATCAAGTGACCACGGAATTTTATAGTAAGTGCAAAAAATCCTATAAATTCAAGTAAATTGATGCTTGCATCTGCCATGAAGTATTTTTAAGAATTCAATGAAGCATGATTATGCTTTAATGATGGGTGGATTACCTTAACTTGACGATTCACGTTACACAATACAAAGAGAGGCGGAAATTAATACACGCCACCATATAGATTCATGAATACGAATATTTATTCTTAAATATGTATACCGTATTGCCCAAAAAAAGAGTATTTGTTTTATTCTACGGTTTATTTTTCTGCGATTTCTTAAGCAGGAAGAATTTAATTCTGCTATGCTTAACTTGCTTACGCAAATACATTAAACTCTCTAATTTGAATATTGTCCACTGTTAATTTCCATGGATTATATTTCTACTGGATTGTGTTCATCCGTAGAAAAACATATACATATATAAATATATGAATTACCCGCAGAAATATCCGAGGTACGATATAAAGTGAAAACATCTTATATCATAAATACTGACCCACTAATAGATATATAAATATGTCGTTCAAAGAAATTCATATTGTTTAAGAAAATATTTCATACAAAACAATCTGGTTAAACAAAAAGCAAGACTCAAGCAAGTTTTTATTATTATTATTACAACACAGAAAGCATGAAGGCAGTATTATTTTCAGCATTCTCAGTGCAAAATATATGTGTTATAATTGGAAGCCATGATAAAGCATTTAAGTAGCGTCTACCTATATAATTCCCCTGCTATGTTCATCATTTCAGAAACTCGAACCCCGTTTCCCAGGCGCCAAGTACTGGTCCAACCTGGAACCGCCGAGAGGGATTTGTATAAGTTGTAAAAACTTGTTTCCCAATCGACGTAAATTGGATAATAATAATTATAATAATAAAAATAATAATAAAATCTTTATTTATAGAAGGTAGCTCAGTAAGTTTACAAATATTGTAACTTCTTTACACGAGGCCTTCTGAAATAAAACATCAATGTTATGTACAATGGTGATAAAAGAAAATAAAATAAAAACAAACAAACAAAATAAAAACAAGTCTTAAGTTCTTAATAGAAATCACTTTGCATATTTATGCAGATGACGATGGTAATGATGAAAATGACATAACAAGTGATGAGAATGGAAGAGGAATTGTCTGCTTACATATCATTGAAAATATTTCAAATCTGTGAGCAGAAACCCAATATTAACATCAAGAACAAGGATCAAAGCGTAATATGTGATACATTAATAGCAAATGAATTGTACATATCATTCGGACGTTAACGCATATATATACACAATACATTATACCTCGTTGTTCAGAGATGTCCATGCTATTTTTTCGGCGTAGCTGTATAATTTCGATTTCAACTCGC
>CM037780.1:47219316-47269316 GCA_021229015.1 Solen grandis | reverse complement strand
CAGAAGTTGCATCAGTTTTTTTTTTTTTTTTTTTCAAACATTTAGAATTTCATGATTCTTTGTTTATTGATAGCATATTATCGGATCTATTAAACTATGAAATAAAAACAGGGGGTCATTAGCGTTAGAAATATCCCTGTTTTCATCTGTATAAACTACATGTATATAGCAGCAGTTTATGATGAAATTTCCCCTATGTGAACTAAGTCTTTTTTCTTCAAATTAATTACAATTATTTGTAAATATTATGTCATTATAATGGTGAAATATCAAATGTGGTGAAACAAATGAATTTGGTATTTACTATTAAATACCCTTACATATGGATAAAACATACCTTTATTTTGAAGAAAATAGTACAAACCAACAGTATTTGTTTTAAACTTTTTTTTTAATGTTCAAACATTCAGATTTTTTTTTTGATTTTTTAATGAATACTTTTTAGGTACTTATCTAAATGATAAAATACTTATACCCGTAAATGCTGAGCGATAAGCAAGGGAGCAGGGAACCAGTATCGTTCTTTTACTACTGTAATATGAAGCGGTCGGGAATATTTATTCTAAGAGTATATTACTTCTCAGAAATACATTTGAATGTTCGGATATAAGTTCTAAGTCCTATTCACTTGACAGATTTATATGTCGCTCTCTGAAAATCGATCAGATTTCTTACCGCTGCATGTGGATAACAAGTTAATTCTATTTAAATGTTACCAAGGCAATATGTTTCATTCCATTGCAAAATACTGAACATCATTAAAGCGGTTTTATCTTTTTATTTATTTATTTTTTATTTTTTTATTTTTAGAAATGACGGAGTAAGGTATATCTGAGTTGTTGTATAGTTGGATTTCATATTGAAATCTCGGAGAGCTATCAATTACATTTAGAATTCAAGAACCAAGAGCTCTGATCTAGATCTAAATGGGCATTAGGTTTGTCCAAAATGTAATATGGGTTCATAAAAGATAAATATACAAATATCTGGAAACTAAAATTAAGGTAACACGGTAAGAAAATATAGTAATATAGTATACGCGTGAGGCGCGACGAAGGAGACAAAGTTTCACTTTAAGTTTCTCATCGCATTTTATGCGATAAAGTTTTCCAGTTGGCTAGCGAAGGTCGGAGGTTCTACCCGGGTGTTTCTATGCACTTAAGGCCTTCCACCACCCGTTACCTCCTGTGTGTCGCTATATGATGGAAAAACAGTCGCAGAGACGGTGGAATGTAGCAGTTATGTCATATTTCGGATAAAGTCAAGTTTTTCATGTAATAACCTGTATTTACTTATTTAGCTTTCTGAATGTTGTTAAAGAAACGTTTATGACTTAATTGTGTGTTACTCATTGTGTCTTACGCAATGTTCATCATAATATAATATAATATAATGATATAATAAACTTGAGAGCGAATACTGGTTTAAACATTTACACTTCGAGAGTAATACATTGGACATATGCAAGAAAACACCCTGAAACAATGCATAAATGAAACATGCCCTTTTTTTTTTTTTTTTTTCCCCCATGAAATTGTATGAAAAAGTGAACTCTCTGGGAACTAATATATGGCCATATTGTAATCAAAATGTTTGAGTTTCTTGTATGTTCAAACATTGTGATTTTACGGTGAATTAAAAACAATGTTTTCGAAGGTTTATATCTGAAATAACCGATGAAATTTCGATATAAAATTTAATGCTCCAGAGTGAATCAAAGAAATTTATTTGATGCACTTACTTATAAAGTGGTTTGCCTTTTATTGACATAGAAAGATATATTAATCAGATAGTATTTTATCGATATCAAAGGAAATGGTTCTTTCATCCAAACAAAAGAACGTAGGCTACATCCTCTATGAAGATTTTCCTGTAATAAAGCGGAGTAGTTTCTTTCTTTCTTTGTTGGGATTAAGGTCCCACCGACAGTATTTTAGTCATTTGGATACGATGTCTACTTGAGACAGATATAGTGCTTCCTTACTGCAGTATCACGCTATAGACATGTGGCTTGATATCGCACCCAGTCACATTATCCTGACACCGGGCCAACCAGTCCTGCCCTTATATGCTGAGCGCCAAGCAAGGGGGGCTGTAACAGCACCATTTTTACGACTTTGGTATGTCGCGGCCGGGGATCGAACCCACGACCTCCCGCTCCCAAGGCGAACGCTCTAACCACTCGGCAACTGGAGACGGTCCAAAGCAGAGTAGATGTTTCAAAATATCATTTGAATACTTAAATATAATACTGGAGTGCCTGGATAGGTTCTCACCAATGAGTCCCTGGTTCGATATCTGGTCATGTACGTGAGAAGGTAAAGTGGTTGCCCGTCCAAACACATGGGTTTTCTCCGGGCTCTCAGGTTTTCTCCAATAATAATGACCACATTCGCCGCCAGTGATTAAGTTTGGATAACTTGTTTCGTTATAAAATCGTTTACTAAATAATGTTTAAACTTAAGAATACTGTAAAATATTTGATAATGTAGACTTCCTATGAGACAGAGTTACAGCGTTAAACAGGTGAGCATGCTGAAATGCAGTCAGGCAGGGACTCGGTCACTTGGGTTGTGCTTACTACCGACTGACCTACATGACCACTAGTACATTCTTCTCCTGTTCTAACCCGTGGCATAGTACTCACTTTAGTGTCAGTTGGTTGGGGGATTGTGTTCACTTAAAGTGGTCAGTCAAGGGAACAAGAAAAAGTGACCGTCAAACAGAAGTGGCAGCTGAATGACGGTTAAATATACATGTATAACAAAATTCTATATTTTGGTAATATTGACATTGACCGCTAAATACAGGTTGACCGCTTAATACATGTGGCCGTTAATATAGGTTCAACGGTAATTTCTTTACCACGACGGTGCAATATGATTTAAGTACTGTAAATGCTTATAAACAGTCAGTATTTAACTTTCTGTGATCAGTACAGCTGAAGGCAAACGGATCATCTTTCTTTTCTCAGGGACAGATGAATATTTGTGTTTCTATAATACGGCAAATGTCTAATGGGTCTGCGAGGCACGCGAATATTTACAACGGAAATGGCGACATACAAAACAAAAACACATCCTAAAATAGCGCTCCATCCCGAGCTAGAACCTACATAGTAGATTATATAGATACCGTTAAAATATCTTTTTCCCATTATGAAGCAAATATTTAACTTCATTTTAACAAAAAGTGTTCTGGCTTCAAATTAACCCATTCTATCAAAAAAGAAAAAAAGTCTATCCAGACTTACCGAGGTTGACAATTCATTAATCAAATGGAACAACAGGCGATTGACAACCTATTTTAGAATGCAGTTGCCCAAGACAATAAATCATTACAACACTGTTGCATATTAAAAAATGCTAACGCCAACAAACAGTTGCAGTCTGTGTGAGTCAAACTGTGGATAAGTTCGATCCTGTTCACTAATGATGAACAGTCTCTCTCGTGTGAGATATTTATTTGTACGGCAGGACTGGTGCTGTTTTAATAGTTAATATCACACTGACGTCTAACGTATACCATAATTTGAAGAGTTTGTGTCAGCTGATATTGTGTTCAGGAATCCATATCGAATTCACAGTGAATAAATGCCAAAGTCAATATTAAGTTTGAAGCTGATGTGCAAACCTAATCCAACAGTAGACATTTTCAACCAAAATACAACGAAATCATAGTCGTGACTTATTCTATTGAAATAGTCATATACATTTAATATATATTTGCGAAAGTGGTAGGACTCTATTATGATTTGTGTACCGATTCTATTTAACTTTGAATAGAGTAAGGGAATAACTTGAGATGATTTGATGTGTTGAATAAAGATTCTGTCTGAAGGTTTAACTGGATGATTAAAGGCGCATGTGTTTTCAATGGAAACTGAAATCAACTGGGAATTTTGAGGAAAAATAAAACATAAACAACTCTAACCACCAACATACCAACATACCGATTTCATAATGATTCAAACTTAAGACACGCTGGTACATAAAGCAGAATATTTTTAAATACCCAAAGTGAAATAGCAACAGCGGAAAAAAACCCGTCGGTCTGACAACGTCTCGACAGGATAAACGAAACTTTCCTTCCCTAGAAATGATATTACACAGTAGGTTTAAAGAAATCAAATCATTTAGAACCTGTCTTGGACACTTCGAGAATATCGTAAAAGTAAACACATTAACTTTCATTTTCTTTCCTCTACTGTTGCCTGTCGTGTATTCGACACTGATCCCCCATTTTTTTTAACTGCAAAACTTAATGGAATCGATGATCTAGTCCTGACAGAGGTGGTTGTTCCCAAGACTCCGAGCTGATATCTTTCATCGTGTGTTCTGCTAGAAAAAAAATATCATTTCCAAAGTAAGACCAATATTACTGTATGCAAAGTGCTTTGAGTATCTTCCAATGTCGTATCATCAGTTTAAAAACCTCAATTGTCGTATCAAGAAATAATTTCGTTTGATGTTTTACATTATTAGTGGAAAGTAATATAGCGTGGCTTATGGGATGCCTCTTCCATTGCGAAAAATAAATGCACTAACTAAAATAATTATACTAATGATCTCACTAAGACTAAATAATAAAACCACGAATACAAATATTTTCTGGTTTTCGATGGAAGGAAACAGGTAACATTATCATACCGTATGTCTGTTTTGAAACAGGTTTTATTTTTTAATTGAACGCACTTTTTGTTTTTAACCTTAAGGTAATCTATCCTACATTAAGCTATAATCATGGTCCTTTAAATGCTTAAAATATTTCTTTGCAGATGCGAGCATCCATCGACTTGGAGTTAAAGCCCACTTTGCTCTCGTCTATGAGAGCTTGCATTAACTACAAAATTCCAACAATCACTTGATGGACCATGGTAACAATTTAATGATGGATAGATTACCTTAAATTATCAGATAATAAGATATTAAAAAAAAAAAAATAAAGTGTAGAATGGAATACTCAAAAGACGAACCTTATATGAATTCACTCGAGGTAGACATCGAAGTATACGAGAAGATACTGATAAATTAATTAAATCTTGTGCTCTATCACGGCTTTAAAAATAAAGAGAAAACACACTTATTAAATTGATAAAGATTTATTTAATATCTATCCAAGAATTTATACAGAATGTACGATTAGTTATGATTTATCTTTATACATTTCAAACAGAAGTGGTAGACATCGACAAAATGTGATTCTGTTACTTTTTTTTTGAAGGTACGCATCCAGTCGGAAAAACGCATTGTGAATGCATTGCATGTATATCAATAATTCAATGATTGTGGTTATGTATTGAGTATCCATGTTTGATATACAAATTTTGTTAGTATAGTTTACATATCTGAAAACAATATAGTGTATTATTTGCTTTTAAACATTGTTTTCAAAATTAAAGTTTACTTTAGGATTTCCGAGGAAACTGTTATCCTTTTATTTATCCTATTCTATTGCCCCAGATAATATTGCAAACATAACATTCAGACAAAAGTATATTGCTTTTCAAAAGATGATGACAGCAAATCAGTTGATAC
Source organism: Solen grandis (assembly GCA_021229015.1). Classification (NCBI taxonomy): domain Eukaryota; kingdom Metazoa; phylum Mollusca; class Bivalvia; order Adapedonta; family Solenidae; genus Solen; species Solen grandis. Next base: position 47,263,779 of record CM037780.1, on the reverse strand, counting down.
TCTGTTATTGAGTCTCTCCTGTCAATTCTATCAGTATCTTTAAACCAAATGTCTTTCATCGGATTGTCAAAACATCGCGAAATTGGGATAAATATATTAATCAAGAAAGCAAAAAATTCAGCAATGGCCCGTTGACTTGAATAACCTATGGAATGGTATGTAAGCAAAAAGAAATGCACTTTATTTCATATTTTTTTTTTTTTTTTTTTTTTTTTTAATTTCATAATTTTAACAGGACTTCTTTTTTCCCCTTTACGGTGACCTAGAAATGGTATAAAAGCCTTAAATAAAAAGAAAATTTTGTTTCAATGTAATGTCTTAGCATTAAATAAAAAAATTATTTCAAAATTCAATATTTTTATATATCTCAAGTGGAGATAATCAATATTTTCACGTGTGGCGCAGCCACTGAAACCCTCAATTATCCTCTATATGCTTGGTGATGAGGTCGCTGTCTTTGATGACATGTCATTATGCTTGGTGATGAAGTCACTGTCTTTGATGACATGTCATTATGCTTGGTGATGAGGTCACTGTCTTTGATGACATGTCATTATGCTTGGTGATGAGGTCACTGTCTTTGATGACATGTCATTATGCTTGGTGATGAGGTCACTGTCTTTGATGACATGTAATTATGCTTGGTGATGAAGTCACTGTCTTTGATGACATGTCATTATGCTTGGTGATGAAGTCACTGTCTTTGATGACATGTCATTATGCTTGGTGATGAAGTCACTGTCTTTGATGACATGTCATTATGCTTGGTGATGAGGTCACTGTCTTTGATGACATGTCATTATGCTTGGTGATGAAGTCACTGTCTTTGATGACATGTCATTATGCTTGGTGGTGAGTTCGCTGTCTTTGATGACATGCCATTATGCTTGGTGATGAGGTCGCTGTCTTTGATGACATGTCATTATGCTTGGTGATGAAGTCACTGTCTTTGATGACATGCCATTATGCTTGGTGATGAAGTCGCTGTCTTTGATGACATGCCATTATGCTTGGTGATGAAGTCGCTGTCTTTGATGACATGTCATTATGCTTGGTGGTGAGTTCGCTGTCTTTGATGACATGTCATTATGCTTGGTGGTGAGTTCGCTGTCTTTGATGATATGTCATTATGCTTGGTGGTGAGTTCGCTGTCTTTGATGACATGTGATTATGCTTGGTGGTGAGGTCGCTGTCTTTGATGACATGTCATTATGCTTGGTGGTGAGTTCGCTGTCTTTGATGACATGTCATTATGCTTGGTGGTGAGTTCGCTGTCTTTGATGACATGACATTATGCTTGGTGGTGAGTTCGCTGTCTTTGATGACATGTCATTATGCTTGGTGGTGAGTTCGCTGTCTTTGATGACATGACATTATGCTTGGTGGTGAGTTCGCTGTCTTTGATGACATGTCATTATGCTTGGTGATGAGGTCGCTTTCTTTGATGACATGCCATTATGCTTGGTGATGAGTTCACTGTCTTTGATGACATGCCATTATGCTTGGTGATGAGTTCACTGTCTTTGATGACATGTCATTATACTTGGCGACATCCTTGTTCGAAAGTACATGATTTGCAGTGACATTGGTGACAATGTTTACGTCAATATCCAAGTATTACGATCCGAGATTATTAAGTTTGTCTGAGTGCTGTTGTGTCTTAGGTTGATTCAAAGATGTAGTAGTACACGGTACATTTAGACAACAATCATTATATATGGTGAACGAAAGTGACAAGTACGTATGAAATCCTCCTCCTTGCCGCCCGTGGTATCCACTATACTATTCTTATCTCTAAAACAGGTATTAATAATCTGTGAACAGAAGTATTTTCTATCAAACGCTGAAATACATTGTCTGATTTGTAATTCAAATAATCAAAATACTGATATTTAGAAGTCTAGTAAATACTGTTCATTGGGACATAATCTTGAATGAATGTCAGCGAAATTCATTTAGCAGGACTGTCGTTATTGCCATTTGTGAATCGAAAAACACAACAAAAACACACATATGAATTATTCTTTCCCAACTTCTAACTAAATAAATCAAAGAAAGATTAGAAAAAGTCCAACATGAAGCAGCGAGAATTGTTTCTGGTGCCAGTAAACTTGTTTCAATTAATGATTTGTACAATGAAGTTAAATGGGAATCCTTAGAAACTAGAAGATCTAAACATAAATTAATAACGCTTTACAAAATGATAAGCAATCTAACACCTGAGTATTTATCAAGTAAAATTCCACTTACCATAGGTCAAAATACTTCTTATGCTTTACGAAATTCTAATGATTTACAAACAATTCGTTCAAGAACAACTATATATCATAATTCTTTTCTACCATCATCTATTAGAGATTGGAATAACTTGCCACCTGAAATTCAAAACGCTGACTCTGTAAGATCGTTCAAATATTTATTAAATAAAAATGTAAGTAAACCACCACCTTATTTCTATCATGGTAATAGATATTCCCAAATGTTACATACTCGCATTCAAACAAACTGTAGTGGCCTTAATTATCATTTATTTCTTCGGAACGTTGCAGATTCTCCTTTATGCGCATGTGGAATGATTGAAACACCATTCCATTTTCTTTTAGAATGCCCACGTTATATCTTTTGTAGAAACTCAATGTTAAATGAACTACCCGTAAACACTCCTTTTGAAACTCTTTTATATGGAAATCCAAGTATGTCAACACAAGAAAACAAATCGATATTTGATTCTGTCCAAAGGTTTATTATCAATAGTAAACGTTTTCATTCCTGAGAAATGAATTGCTGTGAGTGCTATTTTTTTTTCTTACGTATATATTGATCTTCAATCTAAACACCCCTCTCTCTCTCTCTCTCTCTCTCTATCTCTCTCTCTAAAATATATTATGATGATTAGTGTTTTTATTATACATTCAAATTGTGAAAAAATGATAATTTATAGTATCCACCGACAAATGTAATTAACAATAATATGGAGAAGACTTTTATAAGCCTTGGGCTTCCAGTCTAATCCAGTTCTCAACATGTATATGTTATTGTCACGTATTGTATTTACTTACTGCTTTGGAGAAATAAATATGCTTAAACTAACTAAATAAACATGAATATTTTTTATGTAACTTAGATATAATATTTATGGGGACAATATATCCGTTAAGCTCGAGTCTCGACATCTCTGTTAGGGAGTAATTAAACATGAGAAAGTCTGCCTTGGCAAACCATTAATAAAAGTAAACTTGAACAAATTGTTAAGACGATGGCGTTATTAGTTTCCTATATAGTCTAGATAATTGTATAGTATCTTCTTCGTGTTCCTTTACGTAAATTCAAACATGAACAGTATCTTCATTATAAATAACGGTCTGTCTGTCATTTATTATATCCATATTTGTGTATAATTTAACTTTAAGTTTAATCGCTGGGATGTGCATTAAATCTTTTAAATTCTACCCGTGTATCCATGTATCTTGTAACACCACGTGATTGTGTATCTTATAGTATCGTGTATCCGTGTAAAATGTGTCTGTAACACCACGTAATTGTGTATCTTGTAACACACGTAATGTGTTCTTGTAACACCACGTAATGTGTTCTTGTAACACCACGTAATGTGTTCTTGTAACACCACGTAAATGTGTGTCTTGTAACACCACGTAATTGTGTATCTTGTAACACCACGTAATTGTGTATCTTGTAACACCACGTAATTGTGTATCTTGTAACACCACGTAAATGTGTATCTTGTAACACCACGTAAATGTGTATCTTGTAACACCACGTAATTGTGTATCTTGTAACACCACGTAATTGTGTATCTTGTAACACCACGTAACTGTGTATCTTGTAACATCATGTAAATATGTGAAATGATACATATATACGATACACATACTCACGATGTGACATATCCCCTTTTTTCTTAATGATACAGATACACATTTATAATATAAATGAAACTGAAGAAATGCAGAAAGGGATAACCATTAAAAATTTTTGATATACCCCAGTTTAAAATTGAAGTAAAATTAAAAACACACATGGATACAGAAAATCTAGAGATTAAAGAAAATATTGTTTTAATGAACGCTTATGAACACAATGAAGCATATATATGTAGACTATAATTTCAGGAAAGAGATTATTCATTTAAATAATTCATCACTGGTGCCTATTTTAATATAATAAATTCTGTATTTGAAAAAAATACCGTAAAAACATAAATTGAAATGCAGAACTAAATTCAACTGAAATAAATAATTGGTGATTTTTAGTTTATCGATGTTCGGACAAATATCCACATAAACGACACATTACTTGATATTCATACTCAACTATCCAATATCTTGCAGATTAAGTTATCATACAAAACTTGTTTAAAATATAATCGAATATATGGCTATAAAACATGTCATTCAATTGTTCAAATGAAATGACAGTTTGTAAATAAAAAAAGTTGCCCTGCATATTTTAATTAACTAATAATAGATCCGAAACTTAAATTGGATTTAACTAAACGAAATAATACCATTTTCATGCCTTCGTATAAAACAATTAATTGGCTTTGATCATGTATAAACCTGACTGAATCACACCAACAAGTGAAACAATTTCATCCTGGCCTTCTTCTTATTTCTTGTTGTAGGCGTGATTCGGTCGCCATGTGATTTCAACGATTTTCAGAGATGCATCAGTCAGACAAAATTCAATACTGTATTGGGAATTAAATGTGTAGATTTGTGTTACAGTAGAATAAACACCAACGTCTTATAACAAATTTCACATAAATTTTGGAAGGTTTCAAAAAGTGTTTATTTTTATAAGATATCGTGATGCATTCCGCGTAAAATTCAAAACTTGATTTGATTCTTAATCATCTTCTAAGCTTTATACTTAAACAATGTCACTCTGTCATATATTTAATTTACATTCAGAGTGGCATCTGTAATCTAACATCATCCGAACTAAAATAAACGGTGGGCTGAGGCACTGGCCTTGAATATATCTGAAATCAAGCTGTGGGAAAAGAGATAGAAGGCAATGCTTCCCGGACATGCCAGCAATCCATAACGGATCAAAGCAAGCCCAATACAGCTGTAATATAGCACGACCGCACTATGTTGGGACAATCTTGACACGTATCGCTAAAATGGCGTGCTTAGAATACATTGTACAATGCTCGCCTTTATAAATCGTTGGATTGGATGTATTAGCACAAGCAAAGTCAATGGAGGAATCTGCGAATCCTGACATTTTTCTGTTATGCCGACTTATCCAAAATTCGTTTCGTTGATCGCTTTAGCAGTATCTGGCTCCATACAAAGAGCCCCTCTACTGAATGCTTAAGGATGGTCAAGTGATCAATACAATTACTCCAAAAAACGTTGGTATAATTAAATTCAAGACCATTCCTATTGCCGAGCACAACGACCGTGTAAATGGAATACAGCAAAACCAGTGAAAGCCTCGATATCTATTTTCGTTTTATGAATTTGTTTTTCATTTATTATCACAGTTTTTGTTTTTGCTCTCTTTTTTTGACATTTGATGGAGCAACAGCTAAATATTATTAAGATTTATTTCCGAGAGCTTGGCAATCGTCAGAGGTGTTGGCATATTTTGATGATAATTACTACTTCGGAAGCAGGTTGCAAGGTTCGAGTCTCGCTCATGACAGTCGTAATAATACATTGTTTTCACGTGGTTTCCTAACAACAATGATTATTAAACTCTGAACATCCCTATTACATAATACATATTTATAAAGAGATACAAGATTTACTACCAAACAATTCCAATTATCCTGGCTAAACTCGTGTATTTTACAAAAAAAATATGGGACTTTGGGAACCCCGGGTGTCTCATAAAACCATTCTGCTCAGGAGTAATGGACATATTTCATTTCTGACACGCTGATGATACTTTTACTATTTTGATTAACGATATGACATCTCGAATTGTCTCCTAAAAGGCTTTCACTCGATTGTCAGGACTCAGATATCCTCCCCAGAAATCTAGAGAACGGTGTAAGTAGTATTTTATACATCCCAGAAAAGTAGTTCAGAGTGATTTTCTGATATCTTCATATGAAATGCAATCTTTCGATCAATCATTGAGATGAAGAATCTGATTTTGTCCTAAAAAATAAAAAAAATAATACAATGTACAGTTAAAAAAAGAACAACGTAAATTTCAATTACTGAATGCACGTGCATTATAATATTTATATAATCAGCCATTAACTAAATTTAAATTCAAAATTGTTAATTTCGATTGCAAAACAAAAATTTTTTTTTTTTTTAAATTCTAATAAACTAAACTAACATCGTCCAATTTTATTCATGAAAACTGAACTAAATCATATGTTACTGTGAAATAATTATGTCATTATAATAAAAATGCACCATTCATCATTCCGACATCATTTTAAAAGAACAAAAATTCCACACAATGCATCATTTCCCACCTTTTATGTTCCCAGAGTTATAATGACAAGATACGTCACGCAATAGACCACAAGCTGAGTCACGACATCTGGCCTACTTTACATGCTGAATTACAAAAGAGAAACAAAATGTTTGGTTCTAGAAACCGATCCTTGTTCTAAATTAAGTACGCTAAAATCACATTTAAGCGAACTAACTGAAAAAGTTATTAAGGAAAAATGACAATAGTTTGATTATTTACTGAAAGTCACGTCTTTAATTGAAGTCCTGCACATCTTACACATATAAACATAAAAAATGATTCTTTTGTATCACACAATAATTTTAGACAAGATTTATATATTATGACACAAACAAACAGAGAGAGAGAGAGAGGGAGGGGGGTTATAACTTTCTTACTCAGTAACTATGTTACTAGTTTCATGTACTATAGTAATAATTATATGAACTATGTTATGACATTGCGCCATGTTCGTATTCATTTATAAAAGGGAGATTTCCTTGAAATATGTATCAATGTATCAATATGATTTAATGACATTTCTGGTAACAGTATGTAGGTCAAAATAGTATAAAAATCAAGACTTTCAGACTATGGTAATAAGTCAAAATTGGTAAAGCAATTGGACATAAGTGAAGACCCTCTAATTTAGCAATTGTATATACGTAAAGACCCTCAAACTTAGAAAATGTATACGATTATATGTGAAGACTTTCGTTCTGTCAAAGGTTTTCATTATCATGAATGCTTTATTGAATAATTTGATTTACAGCATACATAATGGAAAAACAACAACAACAAGCCTTACATTTACTCTATCCAGCAGCGTTGTTTCTGCTGAGTTTGTCATTCCAGTTCTTACGTACCGAAGAGATCACTAGTGTATCACGTGGTGGTGTACGTAAGATCGGTATTTCCCCGTTTCACCGGAAATTAACTTTATTTTCCGTATATTTCTTTAGAAGGACCAAACTCGGTATTATATCAACTTTCGCCCATTGTCGCCTGCTATGTTTCAAAGTACTATAAAAGCAACGCTTTCGTCAATTTATTTTTAAAGTGCTATTATAATAACGGTAAGTCTTCCAGTGAAAAAATATACGTTTTAAATGTTTAAAAATAAAAATATTCTCTTCATTAAACCAAGTTCGCGTAGAGACAGACAGAGGTCAAAATACAATGTTTTTCTCTATAAATACATTTTTTAATGTTTTACCAAAATCCGTTCCGTTTTTGGCGTTATATCGACCGTTTTATCGTCAATACAATTGTAATTCTGCCGTTTTCCTACGTGTGGCAGAGATGGGGGAGATCACTACAGGACAATGGCTGTAAAACACCAGTCAGCTTTAGTAACGTTCACCATCTCTGTTACAATCTGCTCTGTCCATCTGAAAGACATCGCATAAACCATGAACTTATAGCATGACTGACTGGCATGTTGAAATGGAATGCCTGATTTACCGAAGCAATTAAAGGTTTGATTTTGTACGTATACAAATGTTTGCTGTCACATGGTATTCATTAGCATTCATAGACAAAGGATTTTCTGCGATAAAGTAACTTCCATATCTGTCTGAAATCTAATTGAATATGCAATTATTTCTGGAATCTAACTCATCAAGCAATCTATCAAACGGAGGCCAATGCAATCGCGTGGCACATTTTCTGGAAGTTATTTTTAGGAATATTGCAGGGGATGATGTGTAATATACATTACGTCAAGCTGTTAAGTCGACTTATTAGCAAAAATTCAATCTTACTCTCCCAGCTAAATGTGCATTAATCCTAGTGCATTCCACGAGATCAAGAAAAACTAGGGGATTTCCCTGGCTCTGTGACACAGTAATAATTCCTAGTATATAACATGGCACTTACTTAAGATCATTTTTACAAAATGAAATCCATCTCTAGATTATTCTTCGATTGCTTTAATGTTTTTAATGTACCAGGCACACGTAGAGGCGTAGAAAGAGTAGATTTAGTGTTGATGCTATACATGGAATTGCAGAATGTAGTTAAGCTAGACTGCCTGTTTATGAGTAACTTCGTGTCTAAAGATGTTACCAGAAACAAATGGTCGTTGCCATTTTTAGCTCACCTGAGCACAAAGTGCTCAAGGTGAGCTTTTGTGATCGCCCTTCGTCCGGCGTCCGTCGTCGTCCGTCGTGCGACGTGCGTCGTGCGTCGTGTGTCGTCAACAATTTGCTTTAAACGACAGAATTTAATGAAACTTGGCAGGAATGTTCCTTGTGTGAGGCTCTACAAAAGTTGCTAAAATAAAGTTGATCCATGAAGAACTCTGGTTGCCATGGCTACAAAAAGAAAAATAATTTGAAAACTTTAAAAATCATCTCCTTCAAAACTACCGGCCAGATTTTAAAATAAATTGGTACAGATGTTCCTTGGGTCAACCTCTGCCAAAGTTGCTAAAATTATTCCAATCCGTAAAAAAACATAGCCGCCAGGGGCGGGGCTTATTTGCCTTATATGTATATGGGAAACCTTTAAACAACATCTTCTCTGAAACCACTGGACAGAATTTAATTAAACCTGGCAGGGATGATCCTTGGGTCAACCTTCACAAAAGTTGCTAAAATAAACTTGATCCATGTAGAACTCTGGTTGCCATGGCAACAAAAAAAAAAAAAATGAAAACTTTAAAAATCATCTTCTTCAAAACTACTGGCCAGATTTTAAAATAAATTGGTACAGATGTTCCTTGGGTCAACCTCTACCAAAGTTGCTAAAATTATTCCAATCCGTAAAAAAACATGGCCGCCAGGGGCGGGGCTTATTTGCCTTATATGTATATAGGGAAAACTTTAAACAACATCTCCTCTGAAACCACTGGACAGAATTTGATTAAACTTGGCAGGGATGATCCTTGGGTCAACCTTCACAAAAGTTGCTAAAATAAACTTGATCCATGTAGAACTCTGGTTGCCACGCCAACAAAAAGAAAAAAAAATGAAAACTTTAAAAATCATCTTCTTCAAAACTACCGGCCAGATTTTAAAATAAATTGGTACAGATGTTCCTTGGGTCAACCTCTACCAAAGTTGCAAAAATTATTCCGATCCGTAAAAAAACATGGCCGCAAGGGGCAGGGCTTATTTGTCTTATATGTATATAGAGAAACCTTTAATCAACATTTCCTCTGAAACCACTGGACAGAATTTGATTAAACTTGGCAGGGATGATCCTTGGGTCAACCTTCACAAAAGTTGCTAAAATAAACTTGATCCATGTGGAACTCTGGTTGCCATGGCAATAAAAAGAAGAAAAAAAATGAAAACTTTAAAAATCATCTTCTTCAAAACTACTGGCCAGATTTTAAAATAAATTGGTACAGGTGTTCCTTAGGTCAACCTCTACCAAAGTTGCTAAAATTCTTCCGATCCGTAAAAAACATGGCCGCCAGGGGCGGGGCTTATTTGCCTTATAGGGAAAACTTTAATCAACATTTCCTCTGAAACCACTGGACAGAATTTGATTAAATTTGGCAGGAATGATCCTTGGGTCAACCTTCACAAAAGTTCCTAAAATAAAGTTGATCCATATAGAACTCTTGTTGCCATGGCAACAAAAAGAAAAAAAATATGAAAAAAAATATTAAAAATCATCTTCTTCAAAACTACTGGCCAGATTTTAAAATAAATTGGTACAGATGTTCCTTGGGTCAACCTATTTATCTCAGGTGAGCGATTTAGGGCCATCATGGGCCTCTTGTTTTAAATATTTTACAGAATGTAAAATATAATAACAAAAACACAATGAATTAATACCACTAGTTCGTATACGATAAACTTGAAGGTTATAGATTAATATCACAACGTCCAATGACGTGTAATTTAAGGCTCTGAGAGATTAAAGCGTAACTTTCAAATGAAGAACATCCATACAAAAACCTAAATCCACTTTGGGTTTAGGTCTTTGATCCATTAAAGGCAAAAAATAATGTTAGCTGAGGATTGCTGGTTTAAATTCCTGGAATATCATTTCTTAATCTCTTTCTATTTTTCTCTCAATAAAAAGTTCTTTAGCAAAACCGCTGATTCATAAAAAAAAATGCTTTAATTCTGTCTGTGAATTTGTTTGCTTGTTGGGTTTAACGTCCCACCAAAAGTATTTCAGTCATTTAGAGACGGCTATTTCTACTTGAGAAGATATAGTGCTGCCACACTGCAGTATCACGCCGAAGACACACACACACAGTCAAATTATCCTGACATTGGGTCAACCGGTCTTGCAACTACCCTTATAAGCTGAGCGCCATGCGTACCATTTTTACGACTTTGGTATATCGCGGCCTGCTGTAAATTTGTGATAATTGGGTTAATGTATATATATTGTATAACATATATATTTGCACAAACAAAGATTGTTACTATTGAGAATAATACGGTAGATTGGGTCTTGTTTCGTTGTTTGTTACTTGCGTTTGAATGGGTAAAGAAGTAGTGATTATAGCTGATTTTTTGTGCTGTATTTTGGACCGTTACGAAAAAGAAAACACTATATATATAATGTATCACGGTTCTTTATTAACCTTAAGTAGTTGTGTTATTTCTGTTTAAAATTAACAAAATTACACCGTTTGCGAGAATTTATGATGAATCCACCGAAGTGGGATACAGCTAAAAATAGAAACAGTTCCGGGGAACACTGTATGGTGGGTTCTACATATTGTTCAAAAATACGTCTTTATTTCTTGGGAACCTCAACTGGCCTCGCAGCCACGTTACAGTGTGTAACAAAGCACGAATTCGGTATTGTGTCTCCATTTTCTACTTCAAGGCTCCTATTCTTAATCTTTGAGAGTTATCCAATTTATCTTTCAAGTTTATGTTGTGTAGCGCTTAAACGAACACTCAAAAGGAAGACGCTGTAGTCTGGCGTGCCATTAGTGTGCTGTCCACGATGTTCACGTGTATATACACCTACGGCATAAGGTGCACGTGGAAAGCAAGATATAGGGCTCTAAAATAAGACAACTTCATAGCTGTGTGCAGTAATAAGGATGACTCTGGATGTAAATCGTACATGGTTAGCACCATGTTAGTCTTAGATTTGTTTTCATTATTTAGTCCATTCTGTATTATTTTCCAACGCTGTAATTAGATATGATATTATTCCCCTTTGAAATTAAAGGAAAAAAAACACATTTATACATATGACAAGAGTGTTTCCCTTGCCCTTTTTGTGCATGTTAAACTTGGTCCATTTGAATTGTTTAACGTCATGTTATGCCTTCAAGGGCTCACAGATGACCAGTTAACTCTTTAAACCGCTCAGTAAGAAAGCGGCAGAAGACGGATGGCCATCAGAAAGAAGTTGTAGTCTTTGATCACGGAAACAACAACCCTCGACCTCTCAGCCAAGCGCCACCATGGCCGGTTTAATTATGTGAAAACCGTGGTTCCTATCCTGAGGTTGAGCTCTGGACATGATATAACTCATATATATTTGGACGAATCCCAAACATAATATTTACGCAATTTTGCGACACCTTTTCTAGTGTTACCTAAAAATATACGCTTGCAATAATAAGAAAACAAACTTTTAAAGATATCTTCATAAATACCTGAGGAATTTACCTTTTTCCGAGGATGGTATAAATCTAGTTCAATCACGAGTTGTAGCCCTTACACGAGGGCTGTCCTAGTAAAGCGTAGATTGGGCTATTTGTATAATAAATAGTTAGGGAAAATCAACAAGAAGGTCAAGTAAGTATACTTAACCGTTTCGTAATATGCTGTAAATCTAATATTTAAATTTTTTAAAAACATGGAAATGTGTCTCTTGACACGGATGCCCCGCTGGCATACATTGGTTACAACCAAATAATTATGTACTTGCATTTTTTGTTTATATCTTGATGTAAATTAGTTACTGTATCAAGTTTTATGACGATTTGCAGTCATCTTCATAGAAAAAAAGATTAAAAATCAAAGGTAAACCTGAGGCAAAACAATCAGTTTTACTATTCATCAAATCGTAAAGTATAGGTCACACTTACAGCCATTAAACTGCATAAATATTAATTAGTTTATATCAGCTTTAACACAAAGGTAAAATACCGGTAAGGCTGACGGAGGAACGAACGAACGCTCTAACGGACGGACGCACAGTACGAAAATCTATAAACTCCGCAAAGCAGTTGGCGGGGCTCAAATAAGGTAATCGTAAAGGTAAACTTGAGACATTACCATGTTCATCCAATCATGAAATATTGATAACATCCAAAATAATGTATAAAGATTAATTAACTGATATCACGATGTATATGTGAACCAAGTTGTTTGGGAAATGAAGGTAAACCTAAGGCAGAACAACCAATTTCACCATGTTCATTCATTTGCTTATACGCAAAGGTAAACCTGAGGCAATAAAATCAATTTTACCATGTTCATTCAACCATGAAATATAGGCCACAGCCAAAGACTTGTGTAATAATTCAATGATTAATATCATGAACATGAGTTCCAAGTTTCATGAAGATTTGAAGTCATCTTCATAGAAAAAAAAGCTTAAACGCAAATGTGAACCTGAGGCTGCGCATACCGAAAATCTATATACCCCGTAACGCAGTTGGTAGGGCATAAAAACCGCAACAAAAACTGTGCATTAAACGACATTACCACTCAATTTACAGCGCATGCCGTTAGCGTCAAAACGAATAACGTAATATTACTGACAACGACGTCTAACTTCCGTGTTACCCATTTACTGTATACACCAAGGAACCAATATTCACTCCCGGTCATCGAACCGCTGACCAGCTTTGAAAAGTTGACAAAATCAAAAGTCCGATGAATATGGTCCGTGTCATAAACATAATACACACCACTTTTCCCATGGATTTTAGTGATTTATGACGCACAATTCGTGCCAAACTCTTTGATCGGGATAAGATCAAAGATATATATGTTCATGAACGAGTAATTACTTATGTGGAAGTGATAGCGAATGTCTTACTAAAATGTGTCATGAAAAAGCTGTTGAACTGACACATTCATGGAATGTTTGTTTGCTTGATTGGGTTTATCATCCAACCGACATTTTTTTCCAGTAATTTGGGGACTCCATTGATTTAATCTACATGAGGCAGATATCGTGCTTGTAACTCAGTAGACAAGTGGCATGATACATTGTACCATTCCCAGTCACATTATCCTGACACCAGGAAACCCAGTCCTGGAACTTAACTTATATGCTGAGCAACAAGCAAGGGAGCTATACCAGCACCATTTTTAAGATTTGGTATGTTTCGGCCGGGGATCGAACTCACAACCTCCCGATTCCAGGACGGTTTCTCTTATCAGTCGGCTATCGGAACCAGTCAATGAATGTAATATGAGAAGCAGTGATTGGTCTGGGCGATGGGTGGGGAAATAAATGCGTGGGACGTGATATCGGTGGCGAAGATGCTGCTTATAGATCACTAGTCAGGGTAAAAATGAGTAGACATTTTACTTTAACAGTTAGTTTTAATTAAGGTAGTCCATCCAACATTACATTGTGATCGTGGTCCGTAAAGTGACTGTGGAAGTTTTGTAGGCTTAGAGCAAATTAGCCTAAAAACTCCAATTCAATGAATGTTTGCATCTACACAGAAGTTTTTTTAAGCATTTGAAGGACATGTTTATAATTTGATTATGAATGGATTATTAATAGATATTCATTTTATGTTGATTTGGAATCAAGGTCTTGCAGCTAATGTTATTCCCTCCCGAAGGTATTGAGGTATTGAGATTTTTTTATTTTATTTTTTATTTTATTTTTTTAAGGAAAAAAATGGGGGAACTTGTATATGTTGAATGTTATTTTATCAAATAAATTATTATTCCCATACATCAGTGTCCGTTCAGACAGACTGCAAATATTGATCTCGTTCTGAATAAACAAAACTGGTATATCAAAGTACTTACAAAATGACGAATGAGTTTAAAGCTAAATTACTTTGATGAGCAGTTTAAATCACAATGTAAGTAAGATGATAGGATTACGCAACTTCTTGGCGTGCAATAATGCATTGTAATACTATATTGAAAGGTTTTGCATGCTTTCTCCGTAAATTCGTTGGCACGCATTTATGTTATCTTTCTAAAACACATATTTAACGAGAAATAATTGGACCATTTCCATTTACGTGTTTTGGCTCTGCAAAATACAGAATTTAAATTGGATGCACCACTCCGATTCATCGTACTGTGTGACGTTATCTGGACGATGTATTTCGTCCTGAAAAGACCCATGTCCCAATGTAATCAAATCAGGTGCCATGAATAACAGAGGTTTCAGGAGAGAATATTATCTTGAAAATGTCTTTGATTGTAGGTTAGAGATACAATGATGCCATCGAACATATAGTGTACATTCGTCTCTTGCTAGTCCATTGTCAAGTTATCGAAGTTATTTGTAAATCAAGTTGGTAGCAAATAAATGATGCAATTTAAACTAAGGAAAAGTCTGTTAGGTTCAACTGAAGTTTGTTCAAAAGAATATTGCAGAACATAGTTGGCAGAAGTAGAAACTCCTAGAGTTTGGAGACTAATGTACGTTTCGATTACAAAAGATATGGGCATGCAGATAAAAAGATGCTTTTGTATCAGTCTGCTATATTTACTTATACTTGATTCTGCCCATTTAGGATGATCATAGTGTTAAAAGTTAAGTGGTATTCAACTATATAATAATAGTAGTATAATGAGAAATGTTATAATCCTAAATATCCAGTGTGGGTGTGAAGCACAAGTTCAGAAATAAGCCTGCAATTTTTTCTTCGAGAAAAATGTCGACAATAATTGCAAGTTCATTGGGGTTTTTTTTGTGTGCAATATTCTTAAAAATACACTATTCGATCGATTTGGTCAACTTCACACAGACACCAGTTCAGTCATTTTGCTGGCCAATTACTCCTGGACTTTCCGTATCTACTGAGAGACAAGAAGGGGGTTCTTTCAACTTGGGTATGTAGCAGCCGCGGATTGAATCCGTGACCTTCCGGTCATGGACGGGCGCCCTAACAACTCCGCCATCGGGACCGGTTTATTTAAGATTTAAAGTAAAACAAAAGGTTAAACAGTGAGGGATTTGAATCAGACCAAAGGCATACATCTAAAAACATGTTTATTTCTAACAGACAGTTACTCTGATCGACAAATATTGATAATCAACTATTTAAACAAGTAAACCGAGTTATTTTCCATCTTTACGGAGCCTTGGCTTTTTTAAGTTTTATATTGCTGTACGCATGTATGCAAGCATTTCATAAAATAACCCGCTATGGAATAAAAACGAAGGTAGCACCGAAAATGAACAGGATCTTTAATTCATTCTCGGATTTATTTTGTACATCATAATAAAATTAGTAATCGAGGATTAAACCTAACTTTTAATTCGAAAACATGACCGCAACAAGAAAATATTAAAACGAAATGTGTTTTGATTGATGGCTTAGAATAAAACATGTTGCTCCTTTTCTCTGTCCCTCCTATCACTGGCTAAGACAAAGGCCCACCTATGTGACAAGATCACGTGTGCTACTTTCTATCAAGTAATATTGTGACATGTAGACACATCCTTCTCGGGGTCATCTGACATACGGAGACATCCGCAGTTCGACCCCGTTCAATCACCGCGCCACCAGGAAGCTACCGGACAACAAGATAAACGAAGTAGACTACTAGGGCGATATCTGTGGGAGACGTCCATGGATTTCATCAGTTTGTGACATAAACACGCAGGGCAGTCATCTTAAATATAGGCACCATGTGAACCCATCTAGAATTGTCAAAACACAGGAAACAAGTAAGCAGGTATACAGCGAATTCGATTAAAACCGACAAATATAAATCAAGCCGACTGATGATTTTAATTTTGTTTTGACAGTTATTGAAATACGTAAAATGAAGATATTGTAATAAACGAAATAAACACTAGTCTTCTCAGGGGCAGCAGTGACATTGTATTTTTTAATTTGCATTTCTCTTGTGGAGTGACATCTATGGTTTTGAGAGAACTATAAAATATAGTGTTTTACAATTCTGAACACCATGAATTCATTAAATACATGGCTACATTTATCTATTTTACTGATTATCTTTAATTGATTTTTCCAAAAAAAACAATAAATAAAAAAAAAAACAGACATAATTTTGTGACACAGTGTCGACTCCTGAGCGAGTATCGTTATATGTCTTCCATTTGATCTTGTATGTTGACATATTTTATGATATCTTTTTTAATATACAAATTTATGTTTTTATATTTACATTTTGTGTTTTATTTTTTTATATTATGTCGTTGATAATCTTTATTACATTATGTAAATAGTTCGTTATATTCGGTGGTGACGTCATCATTGCTTGTGCAAACTTTGTTACGTAGTGGTAATGTGGATAATTTTGGCGAGGTGATATTAGTGTCGACACCGGAAAAGTTCGGTCACTTATACTATGGTCATTTATAAAAATATCCAGTTCATCTATGTTTTGGTCACTCTGATCTGGAGGGATGGAGACAATAACTATAGAGGTGCACCGAATATCGACTATAGTATGACCAGAGATAATCGATGATTGAACCATAGTTAATCTTCGGTTTACCTATGTATATTTTTCTCTCCTTTCCACTTAAGAGTTTGACTAGAGTAACCAACCAGAAATAAACTAGACTGAACTTTTAGCGTCGACCATAGTTACTATAGTAAGTGATCGAACTACCGCGACAGCGAAAATTGGAACTTAAGCTCTCGCGCCTCGACACAAATACGTCAAGATCTCAACACGTGAATCTGTCTGGCTGCGTTAAGAGGGGGAAATCTGGATAAAAAAAATATAAAAAATAAAACAAATAAATTACAATTAGATTAACTTTATGCAACAAAATATTTGTAGTATATTTTTGTCAATATATTAACACTGGTCTGAACAAAGACATATTCAACAGAGATAGGAAACTCCTGTAAAAGCCAGTGGAAAAATGTTGTTTACTTAGGCACACACCAGATCACTTTCGAAAAAAAAATATGAAAAAAAAATCAAAAGGAAAATGTATTCTTATTTAAAATAATCTTTTCTCTACGGAAAGAATTGTTTTTAGATTATTTTACCCCGAATAGTAAGACAATGCACCTTTTTAAGGTAAACTGAAAGAGTAGAACGCTAAAAAAAGGAAACAGATTTCGTAACTGATTGTTCGACCCTGACAGATCCTATATTCAACAAAAACGTAACATCCGGTTTCGTTTTGTAGTCCGCGAAACGAAGTCTAATGCGCAGATGTTTTAAGGCTGTAAGTGTCTACCAAGATTGTTCAAATTATATGGAGACGTGGTATTTCAAAGAGCTGCACTGACACAGGAATGGCACAACTAATAAACGAACAACAAAATCAAGCTGGTTACCACGACCGAGTATCTTTTTTAAAGATATTTCTTGTTTTATTTAAATATCATTTTAATTATGATTTTATCCAACCAGTGTAGCAAAAATATACAACACATTTTACAAAGTTACCATCATGCAGGTATTTTTCTATTTTACATAAACATTTTTCTTTTATTTCTTGATTTATTTTAATACATAATGTATCATTTTGATGGTACTGTAATCTCTTTAAAAACGTGACTTTCCGAGAATTGGACAATTTGCTACTTGCATTTGTGAGATTTAGACTAGTTGCCATTCTTTAAACTTGTTTAATAGGTCTTTGGTCTGAATGAACTATGTGAAAGCGCTCAAAGGATCATTGGTACGCAATCAGAAAATGTGACGTCAGTTGGAGTCTACGACAACAGTTGTACTATATACATGTAGCGCAAGACGAGTGGATATACAACGTGCGTATTTATCCGTTTTTATATATTTTCTAACCAATTTTGGGTAAGATCAAGTTTTACAATTTCAAAACTTACCTAAAAGGTATCCTGTTGACAAACTGTTAGCCAAATTAACGCTGTACATATCGTGAATTTGAATAAAAAAAAAGTTTCGATGGAATGAGTCATTTGGCCAATCATTCACAAAAACTTATATTAAGTTTTCTGGTCAAAGTGAATCTCAAGCTACACATCATGAACTTTAACATACTGTCTCTAATTCATCCAAACCACGGCTTCCCATACGCTTTTTTGCAGAGATATAAGATGCTAAAGTTGGCATGTCTTTGAAATTTGAGAACGACGACATCAGTCGGTAGCGATTCAAGGGTAACGACGAGATAAGTTGGATATAGCTAGCATTGATAACGTCGACTTAAGAAATTCAATAGACCTTTAAACCTTTAAATTAATAGAAAATTCACAAAAAAGATTGTTTAAAGAACAAACAAAAAATGTTGGCACTCAAATGAGCCACTTTATGGTGAAGTTAGGCTGGATAACGATTATATATTTATGACAGCAAATCAAGATCAAATTTTGTAACTCTGAGAACAAATCATTCAAAATACGTCTAGAATGGCGCCCTTCGGGAAAATATACTGGCGAGGTGTACAAGATTTGTCTAGATTTTGAGTTAAATTACAGTGAATTAATATATTGATTCTATATAACTTATACTGCCAAATACTATGGAAATATATTTACATTGATATGATGTTTTCTGCCGGGCGTGAACAGCTTTCGTAAGATGGAGATTGATATGTTATCCAGGGAATTACAAGTTGAGGTATCGTCGTGATACATGGGCATCGAGCAAACCTCGGAAAGTTTCAGTCTTGTATGGCTTACATCCTTGGTACTCAGGGGAGATTACTCTCTTGATAAAGTTGTTAGGTGAAGTTCAAGTATGTAAACTTAATAACACAACTATCATAAATTATAGGAGGGTTAAAGCTGCCTTCACATTTCTCTCACCAATTCTTACGTAACAAATTCGTAAGATAGACGATTTGACCACGATTTACGAGTTGTTGCGTGTTATTACGCGCCATTATACGAGCATTGTACGATTATTACAATAGTACTACAGAATATTAAGATTCATCGCAACTTTTACGTGTTAGTTACGACCTGTTTGTCTGTTATTACAAATAAAAAAGTTACGAGACCTTACGTCTTGTATTGTTTTTTATGTTTGTACTGTTTGTTTGTTGTTGGGTTTTTTTTTGTCAGAAAGGTATGCTTCGTCATTCGACAGCTGACATCCAAAGAGATAACAATACATATGAGAGAAACAGATTGCAAGAAAACATAGCCTTGATTTTGCAGCTTTTATTACTTTGCTGAAATCGTAAAGTGCATGTATACACAATTGTTCGTAACAGACACGTTAATTGTCCGTAAAGATATCGTAACCAGACCTGACTAAAATGTCAACAACAATTAATACTTGCAATAATCCGTCAACAAGTAACACATGAGTGAGAGTCATTTACGGAATTTTGCGAGAAGTTTACGGAGGTTATCGTGTTGCGGCCGGTTTACAATACGTGCTGACTGGCACGAGTCATTCACTGAAAAACTTATCCGTAGACATTAGTAAGACATTTTTTGAAATGTTAAAAACTGTTCCTCCTTTCACGGATCCTTACGGGTGCCTGATATTCAGATATTTACGGTTGCTTGCGATTGACTGATCCGTAT
The DNA here is from genome assembly GCA_021229015.1 of Solen grandis. Taxonomy (NCBI): domain Eukaryota; kingdom Metazoa; phylum Mollusca; class Bivalvia; order Adapedonta; family Solenidae; genus Solen; species Solen grandis. The sequence goes on along the minus strand of CM037780.1, from coordinate 47,243,741 downwards.
GAACTCATAAGAAACAATCCGCGTTTGTGAAGGGGAGGGGGTATTACAGAGTAAAATATTTGATCAGTTCGTTAATTAAGTCATTACAGTAAATACACATGGTATTTCATTCTGTTAGCCATAAGATTACAAAGATCCTAAACTGAGTTGTTGTTACTGAGTCCCTTCTTTGTCAATACGAAGCAGATCTGTAACATCTGTCTATTTCATGATTGACTGGTTTCCAACATGAATGTAATTTAAGTGAGCCATGAATATCCGTCAATGGAATTTTAAGTTCAATATATCAACTAAAATGATTCTGTTCTTTAATCATAAAACTAGAATAATTACTTAATACATCTTAATGCATCTCAAAGTGCATGATTTTTTATTCTTAATTACTCTCTTAACAACCGTTTCTCGTCGTTGCACATTTGTCACACATCACAATGCAAGATCAGTGTATACATCAACAGTACTGTCTGCAAAACACAGGTCTACCATTTGTAATTTGTTGAAATGTAAAATTGCTCGGAAAATATTTTTTGAAAATAAATGCATAATAATTATACTAAGGACTTGTACTTCTTATTAAAAATATGTGTCCCCCCCCCCCCACACACACACACTATTTTTTTTTCTTTTTAGGACATATACAGTTTACCATCGCAACGTTTCAGATATGTAATGTTTAAAATATTTCGGGAATTCCAAAGTTCCTTTTATAAGCTGTTACAATGTCAGCACAACTACGTTGAAAGGGTTGTTTTGCAAGTACAGGACGTTTGTTTGCACTTATCACATTTGAAATATATGAATTTATTACAATGTTAAAATTATTCATTCAAATAAATTAAATCATCACGAATTAACTATTAGTTTGCGTGTCTTCTGTTTGTAAATTGTTTGTCTTTTTTTTTTTTATAAGATATGTATATTGCAGCTATTTATCAAAAGCGATTACCATGGATATAAACGTAGCATAAAAACGATCATGTTGACCTATTTTTCGCATTTAGCGCTTTTTAGGAATATGAGAAAATCAGAAAATTCTATTGAAGAAAAAAATGTTGCATATGTTTGGACTCACTATACGCTTAAAGGTATTTCTTAACTAATGTCAGTGATAATGATTACGCTAACACTTGTCAAAATCGTATGGGATGTCACGATAAAGTGTACTAATGATATGTCATTTTATGTAAGCAAGTGCAAATAGTAAAACATAATCCCCAGGTCACGACAATAATGATACTGGTAAAGCTCCCTTGCTTGGCGCTAAACAATATAAGGGTAGTAGCTATTACGTGCGGCACGTGATAGTCAACCAATCAGAATATCAGGAATGGAAGCAATTTTTTCATGATGGAAATCGATAATAGAAAGCTGTGAATTTATGAATTGTTTGATTAGTTTAAACCATCATGTCATTTTGAGCCATGTTAACAAGAAATTAGAAATCAAAATGAAAGTAACTGAAATTTTTGTTTAAACCTAATCTACAGACGGCCTGGAAAGCGGCAAGCCGTTTGCATTGTTACTGCCTACATTTTTTTTTTAAATTGCGCCCCCTAAAGGAAATGACATGCATATTGTTGTAATCAGAACAATAAAATTGTATGAGGATTTTAATACAACAGACATGACACAATGTTTACAGTCTTAGTTTGTGTGTTGATACATCTTCATAAGCAAAAGCTACATGAAAAACTATCCATCTATACATGTTAATGCACTTTTCACAAATGCTCTAAGAAAAGAATTAGTAAAAAGCAGCTTTTGTAAACTAGATTTTACACAACCTACAATCAACTTTTAAAATGAAATTGGTGACTTTTATACTGCTGTTCTCAAAAATAAGTATATTATTGGGACTGGTGAAGTAGTAAAAATGTCTCCTTTTTTTCTTTTTTTCTTTGTTTTTTTTTTTCCTTTTTTATATATCATATATTTTCCTGGTATACCTTGCACCATTAAAGTAATATAAGATAATGGCATCAAGGTGACATGGAAGATCATTTTTATATCACGTCCCATGCAATAACCACTGTGTTCGCATGCAGTAGCTACAATATCCACATTCAGTAGTTACTGCGTTTGCACGTGGTAAATAAGGTTATCGTATGCTTAGACATAGCTATCACTTGTGCAAGTGATGGCTACTGCGTGTGCATCCAGAAACTATCAAGTTTGCACACAATGGTTATCATGCGCGCACCCGATTAATTTAGCAACTGGACCTCACTGCCCTTATGCTTGATAAATGAAATTGATAGAGTCTGAAATTGTAGAATTGGCATTTTAGATATAATTAAATTTGGCTGAGGTCTTGTAGCCATAAACATTGCTTCTAATTAAGTGAGTTAAAATGATGTGAATGACCAAGGAGAGATTAAGCTTCAATAATTCAAAGGAAATAATTCTAAGACTTACAGATCAAATATACATTTAAATCTTACAGCCATAAACACTGATTTCAAATATTTTATCTCATGGACATTAACATTGTCTTGAAGTTAAACCTAGATTTTTTTAAAGAAATAAAGATGTTACAGTGAGAAAAGTAAAGTGTTGACGATGGGTTTGAGTTCTTCAAACTTAGGTGATGTTTCACTTTGATATCCAGACATTTGATTCAGAAATACTATCTTAAATTACTTATCATCTATATGAAATAATCGTGATAATCCAAATCCTGGTGAAATCCCAAACACTATATGGGATTTGAACTGTTAATATTCTTTAAAAAACAGGCAATTGCAAAAGGGTGCCTTTGGGATATATCTCCCCATGCAAGATTGTGATTGATGGTAATGAATTAAAACCAAGTGGTTGAACATGATAACTACTGCGTGTGAACGTGATAACTTTTACGTGCGCACGTGATAACTACTACGTGCGCACGTAATATAAAAGATATCTACCATGTCCCCTTTATGCCACCGTATAATACTGCAGTATGACAGCACTCTATCTGCCTCAAGTATACATAGTCACCAAATGACTGAAATACTATCGAGGGGATGTAAACCCAACAACTCAAACACACTTTCATTTTTGATATATTTTTAGCTCACCTGAGCACAACGTGCTCAATGTGAGCTTTTGTGATCGCCCTTCGTCCGGCGCCCGTCGTCCGTCGTGCGTCGTCAATAATTTGGCTTGTTAACACTGTAGAGGCCATATTTTAGGCCAATCTTCATGAAACTTGGTCAGAATGTTTGTCTCCATAAAATCTTGGACAAGTTTGAAATTTGGTCATGTGGGGTCAAAACGTAGGTCACGGATTAAATCTTAGAAAACATTGTTAATGCTCTAGAAGTCACATTTTTGGCCTAATCTTCATGAAACTTGGTCAAAATGTTTGTTTCTATAAAATCTTGGACAAGTTTGAAGTTGAAAAATCCAACATATGTTGCTCATTTATAATCAGGTGAGCGATTCAGGGCCATCATGGCCCTCTTGTTTTAATATGTTTATGGTGAAATAAATCCCAAGACATTTTTTTAATCAATGTATAATCATGTTATTTAGTAAGATGTTTGTTTTCATCTGGGTTAATGACCCCTCAGATACATAATCAAATGGCATCATTTAAATCTGACGCACGCACGGCGCCTTCGGCAGTTTCAGCCAATTTACCATTACACGTTGACGCCACGACTCCGTGATCCATTCCCATTACATTGTTGTTTTTTCTTGACCCTGATATATGAGGAATCTGTACCACTTGTTATCCCATGTTCTGTATTTCTCTTTCTTATATTTTTTATTCGTTTATTACTCATGAGAAATGTCATTTCGTCACATAAAAATATTTGCGGAAAAAGACGCCAGAGTGAAGCACAAGATTACACTTATAAACAATGAAGAGACGGTTTCATTGGCATAGCGTACACGTGTTAGTGAAAACCAATCTTTGCCATCGGAGGCACGAGAAAACAAAATTGTTAAATATTCTAAAAAAATATCACGAAAGTAGGGTTTTAATTTCAGTTGAAACTAAACGTTTGCATGTAAACAGAGCATTTTTTTTTTCAATAACAACACGAGTAGAATTTACTGGAACTATCCGGTTCAATTTTTATAGAAAATTGGTCAGCCATGACTGTATTTACAAATAAATGTACATGTGAATACACACGACTTGCGGCACGTGTTGATATTACACGTGTGAGTTTAAAAAAAAAAGGAAAAAAAAAACCTACATCACTTTATGAACTCGTAGACAAGCTGGACTTTTTGATAATTGGGAGTTAGGCAGCCATATTTCTATCTAGTGTACAATGGATGCAATTTCCAATGTCAAAAAAGAATACAATGTTAATAAAAACGACTCTGTACATGCGTTTCTTTTCCTGTCAAATTCAGAATTCAGCATATAAATCAACAAAATATGTGTTAGGTACTATCTTTTGTCACGAAATTCTGTGTTTTTTTTATCAATTATGGAAATGTATTGAATTAATATTAAAATAAAAAAATGATCTATGAATGATGTTCTTTTAAGCACACTTTCAGCTTAATTAATTTCGTACTTAACTATGCTTAATGCAGTGTTTAAGAACACTGAGTAATACTGATACTTAAGCCTTAGCATGATATATTAGAGAATGCCATTTACATATCTTACTCAGACGTAAATGCAATTTGAGCAGATAATTGGTTAAGATGTTAACCCAGTAAAATACATATATAAAAATTTAAAAGCTAAAGAAAATACAAAATAAACGATGAAAAGGAAAGAATTGAAAAAGAATTACTCCAAAAACGTTCAGGCGAACAATAGATGCATGGTAATCATGTTTAAGGTAATCTGTCCTCATTAAATTGTTTATGTAAACAACACATAGTCAGTGGTATCGAGTTGCATCCATTTGTTCTTTAACCCTTTCCCTCATATAGACTCATTTTGACGCACTCAATAGGTACCACATAAAGCCTGATCTGCAGAAAACCAGTTAAACCTTACCAAATTTAATTATAAAGTCCTCATTTCCAGACCACTGAGGAGCAGCGAACAGCATAAAACCTGTTTTATGTTGTTCGCATAGGTCTTTTCATGGTTACCTCTATGAGGGAAATGGTTAAAGCCTCGGTGTGTTTTAGCTTAGAATTTGCAAGGGAAAATGTGTTTTTCAAAATTTCGAAATAACAAAACCTCAACTGATGCTTGATTAATCTCTTAATGTCTAATGAAGCCCACATAATGAACTATTGAATGAAAGAATACGGGAAATCCCCAGGAGTCCTTAGTTGTTCAGACAGGGCAATATAGTGAGAAAAATGGGCGGAGCGTGTTCTGAAACACACTGTTCAGTAAAATCACGGGCGTCTTGGTGTACATGGGATGTTTCAGAAGTTCATGGACTTTTGCTAAAGCTTGAATTAATCTTGACAGTAGAGGAGATATCTATGTCTGTCCTTCATATGCATTTAAGAAAGCTGACTAAATCATGGACAAATTGAATAAGTCCAAAGTTGTTATTCGGCTGGCTTCCAGTAAAATGGTGTAAGATTTTTTTAAAATTCCAACCTGATATTTTGTTTAATTTTTATGTACATTTCTTGTCAACAAGTATTGAGAAAAGAAGAAATACGGATGAAATACGCATCGACCCATTTTTCAATCATACCATACTGTAAAAGGAACCGTTTCTTTTATTTTCAATCAAAATGGCACTAAAGTTGAATAATTTAATCACTGGAATATCTTTACAACACTTAAAAGTTATTTATTTAAAGTCCCAATATATTATAAATGTTTGAGCTAAATCATTTCATTCCCGAAAGACCTTGAGAAATGCCTAATTTACAGGAAAGATTCTATTAGAAAAATTACAAGTTGTGGCTGTCTCGCTCTATATTTAGCTCAAAACAACGTCAGCATAAAATTAACACAAAAGGCAAAAAGGAGGGGGTGCAATACTAAAAAAATGTAGGCAGTGACAATGCAAGTGGCTTGCCATTTTTCCCGAAGCGTGAGAAGGGTGTAGTTTCGGTTGGAATTGGGTCCAGAGGAACTCTCCTGCGATTTCTTTTCATTTAAAGCAGATAAAAGGTGTTATCTTGTTTTGGGGGGTTATGTGTCATTTATGTATGGTCCGCAAATTTTAGAGGGGGCGGGCGCCGCCGCCCCCCCCCCCCCCCCCCCCCCCTTTGAATCCGCCGGAGGGACCAACTGGGGTTAATTAAATCAGGTTTAAAGGGGTCTCAACCTTGCACTTCCTGCAGGTATTTCTAGGTATTTCTCTGATGCAAACAGTGTAAATAAAATATCCTATCAAAATGAGACAACCATCAGCAAAAAATTTAATTAATCCAATAGGAAATATAAAATATTTTTAAAAAAATCCATCACAATATAGAGAGGAAAGCCACGTAAATAAATATAAAAAGCCAAAGGCCAGTAGACACCTGCATTGAAATAAGATACACACTTTTTTTCGCGGTTATTATGTTTTCATGCCCTGTTCTCGTCTCGACAAAATATCCCATCAGAAAATGGTATCTACAAAATCAGGAATGTAAATATTCTTATCACAAATGTCCTACATTTTTTATATCATCCACATAATTATAGTAAACATGCCCAGCTACTAATGGAGAGCGTATTGTGCTTGAACTGTAACCTGTTTCTGATGAACCAGTTTTGATGTATGTGATTTGTCAAACTATGAAACCATCCACAACTGCTGCATTATACAAATAAAGCCCCCTCCCACCTAAACTTTTCTCCAGACTTGTATTAATGCGACATTTACTGTTCCCAAGACAGAAGAAATAGGACTGTAAGGCGTTACTAGCTAAACATGTCTTTGGTTCGGCAGTAAATGTTCAGCGTCTGCTTTGTATATTGAAGACTAACTTAATACTAAATAGTATTGGATATCAATGTCGCAACAGTGAGTTGGACTTGAGGAAACTACATCGAATTGTTAAAATTAGCGAAAAGAAAACTTAAAACCATGAATTCAAGACGAAACTGAAATATAAGCTATCTAAGTACCCATCTCTACAAAGACAAAAACAAAATGCGCCTCAAGCGTACCGCGTATAATGACCCACTGTGTGCCTTAAACGCCTTGGTATAAAATTGTAACGTCTGAGAGACATAAAATAAATAATAACATTCCCCATAAAGATTTTGAAGGACAGTTTCGAAGTTGGTTGTTATTTCTACTTTTATCTACCCAAGAAAAAAAACGATTGTCTGGAAAACTTGGCCAGATTTATCCAATTGCATTTGGCGCGTTATTTACAATTTTTACGTATCAGAAGATCGAAAACCTTTGTTTGAACTCTAAACATTATGAATTGAAATAAGGGTATCATTACCAAATTAATCACGTCCATTGATCAAAAGTCAGCATTAGGATATCAGTGCTTAAGTTAGAAATGACAAAAGGAGATGAGATTGCCATTCATCTCAGCTGGAAAAAAACTTTCATATGTGTTATTGCCTTTCTTGAAATTTGTGAAATACTGGAAATGCAATAAATCAAAAAGTACAATTTTCTTATCAAAATAATTTCTTTCTGTTTTTTTACTTATCGAATGTTGGCCGAATCATGTACAAAATGAGTCTGCGGATATATAAATTCAAACGTCTCGAAAACAGGCATATAAGAACTGTTTTTGTCTTAAATATATATAGTGAGATATGATCTATTGTACGTCTCATATTTCCATATAATCGCCATATATCCCTGTCTTTTACACAGTAACGTGATATACGTCTTTCAAATCTCGTAATCACTGACATTGAAAAAGTATTTATTATTCGATGATTACATACTGAGTTTGAGGCAACTACAATGTGCCCTGATTATTATCGCCGGTCCAGGGCGGCGATATTATACTATTGAGCAAGAAAGCATCATTTTACTCCCGCACCGCTGACGTAATAATCAAGCAGGTTCCTTCTCAGTCGGTCGCAGAAAGATGAACAGGTCAGATTACCGGGAAAAAGCTCTGGGAAACTGCTTTGAACGCTTGGAAATCTGGACTGTGTTAATAGGCTACCGGAAGTGCTTGTTGCTAGACGGTGCTAGACTGGTAGGCGTATAATTGGGCAGATGAGTTTACCGTCGCTGCGACAGTATTTTAGGCATATAGCGACGTCCATCTAATTACAGGTGGGGGAAGACGGGTAGAACTACCGACCTACCGCAAGCCAGATGGAAGGTTTCTTTACATGAAAATCCGAATGACCTGCCGGGAATCGAACCCACGCGGTGAGAGGCTGAGTGAGTGTTAAAATCAGCTACTTTACCCTCTCGGGCACTGAGGCCCAAGATTCGAATGGAGTACGCCCCTTTGTTGTAGCCTTTTTCTTTTTGTTGTTGCTGCTGAACAAAACAGACATGGTCTGCCATTATATGAGTAAAATTATGATGCAATTTTACTATAAGAAACTTGGTTGTTTATGTCATTGTCTGTACAAGTCTTCAGCACTATCGATAATTTCCAGTGTGTGTGGTATGAAGTGTACTGTATGGGACTATTAGCTTTTCTGGTACGGTTTAAGATATTAACAAATCAACAAGGCTTTGTTGTAGCCAATTTTCTTTTCGTCGTTGATTGATGGTGAACCAAACATGATAACTTTCCCAAGCTACATGTATTAACCTCTCCTACAACTGCAAGTACTTCGACATATATTTTCCCTTTACGTCACAGTGTAACTTTCTGTTCACTTGGCTGACGGCGATCTTTAGCATTTTTTGGAAATGCTTATTCTTGTTTATCCATACCGTTTGCCCGTTTGGTTACCTCTGCTGGTAATTCATTAATGCAATCATGTACATTAAAGCAAAATTACAGAAAAAAAGAGAAAAAAATATGGCGTCTTACCGGAAATATCATTGCTTGGCCATATTTTTTCACAAAAAGCAAAAATCAAAGGGAAATGATTTTAAATATAATTTTGACTTTCTTTCAAATTGATCGTTACAAGATTTAACTATAACTATCACTGAGGGTGATTGATACCCCCGCATACGGTTTGACACAGAAAAACGGCTATAATTCTCACAAAATCCAAATTTATCTGGTCATATCATAATAATATAACCCATGTAATTCTTTTTCACATGCACCACACAAAAACTTGAATATAAGTATGTGACGGAAAGAAATGTCGAAGAAATTTGCAAAAAAAAAAAATAGTTTTAAAGTTCAATCAGGGGCAATAACTGTGACATTCTTAGGATGACGAAAAAATATGTTATGCATGACTTTAGTTACTTCACAGCATAATGCATAACTACACAATATTATAAATGCCAATGCAAAAATCTTATTTGAACGTTAAAAATGTAGAAGAAATCTGCGTCAAAAGATTTCAGAAGTTTAACCAGGGGCCAAATTTCTCCCTATAAGACGCGCATAAGATTATGTTACACACGTCATTTCTAATGCATATGCAAAATTTGAGCTGAATCGGTGAAGTAATGTAGAAGTCGTTTGCATCACAATTTTAAGACAAATTAATGGATCTCTGTCATTCTTTGGATGACGAGCATATAAATTATGATCGTTTGTTAATAAACACAATTATTCCCATATAATGCATCAAATATTTCAAAATATTTACAGAATCAAGGGATATGATTAGAACGAAAGCTTTAAGCTTATGCATTAAGTAAATGTTTCCTTCTATGGCAAGATACATTTAAACTACATATTTATGTGGGAATGTACTAAATGAGAGAAAGAGAAAACTAATTAAATGAATTACAATGAAAAAGTGAACAAAATATGATATATAATCGGTGGGACGTTAAACACAACAAACAAACTGAAAGATATTTAGGACATATTTTCATGATAGGGAAGAGACGGGTTTTCAAGTAATAGTAAATTTAAATCTGCATGGTATCTATACTTTAGATGGTCGCCGCTTTTTGACTTAGATACTGTCGCAGCTATGGTAAATTCACAGCAACATCACCCAAGAAGCAATTGTATTACTTCGCCTTTCTCCGGAACGCCATGTTGCAGAACGTGTCACATGGTACCACAAACACCTGCTTCGGCAATTTAACCCTTTCCCTCATATAGACTCATTCTGACACAATCAATAGGTACCTCATAAAGCCTGATCTGCAGAAAGCCAAACTCAAACCTTACCAAATTTAATTGTAAAATCCTCATTACCAGACCACTGAGGAGCAGCGAACAGCATAAAACCTGATCAGCCTGCGAGTTACTGGTCTGGTTTTATGCTGTTCGCATAGGTCTTTTCATGGTATCCTCTATGAGGGAAAGAGTTAACCGATTTCACCGAATTGGGCGTATACGAAAATAGCGTTTTCCCATGCAATGTGACTTACACTTGCCGAGTTTATTTGACAGAAAACGAATACTTCACCAACATTACCGAGGGCGAGTAGAAACAATTCTACTGATCATCTGTGAACGAGCTGCTTTAATTGCTGAATTGAATCGCAGATGGTATCAGATATCCAAGCGAGCAGTACCACACTGCAACATGTCAATCCAGGAGCTTTTATTGTTTACTTTATTGTCGAATGGGTAGTTATCACAGAAAATGGAAGTAATTATAAGAAAAGGTTTACAAGTAGATGCATTCGTTCAGTTAAGTGTCGAATATTGCCTAATCCTGAACAATGATAGGAAGAAATGTGTTACTTCCTCTTCTCCTGCTTATGCTACGTTTACACTATGTTCCCGGCGGCCACGGCGACCACGTTTCAGGCCACAGTGGACAAAACGGGGTGGTCGTAAGAGAACGTGGGGGAACGGGATGGGCAACGTGACTGGCCGTGATCGCCGTGGGTACCGGGTCAGATTTTTAAACTGTCAAAAAAGTTGCCACGGCAGTCACGGTGCGGTTGAGACACTTAGTAGTCCGCAGCTGCAACAAAACGTGACAGTACGTAACAGGCCGGGAGGTCTAATCCAAATTCTCAGGATATAATGATTTTTTGCTTTTGAGGTCTTTTCTAACAATCATGTTCTATGGTAGCACACATTTCTGCATCGAACAACATATGGATATATTTAAATTTTCCCTCCTTTTTACTACGTGAAGATATAGTTCTAAATTTTGTTTTCTGTCTTATCACTTAGCTGTATTAATTCTTATGTTTATTTAAATACGGTTGCATTACGGAAGTCGAAACTGAATTGGAAATTTATGCTGGAAAAAATATGTCAAATAAACTGTTATACCAAGTAAATGTGCAAGCTAGTCAATTTCAAATAATTTCGAGATATTAACCATAATTCCATCACCTGTAATTACCTATCAATATACACATTCAGTACAGTGTATCAACTGCCGCAGTACTTATATACAGGCTAGGCGCTTCAATGTTAATTAGCGGTTTCGAATGTAACTTGGGAATATTTTTTATATTAAATCTTATTTCAGTTTAAATATAAAATATAAATAAATGAAAAGCAATAAAAATGTTTAGCCCGTCGGGAGCGGCGAACTAGAGCATATTATTTTTTTTTTTTTTTTGAGTCTAAAACTCACCCTAGAGCTTGGGCATTTGTCAAAATCCCAACATTTTATGCTAACCAAAGTCTTTTCCATTGAATTGTGCATAATTGATATTTTTCTTTCCCTTGGAACACTGCAGTTGTGAAGTATTACCATCATCGTTTAGGAGGCTCTTAAAATAGCATTTATTTTTTTATTTTATTTATTTATTTACTTATTTTTTTGCTATAGTTGTATAAATATTACTATACAGTGCCATATCTATGATTGTGTTATATTGTGTTATTGTGTTATATTTGCTTCCTTTCATATCTAAATACACTATATTTATAGGAAAGAGGATAAAAAGGGGGCAATGCGCTCATTGTAAACTTCACGTTGAACAAATTTTGTGTTCATCCTTTCTTATCACGACTGTGTCCGGCGTCCACGTCTCATCTATAGAAAGCCTTAACAGAACGTAAGAAACGTGTAAGACCTTGATCAGAACGTGAGACTTAACGTGAAACGTGGTGCCACCGGGGCTCAGTCCCTTACCCACCGTGGCTTATCACGGATATGCCGGGATAGACCGTCAGAAAGTTTGGCAAGACTTAACGTAACTTATATGCTACGGCGCACAACGTTTCGTGCAAACGGGAATGCCATGGCCGCCGGGAATATAGTGTAAACGTAGCATTAGTAATCAAGAACGACATCTCGAAATGTCTTCTTCGCTGTATCAAAAAGATAAATCCTAAAGTAACTGAAGTAATTGTAGAATAAAATTGAAAGAATACAAGATTTCCGTTTACGGGCAAAGTACTGGTTTCTAAGAATGGTACATGTAGGACAATATATACTGATATATGTATCAGATAACATCACACCCTAGACACACGACACTGTGACTTTTTTAAACAGGCCTTTTTACAAACTCCGCCGCAATAGTTACCTCCCATTACAGTTGTCGATAACCACTGCCACCACAAGCAGATTCGTCTGATATAGGCCGAATTTACTTTTTTGACTTTAGACTTTATTTTTGAATTATCGTGTCAGTTTCGTTATATTCGTAGTTTGGCCATTTTATTGATTTCTTGTCTGTTGTGCATAGCGTAAGGCTTCATTTTGTTTTAAAAAAAATAAAGATAAAGAAATCAAGACATGATCCTGCATGAATAAGACACACGAAAAAGACGAAAAAAAAGTTTCAGTGGAAACAGATTCCACGCTAACAAAGTAACAGAGAGCCATTCAAAGCAATTTCATTGAATTGAATTTCGAGCTGATGGAAAGTTGTGACGAACCAGAACACTTTCAGATAGCATCACACGATGCATTCAGCAGTCGTTAATATTTTTCTTTGAAGTACAGGTGGAGATTACATTTGATGTAGTTATGTCTTGTGAATAATAGCATTATCATGACATAAAAGAGTGTAGGCAATGTGAGGCCGGGATTAGGGAACATGTTTAAGAACTAAATGCACGGTCAAATTCCTGCGTCGACTGAACTGGGGTTGTGTGATTCTACTTTAAAGTATTCCAATTATCACGATGCAGGAACACAATTTACAGACAAATCTAGCATCCGAAACACTGATATTTGCAACGGGATTATTTTGCACTTTGGATTTGGATTGAAATATAAACTCATCTAGCATCAGATTTTTTATATATATATATTTCGAGAAAATGAGGATAATAATAAAAATAAGACACAAAAAATTACACAATCCAGTTATGCACATTGTCCAGACATTCTACACAGAATGGTCGTACGTAAATTGGTTCTATGCTCCCTCCTGAATCATAAGGTAATCAGTATGATACCTAATTTTTTACACAAGGTCTGGCTTTTTGTCGTTCAATATATCCATATTTGCAGCAATTTCTACTCTCCCTTGATCATGTTAATGTCCTGACCAATAAATTCGGCAAGTGCACGGGAAAACGATATTTTCGTAAACACAGAATACGGTACCACGTGACACATTATACAACATGGCGTCTTCAATAGTTCCAGGTGGCAAATTCGTAAGTGCAGCATGTAAAGTGAGCGTATGCACGAAGAGTGAATGTCATCAGTCATGTGATGGTACACAGTACTAGAAATTCTAATTATAAGTTTTATCATTCTTAATATACGCCCAATACTGTTCGCGATACTGTTGTTTTATGCAGATGGAGAAACCACCAACATTTTTGACCCTGCTTCCGCGTACTGATCGCCACAATATACTCACGGAAATCAAACTTTCAACCAACGATTATCTGTGAATGAACTGCTTTAAACTAGTACCAGACCTGTCTACACTCCGATAAAAAAAAACGCCATATTTATTTGGCACCTATGCGGGTATGAAATTCTCAGCGGAATGAACTTTTATGAAAGTAATTTGTTTTGTGTGAGGCAGTGTTCCCGTAATAGATTAGTTCTTTTCCTTCTTAAAGATTTGTTCATTTACAAAAAAAAAAAAAAAAAAAAAAAAAAAAGTTCAGTCAATTTATTAATCATTTACACTGATATTCAGTTCAAATGGTTCTGGAGGATCTTGACATTTTATATCTCTATAGAATAACACAAACTAATGGCACACTAAAGCTTTTGTGATAAAATATTGATTAGCACTTGTGGAAATGTCTTGGCATGACAGTTTTACTGCCAATTGAAATCCAAATCTGAGTCCTTATTAGAAAAAAAAATGAATTGTTGAGTTTGTGTGCTCGCATTTCTGTTCGTCTCGGAAACGAGAGTTTACCCTGGATACGATTCCCCCAACCCCCAACAAAATGATTTTATGCAATAATTCAATATTTTGTAAAACAGACGCCGTGTTTTGTATGGTACGCGAGTAAGTCAACACCGTGATTCTTATGTAGTAGCACGTGTGTACAATCCTTATGGTATAAAAAAAAACACTCTTTTTTCCAAAAAATTGGCGCAAAAAATGAAACTAAAAGGGACCATTTTCTGTAATATCTTGCTTTAACATCAAGGGGGGGGGGGGGGGGGGGGGGGTTACAGCTTTGGTCAGTTTTGTTTAAGGTTGATTATTATTTCCCTTAAACCCCTTGAACACTACAGCCCCGAAGATTTGCGGAAGTTTGCCGATAAAATTAAGCTAGTTTCGGGATTTTTTCGGGATCATTAATCAATAAAATGGGCGGAGCTTTACGTTTGGAGTTATACGGGATGCCAACATAGTTCCAAATGTTTCAAGATACCTTGCAGAAGACTTCCCGATGATGCCGAGCGAATGAATAATGGTTTCCGAGCATCCTTAGTGGTTTCCGATGGTTTGCCGATGATCCCGAAGCCGTCCCGAATATATCATTCGGCCTCCAACTTTTAAAACTTTTAAAATTTTGATGCCGAAGTGTTTTCGATCCCGATTAACCCCGAGGTGCCCAAAAGTTTCGAAAAGTATTTAAAAAGGACACAGTGGGTCCAAGAGCATCGCGAAGACTTGCCAAAGCATCCGAAATGTGCTTATTTCTCTACGACTGGCGTTATTTTCCGAAAAGATATGTTACCCAAGAGATATAATTTGTTTTCCTTATTAAGGTTTCGCCTACTTTTACACAATTAATGTCAGCTGACATGAGGATACAGATTACTGTAGAAGCCCCCACCACCACCCCTCAAAAAATGAATGCCTTTGTAAAACCCAGCGCCATCTTGTTTGAAATTAGAAGTCGACCCAATTGTTTTAGTGTGTGTGTGTGTGTGTGTGTGTGTGTTTCTATCAAACCGGTGCTGAGAAATGCATCTGAACAGACGCAGGACTTATTCTGTCTGTATCAGGCTTCATTCCAATTGTCAAACCTCTTTTGAATTATTAATTTAATCTCAATTCAGTGATTTTATTCATAAACAAAATTTATTTATATTTTTTGCTAACTAAAGGGCCTGTCACACATAGCCGATTTGGCTAGTCGGGATTGTACAGATTTTCGGGGATCGGCACTAGTAAGACAGCGCAACAATATCACACCGCACAGAACGGTAGTATATCGTCAGGACACTGTCAGAACATCGGCGAAAAAAACAACAAAAAACGACCGATGACAGTAAAAATAGTTAAATAGTTTGAACATGCAATTTGAACAATTTTCTTCCGTTGCGCTACCGAAGCAAGCAACAAGACTGCAATGGCAATACAACATTTAAAAAGAGAAGAAATTAATAGAGTTAATAATAATAATGTACCAATATATTTATTAGTCTTATTTCCACCCCTTTTAAGAGAGAGAACTAGTTACCCAGTCAAAAATGATGTAAATTATACAATTACAATAAATATGTAGATTTTCCAGGGATAAATAATTCAATGAAAAGTATCTTTTTACTGTATTTCGGAAAATCTTGTCTTTGTCAAGGAAAGAAATCATTAATTTTTAAAGCCACTGCATATATAATAAACGTTTGTACAGCCGCGATATTGTTATAATTAATATTAATTCCATTTTGTAGGACTGAAACAATGCGAAGGTCTTGCATTCTATCATCAATTTACTTTGGAGTTCTTCATGTTTTATATCGGAATTTAATACTTTACTCAAGGGAAGAGAAGATTATCTGTCCTTCTTTCTTGATTTAGAAATAATTACAGAAAATTAAATAATTTGTTTATAAACCACTTTGGGGATAATCCTAGTTGTGCTTTTGGGGAAAATCTTGAAGATGCTGAACATGTTTTTAACTTCTATTTAAGTGTCCACTGTTTAATAATCAAAGATATGGCGTTTCATTAAATTAACATTTTTTTGTTATTTGGGAGTACTGTGATTTCATGGAAGAAAAACAAAATTGTCCATAACTTTATGAGGGAATCTGAACGGTTTGATAACAATTCAGTGTTGTTTTTATTTCTTCTCTGTAGCAGATTAGTTCTACATATCAATACTATTGACGATATTGTTGAAGCACGATGATTCAATGTAGGCTAACTTTTTTCTCTTTATGGATATGTTTATTTGTTTGTTGGGTTTAACGTCTCACCGACATTATTTCAGTCATTTGGAGGCAATGTTTACTTGAAACAGATATAATGCTGCCACACTGCAGTATCACGCCGTAGACATGTGGCATGATACCACACCCAGTCATATTATCCTGACATCGAGCAAACCTGTCCTGCAACTACCCTTATATGCTGAGCGCCAAGCAAGGGAGCTATAACAGTGCCTTTTTTTACGACTTTGGTATATCGCGGCCGGGGATCGAACCCACGACCTCCAGCTCCTGAGGCGGACGCTCTAACCACTCGGCCACCGGGGACGGTCTTTATGGATATAAGCATCCTATAGAGTAAAATATCTATGTTTGAACGCAGGTGTTGTTACTTATGCTGCCTTGAGGGTACGTCTTGGGTAGCCACGTGCAGGAGGAATTCTCATCTCAATCTATATATAATACATAATTATGTATATATTGATATATCGTTATATGTATCAATACCTCTTAGTACGTCCTTTGTATTCTAGTACATTTGTTTCTTCTGTCCATCTTTATATACAAGTACATATTCTTTTCTTTTGATGAAAATGAGTTGTTTAAAATTTATATGGGCAATTCTCCTGTATGATTTCGTTAATGCCGGCAGAGCCTCGATGATCGGAGGTACGATCGATTAATTTACATTCGTTTTCAATTCATATTGATCTATTTATCTATCGCAATTTACTTGAATTAGGAGGATAATGTATTATGATAGTAGGAACGGAATATAATATCATAGTTTGAAACTTGATTTCTGCTTTAATTAAAGTGCTGAAATGACTGGCAGTTTATGACTTAGAACATTTTTTTTCTTACTGAAAATAATCCCATAAAATAAATATATGTTAGTCTGGTGGGTTTAACATCCCACCGACATTATATGCAGTCATTTGCAGACTATGTCTGCTTGAGGACCGATGAAGTGCTGACACACTGTAGCATCACGCTGTAGACCCCCAGTCACATTATTCTGACACCGGGCAAACCAGTCCTGGAAATACCTTTATATGCTGAGCAAACAGTCCTGATCGTCAAGAAAGGGATCTATACCAGTACTAGTTTTACGGCTTTGGCATGTCGCGGCCGGGATTCGAACCCCCGACCTCTCGAATACAGGACGGACTCTCTAACCATTTGACAACCGGGACCGGAATATATGCTTATACTTAAATACTCGTAGATAAATAAAGTCAGTCCTTACAAAAATTGCCATTATGAAGAGGAAAAATACATTTAGAAAATAATGCGGCAGTACAAACATAGACTCTGAAGCATTATTTTCACTTTTTCGTTATATAGGCAATATTTGACAAAATATTAGCAAAGACTATCTTTTTTCATTAATAGAATTATTTCCTTCCTGAAATATTTCCAGTCCTTAATCTATCGTAAGGACCTTATATTGACTACTCTCGGATTTAAAAAGTAATTATTTCACTTATAGCTACGTATGCAACCGGTAGCTGAAGTCAGCTATGAAGTTGTCTTAGGACCATGTGCCACGCTCTTCACGTGCACCTTATGCTGTAGATGATCATCGTGGTTTTTGACACTAAGACAGAATAAAATTATTGCAAAAAGCGGCTACTTTCAGGTTTACAAATCTCATGTTATCTCCCGGTCACATTTTTGCGTCGGATTTGGCGCCGTTATGAAACAACACTATGTATACAGAGTTTCACGGTTATTCAGTAACAATTCAGTTATTGTGCTATTTGTGTTTAAAAATGAATAAAATTGCAGTTTGCGAGATTTATGATGAATCAATCGAAAGTGGATAAATGTAAAAAAGGTAACATTTCTTGGGAACACCGCTTGGCATAATGGGTTCTTCATAATGTTCGAAAACACATCTACTATTCTGGAGGAACATCGACTAGCCTCGCAGTTTTATAAAGCATCGTAATCAGTTTTGTGTCCCGATTTTAACTACACGGGTCCTATTATTTACATTTCATAGTTATCCAATTTAATTTTCGAATTTATGTTTTGTGGCGTTTATACGAACGCTCGGAAAGAAGACGCTGTAGTCTGGCGTGAGTTCCCGTATTCATACAGCATTAGATGCACGTGAAAGGCATGGTATATTGCCCTTCATAGCTGTGTGCAGTATTAAGTGGGGCTCTTGGCGTCATTCGTACCTGATTCAATGTTAGTATTGACACACCAATGTTCTTCACAGCAATAATTGAAATTTTTCATTAAGTAGTCCAATCTGCACTATACTCCAGTGCTGCAACTATTATCTTCCCCTGTGAAATTAAAAACACACATCCTTAAACATGTGACAGTAATGAGTCATGGCATTCGAAAACGCTTTAATCTAATGATCCGGGGTAGGGATTTTAAAAATGGGGGGGAGGGGGGGTCTCAAAACGTTTTCACTATGCCCCACTCGAGTTTGTAAACGTTTTCATGTTCCCGGGGTGGGAGGGGATTGAATATGGGGGTTCCTTGAAATCGTTACACTGGTACTGAAATTAGCACGCATCTCTGTAGTTAACTAAGTACAGCGGTGGAATACGAATTACCATCAGAAAGAAATTGTAAGTCACTCAAGATGGAGACCGTGCCCGACTCCAGTGCATGGAGATCGAACCCACAACTCTGGACTTCACAGCAAAGTGCCACCAAGGCCGGTTTATTTATATGAAATCAGTTAACGCCAGAAATGTTGGAAATATGGAATGAACAAGAGGGCCACAGTGACCCTAGATTGTTCAGCAGAAAACATAAACTTATTTAAAATCATTAAAGTCATTTGATTTTACCTGGTTACCTTCAGCAGCAACCGGATTCAAGCTTAAGATTCAAATAATTCTTAAGTTAGAAAATCAATCAATTATCTGGATGGCTCATTTTTCAAGGGATCAAAAACGCTTAAACAATTATGGTATCGGACCGCAAAGGTTATCATTAGTGCAAAAAAAAAAATGAACATGAATGAAGTTCCATAGGAGAAAAATGTTTATAAAGACTACATCAGAAAACAAGCTATCCCCTGGAGGTTTCATATTACAAGGAACTAGCTTCATTTTAGCAATTAAATTAAGGGACAAAAGGTGACCATTTTTGCCAAATGAAATTAAGTTCTGATTATGACGATTTTTTTTTATAGACGAATATTTTTGACATTTTCATATAGTGTTTATGAGGAAACAAGCTGACTCCTTACGGGCCTCATTTTCCAAGGAATCAACTTCTTTTTAACAATTATAGTAGAGGGCTATAGGGTGACCATTTTGTGACGAATGAAATTAAATTCTGGCCATTTGTTTTATAGTAGAAGAAGTTTGGCATAAAAAATGTGTTGGTTGGCAGGACAACAGAGTTCTGCATGGATCAAATTCATTTTATCAACCTTGGTGAAGGGCTACCCAAACACTGTCCTTGTCAAGTTTCCTCAATGTTTACAGATTGGCTTCAGAAAAGATGGCTTTAAAGAAAATTGCTGACAACACACACGAAGACGAACGACGGACAAAGGGTGCCTTCAGCATGTTGTGCCCTGGTGAGCTAAAAGACACAGTTATAATATACTGGCAATTGCAAATAGTTTCAGTCTCCGACATTTACTGTCAGAAACTATAAGAGCAACTGACAGGGTTTAATTCAAAATTTTCTGTGCTATTCTCTTGTTGTTTCACTTCGGAAAATGTTCAATATTTAAATCTTTCGCGTTCGCAATGTTCACCCCATTGTCTCATTTTGTTTGCGTTAAATGTGACGTTCAGCTAATCTAAGGTCCATGTTCAAAGAAATATCACAAGTCTTTGTTCCTTTCAATCAATATCATTTCAAGAATATTGTTCAATGGCTTGAGTTGAGATAAAGCAGAAAATGTTGCGCAATAATTGTAATATTATACCTTTCTGTTAGAAGTCCTAAAATCTAAGAGGAAATCTATGATACAACACTTTAAAGTACAATATCGATACAAACTGTATGATATAACCCTATTAAGTACAATATGGATACAAACTGTATGATATAACCCTAAAAAGTACAATATCGATACAAACTGTATGATATAACCCTATTAAGTACAATATGGATACAAACTGTATGATATAACACTTTAAAGTACAATATCGATACAAACTGTATGATATAACCCTATAAAGTACAATATGGATACAAACTGTATGATATAACCCTATAAAGTACAATATGGATACAAACTGTATGATATAACATTATCAAGTACAATTTGAATACAAACTTTATGATATAACACTATGAAGTACCATATGGATACAATCTGTATGATATAACTCTACGAAGTACAATATGGATACAAACTATCATTCAAGATGAAGTAAGGTAATAAAGTTAATTCCTTGGGTCTCCAGTCTGCGGTCAGTATACTCCCGCTTAATGGGTACTTTCCAGTTCACACGGCAAAATACCTGACGAATATTTACAGAAATATACAATGACGCAGCGTATTAAGCAACATCAGTAAACCATTTTTGATTGTTCAAGAAAATGGGTAATTTCTTAATCATAGGAAATAGCGTAACGAACGGTGTTGCATCTATATTTAGAATGATAAAACTTACATTTATAATATTTATTTTCGTTTTCCGTAACTAATCACATTCACTCCCCGCGCATGCGTCCACTTACTTTACTCGCTTTTCTTACGAATTGATGAAGAAAACATATTGCGGAACGTGGAACGTTGCACCACAAGCACCTGCTTCGGGTATACCGTATCCTATATTTAGCCGATTTCCAAGAAGTGGCGTTCACGAAAACAGTGTGTGTGTGTGTGTGTGTGTGTGTGTGTTTTCTTATTCGTGCAATGTGACCTACACTTGCCGAGGAGTTAATCTGTCAGGGAACAAATACTTCACCAAAATTAACAAGGGAGTTTTCAAATTTCTATCAATCATCTGTAAACGAGCTGCTTTAAGCAAGTCTATGTTGCTATATCTGTCTCAGGATGTGAAATAAACACTGTTTTGGTTAAAGAGGATCCCCGTGGATAATTGAGCGGAATTATATACAAGACTTAGACTTGTTCAACGCCATATATTTATATAACAGCGTGGTGTCTTATTAGGCAGCATTATTGTCCCAGGGCAGCTCATAAAACTTAAAATCAAGACTATCTTGCGTGACATTACACAGTCCATACTGATTATTTCCCGCCGTGTACATCTCCTGGAGGAGGTTTGTACGCACATGATCCCCGTGGTCTTAAAGAAAAGAGATACATTTATGTTTGGTGTATATGTTACGCGCCACAAATAAATTTATGAAACATATACTCCGGTGCAATTGCCCTTATAGTTCTTCTAAAATAATGTATGCCGCATTTCACTTACAGATTTTTATGTGACATAAAATGCATAGACCTTTTCAACAGAGATATGAAACAGTCCGATATAAGTTTTTTCTCGTGACGAAAAGGATCGCTGAACGGGATTTGATCGAGATCTCGCTATGATGCTTAACATTTTGCAGACGCTTTACAATATCATTCATAAAGAGATATGCGATCTAATGAGAGACATACATATTAGATTTAATCAGCAATAAATTGATTATGATGTTATTTCTGTTAAGTTTTATTGAAATCCATCCATAAATGCCCAAGTTATGGAGCAGACACGAAAGCGGGACGGACGGAATGACGGACGAACGGAAGGACGCGCACAAAGAGAGTCCCCAGCCGGTTTCACCGGTGGGGACTTATAAAGGGAGAGAATACAAAAATCAAACTAGCAGAGTTATGGTTCTATATTTTACACTCCTCCTTGCTATCATATTATGTTTCAAGTTTCACGTCCTTATCTTGCTTTGTTTATGAGTTTTGCTCCCAACAAAAGTTTCATTTTAATATCGTACATCTAAGAGCATTGTTAAAAAATATATCAAAATAAAATATCATTTTTTTCTATCACGAATAATATCCATTGATGTGGTGATGTGGTGTGGTGCTATGATGTGGGGAAATTTCTTTGATCTCAAGGCATTTTATTTTTGTCTCAAATTTTCGGACAGACGAACAAACAGACAGCCAGACACACTACCAATACTACTACTAATACAGCAGCAGTAGCAACAACACAACAAACATCAGCAACAATGATAGCAACAACAATTAGATGCATTCGCAACACTGTGTTGATGAGGAAGCTGATGCTGCTGTTGCTGACGACGACGTTAAGTTGATTATGATAATCATCATTTATCGTCATCTTTCAGAAATAAGTAATATAATCATCATTTCGTCATCTTTCAGAAATAAGCGATATATTCATCATTTATCGACATCTTTCAGAAATTAGTAATATAATCATCATTTATCGTCATCTTTCAGAAATAAGCAATATAATCATCATTTATCGTCATCTTTCAGAAATAAGCAATATAATCATCATTTATCGTCATCTTTCAGAAATAAGCAATATAATCATCATTTATCGTCATCTTTCAGAAATAAACAATATAATCATCATTTATCGTCATCTTTCAGAAATAAGCAATATAATCATCATTTATCGTCATCTTTCAGAAATAAGCGATATAATCATCATTTATCGTCATCTTTCAGAAATAAGCAATATAATCATCATTTATCGTCATCTTTCAGAAATAAGCAATATAATAATCATTTATCGTCATCTTTCAGAAATTAGCAATATAATCATCATTTATCGTCATCTTTCAGAAATTAGCAATATACGGCGACATGCTGAACCTTAACATATACTCGTACAGCTTATGGTGAGCTGTTTTCGGTGTAAACTGTATAAATTATGTTTTGGTATACAATTTACGCGAAAACTGTATACGGCGTGACCTAGATACGGCCTAACATATCGTGTATATAAATACATCAATGGTACCAATATCATTGCATATTTTACGAGGTGTGACCAGAAGAAAATACGCGGGAAAACGTGCTAAGTTCTTTATAAGTCTCCTAATATCTATAGAATTTCACCGAATCCAAAATCTTGAATATTTAAATTATCATATTTCTCAGATAATTTTACAATTTGATTATTACGTTAAAAAAAAAGCAAAACAAGATATATTAAAATTATTTGACCGCACCGGCTGTAACAACTGTATTTGCATATTTAGGTAATCTACCATCATTATATATAATCATGGTTCTTCAAAATAATGCTGGAAAAAGACGGATGCAGGTATCCATTGACTTGGAGTTTGAGGGTCTTTTGCACAAAATCTATAAAGGCTTGCATTTACTATAAACTTCCCATGCTCACATGATGAACCATAATCACAATTTAATGCTGGATGCATTACCTAAAGAAATCATCTGATTTTAATGACATTGTAGTATTCTTGAAAAACACACATATCGTTTTTTGTGACGATCCTTCCTTGCTGTTGATTGATGTACAGTTTCCATTATTTCCGCACGTTTGTAATAAACTTGTGCTAAAATTTAGCTTTAAGATTTTTAGATAATTTCATTTTTAAATAAGTAGCTTCATTAAAGTGCTGCGTGCAGATTTTTTACATTTTAAATGGTTCAAAGTCTTGATTTATTTAGTAATATTTAAGGAAAATGCAAAAAGTGCTTGTCAAAATCCAGTTTTATGAAATATGGATTGTCAGCAATGTTTTTGAGTAGAAGAATAGTTTTCAACCGTGTTTTTTCTATGCATATGAAATATTTCAAATTCATGATTACATTTGTATGTCAATGGGTAAACATTTTCTGACTATGCGCTATGTCTTGTTCTGACCTAACGAACACCAAGCAACAATTCATAATATTACTGGCTTGTAGTTTTTAAGACTCGTCGTAAACGGCAGGCGTCATAAAATAGTCGCAGCAAACTAACTGTATCACTCTACGTTTAAAATGTTATACAACGCTTACGAATACGTGGTATATTTTGCAAATGTTGGCTCTAGAAACATTCATTTTACTCGTGATCAAAATACCTGTACAATTTTTGAAATTAAATAGTACCTTATTTACCTACATGCA
>CM037780.1:47204669-47219216 GCA_021229015.1 Solen grandis | reverse complement strand
AAATTATTAACACAATCAAAAAAAGAGGAACCCATGTAAATAAATAAAATAAAAAAATTTAATTTGAGCGTTTTAATAATTTAAATACAATGAATTCAATACTTGCTGAAAATGTAAAAAGGGAACATTAAATTTTCGGGGCTTGAGAGTAGATTTTTTTTTAAATATTCTGCATTGAACAAAACTTAAAAACCCCCCATTTTATGATATGCGATATCAAGAAACGGGAATTATCAGTTAATAAATCGGTAACTTTGTGTTTCAAGGGCGTCATGTTTTTATGTTGTTAAGATCTTGTTGGATATCAATTAAATTTGGAATAAAATCATTTCCACACATGCAATCATTTATTAATTTTGTATTTCCACAATTACTTTACTTTACTTTAACTTTTATTTACAAATGCATAAGTCCTATCGTAGTAGGAAACATTAGCAGCACAAAAACAATATAAATATATAAGTACAAATAAATGCAATGGGAAAACGGCTGGTGGGATTATTGATTATACTGGAATCTATAATCTTTTATGTATTAAGCCTTCTCCCCTCCCTCTCTCTCCTCCTTCTCTCTCTCTCTACTCTTACAAAAAATATGAGTAGGGGGTTTCTATGTTTTGTTCAGTATATATGGAATATGTAAAGAAATTCCCTGACAGCTATCAATACTGTCTAATTTTTTTTTTTGCATAGTTCTTCAAAGCTTTGAATCATGCATTTTTGTTCTTGATTCGTTTCTTCGCGTGCACCACTTCATCCGTGCCAGCGGATGTGGAACTGGGTACTCAATTATCAATCTCCCTCCTTGCTCTTGTTCTTGTCGCTACAAAAAATGACAAAACTGTTGAAAACAATATTAGTTTATTTGTTTTACATCACGTTGAAACATGTAGAGAATTATCTACTGGAGACAGATGGAAGTAGTTCAGTAGCCACACTGTCTTTACAAATTATTCACATAACCCGGGAAGAAAACAAATTTACATCTACAAGTTTACAAACAAGACAGCCAAGATGGCCCTGTGTCGCTCACCTGAGTAAGACTGCTGTGTTACGCATGATTACCAAAAATGTCAAGTCCATGAAGATTAAGCGAAATATGTGGCCTCTATAGTGTTCACAAGATTACTTTATGATTTACTCTGGTGACATGCTTTTTGACCCCCAATGGGACATCTATAGTGCTCACAAGGTTTTTCTTAGATTTGCCATCGTGACCTTCTTTTTGACCCCATGTGACCCAGTTTTGAACCCATCCTAGATTTCATGAAAACAAACATCCTGACCAAGTTAAATGAAGGTCGGGCCAAAATGTGGCTTCTAGAGAGGTCACAAGGTTTTACTAAGATTTGCCCTGGTGACCTACTTTTTTCACCAATGTGACCCATTTTCGAACTCATATGAGTATTCATGTAGATGAACATTCTGACCAAGTACTATGAAGGTTGGGCCAAAATGTGGCTTCTAGAGAGGTCACAAGGTTTTACTAAGATTTGCCCTGGTGACCTACTTTTTTCACCAATGTGACCCATTTTCGAACTCATATGAGTATTCATGTAGACGAACATCCTGACCAATTTTCATGAAGATTTGGCCGAAACAGAGGCCTCTAAAGTGTTCACAAGCAATTGTTGACGACGTACGACGGACAAAAGACGGTTACAAAAAGGTCATCTTGAGCACAAGTGCCAGGTGAGCTAAAAAAAAGGATTTATAAATAATATGAGTGTCATTTTAAATCAAATAAACCAGTAATTTTATAATTTTTCATCATTTGTCACCAATTTGTAAGTTTTCTTTTGTAAAAAAATTTGTATCAGTACCTAACGACAACTTCCTCTGGACCATTTTCACCATAGCTATTTCGCCTCGTTTTCCGTCATCCCATCGTACCTGTAAATTAAACACAACTAAAACCTATAGTACTAGTGCAATTAATATGAACTTTCATTTTATAAATGAAATTATTTAAATATTTAATTTTCAATACATGTACATACTACTGGCAAACCATCTGACAAATGTTAAATAATTTGTGATAAACTTCACCTTCCTCATATTGTACATAAACAAATGTTTATAAATGACAGTATCTGTTAAAACGGTATGTTATGTAGATGTAAAAAATAAAAAAGACACCAATTACGTGTGCGAAAAGGCCCCGACTTGAATATAGGTAGAAGCATAAATAACATACTTGTATTTTTTGTAAAAAATCTTTTCAAACAGTAATCTATGATAACCAGATTGTCAAAACATTTAATCACAGTGAGTTGCATAAAATATTAATATCTCAAATCAGTGTAAAAATAAATCGATAGAAGTTTATATATGTTTTTATAGAGTTGTTTGATATATTGGCTGATGTTTTGGCTTATTTAGAAATGACTTCAAGTTCAAAATTTTCCTTACATTTATTTGGACACGATTGAAATTTATGAACAAATTTGCGATATTTTCTTTTTTGCATTGAAGTCTGAAATAATTGTTTGCCATAATTAACATCATAATACTTCCATTGTTTGTTTCTGGATAATATATTTAATGAATGTGTTGTATTGAGGGTAATGTACTATACGGTAACTACTGTCCTTTGTACAACACGTACAGATAAGTCAAAGTGAAAGTATTTACGACTTATCATTGTCATACCAGTTCCTTGACTCGTAAGACTTCCTCTTCAGTTACATTTGATGTTAACATACAATACACACACTTTAAATAGAAACCATTCATTTACATAAATATATATATTCAAGGTTACTTACCCAAACTTTCTTTGTATCGGCTAAACACTTCATAATGACTCCACGGTCTTGTTGATTTTATATTGCCTTGATACCTTCAAGTGCTTACCTATAAGACAGTTGAAAGTGTAATCGAAATCAAACCGAAATACACAACCGAAAGCACTTGAAAACATTTTTTAGGTAAAACTGCACGTATAAAGAAATATTAAGGGGTATTCATTAAACATTTACAAGAAAAAAGGTGAAAAAACAATATCATGTTGCTGCTTATGATGTCAAAATATCCGATTCATTTGCAATATCAACTTAACTCTTGCCAATTTTGGATCCAAAAGCCTACCCACTTTACCCAATGTGCACGAATCCGGGATATTTTCCGATTGCAAACTACATGTATTGTAACTGAGAAAAACTCGACTGAAAACCTAAACGCAAACAAATTGGGCTCTGCGCAGAGACAGACAGACCTTCAATCCCTTGGCTTGAAGGTCGATCCCCAGCTGCGCATTTCCAAAGTCGATAAAATTCGTACAGATAAAACTCCCTAACCTTGTTGCTTAAGATATAATTATAGTTTTATGACTAAGTGGTCCAGTGCCATGTTGATTTTCAACAGGATTCGAAAAAGCTATCCGATACATATGATTATAATAAAACCATATTAAATATTCGCAAATAAAGAAATTAAATACATCTTACTGCTTATATGAAAGTCTTTAAAAATGCCCCTCGAAAGTATATGAAAGGGCTTTATGATTAACCAATGTACATTACATATAAGCGACGTGTATATGTTTTAACTACAATAAATATACAAGTTTTTAAATAATCTAATTACCTGGCCTGACCCTGCATCCCACAGCAACCTTTTCTCCGGGCTTCAGCAACCTGATTTCGTCTACTATAAGAACGTCATAGGCATTTCTTAGGCCATATCGATATATGCCGATCATATCGCTTAGATCCCAATGCACCGATACTTCCTCCTCTGAATATAGGATTTGAAAATATAAAATTACATGCTGGCCATAATACTTTAAAACGACGTTTAAATAATTACATGTAGTACACATTCGACATGTCACAAAATATGACCTTATACATACATGTTCAAACTTTTAATCTTTTTTTTTCTAAACTTCCCCCCTTTTTTCCGAGTGGTTTCGACATGTTGCAAAATCTCGCCTTTTAATCAAGCAACATGTTGACGGATGCAGATTAATGTATGTAACCATGTGCGAGTGTAATCATGTTATTTATCTAAAGCGTGATACCACACTCCTAAAAAAGAAATTCCAAAAATGTCTAAAATATCATCGAAAGCACGCTTACCAATCAAGTAAACAAACAAAATATAAAAGTATAGTGCTGCAAGTAAATCATTTCTTTTCTTCGCGTATAATCAAGTATAAGACACAGTTGCAATGACAATAAAACATTAAACGCTTTGCGGCGGCTTTGTTTTTTATTGCATAAGGGTACTTCAGTGTGGTGTTCAGAACGGGCTATTTCGCAATCTTGATATAAGGGAAACCCGACATTGGATCTTCTATCTTGTTTTACATTTGATGTTCTTTGGCAGATTCGAAATGCTGAATAAAACAATTGATTTGGCTATACGACACTACATTGATGTTTAGTGATGGCGCTTAAAAATCACTTCGTTGTACAACCATAATGTCCTATAATGGTTCCCGGTCCGTTGCCGTCCTCCCTCTTCTGTATCCAGTCTGGACCCCGTCTTACTCTTGTGCCTACAACAGGCAAATCGCTATTGTGCGTTCTTCGTATATCCCTTTTAACCTCAGTTCCCTTGCAACCTTAATGTTTTTTCTGTCATTTCATCCAGTTGTTCCTAGAAATGTTAAAGATTTTGGGTGGTTAGCAAATATAAGAAAAAAAAAGAGCATTATTATTTCTCTCCTTTTTTATTCCAAATGGAAGACATTTTTTCAAAACATCAACAAAACTAGATATAATTTTGTTTTGAAGCGAATAAATAACTTTAAATAATTCAAATAACTGACTTTGTAATTGTACGCTAATATAATTTATTATTGTTTTTCATCTTGATCATAGCTATTTAACAGAAGCTGTAAATCGTATGCGGTTGTAATTACTTCATTACAGTTTTTTTAAAATGTTAATCGTTGAAGCTCAGTTTGTTTCAATAGTTACCCATCAGTCTTGGAATGTTTCCTTTAGATCTAAATAATGGAAACAAGTGGTCAGAGGATCTCTTGTCTGTCAGGAAAAGAAAACACGATAAATCTCAATATATTTACAGAAGTATATTGAATAAACCTTAAGTCCAAAGACATCTTAACTCTTTCCCTCATATATACTCATTTTGACGCACTCAATAGGTACCACATAAAGCCTGATCTGCAGAAAAACACAGTTAAACCTTACCAAATTTAATTATAAATCCTCATTTCCAGACCACTGAGGAGCACGCAGGCTGATCTGGTTTAAATGTTGTTCGCATAGGTCTTTTCATGGTTTTCCTCTATGAGGGAAAGGGTTAAATCAGAAATATCAGGTATTGTTAGAAATTTCATTTTCAATATTAAAAAACTTACCTATTTACGGAAGGTTCAGCTAAATGAGACAAGGGGTCATTGATAATATCAACTGTTACATAACTTGTTCTAAGAGATTTCTACTTGTAATGACGCATCTAAAAGGATCACCATATCGGCTTAATCCTCTTAATTAACGAAAGTAACAAAAAATTATGTACATTTTAATACAAAAAATATACAAATACAATGTATTTATAGTATAATCACAGAAGAAAAAAGCAGAAACACATTTTTTGTTTCAATTAATTATCTACGTAATTTTATTTTCTTTCTCAGTCGACTGGGAAACGATCTCTTACTACTTTAAGTAAATACTTCTCAGGGGTTCCGGGATTGGACCGGTACTTTTCGACTGTGAAGATACTGAAAGAGTCTTGTACATAACGGTCGACCCAACACCATTCTAGGCTGTGGCCATGTATGTGACCCCACTGGACAATAATATGCTTGATTACTAAATGTTATAAATATGCAAATTTCTCGTATATATATCAAACAATTACAAGTACATTGTACTTTTAAACGTCATTTTTTATATTCATTGTGTTTATTTTTCATTTTTCTGGATTAATAACAATAATGTCTTTATGATCTCAAATTGACAAAAACACACCTGACTCTATATCAATGTTATTTTGTCGATGCAGTTTTTTTTTTTTTTTATCATATTATGAATATGAACTGAATATAGCACATACCACTGCAAGTACGGTTCTCCTCGATAGTTTCCTCCCATCTTCATGCAGCAATCGCTTCGCTTCAGAAACCCCAGTTAATGTGTCTGTGAAATCCTTAAAGAATCACAAATATCCTACAATGTTAATCAGAACAGAAAGATATCGTTACATTTGTATGATATACGATACTACAAAACGAGTGGGGTTTTATCTTGGGGCTGTGTGATTTCGAAGTAATATATCCTGAGGCGGTGTTAGTGTTCATCACTAGTATTGGAAGTTTTATCAAATTATTGATAAATTATTAATAAGTTGTTTATCAAACTTAATAATAATGCTATTGTTATTATAAAATTGACAACTTACAATCAAGCCAGTAAATTGGTCCTAACTGATTAACATCATCAGGAAGACACCGATTTCTTAAAACACTCTTACATACCATATCTCCTTCTCCAACACTGATGTAAAACATGTCTATCTTGGAAAAATCAGCTACCTTCAGCACAAGTTCAAAGAGTTCAGCTTTCGTCTAAAATAATACAGGATTGTAAACTATGATACATACTAAATTGTTAGTATAAATTCCATTTACTCCATTGCATTTAGAGCATTATCTACTTTTTATCTATGCGCGTGTCGATTATCATTGAATTATAGGAGAAACTAGATTTGCATACTGCAAATGCAACGGTTTTCGTGATGATCAACAGTTTCAAACCTGATCAGCCAAGTTAAAATACCAGAAAAACAACAAAATGCAAATGCTTTATATGGACCAAAACTTAAAGGCATCTCGAAAGGAATTGTGATGTCCCACTGGTCAGGCCCCCATCTGCTGTGATCAGACCTGCTAATTGCTGGTCATCACTGCAGGGAGTCTTTAGCCAATATAGTACCTATATGTTACGGTAAAACCTCTGATGGGTTGATGCATAACTAAATTATCTGCTACAATGGAAGTGAGATAGTAGCTAGTTTTACACAAAGCAATAAACAATAATGACTTGACTATTTGAGTTTACCGCGCTTCGACAGTATTTCAGTCATATAGCGACGTCCAGCTAATTACAGGTGGAGGAAGGACACGAATGCACGGAGACATCCGGTAGAACCACCGACCTTACCGCAAGCCAGCTGGAAGGCTTCCTCACATGAAAATCCGAATGACCCTGCCGGGATTCAACCCACGCGGGTAAAGCAGAGTGAGTGTTAAAGTCAGCGACTTTACCCTCTCGCCACGGAGGCCCCAAACATATAATGAATGATAGTGATAATATGTGGGTTGTTTAGTTTATGATCCCTTACATAATTATTCTTTATTACATTTATTACTTGGAGTCAATTTTGTAACTGCATGATTATAGGATCATACGGCATTTATTTCAGAATTAAAGTTTTGATATTGAAAAAATAGAGATACGCATTTTTGTAGTAATTAAAATGAGCCTGAAGGACATAATTCTGACATGCAAGATCTTTTTGTTTTTTATTTGCTTTTGCTAGAGACATTTTGTTACATTTTATTCAACAGAATTTTCTCTTATTGAATAAACAAGTAATAAAATTTGTGTTGATTTCCGACATATAAACATGTGTTGAGGGAAGAAATGAGAGAATGAAAGTAATGAGTGATACATAACTTATTTAAAAAATTAATGTCCCTTTTTATGATAATTTTACAACTTAAATAAAATAAGAAAGAAAGAACAAAATAAATGAAAAAAATGAAAGAAAGAAAGAACAAAATAAAGTAGACAAAATAAATCAACAGAGAAAGAAAGAAAGAAAAGAAGATTTATATTTGCTCGAATAAAAAAAAAAGAATAATAGAGAACTTTTAGGATCATTTTCTGGTATTTGGTATGTTCACAACTTTTTTACAAACTGTGAATGACTACATACAACCCCATGTAGCAACATATGCACTCTTGAACAAATACCTGTGACAGACTGGGCAGCCTGCCTAATCAAAAACAGATGCCCACACACGGCGGGTGGTGAATTTTTGCTTGATGATATATATTATTATACTCAATACCATAATTAATTGAAAACAACCGCCATAACCAATTATATTTTGTTACTATATGCTTTGTCCAATGTTATTTACTATGTAAATCTTGGAAATAAACTATTGAATTGAATTGAATAAATGGGGGGGTGGGGGTCACTTATATAAGGGTTTTGAGATGCCTTTAAGCATCCATATATTGGCAATGAGCCAATATGATCTAAGTGTGGCACATTGAACGATTTGATTAATGTTGATCATCACTGTGCGCTCAAAAATGTCTTCCAAAGTGTCCCACTTTTTATACTAAACAGTTAAAAATCAGGTGAGACAGTTGGGAATCCTGCTTATTATTATAAGAACAATAGTTTTCAGTAGTATAAATGATTTACAATTTATTTGTTATCAAAAATTTTGGTAACGTAACAAGCCATTTGGTTTAAACATATATCAGCTTTCACTCTATGCCTCAAAGTTCATAATGCACTAGAAGGAACTTTTGGTAAGCTAAAACTTGTTTAAAAGGTGGATGTTTGTACATGTACTTAGTTGTTTTGCTATCCAATTCAATAGTGAGTGTGTGGGGGGAATAATAATACATGTAGAAATATAGACACACTTCTCCTCTCTCTCTCCCTCTCTCTCTCTTACCCATGATTCTTTGAGCGCTTTTACACAGGTCATTCAGACCAGTGTTGACACATTGCTCTCTTAGTTACACATACACTGTACATTGACCTGTTGCAAGCCAGCTAGCAGAGCTGCATCTAATTATAGAACATAGGTAAACTTCTGTTTTTATTCTGGGTCATGTATTGAAATTCTCTATAAATTCATCAATTCTTGACAGATTTTCAAAATTCTTTTTTTGTTGACGAGGTAAGACATTCTTTTTTCCAATGATGACAAAATATATCACACATTTAAACTTTAAAGGCTTTAAAATCAATTCAAAGTTTGACCAAACTTCATACTGCCACCAAACAACCAAATCAATCCCGATCTGAAAAAACTAAAATTCTTCAAAAAGTTTTTACCCATATCTTTCGATAAAATATTTTTAGATTTTGAGATATTTAAGGTCAAAGAAAAAACCAATAATCATAATATGACCTTGACCTTTGCATTTTTTGAAAATTTGAAACTGTGAAGTCCCTGGAAACAACAAACAATACAATCTGTGAAAATTTCATAAAGATTGCTTCAAAAATAATGACAGAATCCTCCAAAAACTAAAAAAAATGCCTATTCTCGAAAATTTGTTTCCTCCATATTTTAGTGCACTTTGACCGCTTATTGAAAGCCATTTTATGCATTTTCTGAAATCGCCACCCCATATATTTTGTGCGCAAAGATCTTCGGAATCAATTTCAAAAAACAGAATGAGCGTATCTAATCTCTAACAAAAATGGGCATGTTTTTCGTGGACACACCCTAATTTGCCAGATTTTTTCAAAGATTCAAACATTCAACCTCTTCTAGCTCAAAAGTTTCAAAGATATGGATATTGCCACTCATCATATTTTAACGGGCAGTTGACAGAGAACAGAATGCAAAAAACTGCATACATATAAAATGTCAAATGACAGAGTTATCGGCAATTATATGTTTTGATGCTAAACGCCACCTAGCGGCAAAACTTAGTACTAAAATGAAAAACAAACTTAGTGGTGCACAACTTCAGATACATGTGAGTATGCATGGAAATTTTCATATTTGTAGCACTTCTAATCATGTCGCAACAGCGGCCACAAAAACAGTGCAAAGAATAATAATAATGGAAAAAAAAGGGAAAAAGAAACACAGAAGAACAGTAGGTTTTCGCGGCTGCGTTGCAGTCCACGAAAACCTAAAAAAGTTTGCATAAGCAATCCCCTAACGCTGAGCACAATTTAAATTGGTAATATAACTGATAAACGAACTGCTTCATAATTAGACAAAGCAATAAATAACCATAGCATGACATAAATAATCAGGATTTTTATGTAATATTGATTAGATAGTGCTAACCTTGTCGTCTTTGGCGGGATCTACTGTATCTGGTCCATGAGACAAACATGTTTCCGTTGGTTTTCCGTCGGAAATTAAAATAAACTTCGTTCTTACTTCAAAATCACCGACTGTTGCTATCGGCCCTATAACACAAAAGTTTACCTCTACAGAAATCATTATTTTGGGCAAAAGATGTTATGTGCCTGACAATGGGTACTGACAGAAATATCTACCCAAAAAGCATCAATAACCGTTACATAATGTAAGAATTTAAAACCTATTGACTAATGAAAAAACAGTTCTATTGCTGAACGTCTGGAAATCCGTTTAAATAAGGTGTTCATTGACTAAAACTAAGCAGTAACTTGTCAATATGGTTGAAATTCCACATGAAGGTGAATGCAAAATGTAAGTTTAAAAGAACTACATACTGACTGTTTCGACAGTGTGCAGTCCTAATACCACACCGCCGTACATGGGCGATGGGCCTCCAAGCGTTATTGAATCTGGAAAACAATATAATAAAAGATACGCAAGAAATTAAACTTGAACATATAACTAAGCTCTTAAGACATATGCTAAATAAAACATTTCAGAGACATTACTTCTTCACAAAATGGAAATTCAAAAAAAAATAAATGAATAATTGAAATACTAACACTTTTCTCTTATTAGTCAGCCGTATTGTATCATATAATATAACAAGGAAAACATTTCAGAGACATTACTTCTTCACAACTTTGTTTCAAGGCAACAAAATATCAGTTGTAATATGTATAAAAAGAAATGTATATACATACCAAACGTTTTTCGCAGCAAATCAAAGTCATTTGTGTATCTTTGTTTTACAACTAGCTCATGTCCGAATACGACCAATGCAACGTGTTCTTGCGTTATGTCATGCTCAACAGCATTGTACTCAAGTCCTGAAGACAGAACATTCTGGGTTTATATAATTTCAGGTTATTCCCAGTGAAGTACTAGACTCAATCTCATTAAAATCATATCCTAATTTGCGCTCCTTTACTATCCGCGATTACGATCTGTTAACATCGCATCAAAAGTCACGTCAGATTGACATTTGAAGTTATTTATATGCATAAACAAGTGCTCGATTTTAAACTAATCAAAAATCAAAACATTAAAAATGGATGTCTCAATAACTGATGTTCTTACTAAATTACGGATACCAGAATAAAATCCTACATAAAAAGAAGTCGAATTTGCATTCTAAGGACTGTGTGGTCGTTCTCCCAACAGGATACCATCTTGTAATATGTCCATATATATTGATGCAGTTACTTCCGTTGGTTATAACGATTTTGAAGGCGCCGATTGACATACACATAGGTCAATCTGAGACGACCTTATTCACGATGTGGTTAGATTCAGTTAGCGAAATGTGAGCAAATATAATGGGTCTGATTTTAAAAAGAGTGTACTAGTCTCTGCATGTAAGACAGGGATTTGTCATTCAAACGTTGGGTCACATCATACAGAATCAACTATTCTATTACAGGCCATGCCCTTTGGTTTGCTTAATGAAATTGTTATTTACTGAGTTAAAACAAACAGCGTTCAAAACAATTCGTCTTTACAACCAAATCAAATGACAGCATGACATTCTTTATAAAACTACTCTGAGTGAAATCTTACAGTAAATCTCGATGACCAACAACCAATGCTATTCCGGTTCGAACAATTTTCACAAAGGATGTCATGTCCTAATTAAAGTAAGCAGTGAATGAAAACAAATACATTGAAGATGCATTTAAAATCCGGCACATTTAAGGTATTAAGCATATATATAAATTCAGATTAAATATAAAATCCACTGACCGTCAATAAAGTCATGGAAGAACGTTGCTGCCTGCACCCACTTGTCTCCCTCGGCCATGCTAGCAGATGTGTCGATAACAAAGATGGTGTGCACACCCCTGGTCATATTGCTGTCGTCCTCCACAGCTTGGGTATTAAGAAAGTTGTTACTTTGGATGTCATAAATGTTTAACCCTTTCCCTCATATAGACTCATTTTGACTCACTCAATAGGTATCACATAAAGCCTGGTCTGCAGAAAGCCAAACTCAAACCTTACCAAATTTAATTGTAAAATCCTCATTACCAGACCACTGAGGAGCAGCGAACAGCATAAAACCTGATCAGCCTGCGAGTTACTCGCAGGCTGATCTGGTTTTATGCTGTTCGCATAGATCTTTTCATGGTGTCCTCTATGAGGAAAAGGGTTAAGTATCACACTAACATGAAATGCAAGTACATGCATCTTAAAATATAATTTATCTGCAATAAATCACAGCTTTATGCATATAAATACAAGCTCTCTAGTAGACTATAACACTCATAAAACTAAATGTGGTAGATTGTTTTACATAGATGTACAAAGTACAAAAATAAAATACATCACTTAAACAAATTTAATCAAAGCAATATGCATATGATACAAACTTGATGCATTTATTAAACAAGATACATTATGTATGGCACGCATTTTCTGACAAGTTAAAGAGGGTTTTTTTTCCGGGATGGCATTATTAGATTGGAGCATCATTTGAACAAATGCATTGAATTGAAGGGTGATCATTTTAATATAAGGTTTTGCTTTTATGTTAGGTCAAAAACATTTTGATTTTCCCTCATATAAGGAAACTAGCCCACCCCTAGGATTTTCAGATTTTATTTTAGCCGTTGTAGTAGAGGACTGTAAGGTAATTTGTGCCAAAAGGAATTAGAATCTGACATTCGGAATTGATAATGTTTATTTGAGCAACTTGTGCAGGACCACCCAATGAGCATCTATGTCAAGCATTATCAATTTCTGCTCTGGGGATTCACAGATGTTTTTTAAAGGCTAATTATTGTCGAGATTTTCAGGTGAGCTTTGATATATACATGTATCGTACTTTTAAATAAAGACCTTTTGTAAAATAAAATAGAAAATACCCTAAACATTGTTTGTGTTTGTTTGCTTCAATTCAACAGACATGTGCGTAAAGCAATAGGTATCTACCATTATGAAAATAACCTTTTAACAATGATTCAATCGGTTATATAGGGCTGAACCTCTAATAACTTAGACACATGTTCTATGCATGGATTATTTCATTATTACTAAATAACATTTAAATGATAATTCGTAAAAAATAAAGCATTTGACAACGAATGAAGGCTATTTCTTATTACCATTCCGCTGTTCGATTTTCCCCAACAGAAAGTAGTAGTCCTCGGAATGTATGTATACTTTTTCTTTCTGATGATGCACTGATACTGAAAAGCAAAACAAAAGAAAGATTAAAAAAAAAGTTTAAAAAGTATCAATCTGTCTGTACATGTATATGATGATATACAGGAAAAAGTATCAAAAGCAAACATTAAAACTACGTAAATATATATTTTCTTTCCAAACGAGATGATACGCAAGATACGAATTTGACTGCAATGCTATGGCAGTATCTTAAAAAATCATCCTTTAAAAAAAGAAAAGCAAAACAAAAGAAAGATTAAAAAAAAAGTTTCAAAGAAAATGCCACTAATACTTTATCCATAGCGCAAAACTAACTCCTTTATGTCAAACAAGGTTCTGGGACTCCGTGAATCACACAAACAATATCATGAAATGAAAGTTTAATTTATTAGACAATGTTCATATTTTTTACTAGCTGTAACTTTAATTGTGATACTGCTATGTCAAGATTGGCGAGAAAACAAACAAGAGGGCCATGATGGCCCTGAATCGCTCACCTGATTATAAATGAGCAACATATGTTGGATTTTTCATATTGACCTTCTTTTCGACCACACATGACCCACTTTTGAACATGTCCAAGATTTTATGAAAACAGAGATTCCGACCAAGTTTCATGAAAATATGGCCAAAAATGTGACCTCTAGAGTGTTAACAAGGTTTTTCTAAGATTTGACCTCATGACCTACTTTTTGACCCCACATGACCCAAATTCGAACATGTCCATGATTTTATGGAGAGAAACATTTTGACTAAGTTTCATGAATATCGTGCTAAAAATGTGGCCTCTAGAGTGTTTACAAAGTTTTCTAAGATTGACCTCATAACCTACGTTTTGACCCCACATGATCCAAATTCGAATTTGTCCATGATTTTGTGGAAACAAACATTCTGACCAAGTTTCATGAAGATTGGGCCAAAAATGTGACCTCTAGAGTGTTAACAAGATTTTACTAAGATTTGACCTCGTGACCTACTTTTTGACCCCACATGACCCAAATTTAAATTTGTCCATGATTTTATGGAAACAAACATTCTGACCAAGATTCATGAAGATAGGTCCAAAAATGTGGCCTCTGGAGTGTTAACAAGGTTTTTATAAGATTTGACCTTGTGACCTACTTTTTGACCCCACATGACTCAATTTCAAACTTTTCCATGATTTTATGGAGACAAACATTCTGATCAAGTTTCATGAAGATTGGCCTAAAAATAAGGGCTCTAGAGTGTTAACAAGCCAAATTGCTGACGATGCACGTCGCACGACGG
>CM037780.1:47154569-47204569 GCA_021229015.1 Solen grandis | reverse complement strand
GCGGTGTCCCCCCCCCCCCCTCCCCCCCACACAAAATGTACTAAGCGCTGGGAGAAAGAAGATGTCGCAATCTTTTTGTTTATCAAAGTTTATTAAGTAAACGAGGGTCAAAATTTCAAGCGATGCCAATAAACGCAATGTTATCTTGTGCAAAAATCTGAGACTTGATGGAGTTAACTGAATATGTCATGCTTGAAGAAATATTCATTAAATTTTCCATCAAAGTGAAGAAATTAAAAACGACCACGTTATTAAAACCTAAGCGACCTTAATATTCAACATTAGCGACATTTCTCTCGCTTAAATTTTAATAACGGATTGAATTATAAGTATCCAACTTGCCAAAGTAATATTCATTCATTCAAAGGAGAAAGAGATGCAGACTATGAAAAAGAATTCGGTCGTATACCCTAAGAGTCATCGTTCTGATGAACTCGGGATGGTTCCGCTACTACACCAACGCAAACCGTGTTTGGTTCCCAGAATGTGACTGACATCAGCTCTTTTAAGTTTCCCGGCTTCAGCCTGGAGGCTTGCGAAATGTTACTCACTTTGCGACAGGTACGTTTATCCTTATATTGTGATCAGTTTGCTCAGGATATATTTAAATAATTAAATGTAAGATCGAGTTTATCTCCTGTGATAATAATACCCAAATTGAACCTTCATTGTTAGCAAACACGCTCTGGAAACAAATCATAATGAATTTCAAGAGAGAGAGAGAGAGAGAGAGAGAGAATCTTAAAATGTATTTAAATGCGTATTTCACAATAGCGCCATTTTACTATATAGGCAAGGAAAGAAAATCAAAACTAGCGAACAGATTTTTTTAAACTTGGCATGATTATAGAGAATCGCACTAGAAACAAACTTATGGGATAAAAAATGGGGTACTCCGCGCTACTGTTTGAGTTATCTGCCTCTGAATACGAGTTTTTTGGGGGTTTTTTGTTTGCTCTTTTCGGTCATTTCCTAGGGCAGATATCATATATATATCCATGAAATGTGATTCTGCGCTAATAATGTGAGTGGATTCTGTTATGTAGTATGACCATTTAAATCATACTCATTAGAAACAACAATGTGTTAAATAGTGTTCAAATATCTTTCTTATCAAAACATCACGCAACCATAGATAAAATTTATTAAAAACAAACTTACAGTTCTAAATCATTTTATAATATTTAATTCATTCTTAACAAGAATCACAAGAAACGCATTTATCGTGTATTTCCGGTTCAGAAAGTAACATTAATACAGGGAACTATGGAAAGGCAAGTATATCGCTTGACTGATCCTAGCTGACAAAATTATTCAAGGGTTGATACCTTTGAACAAATAAACGATAAAAAAAAACGCCATATCAAGGGTTTACAAATGCTTTTAATGCGATTTGTGAAATTTCAAGATACATACTAATTAGCCTTGATGGAAGTGATGGATGTCTAATTCTGTGGAATGTAAGTGATACTTCCAGACAAGAAACATGGCGAACATAAATAATTCTTATTCAAAGTCAATTTAAATTCGAAACCTGTCATTTCAAGAAGCGTTTCCGTACTCACTAGTTATGGTATACTTGTATAATTTACACCCATCCGCATTTGATCGATATATCATATACACGTATTTATTTGGCGCAAAAAAATGTATAACGTCAACGGCATGACGTCATTTCCTGTGTATATTGATATCACGCCAAATTGTTTCGTTTAAACTGGATATACGTATGTATATAATTTTATATCTCCATGGCTATTTACATGTGTGTGTGTGTATGTGGGTGACCATATATGTTTGTATATCTATGCGTGTAGGTTTCTTAGTTAATACATGCTCGATCAAAAAATTAATTGCTTTTTTTAAATAATCCTGCAAATTTTTGACGCAATAATGTATGAGGTCAATCTCATGTGTATGTTTACATTACGCCATATTGTTTTTGATTAAAATGCAATAAAGTAGTGCTGCTGTAGTTTTTGTGACTTTTGATAAAGCCCTTTTGGTGAAAATTCAAAGAATTTGAATTTATGTTACGTGTCCGTCGTGGGTGTAAACACACCATCTATTACTCCAAAGACTTCGAATGTCACAAGCTCTTACAGCCAAACCAGGCCCCACCTCTGGAGTTCGTAGCAACTCTGGACAACATTCCGCAGAACGGGACCACCATTATCCTGGGCATATTAAGACCCGAGAGGGGACCAGGGGACCCACAAAGGTTCTAGCGTTTGTTGGTGATGACGATGTCGTCAAGGACTCCGCTACAATCCAGTCTTGTTTTCTTTCCACGATGGTGTGGGTAGCATTTGTGCTGCCTATGATTTGGATTTAGATATGAAGAAAATAGTTATCTCTTACAAACATCCAGACATCAAAGATGTACAAAATGTTACTGCCACTGGTGCATACATGAACAAGTCGAGATACAAACAAACCCAAACTTCATGTGTACAGGATAGTTATGTAGAAAGGAATTTAACGAAATTATTAAATTTTGTTTAGTTTGTATGTATGTGTGTATCACCAATTACCTATCACAATGAAAATACAGCTGGCATCATAAGAATTTATATCCACCTACTCATATATTCACATATCAAATAACTATTAAACATGTATGATGACATATTTATTTCAAGGGATATATTTCATTTCGTAAAATGTTTCCATAATGATCATATAAACCCTGAATTCAAGTCTCTAATTACGATATTACAGTGATAAATAGATTCATGCGGCAAGCCAATTGTTTCCTTTATATTTAATGGTCAATGGTCAATGTACCAAACCTGTACTTAACCATCCCCTTGTAAATATAGATATACCCACAGATTCTAAAATGATATTGCTTGATTTATAAATATGTAGAGATTCAACGTCTTGATTGCGTGTTTACCTTATCTTCTATATTTCGTGTATATTGTAATGTAACTGGTAATGCATGTTACCTATTTCTTTTCTTAACCTTTTCCCTCATATAGATTCATTTTGACGCACTCAATAGGTAACACATAAAGCCTGATTTGCAGAAAACCACATTTAAACCTTACCAAATTTAATTACAAAATCCTCATTTCCAGACCACTGAGGAGCAGCGAATAGCATAAAACCTGATCAGCCTGCGAGTTACTCGCAGGCTGATCTGGTTTTATGCTGTTCGCATGGGTCTTTTCATGGTATTCTCTATGAGGGAAAAGGTTAAGCACGAATCTGATATCTATC
Source organism: Solen grandis (assembly GCA_021229015.1). Lineage (NCBI taxonomy): Eukaryota > Metazoa > Mollusca > Bivalvia > Adapedonta > Solenidae > Solen > Solen grandis. The sequence continues at coordinate 47,201,344 of CM037780.1, read as the reverse complement.
ACAGTACGTTTTTGCGGATTCTTTGATATGATATAAATCCAGGGCTTCAGGTGGTGCTTACGTTAAGATTTTGGTAAAGTTATCTATTTCAATCGGCCAAAATAACTGTTGAAGTTCTGATATAACTTAGACCTGAACAATATGTTAATCAGGTATTTCTTTATTGTTAAAGTAAAGTACTGGCAGGCATGTTTTGCAGCCTTAATGAAAGTACCTTCTGAATTATTGTAAGTAGATGGACAAGTGTTTGGGTAGTAATATATATATTATTGCATCAGGCCCTATCACCGACCATACTTATAACTATCCAAACTATCCAAATTAAAAAAAAATATCTTTTAAGGCTAAACCTTTTTAAAATCAGGAGAATTGTTTCCGAAATTTCCCCTATCTGCTCCACGGTGCATCTTGCATTTGTCTCGATAATTGCTTTCATATCACCGACAATTTGTAATTTTGTGAATAAAAATCAACATTTCGTGGTTACATTAACTTAAGCACACTTAAAATTCCCCCGTTTTACTACGCGGAGATATGTGTTATTTTTTCCTGATCATCTGGTAATATTAATTCTAAATTTAAATTTAAATACGATTGTTTTATGAAAGTCGAAGTCGAAATTTAATTGAAATGTGTAAAATAACTGATGCTGGAGATAACATACACTGTATTTGAATAACATCAAAATAAACTGTAAAAAAAAGGTTAATGTGCAAGCGAGTCAGTCGCAAAAAAAATTCAACCATTGACAACTTGCAATTTCATATAAATATACACCTGCATATTCGTGCATGATAGTATTATGTCATTGAATTACAATACCGAAACAGTTTAAAGTTAAAGTCCCTGTGTTGGTTACGCTACATTTCGGACTTCATGGCATTTGACGGAGATAACCAAGGTTTCCTAATGTTTCATTTTTTTAGCGGAATAATGCAGCGTGTTGAAAGGTTTGGCAGCGGATTCGAATGTAGCTGCGGATTTTCTTTTATAACATCTTATTTCTTTGCAATACTAAAACCAATTTCAATGTATATACAAAAGAAAAAGAAAAAAGAAAATATAATTGATAAAGAATAAAGGATAGACTATATAGTTTATATAATAACATATCAACTTATAGAAAAATAATTTTTGAAAATTGTTTCTATGAGCTTCCTTAGACATATTTTTACAATAATAATAAATATATACACATGTTAGTAAAATATAAAGTAATCTCTTTAACAATAAGCATATGGAATGATGTTTATAAAGTATTACAACAGCACAATAAAACAGGCCTGAATGTCGATATATATCATTATAGCTACGACAAGTTAAATACTTTAATAGTATACATTATCTATGAATACAAGTGTCATTCTATAATGGGATAAATTGTGAAAACAAATCATATAAATGTGTTTTTAACAAGTGTAAAATATATTTAATGAAAGAAAGATAACAATGATTACATATATATTGCATTTTTTTCTTTATAATCGGAGTCTTTCCTATATTTCGAGTTTACCGTTCCGTGAAATGGTACATTTAGCGTATAGAATTATGGTAAGGAGCACACCTAACTTACCGTATGCAAGTTTGAAGGCTTAATTATTTGCTTATCGATACATCATAGCTATCACACACACACATATACACACACATATACACACATATACACACACATACACACATATACGAACATATACATACACACATATACAACATACACCATATACACACATATATACACACATATATATATATATACATATACACATATATATACACATACACACACATATATACACACATATACACACATACACACATATACACACATATACATACACACATATACACATATATACACACATACACACATATACACACATATATACACACATATATATACACACACACATACACACACATACATGTAGCAAGGAATGGTCACATGCGGTTCAATAATAATTTGACATACTTATGAAAAAATATATATACACACTTAAAAAACAATTAACGTAACGCCAAAAACAGGCATTTCCCAGTCCCGAATTTTTGTCGAAGGCTGTTGACAAAGTAACAACCGAAAGCTTAATACAATTTTTTCTATGTAAAGTATATATTATTTTACCTGCCCAGCAAAATACTCGAATCTTAATGTGATCTCGGCGCCTGTAATCATTTAAGATATGTGAATATTCAAACGTATAAAACATCAAACAGAACATTTGCATGTAAATATAAATTATGGACATATTTTAAACTGAATAGATTTAGTTATTGTCGATGTAACATAAAGGCCAAACTCTGAATAAAGATACAAGATTATTGAAAATAATGAAAGGGTATTAAAAATGTAGGTATGTACATTTTAACTTGACTTGTCTATTTGAGTTTACCGTCGCCTCGACAGTATTTCAGTCATATTGCGACGTCCAGCTAATTACAGGTTGATGAAGACCCCGAATGCACGGAGGCATCCGGATAGAACCACCGACCTACCGCAAGCCAGCTGGTACATTTTTTAATCTTTATAAATGGGTAGTAATGGTCAAAGTAACATGTTAAAAAAATGAAACATGTAAAAAGAAATGAAGGTAATACATTTACAAAAATGCTTTGGCAATAAAAACTACATAATGAATAATATATAGTTATTATTTTAAGAATAACATTTTAATGATCACAATCATCATAAGCAAACGGATCATAGAGATCAAAGATCGCTCTCTTTAGCACAATAATCTAAATGTAAAATTTATAGGTCATTTAAAATTTGATCCTTGTGACCCCAAACACCAGCCATATTTAAGATCATCGTTTATATCAACTTTTCTCTCACAGATCTGCTGGTGGCCTCATGATTAAATGGATAACCTATGTTTCAGCAATTGGTTCAAAAAAACCTTTGACCAATTTGATCCCAACAATTGGTGCCCCGTTACTAAAGGGTCTGTTTGGTTTCACCAGTATGATACAGGCCCATGAGGTGATTATTTGTATACAAAGAATTTAATTATAGCTATTGGTTCCAGAAATGAAGATATTTGAATCTCTCTGTACCGATAATGTAAGAAAACTAGCCGACTCTTGTTAGCCCCGTTCTTTGACGAATCATATTATTTACAAGGGGGAACAACACATGTCAAAAGAAAAATAAAATGATAAAAGGGTTATCTACCTTTGATAAGTAATGTATAAATGTTTTATAAATTATTTTGATTTCAATGGCTTTGCATCGATCAAGTTTATTTCAGTAACTTTTATGGAGGATCATCCAAGGATTATCGAAACCAAATTCCACCAGCCTCTTTTCACTGGTTTCAGTGATGTAATTTAAGTAAATTGTGTATGATTGATGACGTGATGCCCTGATGAGATAAAAGCAAACGATATGATATATCTCCACTAATGCCTCTTTATATACATATACAGAAAAAAAATCTAATAATGTCAGTAAAACTTAAAATTACTTATAAAGCCTTGTAAAATATTTTGTTTAGAGCTTTCGTTCTTGAAAAAAAATTAAGTGTAAATAAAAGAAAAAAAAACAGACAAAAAATTCAAATGCCTTAAAATGAATATTAAGATCATAACACTTTTATAGTAAACATTAGATTATGAATGCGATCAACAAGGGAAGACATGGGAACCTTAACAAGGGGCTTTAAGAGACTCTTAAGATATTGTTAAACTGAATGACAAATGTCTAAAAACTATTCATCTTTTAACAATTCAACATTATCTCAGCAACTATTGTAAATTATTAACATCAATCATACAAAGAGAGGCAACCCATGTAAATAAATAAAATAAAAATTATTTGAGCGTTTTAATAATTTAAATACAATGAATTCAATACTTGCTGAAAATGTAATAAGGACATTAAATTTTCTGGGCTTGAGAGTAGATTTTTTTTTTAAATATTCTGCATTGAACAAAACTTATAAACCCCCATTTTATGATATGCGATATCAAGGAAACAGAATTATCAGTTTAATAAATCGGTAACTTTGTGTTTCAAGGGCGTCATGTTTTTATGTTGTTAAGATCTTGTTGGATATCAATTAAATTTGGAATAAAATACATTTCCACACATGCAATCATTTATTAATTTTGTATTTCCACAATTACTTTACTTTACTTTAACTTTTATTTACAAATGCATAAGTCCTATCGTAGTAGGAAACATTAGCAGCACAAAAACATATAAATATATAAAGTACAAATAAATGCAATGGAAAACGGCTGGTGGGATTATTGATTATACTGGAATCTATAATCTTTATATGTATTAAGCCTTCTCTCTCCCTCCTCTCTCTCTCTCTCTCTCTACTCTTACAAAATATGAGTAGGGGGTTTCTATGTTTTGTTCAGTATATATGGAATATGTAAGGAAACAAGAAATTCCCTGACAGCTATCAATACTGTCTATATATTTTTTTTTGCATAGTTCTTCAAAGCTTTGAATCATGCATTTTTGTTCTTGATTCGTTTCTTCGCGTGCACCACTTCATCCGTGCCAGCGGACTGTGGAACTGGGTACTCAATTATCAATCTGCCTCCTTGCTGCTTGTTCTTGTCGCTACAACAAATGACAAACTGTTGACAAGCAATATTAGCTTATTTGTTTTACATCACGTTGAAACATGTAGAGAATTATCTACTGGAGACAGATGGAAGTAGTTCAGTAGCCACACTGTCTTTACAAATTATTCACATAATCGGGAAGAAAACAAATTTACATCTTACAAGTTTACAAACAAGACAGCCAAGATGGCCCTGTGTCGCTCACCTGAGTAAGACTGCTGTGTTACGCATGATTACCAAAAATGTCAAGTCCATGAAGATTAAGCGAAATATGTGGCCTCTATAGTGTTCACAAGATTACTTTATGATTTACTCTGGTGACATGCTTTTTGACCCCCAATGGGTAGATTTGCCATCGTGACCTTCTTTTTGACCCCATGTGACCCAGTTTTGAACCCATCCTAGATTTCATGAAAACAAACATCCTGACCAAGTTAAATGAAGGTCGGGCCAAAAATGTGGCTTCTAGAGAGGTCACAAGGTTTTACTAAGATTTGCCCTGGTGACCTAGCTTTTGACTACACATGACCCAATTTCGAACTTATTTGAGATATCGTATAGACGAACATCCTGACCAATTTTCATGAAGATTTGGCCGAAACAGAGGCCTCTAAAGTGTTCACAAGCAATTGTTGACGACGTACGACGGACAAAAGACGGTTACAAAAGGTCATCTTGAGCACAAGTGCCCAGGTGAGCTAAAAAAAAGGGATTTATAAATAATATGATGTGTCATTTTAAATCAAATAAACCAGTAATGTTTAATTTTTCACTCATTTGATCACCAATTTGTAAGTTTTCTTTTTGTAAAAACAATTTGTATCAGTACCTAACGACAACTTCCTCTGGACCATTTTCACCATAGCTATATTCGCCTCGTTTTCCGTCATCCCATCGTACCTGTAAATTAAACACAACTAAAACCTATAGTACTATGTGCAATTAATATGAACTTTCATTTTATAAATGAAATTATTTAAACTATTTAATTTTCAATACATGTACATACTACTGGCAAACCATCTGATCAAATGTTAAATAATTTGTGATAAACTTCACCTTCCTCATATTGTACATAAACAAATGTTTATAAATGACAGTATTCTGTTAAAACGCGTATGTTATGTAGATGTAAAAAAATAAAAATGACACCAATTACGTGTGCAGAAAAGGCCCCGACTTGAATATAGGTAGAAGCATAATATAACATACTTGTATTGTTGTATATATCTTTTCAAACAGTAATCTATGATAACCAGATTGTCAAAACATTTTAATCACAGTGAGTTGCATAAAATATTAATATCTCAAATCAGTGTAAAAATAAATCGATAGAAGTTTATATATGTTTTTATAGAGTTGTTTGATATATTGGCTGATGTTTTGGCTTATTTTAGAAATGACTTCAAGTTCAAAATTTTCCTTACATTTATTTGGACACGATTGAAATTTATGAACATAATTTGCGATATTTTCTTTTTTGCATTGAAGTCTGGAAATAATTGTTTGCCATAATTAACATCATAATACTTCCATTGTTTGTTCTGGATAATATATTTAAATGAATGTGTTGTATTGAGGGTAATGTACTATACGTGTAACTACTGTCCTTTGTACAACACGTACAGGATAAGTCAAAGTGAAAGTATTTACGACTTATCATTGTCATACCAGTTCCTTGACTCGTAAGACTTCCTCTTCAGTTACATTTGATGTGTATAACATACAATACACACACTTTAAATAGAAACCATTCATTTACATAAATATATATATTCAAGGTTACTTACCCAAACTTTCTTTGTATCGGCTAAACACTTCATAATGACTCCACGGTCTGTTGATTTTATATTGCTTGATACCTTCAAGTGCTTACCTATAAGACAGTTTGAAAGTGTAATCGAAATCAAAACCGAAATACACAACCGAAAGCACTTGAAAACATTTTTTTAGGTAAAACTGCACGTATAAAGAAATATTAAGGGGTATTCATTAAACATTTACAAGAAAAAAGGTGATAAAACAATATCATGTTGCTGCTTATGATGTCAAAATATCCGATTCATTTGCAATATCAACTTAACTCTTGCCAATTTTGGATCCAAAAGCCTACCCACTTTACCCAATGTGCACGAATCCGGGATATTTTCCGATTGCAAACTACATGTATTGTAACTGAGAAAAACTCGACAAAAAAATTGGGCTCTGCGCAGAGACAGACAGACCTTCAATCCCTTGGCTTGAAGGTCGATCCCCAGCTGCGCATTTCCAAAGTCGATAAAATTCGTACAGATAAAACTCCCTAACCTTGTTGCTTAAGATATAATTATAGTTTTATGACTAAGTGGTCCAGTGCCATGTTGATTTTCAACAGGATCGAAAAAGCTATCCGATACATATGATTATAATAAAACCATATTAAATATTCGCAAATAAAGAAATTAAATACATCTTACTGCTTATATGAAAGTCTTTAAAAATGCCCCTCGAAAGTATATGAAAGGGCTTTATGATTAACCAATGTACATTACATATAAGCGACGTGTATATGTTTTAACTACAATAAATATACAAGTTTTTAAATAATCTAATTACCTGGCCTGACCCTGCATCCCACAGCAACCTTTTCTCCGGGCTTCAGCAACCTGATTTCGTCTACTATTAGAACGTCATAGGCATTTCTTAGGCCATATCGATATATGCCGATCATATCGCTTAGATCCCAATGCACCGATACTTCCTCCTCTGAATATAGGATTTGAAAATATAAAATTACATGCTGGCCATAATACTTTAAAACGACGTTTAAATAATTACATGTAGTACACATTCGACATGTCACAAAATATGACCTTATACATACATGTTCAAACTTTTAATCTTTTTTTTTCTAAACTTCCCCCTTTTTTCCGAGTGGTTTCGACATGTTGCATAATATGAAGATAAGCATTAAAAACGGCCTCTTTTACGAGTGGTTTGAACATATCTCTTGAGAGAAAAAGTCTTTGATTTGATTGCATGTCGCGAAATACCCCCAAATCTTTCTAGCGTCCTTGCTTGACACTCAACAGAAACTGGTTGACGGATGCAGATTAATGTATGTAACCATGTGCGAGTGTAATCATGTTATTTATCTAAAGCGTGATACCACACTCCTAAAAAAGAAATTCCAAAAATGTCTAAAATATCATCGAAAGCACGCTTACCAATCAAGTAAACAAACAAAATATAAAAGTATAGTGCTGCAAGTAAATCATTTTCTTTTCTTCGCGTATAATCAAGTATAAGACACAGTTGCTAATGACAATAAAACATTAAACGCTTTGCGGCGGCTTTGTTTTTATTGCATAAGGGTACTTCAGTGTGGTGTTCAGAACGGGCTATTTCGCAATCTTGATATAAGGGAAACCCGACATTGGATCTTCTATCTTGTTTTACATTTTGATGTTCTTTGGCAGATTCGAAATGCTGAATAAAACAATTGATTTGGCTATACGACACTACATGTGATGTTTAGTGATGGCGCTTAAAAATCACTTCGTTGTACAACCATAATGTCCTATAATGGTTCCCGGTCCGTTGCCGTCCTCCTCCTTCTGTATCCAGTCTGGACCCCGTCTTACTCTTGTGCCTACAACAGGCAAATCGCTATTGGTGCGTTCTTCGTATATCCCTTTTAACCTCAGTTCCCTTGCAACCTTAATGTTTTTTTCTGTCATTTCATCCAGTTGTTCCTAGAAATGTAAAAGATTTTGGGTGGTTAGCAAATATAAGAAAAATAAAAGAGCATTATTATTTCTCTCCTTTTTTATTCCAAATGGAAGACATTTTTTCAAAACATCAACAAAACTAGATATAATTTTGTTTTGAAGCGAATAAATAACTTTAAATAATTCAAATAACTGACTTTGTAATTGTACGCTAATATAATTTATTATTGTTTTTCATCTTGATCATAGCTATTACAGAAGCTGTAAATCGTATGCAGGTTGTAATTACTTCATTACAGTTTTTTTAAATGTTAATCGTATGAAGCTCAGTTTGTTTCAATAGTTACCCGATCAGTCTTGGACATGTTTCCTTTAGATCTAAATAATGGAAACAAGTGGTCGAGAGGATCTCTTGTCTGTCAGGAAAAGAAAACAGCGATAAATCTCAATATATTTACAGAAGTATATTGAATAAACCTTAAGTCCAAAGACATCTTAACTCTTTCCCTCATATATACTCATTTTGACGCACTCAATAGGTACCACATAAAGCCTGATCTGCAGAAAAACACAGTTAAACCTTACCAAATTTAATTATAAAGTCCTCATTTCCAGACCACTGAGGAGCAGCGCAGGCTGATCTGGTTTAATGTTGTTCGCATAGGTCTTTTCATGGTTTCCTCTATGAGGGAAAGGGTTAAATCAGAAATATCAGGTATTGTTAGAAATTTCATTTTCAATATTAAAAAACTTACCTATTTACGGAAGGTTCAGCTAAATGAGACAAGGGGTCATTGATAATATCAACTGTTACATAATCTTGTTCTAAGAGATTTCTACTTGTAATGACGCATCTAAAAGGATCACCATATCGGCTTAATCCTCTTAATTAACGAAAGTAACAAAAATTATGTACATTTTAATACAAAAAATATACAAATACATGTATTTATAGTATAATCACAGAAGAAAAAAGCAGAAACACATTTTTTGTTTCAATTAATTATCTACGTAATTTTATTTTCTTTCTCAGTCGACTGGGAAACGATCTCTTACTACTTTAAGTAATACTTCTCAGGGGTTCCTGGATTGGACCGGTACTTTTCGACTGTGAAGATACTGAAAGAGTCTTGTACATAACGGTCGACCCAACACCATTCTAGGCTGTGGCCATGTATGTGACCCCACTGGACAATAATATGCTTGATTACTAAATGTTATAAATATGCAAATTTCTCGTATATATATCAAACAATTACAAGTACATTGTACTTTTAACGTCATTTTTTATATTCATTGTGTTTATTTTTCATTTTTCTGGATTAATAACAATAATGTCTTGATGATCTCAAATTGACAAAAACACACCTGACTCTATATCAATGTTATTTTGTCGATGCAGTTTTTTTTTTTTTATCATATTATGAATATGAACTGGAATATAGCACATACCACTGCAAGTACGGTTCTCCTCGATAGTTTCCTCCCATCTTCATGCAGCAATCGCTTCGCTTCAGAAACCCCAGTTAATGTGTCTGTGAAATCCTTAAAGAATCACAAATATCCTACAATGTTAATCAGAACAGAAAGATATCGTTACATTTGTATGATATACGAGATACTACAAAACGAGTGGGGTTTTATCTTGGGGCTGTGTGATTTCGAAGTAATATATCCTGAGGCGGTGTTAGTGTTCCATCACTAGTATTGGAAGTTTTATCAAATTATTGATAAATTATTAATAAGTTGTTTATCAAACTTAATAATAATGCTATTGTTATTATAAAATTGACAACTTACAATCAAGCCAGTAAATTGGTCCTAACTGATTAACATCATCAGGAAGACACCGATTTCTTAAAACACTCTTACATACCATATCTCCTTCTCCAACACTGATGTAAAACATGTCTATCTTGGAAAAATCAGCTACCTTCAGCACAAGTTCAAAGAGTTCAGCTTTCGTCTAAAATAATACAGGATTGTAAACTATGATACATACTAAATTGTTAGTATAAATTCCATTTACTCCATTGCATTTAGAGCATTATCTACTTTTTATCTATGCGCGTGTCGATTATCATTGAATTATAGGAGAAACTAGATTTGCATACTGCAAATGCAACGGTTTTCGTGATGATCAACAGTTTCAAACCTGATCAGCCAAGTTAAAATACCAGAAAAACAACAAAATGCAAAATGCTTTATATGTGACCAAAACTTAAAGGCATCTCGAAAGGAATGTGATGTCCCACTGAGTCAGGCCCCCATCTGCTGTGATCAGACCTGCTAATTGCTGGTCATCACTGCAGGGAGTCTTTAGCCAATATAGTACCTATATGTTACGGTAAAACCTCTGATGGGTTGATGCATAACTAAATTATCTGCTACAATGGAAGTGAGATAGTAGGCTAGTTTTACACAAAGCAATAAACATATAATGACTTGACTATTTGAGTTTACCGTCGCTTCGACAGTATTTCAGTCATATAGCGACGTCCAGCTAATTACAGGTGGAGGAAGGACACGAATGCACGGAGACATCCGGGTAGAACCACCGACCTACCGCAAGCCAGCTGGAAGGCTTCCTCACATGAAAATCCGAATGACCCTGCCGGGATTCAAACCCACGCGGTGAAAGGCAGAGTGAGTGTTAAAGTCAGCGACTTTACCCTCTCGGCCACGGAGGCCCCAAACATATAATGAATGATAGTGATAATATGTGGGTTGTTTAGTTTATGATCCCTTACATAATTATTCTTTATTACATTTATTACTTGGAGTCAATTTTGTAACTGCATGATTATAGGATCATACGGCATTTATTTCAGAATTAAAGTTTTGATATTGAAAAAATAGAGATACGCATTTTTGTAGTAATTAAAATGAGCCTGAAGGACATAATTCTGACAATGCAAGATCTTTTTGTTTTTTATTTGCTTTTGCTAGAGACATTTTGTTACATTTTATTCAACAGAATTTCTCTTATTGAATAAACAAGTAATAAAATTTGTGTTGATTTCCGACATATAAACATGTGTTGAGGGAAGAAATGAGAGAATGAAAGTAATGAGTGATACATAACTTATTTAAAAAATTAATGTCCCTTTTTATGATAATTTTACAACTTAAATAAAATAAGAAAGAAAGAACAAAATAAATGAAAAAATGAAAGAAAGAAAGAACAAAATAAAGTAGACAAAATAAATCAACAGAGAAAGAAAGAAAGAAAAGGAAGATTTATATTTGCTCGAATAAAAAAAAAAGAATAATAGAGAACTTTTAGGATCATTTCTGGTATTTGGTATGTTCACAACTTTTTTACAAACTGTGAATGACTACATACAACCCCATGTAGCAACATATGCACTCTTGAACAATACCTGTGACAGACTGTGGCAGCCTGCCTAATCAAAAACAGATGCCCACACAACGGCGGGTGGGTGAATTTTTGCTTGATGATATATATTATTATACTCAATACCATAATTAATTGAAAACAACCGCCATAACCAATATATTTTGTTACTATATGCTTTGTCCAATGTTATTTACTATGTAAATCTTGGAAATAAACTATTGAATTGAATTGAATAAATGGGGGGTGGGGGTCACTTATATAAGGGTTTTGAGATGCCTTTAAGCATCCATATATTGGCAATGAGCCAATATGATCTAAGTGTGGCACATTGAACGATTTGATTAATGTTGATCATCACTGTGCGCTCAAAAATGTCTTCCAAAGTGTCCCACTTTTTATACTAAACAGTTAAAAATCAGGTGAGACAGTTGGGAATCCTGCTTATTATTATAAGAACAATAGTTTTCAGTAGTATAAATGATTTACAATTTATTTGTTATCAAAAATTTTGGTAACGTAACAAGCCATTTGGTTAAACATATATCAGCTTTCACTCTATGCCTCAAAGTTCAGTAATGCACTAGAAGGAACTTTTGGTAAGCTAAAACTTGTTTAAAAGGTGGATGTTTGTACATGTACTTAGTTGTTTTGCTATCCAATTCAATAGTGAGTGTGTGGGAGGAATAATAATACATGTAGAATATAGACACACTTCATCCTCTCTCTCTCCCTCTCTCTCTCTTACCCATGATTCTTTGAGCGCTTTTACACAGGTCATTCAGACCAGTGTTGACACATTGCTCTCTTAGTTACACATACACTGTACATTGACCTGTTGCAAGCCAGCTAGCAGAGCTGCATCTAATTATAGAACATAGGTAACTTCTGTCAAATTTTCTCTGTTTTTATTCTGGGTCATGTATTGAAATTCTCTATAAATTCATCAATTCTTGACAGATTTTCAAAATTCTTTTTTTGTTGACGAGGTAAGACATTCTTTTTTCCAATGATGACAAAATATATCACACATTTAAACTTTAAAGGCTTTAAAATCAATTCAAAGTTTGACCAAACTTCATACTGCCACCAAACAACCAAATCAATCCCGATCTGAAAAAACTAAAATTCTTCAAAAAGTACTTTTTAGAGGCTTTTGATTTTACCCATATTCTTTCGATAAAATATTTTTAGATTTTGAGATATTTAAGGTCAAAGAAAAAACCAATAATCATAATATGACCTTGACCTTTGCATTTTTTGAAAATTTGAAACTGTGAAGTCCCTGGAAACAACAAACAATACAATCTGTGAAAATTTCATAAAGATTGCTTCAAAAATAATGACAGAATCCTCCAAAAACTAAAAAAATGCCTATTCTCGAAAATTTGTTTCCTCCATATTTTAGTGCACTTTGACCGCTTATTGAAAGCCATTTTATGCATTTTCTGAAATCGCCACCCCATATATTTTGTGCGCAAAGATCTTCGGAATCAATTTCAAAAAACAGAATGAGCGTATCTAATCTCTAACAAAAATGGGCATGTTTTTCGTGGACACACCCTAATTTGCCAGATTTTTTCAAAGATTCAAACATTCAACCTCTTCTAGCTCAAAAGTTTCAAAGATATGGATATTGCCACTCATCATATTTTAACGGGCAGTTGACAGAGAACAGAATGCAAAAAACTGCATACATATAAAATGTCAAATGACAGAGTTATCGGCAATTATATGTTTTGATGCTAAACGCCACCTAGCGGCAAAACTTAGTACTAAAATGAAAAACAAACTTAGTGGTGCACAACTTCAGATACATGTGAGTATGCATGGAAATTTTCATATTTGTAGCACTTCTAATCATGTCGCAACAGCGGCCACAAAAACAGTGCAAAGAATAATAATAATGGAAAAAAAAAGGGAAAAAGAAACACAAGAAGAACAGTAGGTTTTCGCGGCTGCGTTGCAGTCCACGAAAACCTAAAAAAGTTTGCATAAGCAATCCCCTAACGCTGAGCACAATTAAATTGGTAATATAACTGATAAACGAACTGCTTCATAATTAGACAAAGCAATAAATAACCATAGCATGACATAAATAATCAGGATTTTTATGTAATATTGATTAGATAGTGCTAACCTTGTCGTCTTTGGCGGGATCTACTGTATCTGGTCCATGAGACAAACATGTTTCCGTTGGTTTTCCGTCGGAAATTAAAATAAACTTCGTTCTTACTTCAAAATCACCGACTGTTGCTATCGGCCCTATAACACAAAAGTTTACCTCTACAGAAATCATTATTTTGGGCAAAAGATGTTATGTGCCTGACAATGGGGTACTGACAGAAATATCTACCCAAAAAGCATCAATAACCGTTACATAATGTAAGAATTTAAAACCATATTGACTAATGAGAAAAACAGTTCTATTGCTGAACGTCTGGAAATCCGTTTAAATAAGGTGTTCATTGACTAAAACTAAGCAGTAACTTGTCAATATGGTTGAAATTCCACATGAAGGTGAATGCAAAATGTAAGTTTAAATGAACTACATACTGACTGTTTCGACAGTGTGCAGTCCTAATACCACACCGCCGTACATGGGCGATGGGCCTCCAAGCGTTATTGAATCTGGAAAACAATATAATAAAAGATACGCAAGAAATTAAACTTGAACATATAACTAAGCTCTTAAGACATATGCTAAATAAAACATTTCAGAGACATTACTTCTTCACAAAATGGAAATTCAAAAATAAATAAATGAATAATCGAAATACTAACACTTTTCTCTTATTAGTCAGCCGTATTGTATCATATAATATAACAAGGGCAACAAAATATCAGTTGTAATATGTATAAAAGAGAAATGTATATACATACCAAACGTTTTTCGCAGCAAATCAAAGTCATTTGTGTATCTTTGTTTTACAACTAGCTCATGTCCGAATACGACCAATGCAACGTGTTCTTGCGTTATGTCATGCTCAACAGCATTGTACTCAAGTCCTGAAGACAGAACATTCTGGGTTTATATAATTTCAGGTTATTCCCAGTGAAGTACTAGACTCAATCTCATTAAAATCATATCCTAATTTGCGCTCCTTTACTATCCGCGATTACGATCTGTTAACATCGCATCAAAAGTCACGTCAGATTGACATTTGAAGTTATTTATATGCATAAACAAGTGCTCGATTTTAAACTAATCAAAAATCAAAACATTAAAAATGGATGTCTCAATAACTGATGTTCTTACTAAATTACGGATACCAGAATAAAACCCTAAATAAAAAGAAGTCGAATTTGCATTCTAAGGACTGTGTGGTCGTTCTCCCAACAGGATACCATCTTGTAATATGTCCATATATATTGATGCGGTTACTTCCGTTGGTTATAACGATTTTGAAGGCGCCGATTGACATACACATAGGTCAATCTGAGACGACCTTATTCACGATGTGGTTAGATTCAGTTAGCGAAATGTGAGCAAATATAATGGGTCTGATTTTAAAAAGAGTGTACTAGTCTCTGCATGTAAGACAGGGATTTGTCATTCAAACGTTGGGTCACATCATACAGAATCAACTATTCTATTACAGGCCATGCCCTTTGGTTTGCTTAATGAAATTGTTATTTACTGAGTTAAAACAAACAGCGTTCAAAACAATTCGTCTTTACAACCAAATCAAATGACAGCATGACATTCTTTATAAAACTACTCTGAGTGAAATCTTACAGTAAATCTCGATGACCAACAACCAATGCTATTCCGGTTCGAACAATTTTCACAAAGGATGTCATGTCCTAATTAAAGTAAGCAGTGAATGAAAACAAATACATTGAAGATGCATTTAAAATCCGGCACATTTAAGGTATTAAGCATATATATAAATTCAGATTAAATATAAAATCCACTGACCGTCAATAAAGTCATGGAAGAACGTTGCTGCCTGCACCCACTTGTCTCCCTCGGCCATGCTAGCAGATGTGTCGATAACAAAGATGGTGTGCACACCCCTGGTCATATTGCTGTCGTCCTCCACAGCTTGGGTATTAAGAAAGTTGTTACTTTGGATGTCATAAATGTTTAACCCTTTCCCTCATATAGACTCATTTTGACTCACTCAATAGGTATCACATAAAGCCTGGTCTGCAGAAAGCCAAACTCAAACCTTACCAAATTTAATTGTAAAATCCTCATTACCAGACCACTGAGGAGCAGCGAACAGCATAAAACCTGATCAGCCTGCGAGTTACTCGCAGGCTGATCTGGTTTTATGCTGTTCGCATAGATCTTTTCATGGTGTCCTCTATGAGGAAAAGGGTTAAGTATCACACTAACATGAAATGCAAGTACATGCATCTTAAAATATAATTTATCTGCAATAAATCACAGCTTTATGCATATAAATACAAGCTCTCTAGTAGACTATAACACTCATAAAACTAAATGTGGTAGATTGTTTTACATAGATGTACAAAGTACAAAAATAAAATACATCACTTAAACAAATTTAATCAAAGCAATATGCATATGATACAAACTTGATGCATTTATTAAACAAGATACATTATGTATTGCACGCATTTTCTGACAAGTTAAAGAGGTTTTTTTTTCCGGGATGGCATTATTAGATTGGAGCATCATTTGAACAAATGCATTGAATTGAAGGGTGATCATTTTAATATAAGGTTTTGCTTTTATGTTAGGTCAAAAACATTTTGATTTTCCCTCATATAAGGAAACTAGCCCACCCCTAGGATTTTCAGATTTTATTTTAGCCGTTGTAGTAGAGGACTGTAAGGTAATTTGTGCCAAAAGGAATTAGAATCTGACATTCGGAATTGATAATGTTTATTTGAGCAACTTGTGCAGGACCACCCAATGAGCATCTATGTCAAGCATTATCAATTTCTGCTCTGGGGATTCACAGATGTTTTTTAAAGGCTAATTATTGTCGAGATTTTCAGGTGAGCTTTGATATATACATGTATCGTACTTTTAAATAAAGACCTTTTGTAAAATAAAATAGAAAATACCCTAAACATTGTTTGTGTTTGTTTGCTTCAATTCAACAGACATGTGCGTAAAGCAATAGGTATCTACCATTATGAAAATAACCTTTTAACAATGATTCAATCGGTTATATAGGGCTGAAC
This sequence comes from Solen grandis, assembly GCA_021229015.1. Lineage (NCBI taxonomy): Eukaryota > Metazoa > Mollusca > Bivalvia > Adapedonta > Solenidae > Solen > Solen grandis. The sequence goes on along the minus strand of CM037780.1, from coordinate 47,184,532 downwards.
CTCTAATAACTTAGACACATGTTCTATGCATGGATTATTTCATTATTACTAAATAAGTGTATGTCATACATTTAAATGATAATTCGTAAAAAATGAAAGCATTTGACAACGAATGACAGGCTATTTCTTATTACCATTCCGCTGTTCGATTTTCCCCAACAGAAAGTAGTAGTCCTCGGAATGTATGTATACTTTTTCTTTCTGATGATGCACTGATACTGAAAAGCAAAACAAAAGAAAGATTAAAAAAAAAGTTTAAAAAGTATCAATCTGTCTGTACATGTATATGATGATATACAGGAAAAAGTATCAAAAGCAAACATTAAAACTACGTAAATATATATTTTCTTTCCAAACGAGATGATACGCAAGATACGAATTTGACTGCAATGCTATGGCAGTATCTTAAAAAATCATACCGTTTCAAAGAAAATGCCACTAATACTTTATCCATAGCGCAAAACTAACTCCTTTATGTCAAACAAGGTTCTGGGACTCCGTGAATCACACAAACAATATCATGAAATGAAAGTTTAATTTATTAGACAATGTTCATATTTTTTACTAGCTGTAACTTTAATTGTGATACTGCTATGTCAAGATTGGCGAGAAAACAAACAAGAGGGCCATGATGGCCCTGAATCGCTCACCTGATTATAAATGAGCAACATATGTTGGATTTTTCATATTGACCTTCTTTTCGACCACACATGACCCACTTTTGAACATGTCCAAGATTTTATGAAAAAGAATTGACAAGTTTCATGAAAATATGGCCAAAAATGTGACCTCTAGAGTGTTAACAAGGTTTTCTAAGATTTGACCTCATGACCTACTTTTTGACCCCACATGACCCAAATTCGAACATGTCCATGATTTTATGGAGAGAAACATTCTGACCAAGTTTCATGAATATCGTGCTAAAAATGTGGCCTCTAGAGTGTTTACAAAGTTTTTCTAAGATTGACCTCATAACCTACGTTTTGACCCCACATGATCCAAATTCGAATTTGTCCATGATTTTGTGGAAACAAACATTCTGACCAAGTTTCATGAAGATAGGTCCAAAAATGTGGCCTCTGGAGTGTTAACAAGGTTTTTATAAGATTTGACCTTGTGACCTACTTTTTGACCCCACATGACTCAATTTCAAACTTTTCCATGATTTTATGGAGACAAACATTCTGATCAAGTTTCATGAAGATTGGCCTAAAAATAAGGCCTTTAGAGTGTTAACAAGCCAAATTGCTGACGATGCACGTCGCACGACGGACGCCGGGCGATCACAAAAGCTTACCTTGAGCACGTGTGCTCAGGTGAGCTAAAAATGGACTAAAAGGACATACATACAACATTTATATTATGAAATTTGTAAACTAATTATCAAAACCTGGCTAAACAATTCTACATATACAGAAACAGGATTAAGGAGAAGAGACACGTTTGTAATGGCAGTCCAGTTTCCAATTAACTTGAAAGTTTGTATTCGGACCCACTACCGTCTGATTACAAAGTAGACGCTCCAACTGTTCGCCCAAAGGGACTTAATGCCAATATAAATGAAGCAAAATAACCTCCACGGCCAATTAGGGAAAACTCCTCAGCATAGGTTAAAGTGTGTAAGGGAATCGGGTTTTTTAACGGGTTTAAACAGTTCAGGTGCCTAGAACCAATAACACAGGTTCAACTGTACTTACCACTCCTTGGATCGGCTCGAACATACTTTTGTTTACGGACCAGGTTTGGTTTCAGAATCCCTTTTCGGCTGAAAGTGAACATATGATAGTAAGTTCATATATTGAATATAATAATGTAATTGCTCGATATATCACTAGTTAGATAAATGTACATGTATTGCGACCAACCGATCACTGTTTCTATCGATCATGTTTTTTCCTTTTTTACTTTAATCAAAACGCTGAAGGCACTGAAGTTGTGTGTGTTTCAAGTGGAAGAGGGTTTGAGATATGCAGAGTAACTTAGTTTTTACCACATACCAAACTAATATTAAAATAATTAACGATTGAATTTCTTGAAAATCTGACTCCAGTTTATTATATTTACTTTGATAAACAAAAGAAACGCGACAATACTGTTCTTTCAGCACTATCAGCGCTTTGAATTGTACTCTCAGTATCTTATATAATCGATCGACGGGACAGTCTATGTATGACACCTACGTAACTTCGGGTAGTAGATATTCTTTAGTGCATCCAATAACACCTGGGGGTATCTGAGGTAGCTTGATTATTAGTAAGTTACATGGATTTGTATCGGAATTTAAGCTTTTTATATGGATCATTATAACACCACTAAATGACCGAAACCTGCACATCTACAATCCAAATTCACCTACGAGCCACCTTTGCATCAAAAGAAAAATTATATTCCTCCGCATGGTAAAGTGATAGTTACACAACATCATAGAGAAATTTGTTCTTCTCTGTTTTTATGCCATATACATTTATTGTGTCCTCTAAATAATTACTTCTTTACTCAACATTGGGTTTTCAACACGTTGGCTTAATCTTAGCATACCTGTGTTGTCGAATTTTGTTCATTTGTTCGATCATTCACACAAAATTGAGTTTTCGGTTTTCAATGAAAAGAAACGGATGCTGAGAATGTAGATATTATAGGTGTAACTACGTCACTCACAACTAATAAACACAAAATTCTTATTAAAAAGTTCCTTCGACAATTCGTTTCTTCAATGGTATGAAATAACGCGTCAAGTTTTTAGCGTATATTTTGAAATTAAACTGATATTTCGTTAGGCACGAAAATTATATTCGAATGTAAAGTCCAATAAAAAAGTAAAGCTTATAAATAGACTCGATTCAAAACAATATCTTTACCATAAAGGCCTTGAATATTAGTTTAAAGAGCACAAATATTAATGATGAAATTCAATAACATTATATTTTTTCAACAAATTAGTACAAAATATTGCCGAAAGGGAGTTTGACTTTCATCGTCCTTTGCAGCATTCTGACGACAAAGGGAGCGTGGCTTGCACTCTCCGACGAGGCGATTCAAGTAACTAAGGAAATTCCATGAAACTGAGAACAATTATGGAATGCGATCATGGTCGAGATCGTACAAGCTAACATGTGTAGCCTTTGCCAGTTTAAGCCAAGTTCAACAATCAATGAACTACAGCCTTAAGCCTTCCCGGGTGCATATTTAACCAAGTACTCAAAATGACCATTCCGATGGACCCATCTAATGATAGAATATCAGCATGGATACAAGTTCTACACGTTGTAATGAGTGTCCCCTTGTACTAGACATATTTTGATGGTAGACTGTATAAATATTTGTACTATCTAAAGACTTGTTAAATTAATTCAACCTAGCCTAAAGGACTAAGCATTTTCCTTTAACATGCACGAGTCAGTATAATTAGCTGATAGCTGTAAATCAAACAAAACGGATAAATAAACATTTATACATTTTAGATACATATCCCAGGGGTTTTCTTAAGTAGACGCCCACTTGCCCGCGCTGGGTTAAAATCACTGCGGGCTAGTGATTTTTCAAAGAAGATAGCCCAGCGGGCAAGTTTATTTATTTAAATGAAACTTTCGTTTTTTTTTATTTTCTATAGTATATCAGGGGTAAAATGCTTGCATATTGTCTTTCATACATATTAACTAAAATCCACCTTAATACTGCACATATTTAGTTTTAAACATTAACAAACACCAACTAACTTCAAGATTGGGCAACCTATTTTCACTGGGGGCGAGTAGATATTCAAAGTAACTTGCCCCCTGGACAAGATTAAGTCAAATCCTTAAGTAAACCCCTGATATCCCTGATAAAAAATTTAACAGACATGTGCGTATCTATCATTCACCTGGCATGTCTTTATTTATCATATGTATATTATATGTTTGCAATTTACTATTACGATGTAACGCTCCGTATCTAAATATTTATATAGGTGTTCTTACTTCTTATCCGGAACTTTAAGAAGGGCAATTTCACTTTTGCTCGTTTCTTCGTCGGCTTTAGCCTCGGCAAATTTAACAACACTCCTTTCTTTAGAGATATCAGCCTTTTTTGTCAGGTCCATTTCTGCTTTCTCTGTTTCAATTTCGCTAATCCCTACAGCTCCTATAACTGTATCATCTTTAGGTTCAGGGACAGCTTCACGGTGCACAGCCATATCTTTACTTTTAGCTACTGACGTATCAAGATGGGCAAGGTGGTGACTCAATGTCGGTTCTAAAGAAAATGGTGGTTGTCGGAACCCGGAAAAGTTTTCGCCGAAGTTATTCATTCGCTGGTTCAATGCGTCTATTTTAATAGACATATCCTTAATTACCCTGTCCTTTTGTTTCGATTCTTCTACCAGAAAATCGTATTTCTGATTTACCTCTGAAAGTACAAGGTATCTTAAAATTATGCATGAAACGGTTGGTTCAAATATATATTCAATGCGTATTTGATCTAAATGACATTTGTATATTGAAGAAAACAATCTTTATAAATAGATTAAAGCAAGAACAAATCAACTTAACCCTTTCCCTCATAGAGGAAACCATGAAAAGACCTATGCGAACAGCATAAAACCAGATCAGCCTGCGAGTAACTCGCAGGCTGATCAGGTTTTATGCTGTTCGCTGCTCCTCAGTGGTCTGGAAATGAGGATTTTGTAATTGAATTTGGTAAGGTTTAACTGTGGTTTTCTGCAGATCAGGCTTTATGTGGTACCTATTGAGTGAGTCAAAATGAGTCTATATGAGGGAAAGGGTTAATTCAAGAAAAAAAAGACAACAGGTATATTTCAAATAACTTGTGACAAAATGTAATATGTATATACAAGTAAGATAAATAAAATCCAACGTCAGCTTTACCAGAGGCAAAACAAAATCAGAGAATACAGTCTTAAGTTACTAAAAATACAAAATTATACTTGACTTGAATATCTGAGTTTACCGTCGCTTCGACAGTATTTCAGTCATATAGCGACGTCAAGCTAATTACAGGTGGAGGAAGACCCCGAATGCACGGAGGCATCCGGGTAGAACCACCGACCTACCGCAAGCCGGCTGGAAGGCTTCCTCACATGAAAATCCGAATAACCCTGCTGGGATTCGAATCCACGCAGTGAGGGGCTGAGTGAGCGCTAAAGTCAGCGACCTTATCCTCTCGTCCACGAAGGCCCCACAAAAATTATACAGGTCAAGGAGGAAAATAAAGATTTTAAGTATATACCTTTGATTTTTTGGGCACAATCACATGAACTGAAAGAAACAAAATAAAGTAAAATATAAAGGGAATCCCACTGTGTACATGAATAATTACAATATAGCATTTTACATATTCAAGTAAATATGCAAGAACAATTTGATTATTTTAACATATATGTTGTTGTTGTTGTTGTTGTTGTTGTTGTTGTTGTTGTTGTTGTTGTTGTTGTTGTTGTTGTTGTTTTTTTGTGTGTGTTTGTTGTTGTTGTTAAAGAAATGCCTAAAAAGAGTGTTGATATGAATATCATTATATTTGTAAAAGAAGCGTTCATGGCTATGTTATGTTTTATAACAATTTAATGAGTAAAGTTTGTGCGTGTATGTTGTTGTTGAGGTTTAAAGTCCCACCGACAATATATCAGTCATTTGGAGACGATGTCTACTTGAGACATATAGTGCTGCCACACTGCAGTATCACGCCTTAAACATGTGGCACGATACCACACTAAATAACGATATCCTGACACCGGACCAATATGCACTGGAACTACCTTATATGTGTGTGTGTGTGTGTGTGTTAAGCACCAGGCATGGAACTCTTTATAACAACTTTGGAATGTCGCGACCGGGAATCGAACGCACGACCTCCTACTCCCTGGGCTGACACTTTAACCACTCGGACAGCGGGTCCACGTGAAGTGCAGAAAAGAAACATCAAAATATTTAACACCTCAGCCACTAAATTGACGATATCCGGAAATCACATAATTGACCTTTTCCATGTAATCATGCAATTAGCTGAAAAGAATTCAGCACAGCTGTAGCTCTATCATTATTCTTTGTAGATCTTGCAATTCTTAATGGTGTACAATCAACTGTAGAACTACAAATGGGACCTGAGGGAGCAGGGCACAGCCTGACATGTATGTCCCGGTATATAATCCCTACAACATGACAATCTTTGAAGTGATCATTAAAGTAAAGTAAAATGATAGATAGCCTTTAGTTTAATAAAAAAATAATTATAATATATTCATAGTATAATAATGTAAGTATTTTCTATATACGTACAATTATATACGTTAGAAACTATCAGATTCCCTGTGAGTCTAATTTTACAAGCACTATCAACATGTTTTGGCAATCATCCCAGAGGGTCAAACCGATCAATTTTACACAAATGAAATTCTGGACACTGGTTCCAATACTGAAGAATCCTGAATTTTTCTATAATGTTTACATATTACGGAAACTAGCCAACTTTGTAGGATATCTTTTTTTAATTTATCAATTTTATTTCAGGAATATAAATGAGAGCCAAGTGATTATAATTTATGCAAAACAATGAACTTCTGACCACTCGTGTTATAGAGGGAAATCTTTGAAGTGTCTGGAATAAAATTAGTTTGGTTGTCTTGCTTACAAGAGTTATTCATGAATATGAATAAAATTTTCAAACATTATTTCGAACTCAAGTTATATCCAAAGAAGTTCCATCAATTTATGCCCTGTAATTTCTAAGGAGACGTCATTCAAAGCAATTATTATTAAACTGTTTAAGGCACAACACGATCACAACACGCGAAAAGTGTTCTCAGATGAGCTAAAACCAAAGGACAGGAACTGTAAATATGACATGATAATCTGATTAAACTAAAATAGCACGAAGATGGTTTCAACTTATCGCGGCATATATTTCAACATGATAAGCATGACTCTTACCACTTTCCTTCCAAGTTCTCCGCAGCTGTCTGTCGCTGAATGAATCTGTTCAGGTGTTCCAGAACAGCTGTGTTTGTACGCTTCATTTCAGACAGTTCGGCGCACATTGCATTAATCTGCAATTGAAAACATGGATAAAGAAATACTTCCATTATACATTTGTTTCCAGAATACAAACGTAATTGAGTGTACTTGATAAATAAATAGAAATCTGAGATATTAATTTACTTTTAATACTGAAGGAAAGTTTAATTGTTATTTTCAAATTCTGACTCGATATACATTTTCATTTTTTTTCTAATAATGATATATATTTTGCTATATTCAACATTATATTTTTTTTCAAACCAGCAATGACTTTAAAAACGGACCATTCTCAGCCATCTCATGATATTTACACTGAGGTGGAAATACTCTATTTTTGCATTCATTACCTTTGATTTCATTTACATTTAATTATTTCGATATAAACTCTTTGTTCGCTGGTGAGTTAAAGTGACGCTATCAACGTTAAGCAATACTGTACAGTTAACTACTCAAATGAGACAGTGGGGATATATGCGGATACTGTACCTGCTTTTCCATGGTAACGTATTACTTATCCAGTTTGGTCCTAAAAGAACAAACATAGCGACAATTTACGAAAAAAAAGAATATGTAACTAGAATTTAACATGCATACACATATACAAACAAATCAACATCCACTGCATCAATATATTACAGCTAAATCTTTTTTAAATAAATTTCTTATTACACGATTTGATACATTAAGGGAAAAAAACTAACCAGAATTCTTCAGTCCTCGGCACATCTGCCATGAAATCGCATCTGAAAAGATACACAATACGTCAATATAACACACATGTTAATACTAATATCAGAACAGGAAGTAAGTTATCTGGGGGAAACCCTGATTATTTTTCCATCACTGATATCATATTGAACAACTAAAACACCTGCCTGTCAAAAGGCTATTCCTGAATCAATGTACACCACAGTTTAAGTATTAAAAATATGTCATTTTAAGTAATCATACGAACACACATGTACTATACACAGTACTTTATACAATGCAGATAGATCAAAATAATATGTTTGGTTTTTTGAAACAAGTATTTCGTATACGATATATATCACACATATATGTTGATACTTTGTTTACGGGTACTATGTATGTGTAGTGATCATAGATATTTAAATATTTAAAAAAAATTCAAAGGTATGTCAATGATATCATTCACAAACAATTATTCCGTGTGGTACGTTCATTAAATAGCTATTTATAGATAGATCTATAGAATTTGATTTATTCATTTAGTTTGGCACTTAGGATTTTTTTTTACTATTACTATAAATGATCTTGAATAAAAGATTATTTTCTTTTTTCATTTTAAATTCTAAAGTAAAGTAAAAGACCACAAAAGATACATCACCTTAAAGGCTTATAATTGCTGGGGGTCTTTTAACAATCAAAACACGTTTCTTCCTCCATCTGAAATAAGTATAGAGCCTAATATAAACATGAATAAAGGACATGATATTTTCTGTTAAAGATATTTATAATGTGGTTAAGACCTGTGAGAAAAGAATAGCAATATATTTAAAGCTAAGTGATAAATGGTTGAAATCTTTCTCTCTTCTTCTACTTTTCTATTTCTTTTCACCGTTGTAGTCTCCCATTGTCATTTAACACACAAAGACAAAATAAAAACATTAAACACACTTGCATGCACACATACCACGAAGCTACATCTAGGTATTAACATCTCTGCACATACGTACAAATAGAACTTACCTTCGACGATTGAAATTCAAAATCGAAAGTATTATGTTTGGGATTTTTTGTGAACTATTTATAGAACTTATACGGTGTATCGTAATTCCAACACGTCCGTAATAAACGCTTATTTATAGTGAGAAATTGACAAGAAGTGAAATTATTTTCAAATGAAACTTAATGTGCTTTATGTTGATAATAATTTTATTTTTAGCTCACCTGAGCACTTGTGCTCAGGTTGAGCTTTTGTGACCGCTTTTTGTCCGGCGTCCGTCGATCGTGCGTCGTCCGTCGTCAACAATTGCTTGTGAACACTCTAGAGGCCACAGATTTAGCCCAATCTTCATTAGATTTGGTCAGGATATTTGTCTACACGATATCTTAGAAGAATTTGAAAATGGGTCATGTTGGGTTAAAAACTAGGTCACCAGGTCAAATCTTGGGAAAACCTTGTGAACACTCTAGAGGCACAGTTTTACCCCATCCTTCATTAAATTTAGTCAGGATGTTTGTCTACATAATATCTTGGATGTGTTCGAAACAGGGTCATTCGGGGTCAAAAACTAGGTCACCAGGTCAAATCTTAGAAAAACCTGATGAACATGCTTGAGGCCACATTTTTGGCCCAATCTTCATGACACTTTGTCAAGATGTTTGTCTTTATGTTATGTCGGATGAGTTTGAAATTGGGTCATGTTGGGTTAAAAACTAGGTCACTAGGTCAAATCTTATATAATCTTAGAAAAACCATGTGAACACTCTAGGGAATTTTGGCCTAGTCTTAAAATTTGGGTGGGGTCAAAAACTAGGTCACCAGGTCAAATGTTAGAATCACCATGTGAACACTCTAGAGGCCACAGTTTTAGTCTAACCTTAATGTAACTTGGTCAGAATGTTTGTTTACATCAAATCTCGGATGTATTCAAAACTGGGCCACATGGGGTCAAAAAGTAGGTCACCAGGGCAAATTTTAGAAAAATCTTGTGAACGAGGCCTACATTTTTGTCCCAGTCTTCCTTAAACTTGATAAGAATGATGACTGCATGAATTCCCAGTTGAATGCAAATTCAGGTAGGATCAAAATTTAGGTCACTTAGTCAAATGTTAGAAAAACACTTTAGATTCCACAGTTTTGTCATCATGCCTCACACAGCAATCTTACTCGGGTGAGCGACACAAGGCCATCTTGGCCTTCTTGTTAATGTAACTTAATTAACATTAACACATTAACGTGTGTCATTAGCGTTTTACGACTATAATTAAAACAGCGATTAATCGCAATACCCAATAGGATGCATATTAATCAATCCAGGAATATATATAACATCACAATCATATTTGCCACCACCCCCTCGATCTCCCCCCCACCCCTGCATGAGACGAGTCAGGGCAAATATGTACTCGTTGCCTCTTGTTAATAGGGATGCATTACCTTTCCATAAAACATATACGGCATAGACTGTATTTTGAAATAATAGTTTATAGAAAGCAATGGTATATAAGCTCCGTATATATTTGTAAACTATTTAATGCAATATTTTAATCCTGGCATTTTCTGGACTCTACAGCCAATGGTACCTTAAGCGGTTGACCGTGAAGATGTAAGAAATTACAGAGGTATGAATCTATTGATTTTTTTTTTCCACCAAATTAGTAACATCCATTTTATATTTAAAAAATACAGCATTTCATTATTTCCTCGTGCTCATTGAACTTTTTAGTTTGAATTTTGTCATTCAAAAGTAAGCAGACGTCGGCGGACTGGGATATGTGGGTATTAACTGTGAAATCGGGCCATTCGATGAAAATTATCGCGCGTGCGTGTGTGTGTGTGTGTGTGTAAGTGGAGGCTGGTGGGTCGTGCGTGATTCTTTGCTTCTTCCATACTTCCCTCACAAAAATTGTCGTACGTGTTAGTGTGTGTGGAACCAGTGCAGGTGTGAACGAAAGCATTTGGTGTACATTGCATCTTGTTTGATCATTTGAAATCCCCCTGTCGACTTCATTCCTAATTATCATTTTTGTCTATAATTTTTAATGAAGTAAGTTAATAAATAATGTTTGGATGAAATGGAATATAAGGAATCATAATAGTAAACAACTTAAATCATATTGCTCCGAGCTGAAATCGAACTCGGGACCCTCGGTATACGAGTTGGACATTCACATGTCGCCACCAAAGGGCCAATTTATACATTTACTAAATACATCGTCTCCTTTCAAGAATCAGATGATTGGAGTATGAATGTCTGGGTACCATACCCTATACAACTGTAAGCTATTTACATAAGGCGTCAAATGTAACCTAGTAAGACCCCTATTGCGTCGAACTAGAATCGAACTCAGGACCCTCGGTATGCATTTCGGACATTCTACCATGTCACCACAAAAGCTAGCTCTATGGTAAGACTATACAATTCCGTACTTCTATTTCACAATGATATTTATAATGGACGGTTAACTATTGCATGCATGTCTATTTTAAGGCGAATTGATAGATTGTCCTAGTTGCATACCAAGGCTTCCGAGTAGATATATTTTATTCTCTCCATGAAACTTACATATGTCATGTAATATTTGTTAAATATCTCTGAACGTGTCTTACTACAAGACTTAGTGTATTTCTTAACTTAAATATATGAAGATGATCTTAACTCCAACACATGTTACCATAGAGAGAATAAAAATGTACTCATGTTATAACTGGCCAGATCTGACGTGATGCAGTATTAAACCTCTTAAACATTTCAAAATGTTTGTGTTACATAATTTGAGAACTCATGTTTGTCGCTCGTCCAGTATTTGTGATTTTGTAGTGTACATATTAGACTATTGTATGTTTCAAAACTATTGAAAAATTATTCAATGTGAGATAAATTGTATATAAACGAGCCTGATTCTCTGGCAAATATTCTTTCAACAAGAAAAAACAAACATTTCATAATACACGTGCTTTTTTTTCTATACCCTCCTAGATCAGCGTACCTAATCGATAATTCTCATATCAATGGACATTCTTACCTTACATATGGTTAAATTCAATAAAAGCAATCAGTATGCGTGTTCACTACCAAAATGTGTGGAGAGATGAAAACGAGGCTTGACTTCAAAACGCTAAAACCTTCTGAAAAATCTGTTGACCTACTTAAATCATACCGCGATAAAAGAATGCAATAAACACATTAATAAGAATTTACAGTTTACAAACATGAAAATCTGGAAATTTTAAGTGATTTTTACGTGCTGATATTGAACAGTATGGCGGAACGGGTAAGAATATAATTGATCTTTATCTGTCGACGTTATTCACTCTGTCTTCTGGTACTTCAAGCAAAGTGACTATTCATCGAAACTTTATCTGTAACTCAGTTAGTTCTAATTCAGTCAACATACATTTATTTTTTTTTATTTTTACCAGAAAACTTTAAAATTATTATTATTATATATGATTATATGCTTTATTCAAAAAATTAAGAATACTCTTTTAAGATGTTAATATTTGGGGTATTGCTTTGCTTTTTTTAAGTTCACACTGATCTATAGATAAGATACGAAACATTTACAACATATGTCTACAACACAGGCAATAAAACTGTCTTAACATTCTGAATTGGGGAATAAATTATGTTTTCCATGTATTATACCTATGTTATTTGCACATGTTATTTTTGTGTTGTACGTGAATTAGACATACGTTATGCTGCCCATGTATCAAATACTTTATCTAAAGTAGTTGCTGTTGGTATGAAAACAAACATCTTTAAAATATATGGTTACTTTAGAATTAGGATGTATAATAGGGTGGGCTGGTCATATGCACTTAACAACATTCAGATAGTCAGAATGCGTCTGTGTAAGATTTTTTCCTCGCCTCCAGTTTGTTAGGATTTTTTGTTTATTGGTTAAAACGTTTCAGTCATTTGGAGACTTTGCCTACTTTAGACAGATATAGTGCTGCTAAACTGCAGTATCACGCCGTAGACATGTGACATGATACCACACCCAGTCACATTAACATGATACTGGGCCAACTAGTCCTGGAACTACCCTTATATGCTGAGCGCCAAACAGGGGAATTTTAACAACTGTGGTATATGTCGCGACTGGGGATCAAACCGAAGGCCTCCCGATTTCGGGGCGGATGCTTTAACTACTCGGCCAAGTATGACCGATCTCCTCGCCTCTAGGGCCTTTACCTGATGTTATGGGAAAGTTCCTATAGACTTCTGATCCGGAGTTTGGGAGAAGCGCACACTTTTTTCATGAATTTTGATCTAAAGTGAAAAGTGCTGGTTCAGTACATTATATATGGATTACAATAGGCTGTAAAATTATGTGTCAGAGGCTATTAGTATTGTATATATATATATATAAGTTGAATGCAGATAATCGTTGTTTACGAATTAATAATCTAATCTCTCTATGTTCGAAAGCGACAGAAACAAATGTTCATAATTATACGATGTGATTTAGGTGTTACTGTTTGTAGATCATTTGTTTTGCTACCTATTAAGCAACAACAAAAAATCAAAATATTTGTTTATTTCTAGTTCAATTTTTTTTCAGATATAAGCGTATTTGTTTATTTGCCATCGTTTTCCCAAACAAATCGACTATGGCTGATGAATACTAATGTATTCAACAATTTGGTTATAATCTGTACACAACTTGTGAGAATTTAAAAACTACAACTGTATTCTCAAATGATCGGATTTCGATCTTCTAATGATAAAAAGCAAAATCCTATATCTCCTGTGACTCTCAATAGTTTTAATTACTTTATGCGTACATGCTTAAAAGGAAGTAGAAAAGTGTATACACAAGGATTATTTGTATTCTTGTGTGTGTTTGACACAAAAGCATAAGAGGCACTATATAACGTGAGTTTGTCTTTCAAATCGTTCAAGCAGAAATTGAACGGTAAGCACAATCATTCAGTTAGGTATTACGTTCGAGTATTTATTTTTACTTAAAAAATATAGTTTAAGTGCCATTTTGATGATAGGGCAGGAACGTATAAATGCCTGTTAGGAACCGGTACTTTTATTTCGACAGGCTTAAGTAGCAGAAGATAATCAAAGCTCTGAAGACACTGAAGTTTGTTTTTCAAGTGGAAGAGAGTTTGACGAGCTGCAGATATGCAGAGTAACTTTGTTTTTGCCAGATACCAAATTTATATTAAAATAATGAACGATTGTTTCCTTTTGATTTAGATATGCATATTTGATATAAATTTTATAAACTGTAGGCTATAGAAATAGGGAGAGTAACAGTGGCGACGTGCTAATTGTTGACAGTCCGTTGAAACAAATGGTGCGTTCATCTTTAATTACTTTTAATGGCCTTGTTAACGCAAAGTTAAAGCGTTTTCATTTCTTTGTGTGTGTGTGTGTGTGTGTGTGTGTGTGTGTGTGTGTGTGTGTTTTGTCAATTTCTTGAAAATTTGACCCCAGTTATCTGGTTTTCAATGAAAAGAAATGGATGCTGAGAATGTAGGTACTATAGTTGTAAATGACTTCGTCACACACAGCTAAAAATCAATGGTCAAGGCTCTGACATTCTTGTCAAGGTCAATGTTTAAGCTGTCATAAATCAAAAATATATAATAACAACAACAACAGCAACAACAATAATAATAATAATGATAATAATATTAACAGAGATGTAAATACCTAGATTTAATGTAGCTTCGTGATAATAATAATAATAATTAAATCTTTATTTATAGAAGGTAACTCAGTAAGTTTACAAACATTGTTACTAAAAGTTCTTTACACGAGGCCTTCTGAAATAAATTATCAATGTTTTATACAATGTTGATGAAAAAAGTATTAAGGATGATTTGTCTGGCTCCATATCATTGAAAATATTTCAAACCTCAGTGCAGAAATCAAGAAACAAAGCGTAATATTTAAGGTAATACTTCTTTCAATATTGTACTCGCCAATTTGTATTCGTTAACGTTCTCTGGAAAGAGATATATGTTTACGGTGGACATGATATATGTAAAAGTATATCTGAAGATATTGATTGTAAATTTATTCATGTTAGAAATGTATCTCATGAATATGATCCTAGGAGGTTGTCTAATTTCAATGATAATGTACATAATCATGCCTTTGTGGCTTGGATAAATAGTAAACAAAGAGCAGTTCTTCCTGCCGTGAATAGGTGTGCAGAACAGATATGCTGAACTATCTATACCCACATAATGAACATTATGAAGACGATATTTTTATTTTTCATTTTATTGCGTCATTGCTGCAGTAATGGCATTGTGCCAGTCCAAATAGCTACAATTTCATTGTTTTTTGACACAAAGCCTAAATCTTAGACAATTTCTTGAACCAAGACAATGGTGAATCAGAATTAGGAAACAGTTCCCACAAATGCTTCTACTATCACAAAAGACTCAAACAGGTCTGATATTTGATAACTGAGATTACTTCATTTTATTCCTCTTTTATCTCATTATTGATGCATAATGCATATCAACAACAAAATCATGGTCGTTCCTTTTATGTCGATAATGCAATTATTGATAATGTCTTATTCATTATGTATGTATTCATTAAATAATAAACGTCATCAGGTTTAACATTGGTTTATAAAAAAATCAATACATTCGTTTACATTGTACATTACACGGACTGGTGTTAATTGATTTATTTTCTTTTTAAATTATGCAGATGTACGGTTATGACTTAGTCTCGGCCATTCTCGAGAGTGACGAGAAGAAAGCCAAGATGCTTATAGAAAAGGGAGCTGATATGGCGTTCCCCGAGGTAAGGACTCAAATAAAGGGATCTTTGTGTTCCGGATCTGCTTTTCCATCATCATTATCATCATCGTCATTATCAGCATCATCATCATCAGAGCGAGACTCGTGGTCATACGATTTCAAGGTCACACCAAAAGTGATGGTGTTATGTCCCTGGGTGAATTTTGACGAAGATTTGCTTTTGCAGAAATGCCAACCAAAATGAAATTAAGTTTATATAAATTCAAGGCCAAGGTCATTCAGAGAGATCAAACCTCACCATGGTGGAATGTCGTTAACTCCACAAGTAGTCAATGTGACATTGCCACCAAGTCCTTAATCAAATAGACATCTTTGATTAACAAATTGGAATAGGTCATGTGGCTGCTTCCTACTCTCATGAAATTCATTGCTAAACATGTTAACCATCTTATTTGAAATATTGTTGAACATTTATTTCCGTTGATATTAAATTTCGTGGCATCTGTAATAAAGTAAATTTCAATGGTACATATCTTCGTGTAATCAAGATCTGGAATTCGTGAGGTCCATGAAATGGGCAGTTTTAGTGGGGATTAATTTTCGTCGATATTGCTGTCCACGAAATCGACAAGTATTAGTTCCCAACGAAAATAAATTATTCTGCAGTAATAGTTTTCAGTATATTTGCTGTTAAACATTATCATTTGCTCGTTGTCATTCAGAACATTCGGAAAAAAATATAGTAAATTAAAGGTAATAGGATACAGGGCATTTTTTAACACATGTGTGCTTCTGTTACAGCGAGGCGATATGGCGATTCACCTGGCCGCCAGGTATGGCCTGCTTAGGGTCATACGATACCTACTGAGGGGCGGGGATGACGTCAACAGACCCAATGAGGTAATAAATATCATGGTACTGAATGCATGGATCATTCGTAGCGCACATGATATGATATAGTATAACTTGTTGTAGCAGCAGAAGCAGATATAGTAGTAGTGGTAGTGAAAGTAGTTGTAAAAGAATCAGTGAAAGTATTTATAAAAGTAGTTGGGACAACGGTATAGCAGTAGAAGTAGAAGTAGTTGTGGAAGAAGCTGTAGAAATAGTAGTAATAGTAGCGGCAAAAGTAGTACATGTAGCAGATGTAGTGGCAACAGTAGTACATGTAGCAGATGTAGTGGCAACAGTAGTACATGTAGCAGATGTAGTGGCAACAGTAGTACACGTAGCAGATGTAGTGGCAACAGTAGTACACGTAGCAGATGTAGTGGCAACAGTAGTACATGTAGCAGATGTAGTGGCAACAGTAGTACATGTAGCAGATGTAGTGACAACAGTAGTACACGTAGCAGATGTAGTGGCAACAGTAGTACACGTAGCAGATGTAGTGGCAACAGTAGTACATGTAGCAGATGTAGTGGCAACAGTAGTACATGTAGCAGATGTAGTGGCAACAGATGTAGTCGTAATAGTAGTGGCAGCAGGTTATTACTGAAGTTGTTGGTGTTTCTGTAGGGTATCAAAATCAATGGTGTAGCTTGTTAGTAATTTCTAAAAATATGTGTGTGCATAAGTTTGTGACAGCCGTTATGCATATCCGCAAAAGGAGTCGCGTGTTTTAGACTCTGTTTAACTTTGGTTACATTGAACTATAGCAATTGAATGTGTTTATGTATGTGGTAATGCATAAAATTCTATATTACCTCCAGAGTTTCATTTTCTTTCAGAGTGTCTCTTTAATCATAGAAAATGAGCTTTTACTATTAAAGGTAATCCATCTATCTTAATTATAAATCTTGTCCTTCAGATGCTTAAAAAGACATAAATTTAAATGCATGCATCCTCTGACTTAGATAATAGGTTATTTTGCTCTAACTCTATAAAGGCGTGGATTTACTATAAAATTCCTAAAATCACTTGATGGATCATGGTCATAATTTAATGATGGATGGGCTACCTTAAGAATTTTTTTATTTCTTTCTACACTCCACTCCACTCAATCGTGAAACTTAAACTGTTGTGACCCAACGCTAGATAGTACATAAGGAAGGTGTAAAAAATAAACATCTATGTAATAGGTTGGAGACTATTTGAACAAGACATGTGCAAAAAATCATACAATGATATCGACCGAATGTTGATATACGAGCGTTATTTCATTTGGTGCAAGGGTGTTGGGTTTCGATATTTATTGAAGATAACGATAATACACGCAGACTGTCTGTTTAAGCAACACACTGCTGATAGTTCAATCACCTATTGTATATACTACTTAAACAGGCGTCCATCCAAAGAAGTAATTTCTATAACATTTAAGTTAAATAGATAATAAAAGAATATCTTAAAACAAAAACTCATGACAATGAAAATATGCATGTAAACAGGTAAATACTGATAACGGAATACATATCCAAATGATTATAAATATTTCGAACTTCTTTGTTGACGCGTTACAGATAGAAGTTGGTACCATCCAGAAAGAACCATTCATTTTGTTTAATTTATTTAAATAAACTAAAACTTAAAATCTATTTTACGTCAACTAGGAAACAAGTTCTTACACCTTGACAATCCCTCGACAGTTCCTGAGTTGATCTAGTGTTTTTCGCATGGGAAGGTCATTAAAATCCTTACTCCAAACGGGGTTCGAATCCACAACCTTCAGGTCCGCAGTCGGGTATGTTACCACTAGACCATGGCACCTGTTATTCTGTTAAAAATGCATGTAATGAGTATATCTTTTCCTGCTTGACATCAATTAACACCATACTTTAGCCTTTCATGTGGGCGCAGCATGGAAGTCTTTATTGTATATTGCACGTGCGTGCGCAATGTTCATTAACCATTGATATGGAGTTACCTGCTTGAAGCGAAGATTGTTTGACATGGCATTCCAATTCGCAATTTAAGTACCGATTCAATTCATGAACCGTCAAAAGGGATTAATATGAATTAGTACATTTGAACCTGTGTTAGCGGCCACCTCTATCAAGCGGTCGATCTGCATTTAACGATCAGGTTTAATTGAACCAAACCGGCATTTTGTTATTTAACCTTTACCGACCACCTCTGTTAAGAATGTCATATTCTCTTGTTCCCTTGGCTGACCGTTAAAGACAGGTTTTATTTCCTAATCGACACAAAAGAAATAAATTTTAATTTTATATTTTCCAGAATAATAACACAGCGCTGCACTACGCTAGCCGAGATGGCCGAGAAGATATAGTTAAATACCTGATAAATCATGGAGCAGACATCAACCGACAAAACAAGGTAAAACAAGCTATAAACACATAAGTCAACTATGATGTTTTGTTTTTCAATTGACTGACTGTTATGTTTTTACGTATATTCAATAATATTTTATTCACTGGGGGATTTTGTTAAGTAGTTTGTTGGGTTTAACGTCTCACCAACAATATTTCATCATTTGGAGGAAATGTCTACTTGAAACGGACATTATGCTGCTATACTGTAGCAACGCAGCGTAGACATGCGGCATGATACCATGCCCACTCACATTGACCTAAAACCGGGCCAACCAGTCCTGGAACTACCTAGCTTAGTACTAACCAGGGAGCTACCAGTGCCATTTTAACGACTTTGGTATGACGCGGTCGGGGATCGAACCCACAACATTCCACTCACGAGAACCACAGTGGATAACCGCGTAGCATTGTAAACTATTATTATTATTATTACTACTACTACTACTACTATTTATTGTCACATCTCATCGATAATCAATTTTTTATCATTTTCATTTATATTATGATTAATAGTAATAAAAAACATCTACGTTTTGCGTAACATATGAGTGATTTTCCCAAACAGGACGGTAATACGGCCTTACATTTCTGTGTCGGTGTGCAGCCTATGGACGTCATCGAGAGATTTGTTAATCTGGGCATGGACGTCAACATCCAGAACAACGTTGGTGCCCCGTCTATCTGTCTGTTTGCTTGTCTGTGTGTCCGTCTTTCTAGGCTAGACGTCCGTCCCGCCTGTCTATTTTCTTTCTATCTGTCCGTCTTTATTTTCCCCCATTTCCTCAGCATTACCTAAAATATATGGTTAAATGAGGTTTAATTGGTTATATTTATGGTGCGTTTTGATTTCTTTCAAAATACAGAATTAGTTAATCTGAAGATCATTAAACTAAACCCACGCGTTAGTGTCTACACGTTCCTTCACGGTGTTTAAAAAAAATCGATAAGCATTGACTTACCATTTTGTCAAAATGCCAGTTGATTGTATACATTTGTACAAAAACTTGAAACTTTGTTTACCAATGTTACATGATTGTATTCCCATATAAAGAGAAAATAATTATTTAGAGGTAAACAGATTTGTTAATTGAAGGCACGTCACATCTCGGTTTAATTGTGAGCGGGTTTAAGTTTGAACTTCGATTGAGAAACAAGTTCTTACAACTTTTACAAATCCTTCCAGACGGTTTCAAGGTTGGACCAGTACTTGGCGCCTTGGAGGGTCATGAAAAAAAAAAATCTTGCCCTAAAGGGATTCGAACTTTGAACCCATAACCTTCGGATCCGCCAGGAATATCTTATCACTGAACCACGGCGATCTTTAAGAAGTTACATTCACGTCAGTTCTTAATAAAGGGAGTGGACATTGACCACATATGTCATCATCCACGCCATCGAGAGGGATAAATCCCTGTAATATGAGATAATTTCTTTCACAATAAATGCATCGGTATATTTCTACCCACAGAACGGGGACACGCCACTCCACGTGGCTGTGAGCTACTCACGTGAAGAATCTGTCGAGGCCCTACTGATGAGTAACGCCGACGCGTCCATCACCAACCATGTAAGTGGTCAACCGACTATTTTAAAGATGCATTAATCAATCAATCAATCAATCAATCAAGCAAGCAAGCAAGCAATCAACCAATCAATAAGTCAGTCAGTCAGTCAACAGAAAAAAGGTGCATTCAAAAAAAGATTATTTTGTGTCTGAATCGAAATATTATTTGCATAGTTAGTCCAGGAATCACATATTCAATCAATAGATCAATCAATAACGAAATTATTAGTCAGTCAATCAACTGATCAATCAGTTAGTCAATAATTCTACATTCAGTCCACCCCGATATTGGGCTCTATCTAAATCACAGATAGGAATATTTATTTTATGCTAAGTGATGAAATACTGTGTTCTATCAGTGAGATAAAATCCATATTCCACAGTGTGAGTGATATAAATCAACCGTACTACTTTTTCTTTTTTACTTAAACGGGGTACGTAAATGGGAATGCAGCAGCAGTTAGCATATGAAAAATGAAAAAAAAAGTGTTTATTTTGAACTCTGAATCTATAAATGCTTGCATCGGCTATAAAATTCCCACAGTCACTTGATTGCCCATGATCACAATTTAATGATGGATAGATATCTTTAAGGATAAAATTGAGATTTCACGTGGAGGACAAAGTTTTGAATGCCAAATAAAATATGATAGTTACATATATTGCAGATATATAGATACCTCAGATCAGTTTTTATTTGTATATTTTGATAAAATACAAAGCTATTGATTACTTTAACAGTTCCGTGTGACACTCGTTTCAAATAATAGATGAAGACCTATTTATGATCATTACTTTATTTATTGAGGTGTAATGATAGCTGTGTAAAAGGTCGTGGCGGAAAAAATTTTAAAAAAAAAGCCCAAAACTTCAAGTAATATCTACAAAGGATCGATCCGATGGTACGATATCTAGACCTGTTTCTGCATTTTGGCTTTACCGAACATGTCACCTGCCTCGCCTCTAATGTCTTCATGTGCACAAGTGAGCGTCCGCTTCATAAAATTAGCCGCGGATCCTTTTGGAAAATCTATAATACCTCTGAAAAAAAAATAGTTTTCAATTTCCCTCAACCGCAGTTCATAGATATTAAGGGGCTGACAGTGAATTTGAACGAATGAATCGACCAATTATTTCTTTAACAGTGCCTGGGTCAATAGTTGATATTTAAAACTTCCTCTTTCACGGACAACTGTATATATAGGCTAATAAATCATAGTTTTTTACGAGTAACTACACATGTAAAGGTGAATTTATACACTTGTTGGATCCTTTATAATCATCCAGCGCCGACACTCTTATGTAAACACAGCAGGTATATACCGCATTGTGCCTTTCTTTGTTTGAATGATTACATTTAGAATAAGTAAATTTCTTATAAAAGTTATCGATTAGTATGAATCACATACAATTTCTCGTTTTTGAACTAGAGAAAGTCACTTATTTACAAAACAACAACAACAACAAACAAACAAACAAAAAAGACGCAAGAGGTATATGTGATTATGTGATAACCGAAGTCTGGTTCCGAAATGTGAACAATTATAAAACAATATAAGTCTGAGTTTTTCATTAGTTTATTTGTACTTAATGAAGTTAGTCAGTCAGTTACCACGAATGCACCAACAAATGCACGCTCGAACACATACTGGTGTCATTAACATCCTTTAAGTTACCATTAACATTAATACGCAATATGAAATGCACTTGGCACAAATAGGGTATAACTCACCTATTAATATAATCATTTTTTAACGAAAGAAAGATTAAAAACTGGTTTTTGATTTTTTTAATTAGATAGTATCAATTACATGAACAGAACAGAATATGTTTCCTAGGATATCGCTTTGTGTCAGAGTTCAACTGCGCGTGTGTTCTTGCGTCCAAGTGTGCATGTGAATTTGTTTATGCCTATTTACTATACGTATGACGAGAATAGACAGCGGCAATTGGACACCTTGATGATGTAACGATTTTTTCCAGTTCAATAAGAGACCAGATCAACTGGCCAAAGTCCCGTCAATAGGGGAGCAGATTCGAACTTTTAACCTTATGGCAAAGTTCATGGATTCAGGGTATGTATGTCTTCCTCGCCTTTTTTTCTCTTCCATCATCATCGCCATCATCATCGCCATCATCATCAAACATAACAAGCCATTAAGGTAATTCACTCATCATTAAATTATAATCATGGTGATCGGCCTTCAAGTGCTTAAAAAGACTTCAGTGCAGATGCAAGCAATCAATGACGGAGTTACAGGCTCTTTTGCTCAATGTCTTTTAAGGTTTACAATGACTCTAAAATATCCACGACCGCTTGATGGACCATAATCACAATTTAATGATGGATGGACTACCTTAATATACTATGCATTTAAAGAAAAAATGTAAAGACATTATCTCTGAAGGTGATTAGGTAATTTAATATATAGTTTATTGTCTATGCTATATTTATAATCGACCGAAACGTTCATAGGGGATATTCCATGGAAAGATGAATGAGCGACATTTTCACTCAAAAAAATGGGGGTGAACAAAAATACTCCAAGACACTGAATGCTTACATCTGCACCGAAATGTTTTTGAAGCACTTGAAGGACCATGATTATAATTTAATGATGGTTGAATTACCGATATGACTTTTTTCATCTTATTAGCAGTGTACGTCAGAAGACAATATTTTTAACCTACATTTCGTTTTATCATTGTCCTTTTCATCGATGCAATGAGACATCAGATACAGATCTTGTAAGCATGCAATGTATTAGTAATCCTTTATATCTTAAATTCCATGATCTTTTTTTTCGCAAGTAACGCGAAGCGGAGACGACTGCGATAAATTCATAAGATTTAAAACATACACGAGAACATATTTACAGTTCGACACGTAAGCCATACAGATTTGCCTTCGATCCCGCATTTTGGAACCGCCTCCCATTACATTGACAGTATACGTGATGCTTTGAGTAAGGTTCAGGGTCAGTATCACTGGATACAAATTTGATAAGGGACCATGCAAAACATGACATAATCAATTACTGCCGCAACAAGCTCCGCCCATAATGCTTTTATATTACAAAGGCACCGTACACTCATATTTTCTCTATATACAAGCATTTCTATGGGCGCTTAAGGAGGAGAAATTGTTCAGGCATTTAGAATTTATCTTGCACTTCGCTACTCTGTGGGCATCTGCGATTCTCTTCTAAAATCATCTCTGATTTTAGAAGGCAAGTTAACGAAATAACACGACTGTCAAAGGATTGCATATCATTGATATTATATACTTAAACATTCATTTCCATATTTCCGTGTGTCACTTTTTCAGATTTATCAGATCTCACGGGACAAAAATATCGCATACAGATGTCGAAAATCCAAAGATTATTGACAGAGTCGACGTGACATTAGAGGAAATCGACCTTCCATCAGATTTTCCCACTACGTTCTACTGCAGACGAGAATTTTCCGAAAACACCACCGTAAAATTTACGAAAGATACCGACCAAGAGATCGTAAGTGACGTGTTTATTTTCCGGGTCCGGGACGTATACCGGGATCTCCAAACAAAGCTCTCTCTTCCAATATATACAATACCTACCGACCGGGAACAGTTATTTGTGAGATTCATACAAGGCAATGGAGGCAAAAACATTGTGAAAGAAATTGTTGAAGTCGATGGGGTAAGCTTTCTTTGATAACTTTTGATTACATGTAACTCTCCAACTTTTTTTTTCAACTTAGATATGATGACGTAATGAGTATTTTAACGATTTTCATTGGTAGATATTCCTATATGGCATTTTGGCAGTACTATATCTGTCCTATACCTATTATCAAGTAGATATATCTCCAACCAAACCAAACCAAACCAAAACAGCATAATTTGGCAAACTTGTCTTCAAAATGTTTCAATATTTCATGATTATGTATCAAATATAGAATCCTCAGTGCATAATCGATACGTTCCTTGTACCGGAAACAACGATCGCTATGGTTCTGGTGGTAGAGCCAAAAGCGGAAGTTGCTGAAATCAATGACGAGGCACAAGTGCTCAGCTCAGACGTCACACCCGATTTTGAAATGGACATCCCTGAAGGCGCATTTGAAAAAGACACAGTGATAAGCATGAAGGTAAAGTTCTACTTCATTTCTTATCTCTGCTCGTTGAATATGAAATCAAGATACGAGTAAGCAATGTTCTGTCGATAATAGTCATAAATATACACCATATTAACCTAATTATTCTGGCTTATCAATACACTTAATGACATCAAATGTGTGTTCCCATGTCAAGATACTTCACAATATATCTCAAACTTTAGAGTTGAGTATCAATTTAAACCAAAGATTTAGAAACAAGATCTCTGATTGAGTAACTACGTAAATAAATAAACAAGCAAAAACTACCACAGGTGTTCGACGTGGTTGAAGAAATGGCCAAAGAAGAAGAAGAAGAGCCACAGACAAATACTGAAGCCTTAAATGATAAAACAGAAGTAAACATAGAGGGAGACGTCCTTCAACACACCGCCAGTAGTTTGACTGCACCAAGTAATGGAGCTGAAGAAAGAAGTTGTTCTGAAAGTGATTTACCCGAAACAAAAAGTCTAGAGGAAAGCTACAGGGACCAGCAAAAAGATTCAAACAGTCTGTCAGATAAGAACTCGGACGAGGGGGAAATTACTAAGAAATCGAAGAAGCGAAAGAGGAAACGGGATGTTTTACTCTCTGACGTTTACGAAATAAACATTTCCGGACATCAGCCGAAGAAAAGCATCAAAATACAGATGCCATTAAACAATCAAATCGAATCCTCAGGTGAAATTCAGATGATCCGGGTTGATGATTTATCGGATGGTAAAGAGAAAGCGGTAACAGCAGAGGCAACAATTCAAAACAACAATGTAGTTTTTGAAACATCTCACTTCTGCTTGTAAGTTTTACAAAACAACAAGTCTTTCTTTTATATTTGGAATTCAATATAATCTTATAGGATTATTCTTTCAATATTTATTATTTCCTTGCCATTCTAAGCAGCTTAGCTAACATGAGAACAATGTGTTTGTAGATCACCCTGTGTTCGTCGTCAGCAATTTTCTTTAAGTAACAGATCCTCTAGCTTTTTAATTGTTCCTCTTTAAAACCATATTTCGTATTTCATTTTTTCACACTTTGCCACATCATAACCCTCTACATAAAAACAAAATTGATATCAAAGAAAATGAGGCTCCAGATAAAGTCATCAATCTAATTGTTCCGTTATAACATATAGCTAATCCTATCTTCTGCGGTCAGTCAAAGCGACAGTAGAAAGTGGCCGCTAATTAGAGGTGACCGCTAAATCAAGGTTAAACATATACCAAAAAAAAAATGCTTGTTTTGGTTATATCAAAACTTACCGTTAAGTACAGGTTGACCGCTTAATACAGGTAGTCACTAATACAAGTTCAGCTGTATACACATTATAGATACGCATTTTTTCGAACGTAATGAATTTTGCACTTGATACGGCATACTTTCTCTTCCATAAGTTGGGTGGCTGCACCCAAGCCACGATGCGATAAAGACATGGAGAAGATCTATCAGACAATTTTGAACTCGAAGGAGAGGAAGCAAAAAGCGAGATTTTTCGCTATGATTAGTCCCATTGAAGGTCAGGATGATTCCTTCGTGCTGATAGTTGAATGTATCAGGGCCAAAAGCAGTAGCAAGCGACGAAAGAGATTGGAAGAAAGAGGGTTTATCAAACAGAAACCAAAGCACTCAGAGAAGATATTACTGACTCCAAGCCAAGAGTTTTCTATTGCACTGGATGTACGTACTGAACATTGATCTGTTTATTTCTTCTTCTACGATTTTACTTTTGTTAGTTCTATCTATTTACCCCTTTCAAATAGACAGATTTGTATAACGAATCATTACTGATCGCAAACATTCGTAAATAACTCGCTGTTTACCGTAGCTAAATCGTCTTAACTCGCAGACACTCGTAAGGATCCGTGAAAAGAGTCACACCTTTTTGAGATTACGGTTGTCAGCAGATGAGTTTTCCCGCGAATAAATCAGTATCGTTAACCGGTTGCAACAACACGTTACTCTTCGTAAACTGCTAGCAAAAATCCGTAATTGACTTGTTACCATTTGCTTTACGATTTGTTTCACAATAAGTTAACGTAATGTTTAAGGATTATAGCGTGTGCTTAAGTTTTGTTAACAATTTAATTCAGGTCGCGTTACTTTTGCTTTACGGATTGTTGCGAGTTTTTACGAGCACTTCACGGGTGGTAACGAATACTTTACGAATAAATACGTATAATTTGCGATTTGGAAAGGTATAAAAGTTGCACTTCTTTTTCCTTGCAATCTGATGCTCTCATTTTGCCCAATTATGATACATTATGTCATACATATGTGCAAAAAAACAAACAACAGCAAACAAACAAACGTAAGGACTCGTAAATACGCATAACGGAATAGAACGTAATAGGTCGTAACTAATACAAAAAAGCATCGATGAATCATAATATTCTCGTAACAGCCGTAAAAAGCTCGTAAAAGGCCGTAAACCTTAATAATTCGTTCAGTTTTGCCGAAAGTAAATCACAATAACTCGTTAATCACTCCTTAAAGGCTCATTAGGTTTCAAATTAATATAATTTCATTAAAAAAAAAAAGAAATACCCTCGCCGAATCACAGTTTGTTTATCTGCTACGTCATCAATTTATGCACTCGTGATTCGTTAACGGAGACATACGGAAGGTCCTATATGAAACGTTAGGAAATTGAATAAAATATGCAGAATATGCAAATTAGGAATCTTTGTAAACAATTGAATGAGCTTAAGTAAAACATTCTTTCTTATTTATGCATTGTAGTATAAATGTTGCCGAGTATGAGCAGATTGCATCTCTTAACAAATCTGTAGCAAACACTTAGATTTTCTGAAGAATATATACTGCTTATGGAAGAATAATGGGCCTTTAAATATCCCAGATCTCCAGGATTCGTGTACTTCTACGACTTTGAGTGATACGAAGATTTAAAAAAAAAATCATGTATATGGATTTTTGCAATATAAAATTCATATTCATTCTTAAAGTTAAGATATGGCTTTATTTTTTTAGTAACGAATAAATGTTTTATTCATTTGCCTCATAGAGTACTATATTAACTTCATAAAGCATTTGCCCTATTCTGTCCCTTTTTATTACTTCCCGTCAAATGTCTTTCCTGTTTAGGGTGATGCAAAGTTTGACAACAGATCCGGCGAGACGGGAACCAGGAAGTTGGTGTTCTCTCCCCACAGGGCCAGTTACCAGCCGTTCCAAATACGCCTCGTCCCTCTCTACAAAACAGGCCGGGCGAAGGTACATATATACTCCGTCAATACAGACAACCAGAATGGCGAGGAAAGAGAGGAAGTGACGAAGCTCAAAATCAAGGTAAAATAATTAGCTTACTGTCTAATATGTCTGATACTGTATAATTATAAGGACTGTTCAACTGTACGCTCTGAAAATGTTGAACCCTCTTAAACGGACCAAAACGCCACTTTGTTGGTTGGTTGCAATTCAAGCAGTGATAAGTTTATCAAAATAACACTCAATCTCTCTTACTAGTCTACATTAACTTAAAATTTAAATAAAAATGCAGATAATTTCTTAATTTTTTTGAATGTCACAGTATGATTTAAAAAAAATGTTTTTCTATGCTTGACAATACAGTGATTCAATCCGACCACCGACGGATAAGGCCGAGTAGTTACGATTGACAGTGATTGTTAGTTGGCGGAAGTCAAGGGACTGAATTCCGCATTATTATTCGGTATTATTGCAAGTGCCAATAAACCAAAATGCTGTCGACTCTGATTGATTTTGAATGTAGTAGAATGTTAGCCATTAGCCATTTTAAGAAAGCAAAACCAAGCAAAACAAAGATACTTGTTTGAAAAGGTACGTTTCAATTGAAAGTATATAACCTACTTTTATTTGTGAGTATACAGTGATATTCCCGGATGTCCAGCAAGCAAAGAAAAAAAAATTCAAATAAAGTTAACTTACATACGAAATGATGATAAACATACATTACATAACACATCTAATAACTAAGATTACGTTACATAAAATGTAATGCAACATCTTTTATCTTTTGTATCACATTAATGTTAGACTGTGTCGAAAGACCTGTTTTACTTCAATTATGATTATTGATTTTGTGTAATTTTAAATATGATAACAAACCCAAATCACCATGATTACATCTCGTCTTTTTCTAGTTACAACTTCCACCGGAAGAGGACCCCTTCGGTCCCGAGGTAGAAGAAGCGTTTAACGTTCAGTGTACGCTAGACGCCGCCCCGCCAGAGACCACTCCCGACACTGATGCTGAGAGCGAGCCCGATTCTGATAATGAATCTGTGTACACTGAATCTGTTGTTTCATTTAGAACAGACCTGAACTTCCCGAGAAACCTTCCGGCGAGACCAGCAGATAAACGTGAAGGTAAGTCACTGCTCCACGCAAACTCCAAACCTCCACACAGTGATTTCTTTTGCAAGCAAAAACAATAAAAAAATTCTACAACTGTAAGGGGAGGTAACTACTGTGTGGAGTTTGGCAAACTTCACGCAGTAGTTACTTCCCCTTACACTTCATTGCTTGTTAGCTCGCAAGGGAGATAGATCACTGTGTAGTGTTTGTCTATATTCCCGCAACAGTTTCTCCCACTACCTTTTAAATTTTGAGATTTTTTTTAATATTCACTTAGTTTTATTTCATTTAAATATCATTTAAAATTATGATATATGTGAATAATAAAAACAAATAAGTATACAGCCAAACATGTTTTAAGCGGCCAGTCAGTGGAATAGTAGAAAATGATCATATACGGCGGCCACTTCTTCTCTTTTTTTATTATTATAATCATCGTTATTTTTATTATTATATAAGTGCATGAATATTCAATACATTATTTACATTATCGTTCATGTCATTCTGATTTTTATTACAGAGGCAAAGTACAGGGCTCCAGAATCTGTGAAAATCGACCTTGGGGATATACAAAATTCTTAGTCACCAATATTCTTTTTCACGTGACCACAGTACCTTAACACAGTCGGATCAGGTCCCGTGAACTTATTAAAACACAGTAAGACAGCTAGCAATGAGCCAAAGGCCCAGCAGAAGCTGGCATGTGTCACGAAAAATCTCCAAAATTGCCATTTGTGAGAAAATCAGGCATTGCGTATTGAACTAGAAATATAGTATATTTACAATCATGATTGGGCATTTTACACAAAAATAAAGAAGAAGCAGTGGGCATATTCGACTGGGACTTGCCGTTAAGAACGAAAAGTGGGCGGGGTTAGAAGCGCGAAGAAAAAGGTTACTCAACGAAAAATGCCCAGTCGAATAGATATTTGCATTGATGTCGCTTATATCAATAAATATTTTACAAAGATGTTGT
This sequence comes from Solen grandis, assembly GCA_021229015.1. Classification (NCBI taxonomy): domain Eukaryota; kingdom Metazoa; phylum Mollusca; class Bivalvia; order Adapedonta; family Solenidae; genus Solen; species Solen grandis. The sequence continues at coordinate 47,154,783 of CM037780.1, read as the reverse complement.
TAAAAACATACAAATGTGAATAAGGATTTCTTTCACCATGTCCATCGCGCGATGTATTAGTTTTTGCTTGTTTGTTTGTTGTTGTTTTTTTGTTGTTGTTTTTTTTTTGTCGCAGGGAATCCAACTTATCATGCTAAATGATAAAACTGGCCATGCATGACATTTATTTCAAAACACGTGGCATTATTCTATTTTTATCTCATAATCTCTATAC
>CM037780.1:47104469-47154469 GCA_021229015.1 Solen grandis | reverse complement strand
ACGCCGGGCGATCACAAAAGCTTACCTTGAGCACGTGTGCTCAGGTGAGCTAAAAATGGACTAAAAGGACATACATACAACATTTATATTATGAAATTTGTAAACTAATTATCAAAACCTGGCTAAACAATTCTACATATACAGAAACAGGATTGAGGAGAAGAGACACGTTTGTAATGGCAGTCCAGTTTCCAATTAACTTGAAAGTTTGTATTCGGACCCACTACCGTCTGATTACAAAGTAGACGCTCCAACTGTTCGCCCAAAGGGACTTAATGCCAATATAAATGAAGCAAAATAACCTCCACGGCCAATTAGGGAAAACTCCTCAGCATAGGTTAAAGTGTGTAAGGGAATCGGGTTTTTTAACGGGTTTAAACAGTTCAGGTGCCTAGAACCAATAACACAGGTTCAACTGTACTTACCACTCCTTGGATCGGCTCGAACATACTTTTGTTTACGGACCAGGTTTGGTTCAGAATCCCTTTTCGGCTGAAAGTGAACATATGATAGTAAGTTCATATATTGAATATAATAATGTAATTGCTCGATATATCACTAGTTAGATAAATGTACATGTATTGCGACCAACCGAATCACTGTTTCTATCGATCATGTTTTTTCCTTTTTTACTTTAATCAAAACGCTGAAGGCACTGAAGTTGTGTGTGTTTCAAGTGGAAGAGGGTTTGAGATATGCAGAGTAACTTAGTTTTTACCACATACCAAACTAATATTAAAATAATTAAATATTGAATTTCTTGAAAATCTGACTCCAGTTTATTATATTTACTTTGATAAACAAAAGAAAAGCGACAATACTGTTCTTTCAGCACTATCAGCGCTTTGAATTGTACTCTCAGTATCTTATATAATCGATCGACGGGACAGTCTATGTATGGCACCTACGTAACTTCGGGTAGTAGATATTCTTTAGTGCATCCAATAACGCCTGGGGGTATCTGAGGTAGCTTGATTATTAGTAAGTTACATGGATTTGTATCGGAATTTAAACTTTTTATATGGATCATTATAACACCACTAAATGACCGAAACCTGCACATCTACAATCCAAATTCACCTACGAGCCACCTTTGCATCAAAAGAAATTATATTCCTCCGCATGGTAAAGTGATAGTTACACAACATCATAGAGAAATTTGTTCTTCTCTGTTTTTATGCCATATACATTTATTGTGTCCTCTAAATAATTACTTCTTTACTCAACATTGGGTTTTCAACACGTTGGCTTAATCTTAGCATACCTGTGTTGTCGAATTTTGTTCATTTGTTCGATCATTCACACAAAATTGAGTTTTCGGTTTTCAATGAAAAGAAACGGATGCTGAGAATGTAGATATTATAGGTGTAACTACGTCACTCACAACTAATAAACACAAAATTCTTATTAAAAAGTTCCTTCGACAATTCGTTTCTTCAATGGTATGAAATAACGCGTCAAGTTTTTAGCGTATATTTTGAAATTAAACTGATATTTCGTTAGGCACGAAAATTATATTCGAATGTAAAGTCCAATAAAAAAGTAAAGCTTATAAATAGACTCGATTCAAAACAATATCTTTACCATAAAGGCCTTGAATATTAGTTTAAAGAGCACAAATATTAATGATGAAATTCAATAACATTATATTTTTTCAACAAATTAGTACAAAATATTGCCGAAAGGGAGTTTGACTTTCATCGTCCTTTGCAGCATTCTGACGACAAAGGGAGCGTGGCTTGCACTCTCCGACGAGGCGATTCAAGTAACCAAGGAATTTCCATGAAACTGAGAACAATTATGGAATGCGATCATGGTCGAGATCGTACAAGCTAACATGTGTAGCCTTTGCCAGTTTAAGCCAAGTTCAACAATCAATGAACTACAGCCTTAAGCCTTCCCGGGTGCATATTTAACCAAGTACTCAAAATGACCATTCCGATGGACCCATCTAATGATAGAATATCAGCATTGATACAAGTTCTACACGTTGTAATGAGTGTCCCCTTGTACTAGACATATTTTGATGGTAGACTGTATAAATATTTGTACTATCTAAAGACTTGTTAAATTAATTCAACCTAGCCTAAAGGACTAAGCATTTTCCTTTAACATGCACGAGTCAGTATAATTAGCTGATAGCTGTAAATCAAACAAAACGGATAAATAAACATTTATACATTTTAGATACATATCCCAGGGGTTTTCTTAAGTAGACGCCCACTTGCCCGCGCTGGGTTAAAATCACTGCGGGCTAGTGATTTTTCAAAGAAGATAGCCCAGCGGGCAAGTTTATTTATTTAAATGAAACTTTCGTTTTTTTTTTATTTTCTATAGTATATCAGGGGTAAAATGCTTGCATATTGTCTTTCATACATATTAACTAAAATCCACCTTAATACTGCACATATTTAGTTTTAAACATTAACAAACACCAACTAACTTCAAGATTGGGCAACCTATTTTCACTGGGGGCGAGTAGATATTCAAAGTAACTTGCCCCCTGGACAAGATTAAGTCAAATCCTTAAGTAAACCCCTGATATCCCTGATAAAATATTTAACAGACATGTGCGTATCTATCATTCACCTGGCATGTCTTTATTTATCATATGTATATTATATGTTTGCAATTTACTATTACGATGTAACGCTCCGTATCTAAATATTTATATAGGTGTTCTTACTTCTTATCCGGAACTTTAAGAAGGGCAATTTCACTTTTGCTCGTTTCTTCGTCGGCTTTAGCCTCGGCAAATTTAACAACACTCCTTTCTTTAGAGATATCAGCCTTTTTTGTCAGGTCCATTTCTGCTTTCTCTGTTTCAATTTCGCTAATCCCTACAGCTCCTATAACTGTATCATCTTTAGGTTCAGGGACAGCTTCACGGTGCACAGCCATATCTTTACTTTTAGCTACTGACGTATCAAGATGGGCAAGGTGGTGACTCAATGTCGGTTCTAAAGAAAGTGGTGGTTGTCGGAACCCGGAAAAGTTTTCGCCGAAGTTATTCATTCGCTGGTTCAATGCGTCTATTTTAATAGACATATCCTTAATTACCCTGTCCTTTTGTTTCGATTCTTCTACCAGAAAATCGTATTTCTGATTTACCTCTGAAAGTACAAGGTATCTTAAAATTATGCATGAAACGGTTGGTTCAAATATATATTCAATGCGTATTTGATCTAAATGACATTTGTATATTGAAGAAAACAATCTTTATAAATAGATTAAAGCAAGAACAAATCAACTTAACCCTTTCCCTCATAGAGGAAACCATGAAAAGACCTATGCGAACAGCATAAAACCAGATCAGCCTGCGAGTAACTCGCAGGCTGATCAGGTTTTATGCTGTTCGCTGCTCCTCAGTGGTCTGGAAATGAGGATTTTGTAATTGAATTTGGTAAGGTTTAACTGTGGTTTTCTGCAGATCAGGCTTTATGTGGTACCTATTGAGTGCATCAAAATGAGTCTATATGAGGGAAAGGGTTAATTCAAGAAAAAAAAGACAACAGGTATATTTCAAATAACTTGTGACAAAATGTAATATGTATATACAAGTAAGATAAATAAAATCCAACGTCAGCTTTACCAGAGGCAAAACAAAATCAGAGAATACAGTCTTAAGTTACTAAAAATACAAAATTATACTTGACTTGAATATCTGAGTTTACCGTCGACAGTATTTCAGTCATATAGCGACGTCAAGCTAATTACAGGTGGAGGAAGACCCCGAATGCACGGAGGCATCCGGGTAGAACCACCGACCTACCGCAAGCCGGCTGGAAGGCTTCCTCACATGAAAATCCGAATAACCCTGCTGGGATTCGAATCCACGCAGTGAGGGGCTGAGTGAGCGCTAAAGTCAGCGACCTTATCCTCTCGTCCACGAAGGCCCCACAAAAATTATACAGGTCAAGGAGGAAAATAAAGATTTTAAGTATATACCTTTGATTTTTTGGGCACAATCACATGAACTGAAAGAAACAAAATAAAGTAAAATATAAAGGGAATCCCACTGTGTACATGAATAATTACAATATAGCATTTTACATATTCAAGTAAATATGCAAGAACAATTTGATTATTTTAACATATATATTGCTGTTGTTGTTGTTGTTGTTAAAGAAATGCCTAAAAAGAGTGTTGATATGAATATCATTATATTTGTAAAAGAAGCGTTCATGGCTATGTTATGTTTTATAACAATTTAATGAGTAAAGTTTGTGCGTGTATGTTGTTGTTGAGGTTTAAAGTCCCACCGACAATATATCAGTCATTTGGAGACGATGTCTACTTGAGACATATAGTGCTGCCACACTGCAGTATCACGCCTTAAACATGTGGCACGATACCACACTAAATAACGATATCCTGACACCGGACCAATATGCACTGGAACTACCTTATATGTGTGTGTGTGTGTGTGTTAAGCACCAGGCATGGAACTCTTTATAACAACTTTGGAATGTCGCGACCGGGAATCGAACGCACGACCTCCTACTCCCTGGGCTGACACTTTAACCACTCGGACAGCGGGTCCACGTGAAGTGCAGAAAAGAAACATCAAAATATTTAACACCTCAGCCACTAAATTGACGATATCCGGAAATCACATAATTGACCTTTTCCATGTAATCATGCAATTAGCTGAAAAGAATTCAGCACAGCTGTAGCTCTATCATTATTCTTTGTAGATCTTGCAATTCTTAATGGTGTACAATCAACTGTAGAACTACAAATGGGACCTGAGGGAGCAGGGCACAGCCTGACATGTATGTCCCGGTATATAATCCCTACAACATGACAATCTTTGAAGTGATCATTAAAGTAAAGTAAAATGATAGATAGCCTTTAGTTTAATAAAAAAATAATTATAATATATTCATAGTATAATAATGTAAGTATTTTCTATATACGTACAATTATATACGTTAGAAACTTTCAGATTCCCTGTGAGTCTAATTTTACAAGCACTATCAACATGTTTTGGCAATCATCCCAGAGGGTCAAACCGATCAATTTTACACAAATGAAATTCTGGACACTGGTTCCAATACTGAAGAATCCTGAATTTTTCTATAATGTTTACATATTACGGAAACTAGCCAACTTTGTAGGATATCTTTTTTTAATTTATCAATTTTATTTCAGGAATATAAATGAGAGCCAAGTGATTATAATTTATGCAAAACAATGAACTTCTGACCACTCGTGTTATAGAGGGAAATCTTTGAAGTGTCTGGAATAAAATTGTTTGGTTGTCTTGCTTACAAGAGTTATTCATGAATATGAATAAAATTTTCAAACATTATTTCGAACTCAAGTTATATCCAAAGAAGTTCCATCAATTTATGCCCTGTAATTTCTAAGGAGACGTCATTCAAAGCAATTATTATTAAACTGTTTAAGGCACAACACGATCACAACACGCGAAAAGTGTTCTCAGATGAGCTAAAACCAAAGGACAGGAACTGTAAATATGACATGATAATCTGATTAAACTAAAATAGCACGAAGATGGTTTCAACTTATCGCGGCATATATTTCAACATGATAAGCATGACTCTTACCACTTTCCTTCCAAGTTCTCCGCAGCTGTCTGTCGCTGAATGAATCTGTTCAGGTGTTCCAGAACAGCTGTGTTTGTACGCTTCATTTCAGACAGTTCGACGCACATTGCATTAATCTGCAATTGAAAACATGGATAAAGAAATACTTCCATTATACATTTGTTTCCAGAATACAAACGTAATTGAGTGTACTTGATAAATAAATAGAAATCTGAGATATTAATTTACTTTTTTTTTTTTAAATTGACTCGATATTTTTAAAAATATTTTCTATATTCAACATTATATTTTTTTTAAACCAGCAATGACTTTAAAAACGGACCATTCTCAGCCATCTCATGATATTTACACTGAGGTGGAAATACTCTATTTTTGCATTCATTACCTTTGATTTCATTTACATTTAATTATTTCGATATAAACTCTTTGTTCGCTGGTGAGTTAAAGTGACGCTATCAACGTTAAGCAATACTGTACAGTTAACTACTCAAATGAGACAGTGGGGATATATGCGGATACTGTACCTGCTTTTCCATGGTAACGTATTACTTATCCAGTTTGGTCCTAAAAGAACAAACATAGCGACAATTTACGAAAAAAAAGAATATGTAACTAGAATTTAACATGCATATACATATACAAACAAATCAACATCCACTGCATCAATATATTACAGCTAAATCGTTTTTAAATAAATTTCTTATTACACGATTTGATACATTAAGGGAAAAAAACTAACCAGAATTCTTCAGTCCTCGGCACATCTGCCATGAAATCGCATCTGAAAAGATACACAATACGTCAATATAACACACATGTTAATACTAATATCAGAACAGGAAGTAAGTTATCTGGGGGAAACCCTGATTATTTTCCATCACTGATATCATATTGAACAACTAAAACACCTGCCTGTCAAAAGGCTATTCCTGAATCAATGTACACCACAGTTTAAGTATTAAAAATATGTCATTTTAAGTAATCATACGAACACACATGTACTATACACAGTACTTTATACAATGCAGATAGATCAAAATAATATGTTTGGTTTTTTGAAACAAGTATTTCGTATACGATATATATCACACATATATGTTGATACTTTGTTTACGGGTACTATGTATGTGTAGTGATCATAGATATTTAAATATTTAAAAAAAACTTCAAAGGTATGTCAATGATATCATTCACAAACAATTATTCCGTGTGGTACGTTCATTAAATAGCTATTTATAGATAGATCTATAGAATTTGATTTATTCATTTAGTTTGGCACTTAGGATTTTTTTTTACTATTACTATAAATGATCTTGAATAAAAGATTATTTTCTTTTTTCATTTTAAATTCTAAAGTAAAGTAAAAGACCACAAAAGATACATCACCTTAAAGGCTTATAATTGCTGGGGGTCTTTTAACAATCAAAACACGTTTCTTCCTCCATCTGAAATAAGTATAGAGCCTAATATAAACATAAATACAGGACATGATATTTTCTGTTAAAGATATTTATAATGTGGTTAAGACCTGTGAGAAAAGAATAGCAATATATTTAAAGCTAAGTGATAAATGGTTGAAATCTTTCTCTCTTCTTCTACTTTTCTATTTCTTTTCACCGTTGTAGTCTCCCATTGTCATTTAACACACAAAGACAAAATAAAAACATTAAACACACGTGCATGCACACATACCACGAAGCTACATCTAGGTATTAACATCTCTGCACATACGTACAAATAGAACTTACCTTCGACGATTGAAATTCAAAATCGAAAGTATTATGTTTGGGATTTTTTGTGAACTATTTATAGAACTTATACGGTGTATCGTAATTCCAACACGTCCGTAATAAACGCTTATTTATAGTGAGAAATTGACAAGAAGTGAAATTATTTTCAAATGAAACTTAATGTGCTTTATGTTGATAATAATTTTATTTTTAGCTCACCTGAGCACTTGTGCTCAGGTTGAGCTTTTGTGACCGCTTTTTGTCCGGCGTCCGTCGATCGTGCGTCGTCCGTCGTCAACAATTACTTGTGAACACTCTAGAGGCCACAGATTTGGCCCAATCTTCATGAAACTTGGTCAGGATGTTTGTCTACATGATATTTCGGATGAGTTTGAAATTGGGTCATGTGGGACCAAAAAATAGGTCACCAGGTCAAATCTTAGAAATACCTTGTGAACATGCTTGAAGCCACATTTTTTTGCCCAATCTTCATAAAAGTTAGTCAGGATGTTTGTCTACATAATATCTTGGATGTGTTCGAAACAGGGTCATTCGGGGTCAAAAACTAGGTCACCAGGTCAAATCTTAGGAAAAACTTGTGAACACTTTTGAGGCACAGTTTAAGCCCAATCTTCATTAAATTTGGTCAGGATGTTTGTCTACAAAATATCTTGGATGTATTCGAAACTGGGTCATGTGGGGTCAAAAATTATGTCACCAGGTCAAATCTTATGAAAACCTTGTGAGCAATCTAGAGGCCACAGTTTTATACGAATATTCATAAAATTTCATCAGGATGTTTGTCTACATGATATCTTGGGCAAAAGGGGAAAAATTAGAATCACCATGTGAACACTCTAGAGGCCACAGTTTAATTGGAATTTTTTAAATCTCGGATGTATTCAAAACTGGGCCACATGGGGTCAAAAAGTAGGTCACCAGGGCAAATTTTAGAAAAATCTTGTGAACACTCTAGAGGCCTACATTTTTGTCCCAGTCTTCCTTAAACTTGATAAGAATGATGACTGCATGAATTCCCAGTTGAATGCAAATTCAGGTAGGATCAAAATTTAGGTCACTTAGTCAAATGTTAGAAAAACACTTTAGATTCCACAGTTTTGTCATCATGCCTCACACAGCAATCTTACTCGGGTGAGCGACACAAGGCCATCTTGGCCTTCTTGTTAATGTAACTTAATTAACATTAACACATTAACGTGTGTCATTAGCGTTTTACGACTATAATTAAAACAGCGATTAATCGCAATACCCAATAGGATGCATATTAATCAATCCAGGAATATATATAACATCACAATCATATTTGCCCCCCCCCCCTGCATGTGACGAGTCAGGGCAAATATGTACTCGTTGCCTCTTGTTAATCGGGATGCATTACCTTTCCATAAAACATATACGGCATAGACTGTATTTTGAAATAATAGTTTATAGAAAGCAATGGTATATAAGCTCCGTATATATTTGTAAACTATTTAATGCAATATTTTAATCCTGGCATTTTCTGGACTCTACAGCCAATGGTACCTTAAGCGGTTGACCGTGAATGTAAGAAATTACAGAGGTATGAATCTATTGATTTTTTTTTCCACCAAATTAGTAACATCCATTTTATATTTAAAAAATACAGCATTTCATTATTTCCTCGTGCTCATTGAACTTTTTAGTTTGAATTTTGTCATTCAAAAGTAAGCAGACGTCGGCGGACTGGGATATGTGGGTATTAACTGTGAAATCGGGCCATTCGATGAAAATTATCGCGCGTGCGTGTGTGTGTGTGTGTGTAAGTGGAGGCTGGTGGGTCGTGCGTGATTCTTTGCTTTTTCCATACTTCCCTCACAAAAATTGTCGTACGTGTTAGTGTGTGTGGAACCAGTGCAGGTGTGAACGAAAGCATTTGATGTACATTGCATCTTGTTCGATCATTTGAAATCCCCCTGTCGACTTCATTCCTAATTATCATTTTTGTCTATAATTTTTAATGAAGTAAGTTAATAAATAATGTTTGGATGAAATGGAATATAAGGAATCATAATAGTAAACAACTTAAATCATATTGCTCCGAGCTGAAATCGAACTCGGGACCCTCGGTATACGAGTTGGACATTCACATGTCGCCACCAAAGGGCCAATTTATACATTTACTAAATACATCGTCTCCTTTCAAGAATCAGATGATTGGAGTATGAATGTCTGGGTACCATACCCTATACAACTGTAAGCTATTTACATAAGGCGTCAAATGTAACCTAGTAAGACCCCTATTGCGTCGAACTAGAATCGAACTCAGGACCCTCGGTATGCATTTCGGACATTCTACCATGTCACCACAAAAGCTAGCTCTATGGTAAGACTATACAATTCCGTACTTCTATTTCACAATGATATTTATAATGGACGGTTAACTACTGCATGCATGTCTATTTTAAGGCGAATTGATAGATTGTCCTAGTTGCATACCAAGGCTTCCGAGTAGATATATTTTATTCTCTCCATGAAACTTGCATATGTCATGTAATATTTGTTAAATATCTCTGAACGTGTCTTACTACAAGACTTAGTGTATTTCTTAACTTAAATATATGAAGATGATCTTAACTCCAACACATGTTACCATAGAGAGAATAAAAATGTACTCATGTTATAACTGGCCAGATCTGACGTGATGCAGTATTAAACCTCTTAAACATTTCAAAATGTTTGTGTTACATAATTTGAGAACTCATGTTTGTCGCTCGTCCAGTATTTGTGATTTTGTAGTGTACATATTAGACTATTGTATGTTTCAAAACTATTGAAAAATTATTCAATGTGAGATAAATTGTATATAAACGAGCCTGATTCTCTGGCAAATATTCTTTCAACAAGAAAAACAAACATTTCATAATACACGTGCTTTTTATTCTATACCCTCCTAGATCAGCGTACCTAATCGATAATTCTCATATCAATGGACATTCTTACCTTACATATGGTTAAATTCAATAAAAGCAATCAGTATGCGTGTTCACTACCAAAATGTGTGGAGAGATGAAAACGAGGCTTGACTTCAAAACGCTAAAACCTTCTGAAAAATCTGTTGACCTACTTAAATCGTACCGCGATAAAAGAATGCAATAAACACATTAATAAGAATTTACAGTTTACAAACATGAAAATCTGGAAATTTTAAGTGATTTTTACGTGCTGATATTGAACAGTATGGCGGAACGGGTAAGAATATAATTGATCTTTATCTGTCGACGTTATTCACTCTGTCTTCTGGTACTTCAAGCATAGTGACTATTCATCGAAACTTTATCTGTAACTCAGTTAGTTCTAATTCAGTCAACATACATTTATTTTTTTAATTTTTACCAGAAAACTTTAAAATTATTATTATTATATATGATTATATGCTTTATTTAAAAAATTAAGAATACTCTTTTAAGATGTTAATATTTGGGGTATTGCGTTGCTTTTTTTAAGTTCACACTGATCTATAGATAAGATACGAAACATTTACAACATATGTCTACAACACAGGCAATAAAACTGTCTTAACATTCTGAATTGGGGAATAAATTATGTCTTCCATGTATTAGACTCATATTATGTTGTTCATATATTAAACTTTTGTACATATTTTAGACTTTTAATATGTTGTACTTGAATAAAACTTGTACGTGTATTAGACTCATATTATGTTGCACATTTGACCGCTTATGTTGCACATTTGACCTGTTATGTTGTACATTTGACCTGTGTTATGTTATACATGTATTAGACCTATGTTATGTTGCACATGTATATGTTTTTGACCTATGTTGTGTTGTACGTGAATTAGACATACGTTATGCTGTCCATGTATCAAATACTTTATCTAAAGTAGTTGCTGTTGGTATGAAAACAAACATTGTTAACTTTAAAATAGATGGTTACTTTAGAATTAGGGTGTATAATAAGGTGGGCTGGTCATATGCACTTAACAACATTCAGATAGTCAGAATGCGTCTGTGTAAGATTTTTTCTTCGCCTCCAGTTTGTTAGGATTTTTTGTTTATTGGTTAAAACGTTTCAGTCATTTGGAGACTTTGCCTACTTTAGACAGATATAGTGCTGCTTAACTGCAGTATCACGCCGTAGACATGTGACATGATACCACACCCAGTCACATTAACATGATACTGGGCCAACTAGTCCTGGAACTACCCTTATATGCTGAGCGCCAAACAGGGGAATTTTAACAACTGTGGTATATGTCGCGACTGGGGATCAAACCGAAGGCCTCCCGATTTCGGGGCGGATGCTTTAACTACTCGGCCAAGTGTGACCGATCTCCTCGCCTCTAGGGCCTTTATCTGATATTATGGGAAAGTTCCTATAGACTTCTGATCCGGAGTTTGGGAGAAGCGCACACTTTTTTTTTCATGAATTTTGATCTAAAGTGAAAAGTGCTGGTTCAGTCCATTATATGGATTACAATAGGCTGTAAAATTATGTGTCAGAGGCTATTAGTATTATATATATATATAAGTTAAATGCAGATAATCGTTGTTTACGAATTAATAATTTAATCTCTCTATGTTCGAAAGCGACAGAAACAAATGTTCATAATTATACGATATGATTAAGGGGTTACTGTTTGTAGATCACTCTTGTTTTGCTACCTATTAAGCAACAACAAAAAATCAAAATATTTGCTTATTTCTAGTTCAATTTTTTTTTTTCAGATGTAAGCGTATTTGTTTATTTGCCATCGTTTTCCCAAACAAATCGACTATGGCTGATGAATACTAATGTATTCAACAATTTGGTTATAATCTGTACACAACTTGTGAGAATTTAAAAACTACAACTGTATTCTCAAATGATCGGATTTCGATCTTCTAATGATAAAAAGCAAAATCCTATATCTCCTGTGACTCTCAATAGTTTTAATTACTTTATGCGTACATGCTTAAAAGGAAGTAGAAAAGTGTATACACAAGGATTATTTGTATTCTTGTGTGTGTTTGACACAAAAGCATAAGAGGCACTATATAACGTGAGTTTATCTTTCAAATCGTTCAAGCAGAAATTGAACGGTAAGCACAATCATTCAGTTAGGTATTACGTTCGAGTATTTATTTTTACTTAAAAAATATAGCTTAAGTGCCATTTTGATGATAGGGCAGGAACGTATAAATGCCTGTTAGGAACCGGTACTTTTATTACGACATGCTTAAGTAGCAGAAGATAATCAAAGCTCTGATGACACTGAAGTTTGTTTTTCAAGTGGAAGAGAGTTTGACGAGCTGCAGATATGCAGAGTAACTTTGTTTTTGCCAGATACCAAATTTATATTAAAATAATGAACGATTGTTTCCTTTTGATTTAAATATGCATATCTGATATAAATCTTATAAACTGTAGGCTATAGAAATAGGGAGAGTAACAGTGGCGACGTGCTAATTGTTGACAGTCCGTTGAAACAAATGGTGCGTTCATCTTTAATTTCTTTTAATGGCCTTGTTAACGCAAAGTTAAAGCGTTTTCATTTCTTTTTGTGTGTGTGTGTGTGTGTGTGTGTGTGTGTTTTGTTTTTTGTCAATTTCTTGAAAATTTGACCCCAGTTATCTGGTTTTCAATGAAAAGAAATGGATGCTGAGAATGTAGGTACTATAGTTGTAAGTGACTTCGTCACACACAGCTAAAAATCAATGGTCAAGGCTCTGACATTCTTGTCATGGTCAATGTTTAAGCTGTCATAAATCAAAAAATTATAATAACAACAACAACAGCAACAACAATAATAATTATAATGATAATAATATTAACAGAGATATAAATACTTAGATTTAATGTAGCTTCATGATAATAATAATAATAATTAAATCTTTATTTATAGAAGGTAACTCAGTAAGTTTACAAACATTGTTACTAAAAGTTCTTTACACGAGGCCTTCTGAAATAAATTATCAATGTTTTATACAATGTTGATGAAAAAAGTATTAAGGATGATTTGTCTGGCTCCATATCATTGAAAATATTTCAAACCTCAGTGCAGAAATCAAGAAACAAAGCGTAATATTTAAGGTAATACTTCTTTCAATATTGTACTCGCCAATTTGTATTCGTTAACGTTCTCTGGAAAGAGATATATGTTTACGGTGGACATGATATATGTAAAGGTATATCTGAAGATATTGATTGTAAATTTATTCATGTTAGAAATGTATCTCATGAATATGATCCTAGGAGGTTGTCTAATTTCAATGATAATGTACATAATCATGCATTTTTATTTTTCATTTTATTGCGTCATTGCTGCAGTAATGGCATTGTGCCAGTCCAAATAGCTACAATTTCATTGTTTTTTGACACAAAGCCTAAATCTTAGACAATTTCTTGAACCAAGACAATGGTGAATCAGAATTAGGAAACAGTTCCCACAAATGCTTCTACTATCACAAAAGACTCAAACAGGTCTGATATTTGATAACTGAGATTACTTCATTTTATTCCTCTTTTATATCATTATTGATGCATAATGCATATCAACAACAAAATCATCATGGTCGTTCCTTTTATGTCAATAATGCAATTATTCATAATGTCTTATTCATTATGTATGTATTCATTAAATAATAAACGTCATCAGGTTTAACATTGGTTTATAAAAAAATCAATACATTCGTTTACATTGTACATTACACGGACTGGTGTTAATTGATTTATTTTCTTTTTAAATTATGCAGATGTACGGTTATGACTTAGTCTCGGCCATTCTCGAGAGAGACGAGAAGAAAGCCAAGATGCTCATAGAAAAGGGAGCTGATATGGCGTTCCCCGAGGTAAGGACTCAAATAAAGGGATCTTTGTCTTCCGGATCTGCTTTTCCATCATCATTATCATCATCGTCATCATCATCATCATCATCATCATCATCAGAGCGAGACTCGTGGTCATACGATTTCAAGGTCACACCAAAAGGTCAATTTTACCGTGATGGTGTTATGTCCCTTGGTGAATTTTGACGAAGATTTGCTTTTGCAGAAATGCCAACCAAAATGAAATTAAGTTTATATAAATTCAAGGCCAAGGTCATTCAGAGAGATCAAACCTCACCATGGTGGAATGTCGTTAACCCCACAAGTAGTCAATGTGACCTTGCCACCAAGTCCTTAATCAAAAAGACATCTTTGATTAACAAATTGGAATAGGTCATGTGGCTGCTGAGACCGATGTTTTTTTTATTTATTCATTTTTTTTTATTTTTTTTTTATTTATTTTTTTTTTGCTTCCTTCTCTCATGAAATTCATTGCTAAACATGTTAACCATCTTATTTGAAATATTGTTGAACATTTATTTCCGTTGATATTAAATTTCGTGGCATCTGTAATAAAGTAAATTTCAATGGTACATATCTTCGTGTAATCAAGATCTGGAATTCGTGAGGTCCATGAAATGGGCAGTTTTAGTGGGGATTAATTTTCGTGGATATTGCTGTCCACGAAATCGACAAATATTAGTTCCCAACGAAAATAAATTATTCTGCAGTAATAGTTTTCAGTATATTTGCTGTTAAACATTATCATTTGCTCGTTGTCATTCAGAACATTCGGAAAAAAATATAATAAATTAAAGGTAATAGGATACAGGGCATTTTTAACACATGTGTGTTTCTGTTACAGCGAGGCGATATGGCGATTCACCTGGCCGCCAGGTATGGCCTGCTTAGGGTCATTAGATACCTACTGAGGGGCGGGGATGACGTCAACAGACCCAATGAGGTAATAAATATCACGGTACTGAATGCATGGATCATTCGTAGCGCACATGATATGATATAGTATAACTTGTTGTAGCAGCAAAAGCAGGTATAGTAGAAGTGGTACAGTGCGGCTCGCGTTCAAGTTGGCATTTTTAGCGTGTAACGTGCGTTCCGTGTCCGTGTAATGTGCGTGTAACGTGCGTGCGTGTACCGTGTAACCGTGTAACATTCTCAACGTGTGGTCCGTGTAGCATCGTTTATATCGTGTGTAACGTGTTAAACTGTAACATGTCACGGTGTAAAATCATTTGGCTTATTGTACTAGAACCCTGATGGAAATGAGTCTTGATCGAGGTAAAAACCACATATTATCATGTGTGTTTGAGTCCTGCTTTATGCATGAAAAAAACAACTGCTTACATGTGCATCTGGTGTGAAATGATACAACTTATGCTGTTGGATATACCATATTTCATAATGCACATTGCTTCAACTTTATATAAATTAATAATAAAATACGACTTATCAATTTCCTAGGTCTCCTCAGTCCTCACGAATATTATAACCACTATTTATTCCGTTTACAGGTAAAATGTAACTCAAAATTTGCTGGATCGGAATTTATACTCTATCGTGCTGGTGGCACATTGTGTCGTTTAGCAGGGACTTCCTGTGTATTCCAGTTTGACACGATACACAACCTATGCACAGGAAATATTTAATTTTGACACCCAAGACCAAGAGTACATTTGAGGAAGTCAGACTGGGTAGCTGGACTCGGGTTATACTTAAATCGTCACCTTGGCCTGGTACATGTAACTTAACGTTGGACGACTTATGTGTAATTCTCTCTCTCCGCCATCTCTCTCTCTCTCTCTCTCTCTCTCATTAGCCTAGATGTGATATATATACAATGAATTTAAAACTTCAACTATCATGCTCATTATTAACTAATTAGATTTAATTTTCACGTTATAACCGCAACGAATACATCCAAGACTTAAACCTTTCATCTACCTAAGGAAGCACTCGATAGGATAAACTTATTTAAATGAATTGCGTTTTTAAATTGATTCGGCTTTCATCTATCTAAGGAAAAACTCAATAAGATGAACTTATTGATCGATTGCGTTTTTTGAATTTATTCGATAAACTGATAGGAAATTAGGAATTAATTGCCGAAAGCATAACTTTAAATACTCGCTTTTCCATACATGTCCTGGTGATGGTACAGGTAATTATAAAGATAAAATGGGCTTCACTCCTAAAACTATTGAATGTTTTATCCGTCTTTTGAAAATCATTTCGGGTTGATTGTTTTGTCTGTCTTCCAATAATGAGTAATCATACATTGTATACACAGATTCGTAATCGTCAATTCTATTCGTTTTCTTATTAAAAGAATTAGAAAAAAAGATTGATAAGTGTCTATGGACGAAAACAACTACAGCTAGTATATGTGGCTAAAATTATAGATTACCAACAAAACGATACGATTTTTTTTAATTCTGTGTTCATATTTGTTTCGGTAAATGGCCAGATCGGTAATTAATTAAATTAAAAGGTAACTCCTTTGATGTTTCATTTATTGATTATATATGGAATTTTGTTCCCAAACTTTAATGATAGTGTGAAAAATAGATCATACGCATTGAATGGAGTATGCATTCATACATTGTACATGAACGTGATCATATAAGAATAAAAAAGTAATCATTTCTTTCAGATCTTCGACGTAACTAAAAGAACAAACATGAAATATAAAGTTTAGTAGCAATTACATGTAGTTATTATAAATCTAAAACGAGAATTTAATACGATCGCTTGTCTCTTGATTCCTTCTTTAGTTCTCTTATTAACTAATGACGCATAGAGAAGTAGTATATGGACGAAAACAACCGAGTTGACCGAATAAGCCGGCAGCGTTTTCATCGTGCATCGTTCGTATCGTGTGGACCGTGTATCGTGTATATGAACCAAACGTGTAACGTACGTGCACTGTGTAACGTGCGTGTTACGTGCGTTCCGTGTCCGTGTAACGTGCGTGTAACGTGCGTTCCGTGTGCCAACTTGAACGCGAGCCGCACTGTAGTGAAAGTAGTTGTAAAAGAATCAATAAAAGTATTTAAAAGTAGTAGGGACAACGGTATAGCAGTAGAAGTAGCAGTAGTTGTGGAAGAAGCTGTAGAAATAGTAGTAATAGTAGCGGCAAAAGTAGCTGCAGAAGTAGTAGCCGTAGTAGTTGAAGCAGCAAAAGAACAAGTTTTATTTGGCAGCATTAGTTGTTGTATATGTATGGCAACAGATGTAGTAGTAATAGTTGTGGCAGCAGGTTATTACTGAAGTTGTTGGTGTTTCTGTAGGGTATCAAAATCAATGGTGTAGCTTATTAGTAATTTCTAAAAAAATATGTGTGTGCATAAGTTTGTGACAGCCGTTATGCATATCCGCAAAAGGAGTCTCGTGTTTTAGACTCTGTTTAACTTTGGTTACATTGAACTATAGCAATTGAATGTGTTTATGTATGTGGTAATTTTTTTGCATAAAATTCTATATTAATTGAAAATGAGCTTTTACTATTTAAGGTAATCCATCTATCTTAATTATAAATCTTGTCCTTCAGATGCTTAAAAAAACATAAATTTAAATACATGCATCCTCTGACTTAGATAATAAGTTATTTTGCTCTAACTCTATAAAGGCGTGGATTTACTATAAAATTCCTAAAATCACTTGATGGATCATGGTCATAATTTAATGATGGATGGGCTACCTTAAGCATTTTTTTCTTTCTTTCTACACTCCACTCCACTCAATCGTGAAACTTAAACTGTTGTGACCCAACGCTAGATAGTACATAAGGAAGGTGTAAAAAATAAACATCTATGTAATAGGTTGGAGACTATTTGAACAAGACATGTGCAAAAAATCATACAATGATATCGACCGAATGTTGATATACGAGCGTTATTTCATTTGGTGCAAGGGTGTTGGGTTTCGATATTTATTGAAGATAACGATAATACACGCAGACTGTCTGTTTAAGCAACACACTGCTGATAGTTCAATCACCTATTGTATGTACTACTTAAACAGGCGTCCATCGAAAGAAGTAATTTCTATAACATTTAAGTTAAATAGATAATAAAAGAATATCTTAAAACAAAAACTCATGACAATGAAAATATGCATGTAAACAGGTAAATACTGATAACGGAATACATATCCAAATGATTATAAATATTTCGAACTTATTTGTTGACGCGTTACAGATAGAAGTTGGTACCATCCAGAAAGAACCATTCATTTTGTTTAATTTAAACTAAAACTTAAAATCTATTTTACGTCAACTAGGAAACAAGTTCTTACACCTTGACAATCCCTCGACAGTTCCTGAGTTGGTCTAGTGTTTTTCGCATGGGAAGGTCATTAAAATCCTTACTCCAAACGGGGTTCGAATCCACAACCTTTGGGTCCGCAGTCGGGTATGTTACCACTAGACCATGGCGCCTGTTATTCTGTTAAAAATGCATGTAATGAGTATATCTTTTTCTGCTTGACATCGATTAACACCATACTTTATGTGGGCGCAGCATGGAAGTCTTTATTGTATATTGCACGTGCGTGCGCAATGTTCATTAACCATTGATATGGAGTTACCTGCTTGAAGCGAAGATTGTCTGACATGGCATTCCAATTCGCAATTTAAGTACCGATTCAATTCATGAACCGTCAAGAGGGATTAATATGAATTAGTACATTTGAACCTGTGTTAGCGGCCACCTCTATCAAGCGGTCGATCTGCATTTAACGATCAGGTTTAATTGAACCAAACCGGCATTTTGTTATTTAACCTTTACCGACCACCTCTGTTAAGAATGTCATATTCTCTTGTTCCCTTGGCTGACCGTTAAAGACAGGTTTTATTTCCTAATCGACACAAAAGAAATAAATTTTAATTTTATATTTTCCAGAATAATAACACAGCGCTGCACTACGCTAGCCGAGATGGCCGAGAAGATATAGTTAAATATCTGATAAATCATGGAGCAGACATCAACCGACAAAACAAGGTAAAACAAGCTATAAACACATAAGTCAACTATGATGTTTTGTTTTTCAATTGACTGACTGTTATGTTTTTACGTATATTCAATAATATTTTAGTCACTGAGGGATTTTGTTAAGTAGTTTGTTGGGTTTAACGTCTCACCAACAATATTTCATCATTTGGAGGCAATGTCTACTTGAAACGGACATTATGCTGCTATACTGTAGCAACGCAGCGTAGATATGCGGCATGATACCATGCCCACTCACATTGACCTGACACCGGGCCAACCAGTCCTGGAACTACCTAGCTTAGTACTAACCTGGGAGCTACCAGTGCCATTTTAACGACTTTGGTATGACGCGGTCGGGGATCGAACCCACAACATTCCACTCACGAGAACCACAGTGGATAACCGCGTAGCATTGTAAACTATTATTATTATTACTACTACTACTACTACTACTATTTATTGTCACATCTCATCGATAATCTATTTTTTTTATTATTTTCATTTATATTATGATTAATAGTAATAAAAAAACATCTACATTTTGCGTAACATATGAGTGATTTTCCCAAACAGGACGGTAATACGGCCTTACATTTCTGTGTCGGTGTGCAGCCTATGGACGTCATCGAGAGATTTGTTAATCTGGGCATGGACGTCAACATCCAGAACAACGTTGGTGCCCCGTCTATCTGTCTGTTTGCTTGTCTGTGTGTCCGTCTTTCTAGGCTAGACGTCCGTCCCGCCTGTCTATTTTCTTTCTATCTGTCCGTCTTTATTTTCCCCCATTTCCTCAGCATTACCTAAAATATATGGTTAAATGAGGTTTAATTGGTTATATTTATGGTGCGTTTTGATTTCTTTCAAAATACAGAATTAGTTAATCTGAAGATCATTAAACTAAACCCACGCGTTAGTGTCTACACGTTCCTTCACGGTGTTTAAAAAAATCGATAAGCATTGACTTAGCATTTTGTCAAAATGCCAGTTGATTGTATACATTTGTACAAAAGCTTGAAACTTTGTTTACCAATGTTACATGATTGTATTCCCATATAAAGAGAAAATAATTATTTAGAGGTAAACAGATTTGTTAATTGAAGGCACGTAACATCTCGGTTTAATTGTGAGCGGGTTTAAGTTTGAACTTCGATTGAGAAACAAGTTCTTACAACTTATACAAATCCCTCCAGACGGTTTCAAGGTTGGACCAGTACTTGGCGCCTTGGAGGGTCATGAAAAAAAAAATCTTGCCCTAAAGGGGTTCGAACTTTGAGCCCATAACCTTCGGATCCGCCAGGAATATCTTATCACTGAACCACGGCGATCTTTAAGAAGTTACATTCACGTCAGTTCTTAACAAAGGGAGTGGACATTGACCACATATGTCATCATCCACGCCATCCATCGAGAGGGATAAATCCCTGTAATATGAGATAATTTCTTTCACAATAAATGCATCGGTATATTTCTACCCACAGAACGGTGACACGCCACTCCACGTGGCTGTGAGCTACTCACGTGAAGAATCTGTCGAGGCCCTACTGATGAGTAACGCCGACGCGTCCATCACCAACCATGTAAGTGGTCAACCGACTATTTTAAAGATGCATTAATCAATCAATCAATCAATCAAGCAAGCAAGCAAGCAGGCAATCAACCAATCAATAAGTCAGTCAGTCAGTCAACAGAAAAAAGGTGCATTCAAAAAAAGATTATTTTGTGTCTGAATCGAAATATTATTTGCATAGTTAGTCCAGGAATCACATATTCAATCAATAGATCAATCAATAACGAAATTATTAGTCAGTCAATCAACTGATCAATCATTTTGTCAATAATTCTACATTCAGTCCACCTCGATATTGTGCTCTATCTAAATCACAGATAGGAATATTTATTTTATGCTAAGTGATGAAATACTGTGTTCTATCAGTGAGATAAAATCCATATTCCACAGTGTGAGTGATATAAATCAACCGTACTACTTTTTCTTTTTTACTTAAACGGGGTACGTAAATGGGAATGCAGCAGCAGTTAGCACATGAAAAATGAAAAAAAAAGTGTTTATTTTGAACTCTGAATCTATAAATGCTTGCATCGGCTATAAAATTCCCACAGTCACTTGATTGCCCATGATCACAATTTAATGATGGATAGATATCTTTAAGGATAAAATTGAGATTTCACGTGGAGGACAAAGTTTTGAATGCCAAATAAAATATGATAGTTACATATATTGCAGATATATAGATACCTCAGATCAGTTTTTATTTGTATATTTTGATAATATACAAAGCTATTGATTACTTTAACAGTTCCATGTGACACTCGTTTCAAATAATAGATGAAGACCTATTTATGATCATTACTTTATTTATTGAGGTGTAATGATAGCTGTGTAAAAGGTCGTGGCGGAAAAAATTTAAAAAAAAAAGCCCAAAACTTCAAGTAATATCTACAAAGGATCGATCCGATGGTACGATATCTAGACCTGTTTCTGCATTTTGGCTTTACCGAACATGTCACCTGCCTCGCCTCTAATGTCTTCATGTGCACAAGTGAGCGTCCGCTTCATAAAATTAGCCGCGGATCCTTTTGGAAAATCTATAATACCTCAGAAAAAAATAGTTTTCAATTTCCCTCAACCGCAGTTCATAGATATTAAGGGGCTGACAGTGAATTTGAACGAATGAATCGACCAATTATTTCTTTAACAGTGCCTGGGTCAATAGTTGATATTTAAAACTTCCTCTTTCACGGACAACTGTATATATAGGCTAATAAATCATAGTGTTTTACGAGTAACTACACATGTAAAGGTGAATTTATACACTTGTTGGATCCTTTATAATCATCCAGCGCCGACACTCTTATGTAAACACAGCAGGTATATACCGCATTGTGCCTTTCTTTGTTTGAATGATTACATTTAGAATAAGTAAATTTCTTATAAAAGTTATCGATTAGTATGAATCACATACATTTCTCGTTTTTGAACTAGAGAAAGTCACTTATTTACAAAACAACAACAACAACAAACAAACAAACAAAAAAGACGCAAGAGGTATATGTGATTATGTGATAACCGAAGTCTGGTTCCGAAATGTGAACAATTATAAAACAATATAAGTCTGAGTTTTTCATTAGTTTATTTGTACTAAATGAAGTTAGTCAGTCAGTTACCACGAATGCACCAACAAATGCACGCTCGAACACATACTGGTGTCATTAACATCCTTACCATTAACATTAATACGCAATATGAAATGCACTTGGCATAAATAGGGTATAACTCACCTATTAATATAATCATTTTTTAACGAAAGAAAGATTAAAAACTGGTATTTGATTTTTTTAATTAGATAGTATCAATTACATGAACAGAACAGAATATGTTTCCTAGGATATCGCTTTGTGTCAGAGTTCAAATGCGCGTGTGTTCTTGCGTCCAAGTGTGCATGTGAATTTGTTTATGCCTATTTACTATACGTATGTCGAGAATAGACAGCGGCAATTGGACACCTTGATGATGTAACGATTTTTTCCAGTTCAATAAGAGACCAGATCAACTGGCCAAAGTCCCGTCAATAGGGGAGCAGATTCGAACTTTTAACCTTATGGCAAAGTTCATGGATTCAGGGTATGTATGTCTTCCTCGCCTTTTTTTCTCTTCCATCATCATCGCCATCATCATCGCCATCATCATCAAACATAACAAGCCATTAAGGTAATTCACTCATCATTAAATTATAATCATGGTGATCGGCCTTCAAGTGCTTAAAAAGACTTAAGTGCAGATGCAAGCAATCAATGATGGAGTTACAGGCTCTTTTGCTCAATGTCTTTTAAGGTTTACAATGACTCTAAAATATCCACGACCGCTTGATGGACCATAATCACAATTTAATGATGGATGGACTACCTTAATATACTGTGCATTTAAAGAAAAAATGTAAAGACATTATCTCTGAAGGTGATTAGGTGATTTAATATATAGTTTATTGTCTATGCTATATTTATAATCGACCGAAACGTTCATATGGGGATATTCCATGGAAAGATGAATGAGCGACATTTTCACTCAAAAAAATGGGGGTGAGCAAAAAGTACTCCAAGACACTGAATGCTTACATCTGCACCGAAATGTTTTTGAAGCACTTGAAGGACCATGATTATAATTTAATGAGAGTTGAATTACCGATATGACTTTTTTCATCTTATTAGCAGTGTACGTCAGAAGACAATATTTTTAACCTACATTTCGTTTTATCATTGTCCTTTTCATCGATGCAATGAGACATCAGATACAGATCTTGTAAGCATGCAATGTATTAGTAATCGTTTATATCTTAAATTCCATGATTTTTTTTTCGCAAGTAACGCGAAGCGGAGACGACTGCGATAAATTCATAAGATTTAAAACATACACGATAACATATTTACAGTTCGACACGTAAGCCATACAGATTTGCCTTCGATCCCGCATTTTGGAACCGCCTCCCATTAGATTGACAGTATACGTGATGCTTTGAGTAAGGTTCAGGGTCAGTATCACTGGATACACATTTGATAAGGGACCATGCAAAACATGACATAATCAATTACTGCCGCAACAAGCTCCGCCCATAATGCTTTTTATATCTCAAAGGCACCGTACACTCATATTTTCTCAATATACAAGCATTTCATTGGGCGCTTAAGGAGGAGAAATTGTTAAGGCATTTAGAATTTATCTTGCACTTGGCTACTCTGTGGGAATCTGCGATTCTCTTCTAAAATCACCTCTGATTTTAGAAGGCAAGTTAACGAAATAACACGACTGTCAAAGGATTGCATATCATTGATATTATATACTTAAACATTCATTTCCATATTTCCGTGTGTCACTTTTTCAGATTTATCAGATCTCACGGGACAAAAATATCGCATACAGATGTCGAAAATCCAAAGATTATTGACAGAGTCGACGTGACATTAGAGAAAATCGACCTTCCATCAGATTTTCCCACTACGTTCTACTGCAGACGAGAATTTTCCGAAAACACCACCGTAAAATTTACGAAAGATACCGACCAAGAGATCGTAAGTGACGTGTTTATTTTCCGGGTCCGGGACGTATACCGGGATCTCCAAACAAAGCTCTCTCTTCCAATATATACAATACCTACCGACCGGGAACAGTTATTTGTGAGATTCATACAAGGCAATGGAGGCAAAAACATTGTGAAAGAAATTGTTGAAGTCGATGGGGTAAGCTTTCTTTGATAACTTTTGATTACATGTAACTCTCCAACTTTTTTTTTCAACTTAGATATGATGACGTAATGAGTATTTTAACGATTTTCATTGGTAGATATTCCTATATGGCATTTTGGCAGTACTATATCTGTCCTATACCTATTATCAAGTAGATATATCTCCAACCAAACCAAACCAAACCAAAACAGCATAATTTGGCAAACTTGTCTTCAAAATGTTTCAATATTTCATGATTATGTATCAAATATAGAATCCTCAGTGCATAATCGATACGTTCCTTGTACCGGAAACAACGATCGCTATGGTTCTGGTGGTAGAGCCAAAAGCGGAAGTTGCTGAAATCAATGACGAGGCACAAGTGCTCAGCTCAGACGTCACACCCGATTTTGAAATGGACATCCCTGAAGGCGCATTTGAAAAAGACACAGTGATAAGCATGAAGGTAAAGTTCTACTTCATTTCTTATCTCTGCTCGTTGAATATGAAATCAAGATACGAGTAAGCAATGTTCTGTCGATAATAGTCATAAATATAACCATATTAACCTAATTATTCTGGCTTATCAATACACTTAATGACATCAAATGTGTGTTCCCATGTCAAGATACTTCACAATATATCTCAAACTTTAGAGTTGAGTATCAATTTAAACCAAAGATTTAGAAACAAGATCTCTGATTGAGTAACTACGTAAATAAATAAACAAGCAAAAACTACCACAGGTGTTCGACGTGGTTGAAGAAATGGCCAAAGAAGAAGAAGAAGAGCCACAGACAAATACTGAAGCCTTAAATGATAAAACAGAAGTAAACATAGAGGGAGACGTCCTTCAACACACCGCCAGTAGTTTGACTGCACCAAGTAATGGAGCTGAAGAAAGAAGTTGTTCTGAAAGTGATTTACCCGAAACAAAAAGTCTAGAGGAAAGCTACAGGGACCAGCAAAAAGATTCAAACAGTCTGTCAGATAAGAACTCGGACGAGGGGGAAATTACTAAGAAATCGAAGAAGCGAAAGAGGAAACGGGATGTTTTACTCTCTGACGTTTACGAAATAAACATTTCCGGACATCAGCCGAAGAAAAGCATCAAAATACAGATGCCATTAAACAATCAAATCGAATCCTCAGGTGAAATTCAGATGATCCGGGTTGATGATTTATCGGATGGTAAAGAGAAAGCGGTAACAGCAGAGGCAACAATTCAAAACAACAATGTAGTTTTTGAAACATCTCACTTCTGCTTGTAAGTTTTACAAAACAACAAGTCTTTCTTTTATATTTGGAATTCAATATAATCTTATAGGATTATTCTTTCAATATTTATTATTTCCTTGCCATTCTAAGCAGCTTAGCTAACATGAGAACAATGTGTTTGTAGATCACCCTGTGTTCGTCGTCAGCAATTTTCTTTAAGTAACAGATCCTCTAGCTTTTTAATTGTTCCTCTTTAAAACCATATTTCGTATTTCATTTTTTCACACTTTGCCACATCATAACCCTCTACATAAAAACAAAATTGATATCAAAGAAAATGAGGCTCCAGATAAAGTCATCAATCTAATTGTTCCGTTATAACATATAGCTAATCCTATCTTCTGCGGTCAGTCAAAGCGACAGTAGAAAGTGGCCGCTAATTAGAGGTGACCGCTAAATCAAGGTTAAACATATACCAAAAAAAAATGCTTGTTTTGGTTATATCAAAATTTACCGTTAAGTACAGGTTGACCGCTTAATACAGGTAGTCACTAATACAAGTTCAGCTGTATACACATTATAGATACGCATTTTTTCGAACGTAATGAATTTTGCACTTGATACGGCATACTTTCTCTTCCATAAGTTGGGTGGCTGCACCCAAGCCACGATGCGATAAAGACATGGAGAAGATCTATCAGACAATTTTGAACTCGAAGGAGAGGAAGCAAAAAGCGAGATTTTTCGCTATGATTCGTCCCATTGAAGGTCAGGATGATTCCTTCGTGCTGATAGTTGAATGTATCAGGGCCAAAAGCAGTAGCAAGCGACGAAAGAGATTGGAAGAAAGAGGGTTTATCAAACAGAAACCAAAGCACTCAGAGAAGATATTACTGACTCCAAGCCAAGAGTTTTCTATTGCACTGGATGTACGTACTGAACATTGATCTGTTTATTTCTTCTTCTACGATTTTACTTTTGTTAGTTCTATCTATTTACCCCTTTCAAATAGACAGATTTGTATAACGAATCATTACTGATCGCAAACATTCGTAAATAACTCGCTGTTTACCGTAGCTAAATCGTCTTAACTCGCAGACACTCGTAAGGATCCGTGAAAAGAGTCACACCTTTTTGAGATTTCAAAAACGTTCTTACGGTTGTCAGCAGATGAGTTTTCCCGCGAATAAATCAGTATCGTTAACCGGTTGCAACAACACGTTACTCTTCGTAAACTGCTAGCAAAAATCCGTAATTGACTTGTTACCATTTGCTTTACGATTTGTTTCACAATAAGTTAACGTAATGTTTAAGGATTATAGCGTGTGCTTAAGTTTTGTTAACAATTTAATTCAGGTCGCGTTACTTTTGCTTTACGGATTGTTGCGAGTTTTTACGAGCACTTCACGGGTGGTAACGAATACTTTACGAATAAATACGTATAATTTGCGATTTGGAAAGGTATAAAAGTTGCACTTCTTTTTCCTTGCAATCTGATGCTCTCATTTTGCCCAATTATGATACATTATGTCATACATATGTGCAAAAAAACAAACAACAGCAAACAAAC
This sequence comes from Solen grandis, assembly GCA_021229015.1. NCBI lineage: Eukaryota > Metazoa > Mollusca > Bivalvia > Adapedonta > Solenidae > Solen > Solen grandis. The sequence continues at coordinate 47,127,325 of CM037780.1, read as the reverse complement.
AAACGTAAGGACTCGTAAATACGCATAACGGAATAGAACGTAATAGGTCGTAACTAATACAAAAAAGCATCGATGAATCATAATATTCTCGTAACAGCCGTAAAAAGCTCGTAAAAGGCCGTAAACCTTAATAATTCGTTCAGTTTTGCCGAAAGTAAATCACAACAACTCGTTAATCACTCCTTAAAGGCTCATTAGGTTTCAAATTAATATAATTTCATTAAAAAAAAAAGAAATACCCTCGCCGAATCACAGTTTGTTTATCTGCTACGTCATCAATTTATGCACTCGTGATTCGTTAACGGAGACATACGGAAGGTCCTATATGAAACGTTAGGAAATTGAATAAAATATGCAGAATATGCAAATTAGGAATCTTTGTAAACAATTGAATGAGCTTAAGTAAAACATTCTTTCTTATTTATGCATTGTAGTATAAATGTTGCCGAGTATGAGCAGATTGCATCTCTTAACAAATCTGTAGCAAACACTTAGATTTTCTGAAGAATATATACTGCTTATGGAAGAATAATGGGCCTTTAAATATCCCAGATCTCCAGGATTCGTGTACTTCTACGACTTTGAGTGATACGAAGATTTAAAAAAAAAATCATGTATATGGATTTTTGCAATATAAAATTCATATTCATTCTTAAAGTTAAGATATGGCTTTATTTTTTTAGTAACGAATAAATGTTTTATTCATTTGCCTCATAGAGTACTATATTAACTTCATAAAGCATTTGCCCTATTCTGTCCCTTTTTATTACTTCCCGTCAAATGTCCTGTTTAGGGTGATGCAAAGTTTGACAACAGATCCGGCGAGACGGGAACCAGGAAGTTGGTGTTCTCTCCCCACAGGGCCAGTTACCAGCCGTTCCAAATACGCCTCGTCCCTCTCTACAAAACAGGCCGGGCGAAGGTACATATATACTCCGTCAATACAGACAACCAGAATGGCGAGGAAAGAGAGGAAGTGACGAAGCTCAAAATCAAGGTAAAATAATTAGCTTACTGTCTAATATGTCTGATACTGTATAATTATAAGGACTGTTCAACTGTACGCTCTGAAAATGTTGAACCCTCTTAAACGGACCAAAACGCCACTTTGTTGGTTGGTTGCAATTCAAGCAGTGATAAGTTTATCAAAATAACACTCAATCTCTCTTACTAGTCTACATTAACTTAAAATTTAAATAAAAATGCAGATAATTTCTTAATTTTTTTTAATGTCACAGTATGATTTAAAAAAAAATGTTTTTCTATGCTTGACAATACAGTGATTCAATCCGACCACCGACGGATAAGGCCGAGTAGTTACGATTGACAGTGATTGTTAGTTGGCGGAAGTCAAGGGACTGAATTCCGCATTATTATTCGGTATTATTGCAAGTGCCAATAAACCAAAATGCTGTCGACTCTGATTGATTTTGAATGTAGTAGAATGTTAGCCATTAGCCATTTTAAGAAAGCAAAACCAAGCAAAACAAAGATACTTGTTTGAAAAGGTACGTTTCAATTGAAAGTATATAACCTACTTTTATTTGTGAGTATACAGTGATATTCCCGGATGTCCAGCAAGCAAAGAAAAAAAAATTCAAATAAAGTTAACTTACATACGAAATGATGATAAACATACATTACATAACACATCTAATAACTAAGATTACGTTACATAAAATGTAATGCAACATCTTTTATCTTTTGTATCACATTAATGTTAGACTGTGTCGAAAGACCTGTTTTACTTCAATTATGATTATTGATTTTGTGTAATTTTAAATATGATAACAAACCCAAATCACCATGATTACATCTCGTCTTTTTCTAGTTACAACTTCCACCGGAAGAGGACCCCTTCGGTCCCGAGGTAGAAGAAGCGTTTAACGTTCAGTGTACGCTAGACGCCGCCCCGACAGAGACCACTCCCGACACTGATGCTGAGAGCGAGCCCGATTCTGATAATGAATCTGTGTACACTGAATCTGTTGTTTCATTTAGAACAGACCTGAACTTCCCGAGAAACCTTCCGGCGAGACCAGCAGATAAACGTGAAGGTAAGTCACTGCTCCACGCAAACTCCAAACCTCCACACAGTGATTTCTTTTGCAAGCAAAAAAAAATAAAAATTCTACAACTGTAAGGGGAGGTAACTACTGTGTGGAGTTTGGCAAACTTCACGCAGTAGTTACTTCCCATTACACTTCATTGCTTGTTAGCGTGCAAGGGAGATAGATCACTGTGTAGTGTTTGTCTATATTCCCGCAACAGTTTCTCCCACTACCTTTTAAATTTTGAGATTTTTTTTAATATTCACTTAGTTTTATTTCATTTAAATATCATTTAAAATTATGACATATGTGAATAATAAAAACAAATAAGTATACAGCCAAACATGTTTTAAGCGGCCAGTCAGTGGAATAGCAGAAAATGACGATATACGGCGGCCACTTCTTCTCTTTTTTTTATTATTATAATCATCGTTATTTTTATTATTATATAAGTGCATGAATATTCAATACATTATTTACATTATCGTTCATGTCATTCTGATTTTTATTACAGAGGCAAAGTACAGGGCTCCAGAATCTGTGAAAATCGACCTTGGGGATATACAATATTCTTAGTCACCAATATTCTTTTTCACGTGACCACAGTACCTTAACACAGTCGGATCAGGTCCCGTGAACTTATTAAAACACAGTAAGACAGCTAGCAATGAGCAAAAGGCCCGGCAGAAGCTGGCATGTGTCACGAAAAATCTCCAAAATTGCCATTTGTGAGAAAATCAGGCATTGCGTATTGAACTAGAAATATAGTATATTTACAATCATGATTGGGCATTTTACACAAAAATAAAGAAGAAGCAGTGGGCATATTCGACTGGGACTTGCCGTTAAGAACGAAAAGTGGGCGGGGTTAGAAGCGCGAAGAAAAAGGTTACTCAACGAAAAATGCCCAGTCGAATAGATATTTGCATTGATGTCGCTTATATCAATAAATATTTTACAAAGATGTTGTTAAAAACATACAAATGTGAATAAGGATTTCTTTCACCATGTCCATCGCGCGATGTATTAGTTTTTGCTTGTTTGTTTGTTGTTGTTTTTTTGTTGTTGTTTTTTTTTTTTGTCGCAGGGAATCCAACTTATCATGCTAAATGATAAAACTGGCCATGCATGACATTTATTTCAAAACACGTGGCATTATTCTATTTTTATCTCATAATCTCTATACAGAAAGTTTTCAAGTTCTGCTTGAACGGAGGATGCTAAATTGTTTTAATTCAGAACTTAATGGATTCTGCTAAGCGAAAATATACGATAAGTTGTTTGAATAGTATATATCCTTTTTAAAAATCGTTTATGTGTACTAGTTTTTAATCTTGAAAATTATTAAGAAATTATTAACGGAGAATTTTCTTCGTTGAGTAAGTGCTTAACGCACTGACGTCACAATCTTACCAAATTAAGTAACGAAAAAAAGTTATTCAACAAAACCCCCAGTCGGATACGCCCAGTATCTGCATTCCATCTGCATACAGTAGGATCTTGAAATACAGTTGAACTTCGAGAAGTCAAAGTTGAATGAACTAAACCTAAAAAGTTCGAGACATCGGGACTTCGACTTATGTATGGGGCTATATCCATGGTCAAACTGTCAAGTTTTTTAACTCTAGCTAAGGCTTCGTTATATCAACGTTCAGTCGTAAACGCAATTTTATACCTAAGTACATGTACATTGTATATACAAAATCATTACAACACGGAGTCTATGTCGAGATCGTTTGTTTACAAACTTACGACACACTGATACGTGCACATACGTCATTAAAACAGTCACATGCATCACTTGTATATAAATCAGATATGCAAGTGCATTGTATATGGTTGAATATCGGTGTTAATTTCTGTTATATAAAACATAGTGCTGTTTGAATCTCTTACACCATGTTTTCAGGAGGTTGAGCAGTTAAACGAGATAATGTATATAGATGTTAAAACAACATTTTAAACTATCTGTAAACATAGTAACATATGTATATCAATGACAGCATGATACACTGTGCATGCATTGTTGTTGTTTGTTGTTGTTACAGACTAGATATTCAAATCAAGTTCACTATTAACGATGATTGAAAATTAGCAATAACATATCATGATATATATTACAACAACATGATATTCAAATTCATTTTAAATCACGGAATATCAGCTTGAGATAAATGGACTATTATTACACGGTACATCAGCGCCGTGAATTTAAAGATGGTTTTAGATGTTTGCAGTACAGGGGAACATGTGACCTATTGCTTCCCGCATTGTCACAGAAGTGGAATGCTGAATAGTGGAACCAATATGCAAATCAAGTTTTTTCGCCCAACATATATACTGGCCAGCTTGCAGTTTTGATTCATGTAATCAGAGACGTATAATTCAGAGATTGGCAGCTTTCTGAAATAACGTGCTTTATCGCGTGCCTCGAGGGTTAACGAGAGCGTGCCGTCCTGTCACGCGAGTACAGGACATTTCGGTGGGGTTTGGGAGAATCTTACAGAACAGCAATTTAATTCCAAATACTTTTAGTAAATCTACTGATTTTAGCTAAAGTGAGATGAAATGAAGGACGGATACATGATTAGAGTACTATTTTTAGTTTAAATATAATTAAGAAAGACAGGTGCATAATTGGTGCGATATGACTAAGCGCGGAACGAATAAACGTCGACTTAACGTACATGCAGGATTAACTCTTGATTTTTGCCGGTTATGGTCTTCTTGTTCGTTTAACTGATGTTGGAAAACATGTAAAAAGGATTACCTTAATTGCATCTTGCCAAACCAAAAGTAAGCATGATTCCATTTCTGAGTGATGTCCGGTGAAAACAACGACACCAGCACAACCGTACTTCTATTGCACTCCGTCACATATTTAAGTACACAACACCTTTCCGTTTACGCCGTGATATTTTACTGCCTTAGCAGCATTTATTTTTACTTGTTAGATATGTATCTAATACATCCTTTTAAAAATAAATTTCGTAGTTGGTACCTTTATACAACGTGACTAAACTTCATACGAAATATATTTTCGTATTTTGGGGGATGTTATAGATGAAAACTAGTATTATTCTATTGATTCATTTCTAAATAAGAAATGATTATTTTGACACTATGTCTGACATCATTCCTACGGTTAAGCTGAATTTGCTTCGTCGAAACATTTTGATACATAATCCGCTTATTAACTTACACAACATAAATAAGATAGTGTTAATCTACTACTTAAATGTTCAATATAATTATGTTTAATAGAAATGAACAAATGTCCACAAAGAATAACAACAGAATTACTGTTGTGTTGAATGTTTTTCAACAACATGTACAACTTGTTTATACCTACATGGAAAACCCCATGGAAAACCCCATTTATGTGAGTTCCGGATATCCCCTATAGAGACCCCTTTCCAAACTGGAACAGAACAGAACAAAAGTTTATTGATTGTCACAAACATACATAGCTCATTGACATGAACATACTATTCAATATGTATGCACAATAACACCGAATAATAAATCGATGTTACAAACAAGATTATCTCATTTTTTTCAGTGATTATATTTTGATAAAGAAATGCAAAATAACTGATTTTATACTTTTAGATAACAATCATAAGTATTAAACTTGATTAATTTATCTTGTGCGAAAAGCTTTTATGCAATAAAAAACTAAATTTTACAAGTATTACCATTTATTGGAGAACTATTCATGTCTAAAATGTATTAATGTACAGCAGATATTATTGAATTATTTTTAAAAAAAATCAATAAGCATTTTGTTATTATCGTATTTTGAATGTTCCGATGAAATCGTAATATGAACTCATATAAATATAGTAGTTATACAAAGCGTGATTACATATTAACTTATTTTCAATATGTTTAGTATAAGATGATATTTGTGTAAATATTAAGTAGCACCTAGTAACTGTAAATAACTTTAGCGTGTTAATTTAGGGAACTTTTGATGTTATATATGGATCTTTTTATAGTAGCATAAACAAAATGTTTAATAAATACATATTATTTTATTCTTTGTTTATTTTGCTTTTAATTATTCGTTCAATCTAATATAAGCAACCGAGAAAAGATTAATGACTACACGCCTTGTCACACTACCTCATAATATACGCCTTGTCATAAACGCCTTGTCACACAACCTCTGAATACACGCCTTGTCACACAACCTCTGAATACACGCCTTGTCACACAACCTCTTAATACACGCCTTGTCATAAACGCCTTGTCACACAACCTCTTAATACACGCCTTGTCACACTACCTCATAATATACGCCTTGTCATAAACGCCTTGTCACACAACCTCTGAATACACGCCTTGTCACACTACCTCTTAATACACGCCTTGAATACACGCATTGTCACACAACCTCTTAATACACGCCTTGTCACACTACCTCTTAATACACGCCTTGTCACACTACCTCTTAATACACGCCTTGTCACACTACCTCTTAATACACGCCTTGTCACACTACCTCTTAATACACGCCTTGTCACACTACCTCTTAATACACGCCTTGTCACACAACCTCTTAATACACGCCTTGTCACACAACCTCTTAATACACGCCTTGTCACACAACCTCTGAATACACGCCTTGTCACACTACCTCTGAATACACGCCTTGACATAAACGCCTTGTCACACAACCTCTTAATACACGCCTTGTCACACTACCTCTTAATACACGCCTTGTCACACAACCTCTTAATACACGCCTTGTCACACTACCTCTTAATACACGCCTTGTCACACTACTCTTAATACACGCCTTGTCACACTACCTCTTAATACACTCCTTGTCACACAACCTCTTAATACACGCCTTGTCACACTACCTCTTAATACACGCCTTGTCACACAACCTCTTAATACACGCCTTGTCACACAACCTCTTAATACACGCCTTGTCACACAACCTCTTAATACACGCCTTGTCACACAACCTCTTAATACACGCCTTGTCACACTACCTATGAATACACGCCTTGTCACACAACCTCTTTATACACGCCTTGTCACACTACCACAGCAACTAGCTCCGTCACATCCGCACATAGCTCCGCCACATCCACAACTAGCTCCGTCACATCTACAACTAGCTCCGTCACATCTACAACTAGCTCCGTCACATCCGCAACTAGCTCCGTCACATCCACAACTAGCTCAGTCACATCCACAACTAGCTCAGTCACATCCACAACTAGCTCCGTCACATCCACAACTAGCTCCGTCACATCTACAACTAGCTCCGTCACATCTACAACTAGCTCCGTCACATCCACAACTAGCTCCGTCACATCCACAACTAGCTCCGTCACATCCACAACTAGCTCAGTCACATCCACAACTAGCTCCGTCACATCCACAACTAGCTCCGTCACATCCACAACTAGCTCCGTCACATCCACAACTAGCTCCGCCACATCCGCAACTAGCTCCGTCACATCCGCAACTAGCTACGTCCATAATTTTCTGCACCAGTTAATTATGTTTTCTTTACATCAAGACCTTACACTTCATTTTATGCAATATAATTTTCAAATTTTGATCGAAACACAAGCATTTCATTGGTCGACTAATAAGGACAAACTGTAAAGTTTGTATATAGATACAGAGGTGTATATTAAGGATATTTTAAACACATACATAAACATTGATCTTATATCAATGCTGAATGTTTTATTTATTTACTATATTATTTATTTAATTTGAAGTTGCAAGTTCAAAATAGAAGCATGTTTAGTCATCGATGTCACAATAATTGCGTGACTGTCATTATGGCCATGATCAACATTTTTTGCGACACTTACGTCATAATGTTACAGTTGACATCATGGAATTTACATTACTGATGTCAAATGAGACGTTGACGGTGTTGAATATCTCCTTAATGGGAGCGCATCCTGACGTCTTGGTCTCCCCTCCTTTCTGACACTCGATGACGACGCAAATATCTCCGATGACGTCTGCTGCTTCTTCCCGCCTGCAAGCTTCAGCCGTCGCCTTATTTTTGAGCCTACAGTAGGGATGACAGCGTATCAATCGCTGGTGCCCTGCTTATCTGTCACCTTTATGTACCTTACATGTTTAGGTGAATGAAAACTTGATAAATCATAAGAAACTGCTGGTTTTCTTAATTTCAATCAGTAAATGGATTTTTCTTAAATCCTGTATAAAAAGAAGATGCAGTGGATAATATTTCTGATTTCATGAGAGGGAACCTAAGTCAATTAGATGATTTCATAGTAAAAAAAAGATTTTGTCTATGAAGCTCTTATAGAGCCTAATGAATACGACAATGAATGTGAAATGTTCTTGTCAATCATACTAGCAGTTATTGCCAAATATGTCAGTGCAAGACATTCTTCCTGGAGGAATTCACAGTGAGCCTGATGATGAAATGAAGACCAAATTAGCAAGTACGGAAAAAATGATATACAATGACAAGAAAAAAAGTTGGAAACCGTAGGGAGAAGTTCAGACTGAGACAAGAAAATATATCAGGGCTAAGAGAATGGAAAAACTACAAGAAGAAAGACGACGGAATGTGGCTGCATAAGCCAGAAAAGTTAGGAAAGTGAAAGACGTTACAAATGAAGAAATACTGTATGCGTTGTGGCAATTTTTATCCAGTAAGACATAAAACATCTTGCAAGAGTGATGATCAATTACTAAAGTATCAAACGAGGCTAAAATGATTCGAAACGAAGCTCTGTTGAATCATTATTTTTTCTATATATCAAATAACACAACGTTTTTACTGTTTCAAGCCTTTCCAATTCTGTCAGCTGGGCGACAGTTGCATCAATACACCGGAGAAGAAAGATTTCCCCAAACATTAAGTTATTATTTTAATTTCAGTGGATGAATGGGTGTAGTTGGGCCTTAAATGATGGGCAGACCCGGGCTAGGGTTCCGATTTCATGCTTCACCGGGAAAATATTTTACAAGGGAGCGTGTAGATGCGTTTTCCGGGCAAATCTTCGGCAAAAAAAGGGATATCGGACTTTTTATTCATGCATTTTTGACTTTTTCAAAATCGTACAGTACAGTACAATGTAGCCTGTTTCTGGAATAATGTCTACTTTAGGTATACTGAGTGCAATATGGTACACTTCATTGGTGTACCTTAGTCATGAGTTGCTTTTTCCTGCTAAATGACTTCACGTTGCATTCTGTGTTTGATTGATTTGGGTGGATATGGAATGTTTCTCATCGAGAAGTGATACAATTGCAATATTTTCACGAGCGCATAGCGCGAGTGAAAATATGGAAAGTGTATCACTTTGAGATGATATATATTCCAAATTCACTCAAAGCAAACCAATTTTCTTTTTATCTTATGTTGTTTTCTATAGTTTTTACATAAAATTAGGCAGACATTACCAAAAATGGCGACAAATCACGTCGAATTATTTGACGTAACCGTGACGTTATGGAAATCTTTATCCGTTTCAAGTTCGCTATATATTTCAATGTACAAATCGGGAAGCAAATTTCTATATCTCACAGTTTCAACAGTTAAATACGAATTATATCTTACTGATATATTTCAAGTATCTCATAAATCATAAGATAAAATGGCGTATTATAAATTTTTTTAAAATGTAGATACTTTTCGACGTTTATGTTTTGAATTATTTTTTTCGTCCCTATCTATATGTTATTTACCTCATTTTGTTCATCTTTATTCATATTTCCTACTTATGTTATCAATGATTTTCCTGTTTGACAAAAGATCCAAAGGCGGTCCAGATCCAGATAACGTAGTGATAACAAACTGCGATTGCATCAATGCAAGAAGGTTCGATCCCAGGTCGGTCCGATCTTGCATATTAAAGGATATCTGGTCGCTCGTGCGGACACATGGGGTTTCACCGGTATCCTTCTACATCAAAATACATAGGCGATTAGATAAAGTTCATAAGCTTTTTTTCAAATCTGTAATTAGAGTTTGCCCGCAATTTCTATCCAATCAGTGAGCCCGAAATGTCAAATTCCTGGTCGATTTAATTTGTTAAGAGTTCGGGATTTTGCGAGACTTGTCTGCTTAATTGAGATTTAACTGTTAAAAGTTTACGGCGAACTGCGCATGTCATTATTTCAAATTATGCTCCGCCCAATTCACGTGATAGCCATATATGGCAGTGTTTACTACACCGATCCCTACACACGAGGTGTGCTTATCATTTAATTACACACTGGCGAATGTTGACGTCATTTGTAAACATTGAGTAAAGTTGTTTAATTAATCATGTTTATATACACGTTAACATAAGAATGAAGAGCTTCGGAAATATTTTCGCAAAATGATGAATACCAGCTCAATCCAAACGGACTCCTATTCTAAAATAAATATTTACTACGCTCGTTCTGGCTTCTTAACTGTTAAATTCTCTCTTAGTAAACACTAACTATAACATAGAGACTGTGACGTCACTTGCTTGCACTAGTCATTCAGATGGGTGTTGACGATCCGGAGGAACGGTTACCTATGGAACAGAATTAGGGCAAAAAATACATCTTGCTTTTTGACATGTTTGTTACTTCATTTGTCTAAGTGACAAGCATCATTTTGACTAGTACAATACGGCGTACTCGTTTGTGTTCGTCTGCGTTATTTGTTCACAACGTGCTCAAGGGGAGCTGTTGTGATCACCCTGTGTCCGTCGTCGTCTGTCGTCCGTCGTATGGCGTCAGCAATTTGCTTTAAACGACATTTCCTCTGAAACCGCTTATTAAACTTGACAGGGATGATCCTTGGGTGAACCTCCACAATAGTTGCTAATATAAACTTGATAAAAAAAAAATATGAAAACTTCAAAATCTCTTTCAAAACTACTGGTCTGATTTCAAAATTATTTAGTACAGATATTCCTTGGGTAATTCTCTACTAAGATTGTTAAAATTATTCAGATCCGTAAAAAAAAAAAAAAAAAAAAAAAAAAAAAAAAAGTTGAAGCCAATGGCGGGGCTAATTTGCCTTAAATGTATATAGTTACAAATTTAAACGACATCTCCTAAACCACTGGACAGACTTTAATTAAACTTGCCAGTGATGAACCTTTGGTGAACCTTCACAAAAGTTTCTAAAATAAACTTGATTCATGTAGAACTCTGGTTGCCATGGCAACGGAAAGAAAACGAATATATGAAAACTAGAAATCATTTCCTTCAAAACTACTGGCCAGATTTCAAAATGTTTTGGTACAGATGTTCCTTGGGTAAACCTCTACCAAGATTGTTAAAATTATTCCGATCCGTAAAAAGACATTGCAGCCAGGGGCGGGGCTTATTTGACTTAAATGTATATACTGTTCAAAAACTACTGGCCAGATTTTAAAATGCTTTTGTATGCAAGATTTTTTACGGAGGATGTGAGTCTAGTATTGGTCCTTCTTAAGAGCGATAGTTAGGTTAACTGCCAGCCTGATACAACAACCTCCAAGCAGAGTTGTCTTTCGTCCCTCATTAAAGCATCTCGGCCCAATGATAAGAGGTTCATGGGTCAAGAATCTTGTCAAAACCGAAAAAAAAATGCCCATTGAAATGGATTTAAGGGACAAAAAGCATAAAAATGAAGAAAAAATGGACTCATGCAATTTCGACCCCAAGCAATAAAACTATTAAGCCCAAGGATTAGATTTCTATACATCTTACTTAAAAAAGTATACCATACTTTCCACAGATGCCCCTCTGAATGCATCTCCGTACTCCTAGAAAAAATCCCCAGGGGATCATCCCCCCCCCCCCACACACACACACAAACACACTAAAAATGACCATAGGAATAAAACTATTCAAACCTTACATTTCAATATATAAATTATATATCTAACTTAAAAAAAAAACTACCATATTTCCCTCAGATACCCATCAGAATACATCTCCGTCATCCTAGAAACAAATTCTCTCCGGGGTAGCATGACCCCGGACCCCCCTAACACTGACATCAAAATATTTTGCGAACATGGACTTGTAAGAAGGCAAGATGTAATTTTGCCCTAATTCTGCTCCATAGGTACCAGAGTAGTGGTGTTATCTACTCACAAAGCCAGTAACAGATGATTACAAAATCTACCGAATAGGTGGAGCACAGCCTGTGTTCAGTGAAACATAATGCTCGCTTCTGTGGGGTAAGGTTCTTTTACTTGCTTGCACTTAATACATTACGATACAACAATTATACAAACGTTAATGTTAGATAGTTTAAACGGTAACTGACCGCTGAACTGATGTACATATTATACTTTGTCAATTCCGACAGTCATTATAGAATTTTAAGATTCATCACGAGCGCGTAACAAATTAAGGGGGAGGGGTGTAATCTCAAAAACCTTTGACAGTCCTAACTTTAACTGAGTTCTTCAAGAATTAAAATATTTTAGGTTTTACCGAACCAACCCATGTATGCTTTCGAATGCAACATGTAATGCTAATCCATTATTTATCCACCAGCTAATGCATTATTTTGTCTTAAATTTAGCCAAATACTTAAAATGGATCTGAAGCACTTGGGTTCACTTTTGTTATATCAAGCATCCAAACCGTAACCGATAATCAGTAGATAGAGGCTTCTTTTAGAAATCTGGGGGCCGTGGGTTGGATCCCTGAATTCGATATAGCAAAGTCTCACAAATTGTTTTTGTGGCTTTATGTTTGACACTAAGCAATTAAGTATAGATTAATTTCAGGACTTAATTTGAATGAATAGTTTGACCCTATAACACACACACACACACGTGCGCGCGCAAGTTTGAGATAGCCCCTATACTATTTTTTTCGATTGAGTCCGCTGTTCGCTATCCTTCCCGTCATAATTGTACAAGTTTAGTAGGAAGAGGTTATTCATGACGGTAAAATATTTTTCTTTGTCTAGTCTCTACAAGATCTCTGGCTGTCTAACTTACAAGATGTCTCTATCCTTTTATATACCTTGCCGATATGAATATATTTCATAATGTCACATTAGTACGTCCGTGTGTGTGTCTGCTTGTCTATTTACTTGTATGTCTTCCTGTGTAACTCATTATAGATTAATTTCTTATTGGTATCATTGCAGAAAAAGTGACATTAGATACTGTAACATATGATAGATGAATGTTATCCATGCTTAGAATGCGCAAGCAAAACAAAGAGACACGTTCAATAATGTATGTTTTACTTACTTTTGTCCTCTATTGTGATTTTCGGATGACCATCAAGTAAAGAAAAAGTCATCGAATGAATTTTATTTACACAAGAAATGATGCTTTACATATATTACATTACACATATAATAACAATTTTCAAACAAGAAAATAAATTCAAAATGCTACATCGTATATCTATTGTAACATATATTTTAGATATTAAGTTTGCATTGAACAATAACATCGCAAATTATTATCCCCATGGATTTAAATGTGAATGATTTACATATTTGCTAGACTATTTTCTAGCTGTCTAGTAACCAAACGACGCATACTGCATAAATATGGAAACAGAATATAACGATGGTTACTGAATCGACAAAAAGAAGGTTATCCATCGCAGTTATTCCCCTTTTATTCTATATTCTCATGAAACGGATATAACAAAGATGATTTACTGTCAATCATATGCAATAGAATAAAGTTTACAAGATTACGATTTTTTGTAAAAAAAAAGTTTAAAAAAAAAACAACGATATGTCTGTGATTGCTCTATGTCTAACTTTGCTTAAGTATTTGTGGTATATACTGCATTAGAAAAATTGAAAAGTACATATTACTTTGTAAGAAATAGAAAAGTCGCTAGATTTTAAAAATGTATTTTCAAATGTTTTATGTACATAAAACTAAATTGTAAATGATAGATGTGGCATCAGTGATAGTCATTCATACAATAGTTATTATAATGATAACTGAAATAGTGAAAATAAATCCATCATTTTCCAATATCATTACAGCAACGTTGCGCCTTTCTATTCTTTTATTTTTCACATAATAAAAGTCTAGATTATTCCAGTTTTACGTTCCAGGAAACCTGCCAGATTTTTATAATATTTTCTAAACATACTCCCTGTGTTTGTAGATTGATAATGATTAAACAAAGTTTTTTTACTTCATTTTGGTCGGGTATTTGGGGGATGTTTTATGATTGTGGTAAAATTTTTAATATCATATAATAACCAAACCAAATCGAATGTATAACATTCCACTCACGTATTCCCCCCTCCCTCCCCCCCCCCCCCCCCTTTCTCCTTTCTGGGGTTTTCATTTTTCTTTAGTTCTCAAACTCTCTTACTATATTTGATAGATTTCACAGTTATTGTCATTTTCTTTTTAAAGTGATATCTTAATTTTAATTTATGATATCTGAATATGTTAAAAGTCACCGTATGTGAATATATACCACCTGCTGATGGAGAGGACATAATATAAGCTATAAGCTTGCAGTCAGATTTTTATCTCAAATTTTACATAATGCTTATATAAGTCAGATCAGATTTTAAGTTGCTGTCTCTTTTAAATATTCACACGGTCAGCGATGAATATGTGATGCGTCAGAAAATGTTCTGAATGTATGTCACAAAAGATATTCCCCAAATACGAACAATTTCAAATTATTTTTTAAGATCTTGAATATATTGGTGAACATATCTTTTATAACCTGTCTACTATATATGCAATAAGTTGGTGAATATGGTTTAAGATCGGTAATTTTAAGAGTTTTCGAAATGATTAAATTGAGAAGTGCGTGGAATCGGGGCTAAGCAAGTAATATATGCCATGCGCTAAATCGAGCGTTTGAGTGATGTCTGTAATTAATTGAGAATAAGATTCTACAGTCGTTTAAATTAAGTACAAAGCTACATGATATCTCTATAAATGATTTCAAATACATACAAATGCCTAGGCACACATTACATAATCATTTGAATACGATTAATTCCAAAGTACATTCAAAAATACATTCATAACAGAACTCGGTGCATAACAATGGAAACGTGATCAAAGATAATGAAAACCTTATTGTACAACAGTTTACATACACTGAGATTATGAAGAAGTTAGACAGTTATTGCATTCTGCATAAACATAAGAATTGTACGCAATAAATGCTAATTACCAAACATTGTCAATTACTTGACATTTACATGTGTAAGGAAGCAACTTTTGTGATGCATGTAGTTCGCACTGAACTTGTTAGACAATTATCATTTGAAAAAAAGTAACAATCTTTTTTTTTTTCAGCCAAGGCCCACTTTAAGGTAATCCATCTATTATTAAATTGTGATCATGGTCCATCAATTGATCATGGTAAAATAAAAGTAAATGCAAGCCTTTCTAGACTTTGAGCAAAAGATCCTACAACTCCAAGTCAATGGATGCTTACAACTGTACTGAAGTATTATAATTTAATAAGGGTTTTTCATATTTAAGTCCAATAAAAATAAATAGTAAAAAAAAATTGTTGGGCAAAACTATTTTCATTTCCAAAAATATCATTAAGAATATGATTGCAATTTTAGAAATGCAAAATACTGTCATTTTGAGTGGAGATTAATAAAGACTGAAGAAATATTGATGTTTTTTAAGCCTTATTTTAATACTCAATAATTATCCAGTTTAATTATTCAACAGCGTATCATTCATAATTTAAATTTTGCTTATATACATTTTTTCAAAAGTTTAATAAACACTTATCTCTATATATAATAACTTGGAAAAAGAACCCACTAATATACATTTCCATTCTTTGGCCAAAGTTAATATTTAGGCATTTGTGTTCTCTGTTGATTCAGCATTTTAGCGTCGCGTGAATTTGCCCATAAACACATGATATAACATTTGTTCAATGTTGTTTTGATAATAATTCACCCATTGACGTTCACATTTGATAGAATATAATCAAACTTTCGATTACACAACATGAATATCACAACATATTTTCTTATCGTGCACTTACTACGAGTATTTTTACGATGTATCATATATTGACACGTTTTACACGCCTTTCCTTTTAAGATAGCAGTACTCCATCGGCCAAAACGTCATCCACTTACTTTCAAAAACTGTTTCAAGCCGTCAAAGGCAACCACGTTTTGATTCCGTTTGTGTTTTCTTTTTTTATTTACACATAATAAAGAACACCAAACTCTTTGTTTGAATTCTTCTTATACACATGGACATCGGAATTAGAACTGTTTACTGTAGTATCATGCACACTGATGTTTGTTTCGCCATCATATTTCAGCATTTAAATACATTTACAGAACACATTATGTCATTCAAAGCACTGTGACGTAATAAATGCTGACCTTAGATCCCGTCATGTGTGTATTTCAACTGGCATTGCAGTCAGCAATATGATAAAACTGGATAACCAAGACATACATGTGTCTCCCGAAAGCGAAACATGGCAAAAGGAGCACTCACACACGCATAATTTGTTATATTTGGTCATTCCAGATAAGCAATAGGTTGCTATGTCGAGCGAGCAGGAAACAAACTGGGAGAAGATTAAATATATACGAAAAGTTGACTAGCATTTTGAAGGGCTGGCCTGCATTTCTGAAGTTTGCACGACTGTTTGGTACGTCCACACCTGCGAATAAAAAACAGTCACGTATGTAATCTGTTTAAAGATAAATGGACACATATATATTGTAATTCAAACATATAACACATACATCTATACAAACTCTTATACGATGTTAAAGAGGTCAGTCAGCTGATCGAACATTCATACAGCATTTCAAACTGCAAAAATATTAACGTATATAAAACACACACACACACACTGTTCATCGATTTTTTGTTTCTGGCGTATTACATTTTGTTTTCGTTTGTACCAAACTTAAAAGTACTTCTTAATATAAAAAATCATGATATTCAAGTACGCAAAAGTCAACTTGAGGTAAATGTACTATTAGTTGTATAAGCACCCTATAAGTCAATTTACTGCCACTTGAAGGTTATACTTCTATGCAACTTTATCATTTTTAGGACATTTAAAAATAAAAGTGTTTCTCCTAGATATTTTTCAAGTTTATTAAATTTGGCGGAGATAAACTGTATTTTAGTCAACAATGAAACCTATGAGAAATAAGCAATTTCTGTAAGTATGATGAATTTGATTTTTAAGGAAAAACAACAAGATAGAAAGATGCATTATGTGATTCTATTTCAAAGTTCATAAAGAAATCTAAAATTCACCGTGGGAAAAAGGGTGAAGTCGCCTATTTAGCTTTCAGGATTGATTACTCGTGAAAACAAATTGTCAATGGGAGGTAATTAAAACAACTTCTGACGTTATATAACTCGTCAATTTACCTCTGAGATTTCCATTGATTTTGAACAAACAAAAAAATATATTGTGAATATATTTGCATGACTGACGAAATTGCTGGCTAGTAGGATGTTTATACCATAAAAGGTCATGCTACATGCAGTTGCAAACATAAATATATTTTCAGGTTAGCCCGCTGAACGAGCATTTAACTGCATCTTTAAACTGTATAAATAGAAACGTATATTAGGTACTACATAGCAACAAATAGCAGCGTGACGTCATCATTATAACAAGTGACCGGATTTCCTGTGGAATTTGGCAAAAGATAGAAGTCCTCATATCGTTCTATCATATGAACAAATGGCTGTTTATTGTTGTGTAAACAGTAACCGTTTAAAGGGGAAAAAAAGAAATGAATTAATGAATTAAAATTAGCATTATGTAATTATTTTTCTAACTGCATTATTAATATCAATCCAAAAGGACATGATGGTGAGAAATCGTATTTAGATTTATCTTGACTAAAAAATAGTTATAAAACCATAAAAAAGGCGAAAAATTACAGATCGAAAATATTGATTAAGATTGGTAAATATCAATATTTTTCTTTATTGTGTCTAACGGCTACATGTAAGTTTTATTGTTATTGTTCTTAGAAATTATATCTTTACCATCGAAAACTGAGAATCATATTGTTCATAAATTTTATCAATCTTTATGATTGACCAAGTACTAGATTATTAGCGAAATTATGTGAAATCGGCTTTTAAATAGTGTTTGGTTTATGGACTAAGTTTATTTATTGATAAAGAAAAGGGGTCACTCAAACTTAACCACTAGTATCTCGCTGAAATAAAAGATCAATGTCGGAAATAAACGATGATTAGTGTAATATAACGATGAAGGGCCTTTATCGATTAATAAGAGGCTTAAAAATGTGTATGAATATTTCATAAAACTCTCTATGTTCGCACTCAGTTATCGGAAATTGTTCTACAGGGTGTCAAAAACACTTACTCCTCTAGGGACTATATCAACTGCATGTGTTCAATTAAGATTTTTTGTAGCAAAGCAAAAACAAATAATAAAATAAATAATAAATATCAATAAGAAAATGGAAATAAAAAATAGGAAAAGAGGGGGGGGTACTAGTCCTAGTAAGACGCAAATATGATATAAAGAAAATAAATGAGAAATATAACAGTTTTGCGATGATTTAAGAGGTCAATGCCAGAAAAAAGTTGTGACTTATTATTTAAGCCATTGTCACATTGATAGTAGGAATGTAGTAAGATCATGCTTAACCCTTTCCCTCATAGAGGAAACCATGAAAAGACCTATGCGAACAGCATAAAACCAGATCAGCCTGCGAGTAACTCGCAGGCTGATCAGGTTTTATGCTGTTCGCTGCTCCTCAGTGGTCTGGAAATGAGGATTTTACAATTAAATTTGGTATGGTTTAACTGTGGTTTTCTGCAGATAAGGCTTTAAGCGGGACCTATTGAGTGCGTCAAAATGAGTATATATGAGGGAAAGGGTTAACGTATAAAAATTAAATTAAAAAAAAGCATAATGTCATTTTGTCAGTGAATTTCCTTTCATTGTTGTATTGTTGAAATAAAGATAGCAGGTTCAATGACTGATATCATTCTAACGACTTACTGACAAATATATGTATGTAGGAAGCAAAACGAGCCGTAAGTTACAAATAACAATACATAAATAATATACGTTTTTTTAGTGTAACTTATATTTTCGGACTTTTAAAATGAATATATTTAAATTGTATAATTAATACGATGTGTAATATCATTATCAAAATAAAAATATTAAATAGAAATAATAATAATAATCGATCATTTCCTCTGGTAAATGAGACCAGAAAACATAACAAGGAAGGAATTAGCACTTTACAATTGACTATAACATATGTCAATATGGCCGACAGTGTTTCAGACATTTGGAGAATATGTCTACTTAAAACTTAACAGATATAGCGCTCCAAAAGTCAAAGTCAAAGACAAAACCACTTTATTTACTCATTACATATATCATGTAAAAGAGAGGTAACATAGATGTTAACATGTACCCACGAACGAGAGAACGAGGCTTACATGTACTAGCTCTCTTCCTAGCACACACACACAAACACACACGTTAATTAATTTGCATACTATGTTATTAAGCAGGAGAGCTATCAGGTAGAAAACCTTTTAGTTGGTTTATGTATCCATGCACCTATAAAATTTATATATTCACACATATTTCTTGATATTACATATGATTATATTAATATTGATGATAGATACACCTACTTTACTTTTAATGTCAATCATGGTATTCTCGTATAATTTAAACATGTATAGGTAAATAACATCAAATTACATATTTCCAATTGTATTACATTTCCCATATAAATATAACACATACAAATATATACATAACCATACTATTAAAGATAATTTATGTTTTAATGCATATAACATATCTCACAAACAGTTGTAAAATAATAACAATTTCATCACGCTTTTTTAATTATTATTTTGACGAATTTAGAAAGATTTGTGAATTCTATTTTATTGGTTGTGTTCATTAACTCAGAATACTTATGTGTGTTTGGTCTTTTTGAATAATATGGTTTAATGTTTTATGGTTTTCTTCTTTCCTGTTTGAAATTTTCGCCGATAAATAAATAATAAAATTCATCACCTATTTGGTTATTATTGCAATGGTTGCAGTACCTTTCACACACTGCAGTATCACGCTGTAGACATGTGACCAGGTGCAATTCAGTCATCTTGACAGCGGGCCAGCCTGTCCTGGAACTACCCTTATATGTTGAGCGCCAGGCAAGGGGGCTATACCAATACCATTTTTTACGACTTTGGTATGTCGCGGACGGGGATTGAACCTACGACCTCCCGAATTCGGGACGACTTAACATATCAATCACATACCTCTTTGTCCGGAGGGCAAGTTTCGAGGTGGTGTCGACCAATTTGTTAAATAGATGCTCCGCGGGGTTGTCAGGGGGCGTATGGGATAACGACTTGTGACCTCCACTGGCTTATTGTTGTATTCTAAAACATAAAAATACCACATCGTTCTTTTTCTGTAATAGAACATATAATATGAAAAGGAGGAAAGGAGAAAGGAGGTCAATTCTATATAAACTATGGTGTAGATTTTGTGGTGGAATATTAAACACAGGCCTATACATCGTGAATAAACTTGAAGTATACAAAATTTAAAAGTCTACTCCTTTTCAAACTGAGAGTAAATAATATCAATCAGCTCTTAATCATTGACCCGTTCGTCCCTATTATCGGGTATAGACAAATTAAAAACAGTTTAGCCGTACATAAAAGAATAATCCATAATTGATTTGCCATAATTACATTAAAATAATTATTCTTCACAATAAAATCATTTGAAATAATCGGTTGATCTCAAAACCCTAAAATATTTTTTGACTTAAGCATTGAAGGTCAGCAGTCTGACTAGATGGACGCTTTTTCATAATTTCCGGGATATCGATTTCCTGCGCTGCGCAGTATGCATGTACTTTAAACGCATTCGCGACTAAAGATTTTGCAAGGGGAAGCACTCGTATTCATTTCAATTGCCATGGCTGCCGGCAGACTATTTTCTTATTTTATTATTTCTACAATAGTGAACTTTTGTCACATCTATGACAATTTTTATAAGAAAAAATATCGATTTAAATAGTATTCTGTTTTAAACATGCTTGTATCCTATAACTGGCTTGCGATGTTCAGAAAAAAAGATGACAGCAAAATTATGCCCATTTTGGATAACTTGCCACAGAGCACCAACTTCTATTCTTAGAACTGTATAACGTCAACCCTGATAATGTGAGAAGTTCTATATATTTCTTTGTCAGTAATGATGATATGTACATCAAAATATACATATTTCTTATGTGTCCATTTCTTTTTTATTCATGTATCTTAAAATGACAACTGAGTACATTTCATGGAGGGGTAGCATTCGTCTGTACTTTTAGGGTAATCCATACACTATTAGATTATAATCATGGTCATGCAAATTCTTAAGAAGACTTCAAGACAGTTCAGTCTCTCTCTCTTTTTATCTCTCTCCATGGACTTGAAGTTATAGGCGTATTGTCTCAGAGTCTTTGAAGACTTGTATTTAATATAAAATTCCCCTGATCACTTGATGGACCATGATCACGATTTCATGATAGATGGATTACCTTAAACCAAGTGAGTCTAAAAGTACGGTGACCTGTACGTGTGTTATACAAAACTTAATTTCAAAATACTGTCCCGAGAAAACATCCGAAAAACAGTTTTAAAATATTCCTAATACATAAATAAGTGTTAATGGATTAAACGGAATAATTATACAAATAAACATAACCATTCAATAACATCTTCTCAAGAGATAGCTGCAAAGTTTAGTTTGCCAATAGCAAATCACTATTTACAAGTCATATTATTTATAATGAACATTTATTATTCAAAACTCAAATCCCCGCCCCTCTCTCTCTCTCTCTCTCTCTCTCTATCTCTCTCTCTCTTTCATACACACAAAGACATTTTTTCTTTAAATCAGTTCGGAATCTCACCGTAGAGAACAACCGTGCCGCTATCTTGTCCGAGCCGATTGGCAGCCTCGCATGTATATTCCCCGTAGTCCCTCTTTTCAATATTCAGTATGTTCAGATTAAGTGTCTTTTTATGTTGTCCCTCGTCGTACACCTCTAATACATACTTATGACGGGGGGAATTCGCTTCTGTGCCGTTCTTCTTCCAAACCATCGACCCGTGGGGCGAGGCAGCCACTGTACATGAAAGTATTGTTTCCCCGCCCTGCCTCTGTCCAATGCGCATTGTTGTCAATGTCACTTCCGGTGAAACTGAAATTAATGGAATATGGACATTCTATGTCTGACTGAAGAACTTTTCCTTTTTGCTTTTAAGAATCACAATCTGTTATAAATCGGGCAAATGAGTGACGTCATTGTTGGACACGTGATAGAGCTGGACGCAAATATCCGCAGAAAATAAAAATGATTATGAAAACATTATTTATATAAACATTAAGTATCAACTAAGACCATTAAACAAATAAGGGATAGATGACACTTATTAAACTGGAAAGATGCGAACAAGTGATCTGAGGAAAAGGCGATTTTAAATTCAAACGCCTTCTATTTTAAACTCCTGTGTTGCGTCTATTTACCTCGAAGACGTTTGAATAGGATACTTTTCCTGTAAACATTTTCTCCCTTAATCCCCAAAGCCATATTACCAGATGTTACTTTATATATTTTATATCAGTAAAAAAGTATAATATGAATTTTTCAATATTAAATTCTTCTTTTTCGTAATTAAATCATTTAAACAAACCATATATGAAAAATATTTACCATACATCATTACTCAGGAAGTCAACTGTTCATGATACATAAAATTCAGTCCATATACAGCTTAGCTTGAATTGGAGTCCTAAAGTACAACCATT
>CM037780.1:47054369-47104369 GCA_021229015.1 Solen grandis | reverse complement strand
CAAAACTTTGAACATATACTTATAAAATAACATACATTTGAATGACACACATATATTGTTTAGGTGTAACACTTAATCTTGTTAAATAAACACATACAAACTTTTGATTTATCATTGCATTTTCCAACTTGCCACAACGCTCCACAAAATTTGTTAAACATACGACAAGTATGTATTGACTTTTGAAGGTCAATATATCTTTAAACTATTGTAATGTTTCGTCTAAGACATAACCAGATGCAGGGTGTAATATTGGAAGTACTGTAAAGTCATTATTTTCGTTGACATTACATTCCTAAGGGAATTTCGAGGGTACATGTATTCGTAGAGGTCTGTATAAGAGACAAGTTTTCGTGGGGATTAATATTCGTGGATAAAACTTTCCTTGAAATCGACGAAAATTAGTTTCCACGAAAATTAATGATTTCACAGTACTATCTTCATTTTAGAGCTGGAATATTGAACAAGTGTAATACTTCGGGAAAATCATTTGGCACAAAGAAACAAATTTAACTGTATTCCAAGCTTGATAAACCTGTATTAATTTGAACCAGACGAGTTCTTTGCTAATTTCGATGGAATTAATACGTAAAGTTTTGCATAAAATGTTTTCCGAGAAATAAAACACACGCAGCTGTACACAATTGACTCATTTACAGCGCGTCTGTTTTAGTTTGAATGTTTATTCATGTACTTTTAAAAGTAATACCTAGTTTGTATTCTGCGAGACAACGCGATTAACCCTTCTTATTAAGAAAAGATAATTTTAGACCACTTTGTTAAAATTGTTCATCATTTTGAATGCTGGTAGGTAGCTAGTTTATACCGTATATACCCTAATTAAGGTATTCCATATATCATTGAATTGTGATCATAGCCCAACCAATGATTGTGGGAGTTTTATATTAAATGCAAGCGTTTAGTCTTAGAGCAAAATAGCCCGTAACTCCAAGTATTTGTATGCTTGCATCTGCAGTGAAATCTTTTACGGACCATGATTAGGATTTAATGGTGGATGGATTACCTTAATCACGCGAGAATCAGTTAATTGTCTGAATATCATACAGACAAATATAATGGTAAAGTAAACATTTTTTTTTTTTTTGTAAATGGCAAAAGACAGACATGTCGATTTTTGTAGATGACAAAAGACAGATATGTCAATATTAGAAAAAAAAAACTAAAAAAGAAATGACAGGGTATTTTGTTGTTTTGTTATACATATTCAAAAAAAATAAATACATATTCAAAAAAAATAAATAAAAAAAATAGGTAGTACTCTGTTTCAACAAAAAGGAATCACAGAGACAACTTTGCATGTGACAGAAACTTCGACATATTCATTTGCATTTGACGTAATTGTACAAAATGAGTTAATGTTACGCCATACTTTATTACCAAGATATTTTATTCTAATAGCATCATATTCGGGACAGTGCAATAAAACATAATTCCAAAAAAATATTTCAAAGCGTTTTAGTGGGTTTTTTTTTCTATTCCATTCCGTAAAACAGTATGTTTTAAGTGATATTGCATTTTTTTTCCATATCACACTAGTTTAACTCTAAATTTACAACTCACTTCTCCGTTTAAGTGCAAAACAACAAAAATTAAAATTAATAATGTAAATACAAAAAAAAAAAAAAGAAAAAAAAATGTGTTCGTGACATAATATCAATGACCACCAATTTGTAGTTGTACACGCATGTTCTACGAATGATATCAGGGCTTAGAAATTATTCTAGAGGTTTTATTTTACAATTTTGTAAAATCTGAAATAATGGATGGTTTGTATAACGTTTGTAGCTGCACAAGAAATTGAAATATAAGTAAAACCTTTTGTTTCAAAAATGCTTGAAAAAGCATTGTTACTATTTTGTTTAGAATTAACACGTACCTTATTGAGGGTCTGGGAACATGTGCTTTACTAGCTATTGCCCCCGCCAGCATTAACCGTGGAACAGAAATTTGCTCGATCCAAAGGCCATAATTTCGAGGAAAAAAATAAATGAATAAAAACATTCCGAAAAAATGCACCTTTATAGAACAGATGCGAGTGTTTGTTAAAGAAATAATCGATTTGAAACAAATCATTGAAAGTTTCGAACACTTGGGAAGAA
The DNA here is from genome assembly GCA_021229015.1 of Solen grandis. Lineage (NCBI taxonomy): Eukaryota > Metazoa > Mollusca > Bivalvia > Adapedonta > Solenidae > Solen > Solen grandis. Next base: position 47,102,249 of record CM037780.1, on the reverse strand, counting down.
ATGGCCTTTTTCTTTTAAAGAAATGTGGCTCCTAGATAAGTATTATTTTTTTTCTCTGAAAATCAATTCAAGTTAAGCAATTAGCTGAAAAGAATATACTAAACATTGTTTGGCTTACTATACATCCTGCTGAAAAGTTAGATGGCATGAAATATGTTTCTTATCGTCGGAATGTCGTATTTGATGACACTGTCAACAATTTTCTATTTGTATTGTTAGTCCCGTGTTGCTATAGACATGCCAGGAAATACACTTAAAATATGTATGAAAGAATGCTAATGTAACCATGGCTAAACATCGGTTTATCTACAGTCATTGGGGCATTGGTATGAATGAACATAATCATTTATTTACTTATTAATATTATCATGTGTCTTTAAATCATTAGTCATACTAAACTTTCCGACAGAAAGCGTAAAAAATTTATGTATGAACTAAATAAAAAGGAATGAGAGACTGAATAGAAAAGACTAGATGAAAAACAAACAATCTAGACAAACTATGTAATTACCTTGAACATTGATAAATGATATCTGAGACATTCATTCCTGACAGTAAAGGTTAAATCCAGATTATATTGGGACATTATCGGTGCTTTTATGTGTATCTGTCTGGTAATAGATACTCTAGAGAAAAATGCGTATAGTGTGATACAGTGTTGGCTGTTAATTCATTTTGAGTAATGGGATAATGTCGTGCGTTAATATTCCGCAGCCAAAAGGCGTAAATAATGCTTCAGTTATCTTAATATATACCTTATTGATCTCGACAAGCCCAAAATTTTATCAAAACTCTCAATTCCAACCAGGACTTTCAACATTCTCGGGCCAATATAAAAAGAAAATTCCCAATGGACTATTGCACCATTCACTATAACGAAATAATTTTGTATGTAAGCTTGGAATTCTTCAAATAGTTTTGGTGTGCATGTACCAGATGTATAGACATACTAATTTGAAAATGAGTATTCGGTCTAGCATTTATTCCTACTAATTCTAACAGAAAATTGTATATTTGAACACTGTGTGAAAATATAGCGTGCAACATTAATATTTCCAGAAAAGTTGAAAGATTGAAACAGACTAAGTTATATGTACAAAACTGAAATCTTAACAGCAAACGCCAACCTTTTAAATGGCGAGTACCCACAAAGATTACCTAACATAGTCGGAAACAGTCTGTCGCATTCGGAATCTCTCTGAACGTCATGAATATTAATGTGGCAACAACAGGCTGCACGTTTTTTTTTCCGCCTATTTACATTGGCATCAAACACGATTGTTTACATAAGGAAACCATTGCAGAGTTACAGTGTATCGAGTTTCTTTGATATTGTCTATTACTTCAACGAATGAATGCACAAACGCCTTTAATTCCTCGTGTTTATTTTGTGAATAAAGGGAAACATTTTTAAATGTGAGAAACGCCTAAAACCAAGATTTCACAGAAATATACATTTCAGCCTTTCGGGCCTCGATGTGTCTTTTCTTTGTTTTAGCTTTTCTCTCTTACATACAACTTCCATTTTCGTTGCCTTTAGAATGTTGTTCAGCCTTTTTGCGTCGGTAACCTTTTGCCCAGTGAACTTACGGTACTATATGCATCATTAATTACCAGCGAGTCTTTCTGGTGATGACGGACGCATTCCCATAAACTCCCTTCACAAAGTTTTGTTTCTTGAATATACTGGAGTCACCGGCTGCTTTGAACAAGGATATTTTCACTTATATCGTTTTTTAGCTTTAATTTTCAAAAAGTGAATATTTTTCATAAAATTATTTATTTGAAAGTTGAGCCGTTATGTTAAACAGGATCTTGTATAAAACATTGATTATTGATATTGATTAAGAATTTAAGATCTGGACTACGGCGCCCTGCACCATATAATATAAAAAATCATATTTATTTTGTATACTTGAAATTCTTCAAACTAGTTTTATTGTGCATTTACCGGATGTATCTATAGGCATACTTAAACAGGATCTTGTCTAAAACAAAGCTGATATGTTTGACCGATTAAAATATAAGATATAATCAACAAACCAGCCTCATCCCGTTGAAAGCAAACAATATAGTGAATAAATGTTTCTTCAAAATTTTGATATTCAATTCCACTTGACCCATTTTCACTCACGGGGAACAAATAAATTCAAAGTGGATGGCATATCAAATACTACAAGCACAATGTCGATTTAATTAAATAATGTTATAATGTAAATTATCGTTTAACATGTCACCACTTCCCCCGTTTGTTGCGGCTGTTAAGTTTTACATTTATTGAAGAAGACTATATTTTACTAATTGAAACGGTCGCAGATTGATAGTAAGTGAACTACATCAAGCAAACCCATCGCGAAGTAGGTACCTCGAAGACTGCTATAAATCTTAAAAATATGAAATTTAATTAATTAACTATTTGTTTGATATACTTGATGGTTCTTGTACTTGCATTTTCTAATTTGTCAAACAAAACGATTGATTTTGAAAACATAGTAAAAAACTATGGTTATAATGATAATTTTGCTTCTGTTGACAAAAATACTCCTGCGCGTGAAAACAATTTGACCGAGTCCGTTGTAAATACACTAAAAACTTTTTGAAAAGGTTTCAAATAATAATATTTCATTTTTCTAGACAATTTATTTTTCCATTTCTCATTCCTTATTACATGTATGTGGAATCTAAACATACATTTTGGCTACATAAAGAAATACTTTTCTAACATTTATATGTAAAACTGTCAAGATTTAATTACAGAATATAAACTGATTGCATGACACTTGTCAGTGACGGGTTGCTATACGATAATGTCATCTAAGGACTCCATGAACTGTGATCAAAGCCAAGAACGTTTCACCAATTCTATCAATAAATTACGCGGTTGTTTATATTGACGTTTCATTGACAGTCATTTGAGTACTACATGAGCTTTGTCTCACTGCCATTTCATATCGAAAGGAAAGTCACATGATGCCACACCCAGTAACATTAATCAACTCCATTTATAACGACTTAGGAAAGGCGATATCGAGGCTTTAACCCAGAACCACTTAGTTATAGGTCGGGGACGCTCTAACCACACGGCTACCAGGACCGTTGATAGAAATTACATTTCGTGTTCAAATAATGAAGAGAATCTATTGTGGCAATAAAGCGTGCCATACAGTCACAGATTTATACTTGACAACCCATGTAGTTACCAGGCACTCATTTCAATATTTACTAAAAAACATTTTCATATATTAAATATACTTGAATGGAAGTCCCATGCGAACCGATAGATTTGTCAATATTTCGTCTATGTATATTTATAATTGCCAAAATTATATTTCTGCGACACTCTTTAATCAAACACCGTCGTCCAGCCTATTGCATACGGATTAAAACTCCCCAAGTGAATCAGTGTAAGAAATACGTTAAAGATTTGAGTCCTGACTTCATTCAGCTTAATGTCTAAATTGTTGATAACGTAGTCTAGATCCTGATTGGGTTTACTAAGAAATATTTGCAGTCGGAAAACATTTCAATTTACTTAACAACAGTGCTCAATGGTTGATTTCCGGTTTTTATGCCGTTGTGAAAAGGACTGGCGCCAGTTATATATCTATGATATCGTTGTTTCTTTGGTAACAAGAAATACGCAAATCAAGATCTTTAAATATTTATAAATCATAAAGCTCTGACATCGATAAAATAATTAGTCATAAAACTGTTATTAGATGGTGTCTGTAGAAAAAGAACTTCGGATACGAAATACATTTCATTTAGAAGTGATACAATATTTACATTTTTGGGCACTCGTGAATTTATTACTCTCTATGAGATATATTCCATATTATCTCAAAACAATCAATTATTCTCACTATAGCTTTGCTTAGCGATAAACTTATAAACGTTGTTCCAGAATGGATTGATCCGTTGCTAGGACAGTGTGACTGGATAGTGTTGTAGTCAAAGCAATAATACAACATTATTTCTTTATATATTGTTTTATCGTCGAAACTAACTTTCAATCATTACGCTTTGTTTCTTAATTATTAATAAGGTCTTTCATTGAATCCGCGGCTGAGACAGCATGGCGACAGCAAGGATCATTTGACCAATGAAACCAAGGTTGGCTTCGTTCTACCGTGTGAAGGGGACGTCACGCTCCTGCTTTATCAAGCAGTTTATCTTGCCGGAAGTGTATATTCAAAATGAAGAGTATTCAAAAGTTTATGCGTGGTTCCATTGGTCAGTAAATATCTAATTAATATTCCTGAAAACGAAGTTTAGCCAGTTGAAAATCCCACGGTATATACAGTCGTGATTACTGAATTATACCGTGGGTTTCGACGATGTACATATACATTAGTATGCGATATTCCAAATTGACATCATTTCTGTCCATATACATTATAAAAAAGTATATGTACTCAAATAATAATTATAAATTATAAATTATTTTCATACACAAGCAGACGCGTTCATATTCCTTTTTGTATCATTTAAGATATTTATTGGAACAGAGAGAGAGAGAGAGAGAGAGAGAGAGAGAATACAGCCTGGAAATTAATGGCGGTTTTGGCATGATGACACCATCCATGGCAGGTGTATATTGATGGTTTAAGATCCAGGGACTCCAAATGAAGAGCATCCATAAAAAGAATTAAGTATCCATTGATTTGGAAATATAGGATATTTTGCTCATAGTATATAAAGGCTTGTTTTTACTGTAAAATTCCAACATTCACTAGATGGACCATGATCGCAATTTAATGATGGATCGATCCCTTAATTTAAGAAAACTATAGACCTTTTCTTTCACAGTCACGACCAGGGCCGTTAAATTGTCCGGATCAGTAGAAATGATGATCCGAATCATTTGAACGTGATGTAGTTCAGGTTTACATGTATGTTGTAATTGATTGCATCTGACACGGTCTCCCATTGTTAATATATACATACATATATATATATAATGATTTTCGAATTTAAATATTTGAACTGATTTATTTTTTAAATTTACATAATACAGTGTATATTCTTTTGAAATATTGTTATTGACCGATTTCGTCTAAACAGTTGCAGTGAATGTATTTCAAAAAGCGGAAAAGACTATAATTATCAAAGGAGACATAAAGTCTTACAAGATAATTATCGCTGATTATGAGATTAAACAAAGATCAATAACATGGAAATTTTGACATTTAAGCAAAATAAAACAAGATTACGGTATTTTACGATTATGCTAAACGCGTGTTTGTTGCAGGCTGTTATATACCACAAACATGTGATGCCTTTTAGATAGCTAATCTAGAAATATTTCAAGGTACCAATAACCGGTTTTCGAAATAAATCGTTTTACTCCAAGCATTCCATGCACCCACGCCTTCCTACCAGCAAAGTGCTATCGATCAAGATTCGCACGTCAACCTTCATTTGGATCTACTGACGTTAATGCCTTTAAAAATGCCATGTTCCTGCCTTAATGACCAGTTTCTATTATACCGTGTGTGTATGTGCAATATAAGTGTGTCTCGCATTAATTGTCCAAGAATTTTATTGCTATTTTGATTTACCATTTGGTCTAAGAGTTTCTTTATAGAAAACAAAATATATAAGTTGTTCCTTTCATTTATGTGACATTAAGAAAAATGGGAGAAGAATGTAGAGTTTAAAGCAGCTGGTTCGCAGATGACCGGCAGAAATGAATGGGAAAAAAAAAATGTACATATATAATGTGTTTTCTATTCTCTACCTCGTTAATATTGGTCAAGTCTTAGCTTCCTGACAAATGAATTCGGCAAGAGTAGGTTACATTGCACGCAAAAATACTATTTTCGTAAACGCTACTTCGGAGAAATCGGTTAAATCCCCAAAGCAGATACTTGCGGTACCACGTGACACGTTCAGCAACATGGCGTCTTCACGAGTTCTGTGTAGCAAATTCATGTGTTCATCTGTGAGGTGTGCGCATGTGCGAAGAGTGAATGTGGATTCGAAACCCGATAAGGTTAATTGATAAAGAGTCACAACGATGGAATTAAATTCAAGTACAACATACTGAGTTCGCTTCATTGGTGAAATGTTTCAGATAATATTTTTATGATATAGTACATAAACAGTCAATGATAAAAACTCGTCACATTTTAATATTTTATTCACAACATAAGACAATGTCAGTGTACAATCACGGAGACAAACATTGCACAAAGGTTAAGTATTTGACCGATACAACTGTAAATGCATCATCTGCAGAAACGTGATGCTACTTTATTTAACCCTTTCCCTCATAGAGGAAACCATGAAAAGACTTATGCGAACAACATAAATCAGATCAGCCTGCGAGTAACTCGCAGGCTGATCAGGTTTTATGCTGTTCGCTGCTCCTCAGTGGTCTGGAAATGAGGACTTTATAATTAAATTTTGTAAGGTTTAACTGTGGTTTTCTGCAGATCAGGCTTTATGTGGTACCTATTGATTGCGTCAAAATGAGTCTATATGAGGAAAAGGGTTAATGTTTTTCGGTGGTTTAGATGGAACTATCAGTGAATTAAAAAGGGTGATATTCACGGTTTCAAACAATGAAAATAATAATTTCTATAATTGCCACTGTTTTGTAATGGGACTTCTTTACGTTTCAAAGACACTGTCGAAAAGCTTCACGACATTTCAATTAATTTCAGCCTTGAAATACAAATTCTTCAAGAAATACTTGAAGAAATGTTGGTAACACATTTTTTTGTGTTCATTTATTGGTCTTTTCTGACCGAACAACGATTTAAAAGTGCGCGCCTTCATGAATTTAGGACTTTTAACAGAATAATAGAATTTATGAATAAGTCATTAACAATTGATAAAACATGACAGAAAAAAGTATTAAATGATAAGAAAACAATGTTGGTTTAGAAAATAAATTTCCACTGAAATCAACACTTGTCCTCTATATAGTAAAACAATGTCCATACCTTATTGGTTTGATACATTTCATAACCAAAATTGTTGGGCCATATATATTACATGAAACTAACCAAATTTAATTGAAATTTAAAATAAAGTTTTGAAAACATCATCATTATCATAATTTTAGTATTTATTCCGAGATTCAGGCATGATTTTAGATACATAAATATATGACATTTTTCTTTAGACGTGTATCTAAACAACGGGCCAAAAGAAGTCTTAAAATAGAACGTCGAAAACAAGACAATGAGTAAAAGCAGCAGTATATAATAACAATAAACAGTTGTTTTTTTTCAATTCAACATTTCCTATAAACTCCAAAACAAAATACGAGTTCACAATGTATAATATCCCCGAAGAGAAAAGTTTTCAGAAATACAATATAGTTCTGATAAAAGTTTAAACAAAGGAAAAATAGAAATAGACACTTGAAACAAATAAAATGAATGAATCGATCTGATTTACGATTGAATTAAGATGTCTCCAAAGTCAACTGTTACATATTTAAAACAGTATTGAACTATCAAATAGCTGTGACAAAAAAAGAAAGAAATCAAAACGTATGTATAATTTTAAAGTTTAATTGTGATTGATGATGATTCGACATAATTAACAACATCTAAAAATACAGAACAAAACTAAACGAGATAAAAGCCCGTAACTATATATATTATACCAAGAAAAAGTCGTTACAACCAATAGATAAACCGCGATGACAAAAGACACGGTCGTATTATTTCTTAAAAGATTTCAATTGATTTCTATCTTGGAATAAAGATTCTTCAAGAAAAACTTTGAAAGAAGAACACTTTAATTACCCTACTTTCCTGGTTTGATATTATTCATAATAAGGCTAGGCCATATATATTCCATGAAAATATAAGTTTTGAGAACAGCATCATTATTATTACTATCGTATGAAATTCGAGAGTCGGGCATGTTTTTTTTTATCATTAAATAGATCACATTATTCTTAAGATATGCTATTTTGGCATGTAAACAATGGGCAAAGACAGTCGGGAATTAGGACATGAAATTAAAATGAAACAAGGATAAATAGCAGATACAAAAAAGGTTCTTAATTTTACCTATAACACCAAAACAATATACTAGTACATAATGTATGACTTCTCCGAACGGAGAAGTTTCCAGATCAAAGATTAAACAAAAGAAAAATTGAATTCTTCCATAAAAAGAAATAAACAAATTGAATGAATCAATCTGATATATGATTGCTATGTCTCCAAAGTCAACTGTTACAGTAACATAACAAGAGTACCAGTGCCACCATAATATACGCCGCCAAAAATTTAAAAATAAAGATTATAGAAGCTTGCGATGTGAAAGTAGGTCAAATGGCAGTGTCAATATGTATCAATTTTTAACTCCTGAGCATAACTCTTGCAAAAATCACTGAACCGGATAATCCCTGCTTTATGCATTTTTTACCCGTTATAGTAATGACATTGATCAAGATCAATTCAGAAACTAAGGAGTTGCGTTTTCAAGTTATTATGCTTTTGAGACCAAGTTTCGAAAGGCATAACTATTGCGAAACTCGCTGAACCGGAAAATCCCTGCTTCATGCACATCTACAAATCATAGTTATGACATGGACTAAGTTTCGTTAAGATCCATTCAGAAACTTAAGAGAAGATAAGTTCACAAGGCTGCAATATCAATAAGCTACAGACTATGTTTCAAGGGACTCAACTCTTACAAAAATCAATGAACCGGAAATCGCCGCTTCATGCACATCTTCCCATTATAGTTATGACAATGACCAAGTTTTGAACAATTCGGTCAGAAACGTTAGAGGAGTTGCGTTTACAAGGCTGCTATATTCATCAGCTACAGAGACGAAGTTTCAAGGGAATCAACTCTTGCAAAATCAATAAACCGGATAATCGCCGCTTCATGCACATTTACCCTTTTATAGTAAAGACATTGACCAAGTTTTGAAAAGATACGGTCAGAAACGTTAGAGGAGTTGCGTTCAAAAGGCTACAATGTCAATCAGCTACAGAGACTCAGTTTCAAGTGACATAACTTTTGCAAAAATCAATTAACCGGAAAATCGCTTCATCATGCACATCTACCCATTTATGTTATGACATTGACCAAGTTTTGAAAAGATATGGTCAGAAACGAAGGAGGGGTTGCGTTCACAATAAATGGACGTAGGACGGAGAGACGGAGAAGATAAAGCCAATATACGACCGCTTCCGGTGGCGTATAAATATGCTAAAACAGTTTGGTAACTATCAAAAGCCGTGAGAAAAAAATCAAAACGTATGTAGAATTTTACAGTTTAATTGTGATTTATGATGATTCGACATAATAAACAACATCTTAAAATACAGAACACAACTAAACGAGATAACAGCCCAAACAATATGTATCATACCACGAAAAGTCGTTACAACAAATATATAAACCGCGACGGCGAAAGACACGGTCGCAACTTTTTCACGACATGTCAATGGTTTTCTTCCTTGGAAAAAACTTCCAATCAATAGCAACAATTATCCCCTTTCTCTCTATATATAAATCAAAACAAAAGTATTTACCTTACTTTCCTGATTTGATAAATTCATAATGAATAATGCTGGGCCATATAAATTACATTAAAATTAACAATTAAATTTAAATTTAAATAAAGTTTTGAGAACATCATCATTATTATACCTATAGTATAAAATCAAAAAGTCGGGCATGTTTTTTCCTATAAATAAATGTATAATACTATTCTAAAGATATGCTTTTTGGCATGTAAACAATGGGCAATGACAGCCGGAAATTAAAGCATAAAAATTGAAATGAAACAATGAGGAAAAATAGCAGAAACATCACAACAAAAAACAGTTCAAAAATAGCAGATACATAACAAAATAAAACAGATCTTTATATTAATAAACTATAACACCAAAACAATATACAAGTACATAATGTATCACTTCTCTGAATGGAAAAGTTTTTCTGAAACACAATACTGTTTTGATCAAAGTTTAAACAAAAGAAAAATTGAATTTTTCCATAAAAAAAAATAAAGAAATTGAATGAAACAATATGATATATGATTGTTATGTCTCCAAAGTCAGCTGTTACAGTCACATAGATATATCAATAACAGTTTGGTTCTATCAAATAGCTGTGACAAAAAAGAAAATCAAAACGTATGTAGAATTTTAAAGTTAAATTGTGATATTGATGATTCGACATAATTAACAACATCTAAAAATACGGAACAAAACCAAACGAGATAACAACCCATAATAATATGTATCATACCAAGAAAAAATTACAACCGACGACAATAGACACTGTCGTAGTTTTTTCACGACATTTCAATTGATTTCTTTCTCGGAATAAGGATTCTTCAAGAAATGTTTTTGTGCATTTATTTATTGGACTTTTTTTAGACCGAAGAACTACTAAGCAGTGCGAGTTCAGGATTTTGGGCTTCTCACAAGGTGAAATTTATGATTAACTTAGCTACAGTTTGTAAAGACTAGCAAGAAATTATTAATAAAGAAAAAAAAATAATTGGAAGGAAAATTCCAAAAAATAATAATAATAATAATAATAATAATAAATGGATAATGAATAATGCTGGGCCATATAAAATCCGAGAGTCGGGCATGTTTTTAAGATTAACAAATAGATTACATTTTTCGCATCTTCATAATGGACAAAGACAGTAGGAAAACACAAGGTATTAAGAAAAATAGCTAAAACATAACAACAAGAAACAGTTCATTTTAAAACTATAACATCATAACAAAATAAAAGTACATAATGAATAATTTCCCCGAATGGAAAAAGTTTTCAGAAATACAATACCGTCAAAATTTAAAAAAAAACAAAAAAACTTGGTTTTATATGTATACTTCTATAAAAAGAAACACATAAATTGAATAAGTCGATCTAATTTACGATTGATATACAATGTCTCCAAAGTCAACTGTCACAGTAACATAGATAAATAAAAAGAATTTTGAATTATCAAATAGCTGTGACAAAAAAAAAATCAAAACTTATGTAGAATTTTACAGTTTAATTGTGATTGATGATGATTCGACATAATTAAAACATCTCAAAATACAGAACAAAACTAAACGAGATGACAACCCATAACAATATGTATCATACCACGAAAAGTCGTTACAACAAATATTTAAACCGCGACGGCGAAAGACACGGTCGTAACTTTTTCACGACATGTCAATGGTTTTCTTCCTTGGAAAAAAATTATCTCAGAAATACTTGAAGAATTGTTAATAACACATTTTTTGTGTGTTCATTTATCATACTATTAAAATACTATTTAAAATTATGATTAACTCATTTACAATTACAAACATTATGTATGCAACTCCCGCGACTTCCGCGAATAAAGTTTTCAAGAAAAAGTCGCTCAACCGCGAAGATTTTTTAACAAAATACTTTTTTCTCACATGTCAATGTACAAAACAAGGAATTTAGAATCAAAATCCAACCACAAAGACACAATAAAATCCTTAGATAATGTTAAAGTGTTGTAGAAACACTTTTTTTTTTACATGTATGATGATGTACACGTATGTGAAATGATTATGAGTAATATATGGACTTACAGTCCGTGTAAATTGAATTGTTTTACCCGTTCAAAATCTCTGATGCCTTATGGCAGAGTTCAATACTCGTAAAGCTAAGGTTTCAAACCCTTTTTGAACAGAGCTCCTTTATGTCCCCTGGTGCAAATTACTTGTCCAACCTAAGTACCGTCGAGGGAATAGTGCATTGAACTCCCGTACGAAGTGAAAGCTACTTAGAAGGTTTCACTACTGTAGAATGATTCCAGTTTCGTACTTTCTAATCTCTGCATTGCAGTAATGTTTCTCTTTGTGCTTTTGCAGCGTAAAACGCTCATTACCTCGCGCCTGAAGCGCTCTCCGGCAAGAAGGTAAATGTAAAAGTTCATGAAAAAATGGGTCAGTCCTATGTTGTAAATTATTGTGCGTGCCGTGAAGTATCTAAAGTGGGACTGCCAAGTTTCGTCACTTTCAATTGAGTCAGGTAGCTTTCCTGGAGGGTAACTGTCATTCAGAGCATACGCAATGCTTACCGGAAGTGTCGTCAGTATTAAGAAAGTTGACACAGCCAGAAGCATAGTTGTCGTTGCGTTAGTCTTGAACAAGATCCTGTTCAGTTTCAGTGCAATTTTCCTGGATTTACGTATTTCTGCAATAACGAGCAAATTGAGAGTGAGGATCAAAACTGGGACAAAGAGAAACATGATCATTTCCGTGCACCATGTCCATTTCTCCCATAAATCCGTCGTATCCACGCGTCGCAAACAGGCCTGCTCGACAGAATCGTAGGTCCAGAAGTATCCCTGAATCCCGCACATTAACAGCGAGAATATGGCAATAAACACACTCGTGCACATCGCTCGCTTTACCGTACAGTAGATACGACGCCTTAGCGGGAACTTAATCGCAATATAGCGTTCAGTCGTAAAGGCCAATGTCAGAAGCGGTGACGTGTACTGTGACGTCATATACAAAATTGTGAACCCCTCACAAATAACTGGCGCGTTCAGGACGAAAACACTCCATTCTGTTTGAAGACTGTATGGCAGATCGAGTGTAAGGAACAGAAGATCAGACAATGCTAGCGTAGCCAGATATACTCCTGAACTTTGCAACATAGGCTTTCGAATCCAAACAAGAAATGCCAGTAAGTTTCCCGGAAATCCGAATATATACATGATAATGCGCATGTATTTTGATGACGAGCTGATCACTGGCAGGTATGTTTCGTATATAGTGTTCTCGTCTGATGTGAACAGCGTCGAGCTCTCATTGCCTGGACCAGGGCTGCTGGTGTCCATCTGGAAACATAAAACGAAATGGAAGAATTATAAAAACAACTCAGTAATATGTTACTTAGTCTACAAATTTCTAGATCTGTTATAAGTAAGCAATACAATATAGCTTCAATATATTTTACAAAATTGTTCGCCAGACTTTTTATTCTAACAACCATTTTGTCCTAACTACTAAACAAGACTGACATTTTCGAAATATAAATCAAAATGATCCCGTAAGTCTAGTACAACCCTGTGTACCGAAAATCGCAAAACCAGTTTATATCTAAACGCACTGTAATAGATCCATTTCACTCCGAAATAAGACAAAAATCAACGAGCACTTCCCGAACACCTAATCTAATTCCACTCATTATTCACTGAGAAATAAACATACATTTGAGATTTTCCCAAGTAACTGATTGGTCAATTATTCCAGGTATTACCGATTCTCTGGTGAAATGGTCTATCGCTATGCTGCAGCACTGAATGTAAGATCGGGTAATTAGAATCTATGTTCTAAAAGGTGTATGCTCATTTCAAATGACGCTGGTGTACAAGATAGAGATATGACGTCACTTACGCCTTTGCTGCCTTATTACACTAGTCTTTTTACTATCGTATTCATACACCATTACAATGTTTTGTGTGCTGATCAATATGATAGGTGCATTTCCTATTTCGTTATGAGCACTCTTCATTATGTTATGTGTACCGACCAATTTATTAGGTACTTTTCCATATCGTTACGTACACATTTCTTTATGCGATGTGTGCCGATAATTACGTTAGGTGAATTCTCCGACTCGTTATGTGCAACTTAATAACGTTTTATGTACAGTGTCTGCTTCTTTTTGCGAACACTTCGTAACGTTATGTGTTCCGATAACTATGTCTTGAGAATTCACCACTATGTTAATTACGTGCACACTCCTATTGTTGTGTCATCTGCTGTAAGCAGATGTAACACATAGGGATCGCTTTCTTCCATTTATTAATGTGCACCCTTTTCTACGTTATAAAAAACGATGAGCATGTCTTGTGAATTTACCATTTTGTTACGTGCAAACTCAGTTATGTTATTTTCACTGATCATTATAGTTGCATCCTCCATTTCGGTATGTACAAACTTAATTACGTCACGTGCACCGACCAAGGCGTTAGGTGCATTCTCAATTTCCTTATGTACACATTTCATTATGTTATTTGCACAGTTCATAATGTTAGTGCATTCTCCATTTCATAACTTTGTCTCTTCGTTACATTATGTGTACTTTAAGTTGGTTTGTTATGTGCACAGTTCATAAAACATTTTGTTGTGTGCATTCTCCGGTTTGTTATGTGCACACTTCATTATGATATGCGTACCAATCAGTTTGTTGTGTTCATTCTTCATCCCTTCTTTATTGTGCCACCTGCTGTAAGCAGAGGTGGCGCAGAGGGATCACTTTTCCGTCGTCTGTCTGTCCGTCCGTCCGTCTGCCTGTCCGTCACTTTTTTCTTTCGTCACACTTCAGCAGGTGGCACATGTGTTCCACAGAACACTCTTGAGTTATTTGTACATATCATTTTGCTGTGAGCAGTTTCTACTCTGTTAGGTGCATACTTTATTACGTTGTGTGCATCTTCATTATGCCGAACATTGTCATTATGTTCGAGAAATTTTATTACGACTCCGACAAAATTGCAGCAGATTCCGGCACAGTGCTAATGGCTGTCCGGCTGGTCCCATCGGCCCAAGCATACAATGTCATGTTGTATGGGGCTATATATCAATTTAGTATTGCATTTCTCTTATATTACATTTGTTCAGCATATGTAAGTTAAACAATATACGCATTAAGTTGAATTAGTCAAACCATGATATAAAATTAAATGTAAAACCGCGGCCATACCATTTGATAAACCGCGGTCCAACATGCATAGGTGTTTTACCTTTTATGTAATACTTTTTAATTGTGCGATAGTAATTCCTCTAAATCAAATAAGAATAATTGATATTTTATAAATATAAACATGCGCACATTCGATTTTAAACTTATGAATTTATTTATTTATTAAATTGAAAACCGCTGCCCCACATATCTCATCCATCCATATGATCCAAATATGTTTTTAACTTTCTCTCTATCTATCCGCCAATCCCTTTTATTAAACCATCTATACATATGCCTATCCATTTACAAACTAGTGCAAAATAAAGACCATTCACTCCGAAATTACAAGTAAACTTACGTAAATCAACGAGTACTCACCGAACACCTAATGCTGGTGTATAATTCAACACATTGTTCAATGGGAAATAAACATACATTTGAGATTTTTCCCCTGTTACTGATTGTTCAATTTAAATCAGAGAATTATTGGTATTGTCGAGCCTCTGGTGAAAATACAAGGACTGTAAAATAATTAAAGATGCAATAATAGATATGAATGAAATGTAAAACAGTAAACTGCTTTCCAAGACCCCCATGGAACCGCGGTTTCCAAATGTCGTAAATTAGACTTAAAATAAATGCCGTACTAAGGAAACAATTTGAAAATAAATTAGATGATTTGAAAGCAAAGCATTTGTCACATATCTAGTAAGCATGGTTGATATTTGCATGTACATTATGGATGCAGCGGGTTTCAATCGTCGGGCCTCGATTCCCAAATGTCTTGATATAAAAATAATCGTACGTAGCATATACAATACCGTAAGATTTTTTAAACTTGAAAGTCGTAATGAATAAGCCCTACATCAAATTTGGATCATAATAAAATCGCTACTAAAGTGAATTGATAATACCCCAAACAACATGCCAAAAAGTGTCGCCATTTTTTCGGTTTCGTAAATCAAATTACTCGCGCAAAGTTTCCCGACATAATAACAATGGTTAGCATAATGACGACGTTCGGCATAATAAAGATGCACAAAACCTAATGAAGTATTCGCCTAACGAAATGGAGAATGCAAACAACTGATCGGTATACATATCATGATGAAGTATGCACATTGCTCAAAACAAAATGATCTGTAGACATAACATAATAAAGTGCGCACATTACGAATTGTAGAATGCGTGCAACATAAAGATATGTACACGTAACATAATGATGTGTGCACAAAACGAAATGGGTATGCACACAATTAAATGACCTGCACACATAACATAAAGTGCGCACAAAACAAAATGGGGAATACTCACAACAAAGTTTACATACCATAACAAAGAGAGCACACGGTAGGAAAAAGACCAGCATAATGAGTCAGAAAAGGCGTCCCATACGCTTGCAATGATAAAGGAGTGTTTAAAACACTCATACATTGTAACAATGAAGTATAGATTGGACGTGACAGTCAGGTTAAACTTCCACATAACGTTTTCGTTTTACAACTAATGATAGATGTTTTTTTTTGTGTTTTTTTTTGTAAGCCGTAAATACTTTTTATTTTTATGAAAAGACCATAAATAACAATGTTTTTAATCAGAATTATGATGTCTTGTGTGAATCAAACTTCGTTTTAAAAAGTTTAAATAATATTCTTATTTTATTTTTGCATTTTCTTAAAATCTTTGCTGACCAACCAGAATAGCTGCTGCTAAGTCAAAAATCTGAAAGTAGTTGTTTCCTCTCTGGAACGTTTGTCAGTTTTAACAAAAGGTGTCTATTTTAGTACTTTTCTTGCCCTTTACCCTTTAATTTAAGTATAGACTTTTCAAGAAAGTGTCATCTTGAGATAAAGGTATAAAAGTTGATTACAGCGTGAGTCTATGTCTTCGTAATTTTTGCTTTTTCTTAATTCTGTTTTTTATTATTTTTTTTATACGCAGCCTTAAAAAAATACTAACTATATTTCTCCATAATGTTAATTTTCCGAATTAAATCTTGCTGAATCTTTGATAGACAATAAAGTATATGCACATTAAAATATTGAATATAGTCATTTACAAATAAACTTCAAATCTTTTTTTATTTTGAATTGAATGTTAGTATGGACAAGTGTCAATGTAATGAAATGGCCTGCCTAGTTCCCGTTAGTGCAATTTGAATCTCCTAATCAAGTCAAGTCATAAGCCAATAAATAAATGCGCACATGTTACATCAGAATATTGAAATATTTCAGACAAATAGTGTATGCAAAATTTCAATTAGTAAATACAATGTTAAAAACAGGCGTTCGATTTCAATTAACTTTTTCAGAACGCTTTGGTGATCCTGTTGTCTTCCTTAGTCATTGATTTTTGTATCATCAGGAAAACTCTGTGATGCAAGCGCTCGAAAATCTCAATTCCGTTCTACAAAGAGGATTCTACAGAGCTTTTGTATTTGACATCAAAAGCACCAAATGCTCTCAGAGGGTTTACTTGATTGGCCATATTCCACTTTTTTATCATAAAATTGGCAAATTCAGTTCTTAAAAGGATATTTTAAAACCTCCTTAGAAATGGATTAGATTCTCATCGGTGTTGTTAAATCGTTGACATGCGATGTTTTTGGAACGCGCAATTAATTTGGGAACAAGAAGGACTCTTTCGTATCTTTCTTTTTTGGGCGCTTCTCGTACGATAAATGTTTTAGTGTTTAAATGGATACGTTTATTAAAGATATCGGTGGGTGCCTTAGTGTTCACAAGGAGTATCCGATCCTATTAAACTTCAATCTACACGTGTTATCAAAATTACAACATTTGTACAGAAAACACGAAGTCTACATTTACGTTTCAGCTATTCAGTCATAATATCGCAACGTTCTTTTCAAGCTTTTCAAAATGATGAAATCGGGAGCGGGAGGTGGTAAATTATCTTTTACTACCTTTTAAGGTGGTTTCCCCTAGCCAAAATCTGACATTTTCTTCCAAATCAACTACCTTTTTCCCGATGTAATAGATTTTTTGTTTCTCATACGAAATAATTTATGGAATTGCAAAGAAATTATGATATTCTTATAATTTTAATGGTGATTTGAAACTTTCTATGACATATACGACCTATAATTAGGTAAATATTCTGTTAATTAAGAAACATTTTCTTTGTCTTATGATTTCACTTTTTTATATATATATCGCTAATTTTCACAATAAGAAAGCCTCAAGTTGTAAATAAAAAATACCAAAAATCACTGAAAAAAATATGAAATATTCTATTATCGAAGACCTTCAGTATATCGATTAATAATCGTGATTAAATGCTTATATCGTTCTAAGAGCATATCTTTGACTTCAGCATCACTTCTTAGTGATTTCATTGATTGATAGACAACAAAAGCTTTGCTTCAAGTCGAACCATTTTAATTTATGTCATCTCAAATCAGGCAACTAGTCAAACATTGTAACACGAAATGAACAACAAATGCAATTTGTTAGACAAAGATATATATCTCCCGAGTTTCTACAAATGACAATCGGTCTTTTCTTATGCATATCTCTACAGTATACTGCTGGTAATTATCTACTTTTTCAAGGCAATAGGAGTGAAATGAAATATTGGTGTGATCTCCTTTTTCAGTCGTCTGTTCGATTTAAGCGAAGTAAACAGAAAGTTCTAGTCGAAGAGGTCGTGTTCAACGCTGCAATTCTTATACGATAAAGATATGCTATATAAATATAGAAGGCTTGTGGCGTGCATTTTTCCCCGATATATGCTTAATAGAAAATTTACATTGATCAAATGACTTAATACGAGTTCCAAAGCAAATTACAGTTTGTCCGACTTAATCGTCCAATTAAATACTTGCAGTTCGTTCAAAAATTGAAATACAGTTGAACCTGTAATAGCGGCCACCTGTGCTAAGCGGTCAACCTGCATTTAGCGGTCAATTTTGATATTACCAATGTGTGGCTTTTTGTTTTATATCAAAGCTTCATTAAGCGGTCACCACTTTATCTTGATCCCTTGTCTTACCGCTTAAGAGAGGTTTGACTATATATGGCATAAAATAATCCGTGAGGTCTTGATGATTGTATGCTGCCTACATGGTAGTATATGGCTAACAGGGTGGAGCTTCATGCGGCGGCGGATGATTACGTCATGTTTTTAAAAAAATAATATACCCACTGATACTGACTCTAAACAATCACGTGAATGCGAGTAGATTCCATAATGCGAGGTCAAAGGCAAAGCTGTATGGCGTACGTGACAAACTGTAAATATGTTATCGTTTATATTTTAAAATTTTATTGGCTTATCGCAGCCCCCGCTTCGCGTCGCTTGCGATAAATTCCATACAATTTAAAATATAAACGATAAGTAATACGATTAATTTTATCACATGACGTTCCTTGTTTCCTGTGCAATATAACCATCATATATTTCTTTTTAGTCTACCCGTGAAATATAACTACGTCATGACGTCATTTAACCCTATACATAGGATAAAAACAACGTGCAAAAACGCGCGCGAAACGTCAAAACATTATTATTTCATTTATCCTTAGCTTTAAATATCATGCGATGAATATAGGATTTCACATGAGTTGTCATATAATATAAAATTTCATTAAACTAGTCCAAGAAAATGGTAAAACGCTCGCCAGTTTTTTTACCATTTTCTTGATCTCATCTAATAAAATTGTATATATTTTAACGTTTATAGCTTGTCGTGCATTCAAGTTTTTGATAATTTAATATTTCATATCCAGAGACGGATCCAGGAGTTCAGGTTAAGAGGTGGGCGCAGCGCCGCTATATTTAAAAAATGTAGGCAGTGACAAGAAAAGGTGCATTCTTGTGAGTTTCTTTTTGTATAATTTGTGTCTACATTTATGTATGGTCGGGAATTTTAGAGGGGGCGCGCGCCGGGTGCGCCCGCCTTGAATCCGCCAGTGATATCCGTGACCGAGTGATCTTAATGCGTGATCAACTACTTCCAAGCCCCTCCCTTATGTGGATTCGAGTTAAGTATCGTTTAAATGGGATAATTCTTTGTCAAGTTTCAATAGACTAATTTTTAATGAAAGGAAAATACAATTATATTTTAATGGTTAGCCATTAATAAGCCATACTATTAAGAAAGGTTTTGTAAAAGTTCATTTAATTACAAATGTGAATCTTTAAAAAATACACAATCTTGTAGAGTAAGTGCAAAATCGCGCTTCTTAACGGCGCCAATAATGACATAGAGAAGCAACATAAAAACACAAATTGTCACGCCATCCTTAATCTGCTACTACTGGTTTTAAGGTAACCCATTCATCACTGAAACTTCTCGTATAATCATGGTCCTTTAATGCTTAAAAATACTTCAGTGCACTGACTTAGAATTATAGGCTTTTCGGTCTAAGTTTGTTAAGGCACGCATTTACAATAAAATTCTCGCGATCATTTATGAGCCATGATACCAATTTTATGATGGATGGAATACCTTAAACTGATACTACTGGTTTTAATACTGTCATTTATATTACTCACTATTTGATATGCGACCTTTTCATTACATACATCACGAATTTTCATTCAAAACGTTCAATTCATCACGAAAAATAAAGTCTCATAATGTAATTTTAAAAGCTTTCAATTTATCATTTTGGTGTATTCAAAAAGTAGGATGGTGATGACCTGAAATAAGAACATTTTCATAAATATTCATATGCATTTCATAAAGGTCGGTCATCCGTGTTGATAGCGCAATCGATGTTGGACCCCGAAGTGAATTAGTATGGGTCATAGCAGCGCACTCTGGCGTTCTTTTTCGGGAATGACCCCAAAGTGCGTTTTATAGGCCGGCCACGGGCTAGGGTCGGATCCAAAAGTGCGTTAGAACTCAAAGTGCGTTCCTACGTGTACACGTGCATTTTCAACTCGTGCTCTTCATAAATAAATGTGTGACTTTATACACTAGACTAATTGTTTTATTATATACCTATGTATGATAATACGCATTTTCAATCTGTTTCCTACAGCATATGTATCACGTCTCTGCCTTGTGTAAACATATTTCTATGCGCAAAGAATGGAACTATTTTTATGACGTCACTGCACAATGTGGATGTCCCTGATTTGTAAACGAAAGCCGTTTACACACTGCATATTATTACGCGCTGTGTATGAAGTACTATAACCTTGATAAATCATTAGTTTCTTTGTTCTTTGTTGTTTAATGGCTAAAGAAAAAAATAAAATAAATAAGATTTGTTTGGAAATAAATGCAAAGTTAAGAATTTATATGTTTATATTATTTGAATTAAAAAGTAGGTATATAAGAAAAGGAAGATTAAAATCGTAGACTGATCCGAATAGTGTTATCAGCATAAGCGTAACACAAATTTACCGAAAATCACTCGAGCTAAAGCATTTTCAGCTGCACAATGTGCTAAAGCTCTCCTGTGTATCACTCATGCTGATAACACTGTTCGGATCAATATACGATAGCAATAATCCGACTGTATTTACTGTTTTGTTGTAATCTATTGCATGTAGTGTAAGTATTTCAACTGAAGCGCATCACTGGGCAAAAAAAGGAACATTTCGTCCGTAAGGATACTTCTACTGCTGTATTTAAACGTTAAAAATCTGTTTTGTTTTTACAAATTGCTGAAGATAATCTTTACTTTAACAAAACATCCATAAACATTAATCATATGAAACATAATGGAAAAGATACCCTGAAAATGCAATAGCCAGGGAGAAAGATGACATTTATTGCTTCACTTACAGCAAATGAAGTCGTTTTTAACAACAGTTTCTGTAGGTTTGGTTAGCGATCCGGAAACATGTCCTAATCATAGTTTGTGTTGTCGCTTATATACTGATTTGTATCGCAGACTCAGTTAAATGTTATTTGAAAGTACTTTCTCTTTCAATTAATGCAACGTTTTATACACCACAAAATCGATGCCATTATATTAACATGATAAAAAGTTAAAGGGATATGATGTTAACATTTTGCTACCGTATAACAAATTCAATATATCTAAAAGGAAATTTTTTTTAATTTTGATTGGCATTTAAATAAATATTTTGATACCGTATGACAAATAAAACAGATACAATTTATTTGCATAGGCTAATAGCACGGAACATGTGTCAATTTTAAGCTTCTTAAGTAGATTTAGTAAACGTTATTTTCTGAAACGTCCAAAGCGAATGGTTTTATTCATCATCTTGGCATGTACAAATGGTATATGTGTTATGCGATCAAACCAACATGGAGAGCTAACTATTGTAAACATTTGATCTGTCCTGACATACATCGTGTTTTTCCTTCTATCAAATAGAAGCCAAACGTTATTATTATTATTATTGGCAACGTTATTATTCCTTCTACATACATGCAATTTAAGGTAATTCATCCATACTAGAGTATGATCATGATTCTTAAAATGCTTAAAAAGACTTCAGTGCAGATGCCAGACTTGGAGTTATAGACTCTTTTGCTCAAAGTCTATGAAAGCTTACATTTACTGTAAAAAAATACTAAGATCACGTGATGGACCATGATCACATTTAAATGATTTAATGGTGGATGGATTACCTTAATAAAATCAATGATTTAGATGTGCATTTAATGGAAATATGTCTTGATATGCGTAAACAAAATATTCTAACGGAAATATTTAACTTTGAATATAATAGTGCTGTAAGAAGTTTTAATAAGACAAAAGTACTTTACAGGAAAATGTTCTATGGCAATTACCATTCATAGAGCCAGGGAGCGAATAAAATACTTCCCTATTTTTAAGATTCTATAAAAAGGTATTTCCTGTTTTACACTCATAGACTTAGGGCTACGTCCTTTTTATATCTGGTGCAAGCTTATTTGGTTTTTATCTGAAATAACCCAAACGGTAATGGTATAAATATTAATGGAACACAAATAACTATGACGTGCGATGAGACCTTTGCAATGCAATTTGTGATATATGATTAGTTCAAATTCTTCTATGCACTCGGTGTTTTCTTTAAACTGTAATTAATTGGGTGTTTTGACTGAAATATGTCGAAGCAACTCAACAATGCAGGATTACAACAACAGGATAGTGATATAAATGATTGATTTAGTTTAAACTTATTTATTTTACGTCGATTGGGAAACAAGTTCTTACAACTTATACAAATCCCTCTCGACGGTTCCTGGGTAGGACCAGTACTTTGCGCCTGGGAAGGTCGTGAATAATTCTTGCCCCCAACGGGGTTCGAACCCACAACCTTCGGATACGTAATCGAATACGTTACCACTGGACCACGGCGCCCTAAATTGATTTATTGCTTGATTGTTTGATTTATTTTAGTTTACCGTCGCTGCGACAGTATTTTAGTCATATAGCGACGTCCAGCTAATTACAGATGAAGACCCCGAATGCACTGAGACATCCGGGTAGAACCACCGACCAACCGCAAGCCAGCTGGAAGGCTTCCTCACATGAAAATCCGAATGACCCTGCCGGGACTCGAACCCACCGGTGAGGGACTGAGTAAGTATTGCCTTATTAATGATGTGGTTTGACTTTGGTCACACTGAAAAGCAGCGCACTAGCGTACTAGAACCATCATCTCCTTTCGTCTGTTTTTGGCTCACTGTGTGCAAACAAATGCGGTAAATGCAAATTAAATCATGTTTACAAATAAATTAAATTTAGACTTTGGTTTTATATCTTCTCAAATAGGTAATATTTAGGTCATTTCGATAGAAGTCGATATTTTTAACGGACTAAGGATCAAAATGTCGTCTGCTTTATATTAACCTATACAACTTGCGCATGCTACAATATTCGAAATTGGGTAACCGACAAGAAATATTTGTTTATCTAGTGTTCCAAATATACTTATGGCTGTTTCAATTTTTTTTTCTTTTTTTTTTGAGTTCATACTTCCCAAAGTTTACTAAGCACCAATAATCAATAATATACATCACCAAAAAGACACTTTCCATTCATTTTACTAAAAGCCAAGATGGTCAAAATCACAAATGGAAAGTAACACAAATACTTTAAATTGAAAATGAAACAATTTTATAGAACAATTTTGAAAATTCATTCAGTGTAGGCAATTCTTTGAAGACTGGTTGTTAAAATTTAAGCCGTATGGACAGTGTTACAAAAGTGGCCATAAATTTGGCTCATATATTTTCACAACGACACATGATATGTTTTTTTTTTGTTTTGTTTTGTTTTGTTTTTGTCTTTTTTGTTGAAAATAATAACTTATGTGGTGGTTAGTAAACTTTCCAGTGGATTCTTTTCAGTACTAGTATCATAACAGACATGCCACACAAGCAGCTGTCATTTTTTACACCAGGAAGGATGTACAAAACTATGCCCATTCTCTTGTTTTCTTAAGAATCTGGATAATGATGATGCATCTTAATGTCGTAAATGGTCCATTACATTTTCGACTGAGAGCGAACTTCCATTTTGTCTCGTGTATAAGTAGCCTGTAGGCTTATATAATCTTGCTGAGATGTTTAAAAGTTGTACGCATTCACTTATTGTTTTTAAGACAAAATATATCGTTATTTATAAAAAGTTTTAAAATTGTGGAATTATATTAAGAAGGGTTTTGAGATCGCCACATCTGTTATACTTCGTACTGACATAAAAGGAACCTATTGAAGACAAGTGATCGAAACAGATGATACATTATTTATTTATTTATTTATTTATTTATTTATTTACTTATTTATTTAATTATTAAAATATTTATAGTAACAACAATCTCATTTTTTTTCTTGACTTGAAAGTCAGATATTAATTATTAAAATATTTATATTAACAACAATCTCATTTTTTTTCTTGACTTGAAAGTCAGATTATTTATGAATTGTTTTAATTTGCATAGAATACTCGTAGCTACTGTAACTTAAATAGAATATCGGATTTTGTGTGTTGTTGCATGTATTTTTTGACACCCATTAGCAAATTGTAATCCGCACACGTCTTTTTTGTAAGAGACAAGAGTGGATTTGGAAAGAAATAAATTGGATTTGGAGTCATATCTTAAGAGTAAACAAATAGTTTATTAAAATGCGCCGTGGTTCACTGGAAACATACATGACTGTGATTAAAATCTTGTGGGTTTGAACCCCATATGGGATTTTAAAAATTATGGCCTTTCCAAGTGCCGAGTACTAGTCCAAGCGATGAACAATCGAGGGGAATAAATATCAGCAGAAAGAATATGGTTCCCTATCAATGAAATAAAAATAAATTTAAATAAATATTTGATTTTAAAAGAGCGCATTAAAAAAAAGACCCCATTGCTAGAGAACGTTTTTCTCCTGCTTTTAGCAAAGTATTGTTGATGTTTCTACCACAGAAAGACGGCGTATTTAGTAGATTTTCTTTATATGTTAAACGATAACGAATTAAGGTAAACATTTTTTGATCACGTACAGTTGCGGATAAACCCACGAAAACTGAAACAAAGGGACGCAACTAATAAATACGTAAATGCTTCATATCCGTATACATCTATATCCCGATTATCTCCCGTTAAAAGTTAAAACGGTAGTTCCGTCATACCTACATTACTCAAATTGTGAATGATATGATTGAATGATATGGATTTTATTTCACCGATAGAACACAATTTTTCATCAATTAACATAAAAGTATGCCCTTGCTAATGCACTTGGGATTTGTCTCTTGATAGGCGCCAAGCATATAAGGGAAGTTCCAGGACTTGTTCGCCTGGTATCATGACGATGTATCGGGCAACATATCTACAGCGTATTGCTGCAGTATAGCAGCACTATGTCTGTCTCAAGTAGACAAAGTCTCCAAATGACTGAAATACTGTCGGTGGGACGTTAAACCAATGATTGAGACACAGTATTGACAATAAGTGAATGTGATCAGGAATACTGTCAGAACGTTTCAGATATCCTAATCCAGGAAAAATATTTTGTTTGTTTTGTGTTGTTGTATTGTTGTTGTATTGGGGTTTACCGTCGCTGCGATAGTATTTCAATCATATAGCGACGTCCAGCTAATTACAGGTGGAGGAAGACCCCGAGTACACAGAGGTACCCGGGTAGAACCACCGACTGTTTGTTTTGTGATATATGGAAGATGAAGATGTATTTCATTTTTTGAATATGCCATATATATGATAAATAATGAGAAAATACCTTGATATAAGAGTTTTCTGAAAACCATAATTGAATGAAAAGTGTTGTTTTTTTTTAATTCTAAAGATAGGGTAACTCTTATGTACTATGCACTTTTTTATGAGAAATCGATAATATTTAGAAACAAAAAAAAAAAAAAAAAAAAAAAAAAAAAAAAAAAAAAAAAAAACAGTAGCTAAATGATGGGTTCAGTCTTTAATAATGCTAATATTGCTTTCTTTGCAAATGTTTATTTTTAATAAGAAATAAAGACACTATAAGTATATCCATCCGTGTGGTCCGTGTATTTCGTTTGATATGTTGAAAATGAGATATGACGGTCTGTTCCTAAGATCACTAAGATGCTGGCTGGTTACTTTATATAATACGAAGAGATAATCACATGTTTAATAACTCTCCTGTGATCAAAATTTTATTTAGTGAACCACAACTTCAACGCTTTTACCCTTTATAAAGGTGGCTTTAGAGGTCGAATACCTATAGTGTATACCTTTATTAATGAGACCTAACTTTCAATCATCCTTGATGATCATGTCATTGCTAGAAAGAGAAATGCTAAAACAAAGATGGTCCTTTAAAGAAGAGGTACTGGAAGTTCTCGCTGGCAGGAAAAAAAACCCTCTGGAACTGTGTCGATCCCGAAGCTTTCATTGGTTAACAATGAACTCAGACTTTAATCACCATGACAATGGAAGATAGGTGAGCAATCAAAAACACCCTTTCCTTCCTTTTTTTTAAGAATTGTAAACTTGATTAATCTGATAAAAAGAGACATGGCATACCGCATCTTTCCGAATGAAATGAGTAGTGAATAAATGTCGAAATGATATGCTTATTTTTGTTTTAAATCAGATATTTGATCGAGGCATTTTGAACAGCGTAAAGATTGAAAAAAAAAATGAAACAAATTCAGACTGGCACATTGCGATCTTATAACAGCATGTTGTAATGCAGCATCTGCAAATGTCAGTGTCTATAAGCAAACCGGAGCCGTCGCGTCTGACAGCAATGATTTATATCAAGAAAGGAAAACAGGTTTAACTATTGCCTTGTATATAAATAACAACTCATTTTCGAATACTACCTCACGTTTGAATAATGTTTTGATGTTGCAGGTTTGATTCGATTTTTAGATTAACGTTAGTTTTGGTGAATGTCATATTAAAGACATATACCCTCACCCGAAACATGGTGCATCTCCTGTAACGGACAACGGCATTTCGTTCTATGTTATTTAATTTACTTTTGAACTTATGGTTAACTAAGCAACATCATATTAATTGTGAAATGAAAAACACATTTTGAGTCTTGACCTTGTGCTACAGTAGATGTACACACTCAACCTTAACATACGATCAAGCGAAAAAAAAATCCATGTAGCACCTGCATGGATATGCAGATTCATTGAATTGCTAAGTACATTACATGCCGGTGAAAGGCTTCCCGCCATCAACAGGAACTGAACGTGTAACCCAAGATCCTTCGAAGTCACCGAAAACCACCACAAGACCATCGTAAAACCCCACGGTATACATTTTGTATATTCCGTTATCACTACGGCATATTTCGTGGGATTTTCTACTGGCAAAACTTTGTTTTCATGAATATTACTTGTTAACCAATGAAAACATGCGTAGTTTTTTTAAATACTCTTCATTGAAGTCACGAACGCAAAATTGACTCACTTTCATCGCTAGATAAACTTCTGTACGCTCAGACTCGAAGCGTGACGTCACCTCTTCTTGCTAGAATGAAACTATTTTAAAAAAACCGCGGCACTGTTTCAATGGTCGAATGATCCCTGCTTTCGCCGTGTTGTGTCAGACACGGGTCTAATGAAATGCCTAATTAATAATTCATTAGTACGAAGTTATGCGTAGTAAAACAAAATACCCCACGGTCGATGAAGAAGCAAAGTCGACTAAAAGCTTGTGGGAACGTTGTAATTTTTGCAGTAATGAAACATTTCGTCTCGTCTTTGAATTAAATTTAGGAAATAAATTATTTTATTGATGCGTTACCGAACAATATAAGTATTTATTTCCAATTGTTTTTCAGCGCCCAATGAATAAATGTTCATGCACCTGATATTGCTTAGCTCTCAAGTAGGAGAATAGATCTAGGAAAAATTGGTCCGTGGTCAGGGAAGTGTGCTTTGAGCAATAGCGTATGACTCAAGTACCGTCTGTTGTGCGTGTATCGAAACACATACATAAAACAAAATACATATAGCTATGATTTAATTTCAAGTACCAAACATTAATTTCTGATTTCATTTTAAATTTGTGAAAGATTGAACCACATATCTTACTATATCTCGTATTTAATGTTTCTAATATTTTACTTGAGACAAGGAAAAAGAGATATTCTAAATCAGCCTTTGACTTTGATGGGCTTACTAGTTTGACGATAGGCCGATCGGAATACGGTAAAATAATTAATTTTCGTTCACATTAAATTTCGTTGATTATGTACATAAGGGAATTTTGTGGGTACATTTATTCGTGGAACTTTTTTCTAGAAAGCGTGAGGTCTATATAATAGACAAGTATTTGTTGGTATTAATATTCGTGGATAGAACTCTTCAGGAAATCGACGAAAATTAGTGTCCCACGAAAATCAATAATTCACATTATGTGGCATATGACCATTTATCAAAGAGAGTGTTATCATGGACGTGAGACAAAAATATTTCTACCTCGAATTGCACAGGGAAACGCTGAGTACAATTCTCAAAGAAACAAATATGCATTTTTTTTTCTGAGAAAAATATGGACAAATTACGTGTGATGATCAAATGATGTGCCCTTCACGGCACTGTAAAATGACAGTTGACAAAGCAACGAACGAGTAACAGTAGCTCTTTTCTAAATTACAAAACCGAACTGACAAATAATTTATCCGAGAGGACGAACTAAAATATCGCAACATGATACACACACTGTCATTAGTTGTGTCAATAATACTGGCAACTAAATGGGGGTTGTAAAAAATCTTCGTCAGGATGCACAATTTAAGTCACGATTTTCTGATAAACTTGATTAAACCTCTTCATCCGGATCTTGATTAGAACAATTTAGCAACCATATGTACACATTATCAAGATTTTCGTGTCAGTGACGCACTATCAACCACAAGGATTTGATTAAAATAACCAAACAATTTTATTGCATTACACCTGCTTAGATATCACGTGTGAATGTCAGACATTAAGAATCAAACTTACCGGCAAAATTGATGAAACTACGACAACCATATATCAGTCGTTTTGCCAAGAACGAGATTGTGAAAGAAATCGGAAATTTATGGATTACAGATGTCAGAGATTCTATCAAAGTTAACATACTCTCCCTTTTACTTAACACAAAACTCTCTCTCTCTCTTCTCTCTCTCTCGCTCTCTCTCTCTCTCTCTCTCTCTCTCTCTCTTGTACATGTGTGTGAATTTATTCTCGAAAAGGTAACAATTGTCTGCATTTCTGCAGTTTATCGAGGTACCAAAGTAAAGCATTTACTCGAAAGATGTATAAAACCCAAATTTTCGATATTCCGTTACTCTTCATTATCTAGAGGAAGTGTTTGTTTAGAATGGATAATATGTGTTATATCTCATCGAATAGTGATACAATTTCATATTTTCACGAGCGCGTAGCGCGAAAGAAAATGCGAAAATTGTATCACATCGAGATACTTCGAAAACAAAAAAAAAAAATTATATTTTATTCAAACTGCTGCTAGATTTTCTTTAAAAGTAAAAAAGTAGTCCCGGCAGGTCTATATCTTCACACTGAGCATGGGATATGGATAGAACACAGTATTTCATGCGTTAGCATAAAATAAATGCCAATGATCAAACATGAGAATACGTTTGAAATTGTTCATATCTTTTTTGTCGGCGTTTCGCCAAGTGCATGAAGATGTTTCGTTGACTAAATTGCATAAATGACTGATATAACTTGGCTAGACGATCCTCCTTTCCTTCTTTTTTTTTTTTCTTTTTCACAAAAATTCGATTAAATACCAGGTTGCCAGTTGTTTCGCCTGGCATTAGAGTTCGGATTGGAACTGTCACAAACACCGCTTGGTAACACTGGTCACGTGCATGCATGTCTCTGTCGATTCACGAGTCTGGTTTAAGTCTGTCAGCATTATTGACTGAGCATATTTGGGAAAATGAGTCATACTGCTATGCGACTTCAGAAATTATTGACGTTAGTTTGGAATTACCGTGCGACAATTTAGCGACTTTTAGCAAATTATTGTATAAAGAAACGTTAATTTAACATGTGATTATTTGAGTAGAACCACTGGCCTACCATAAGCCATATTAAAGTCTAATCACATGATGTGCCCCGACCGAGGCTCGAACTTACAGTGAGAGACTATAGGCATTCGGTCAATAAAACCATCTTAAGCTGTAAAAAAAAACTTGTTTGAAGTACTGTTTCATTATTTTAGTTTGACTTAGCCATAAACAAAATAGAAAGTATAAAAAGGCGGG
This sequence comes from Solen grandis, assembly GCA_021229015.1. Taxonomy (NCBI): domain Eukaryota; kingdom Metazoa; phylum Mollusca; class Bivalvia; order Adapedonta; family Solenidae; genus Solen; species Solen grandis. The sequence goes on along the minus strand of CM037780.1, from coordinate 47,071,903 downwards.
TTTTTATTTTGAAACAAAAAAAAATCCATTGCTGTGGGCTGTCTTGTTAGATTGACTTTAATCTGATTATAGTGCATCTTGCAGTACATTCATCATCGTGAGTTTCTTTCTGTCTTACAGACAGGCAGACAAACATAGTACGGCCCCAAAAAAATAGTTCCGTTTCTGGTCTATAATAAAAATAAGCAAATAAAAAAGAGGGTCGGTAGGATTTTATTTTTTATTTATTTTGTTTTTTACATGAAAGGAAAGGTAAAAAGGGGGAAACATTTTTTTAAAGGAGGAAAGGAAAAAAACCTTTAGGGTCGGTCTTTAAAAAAGTTGTTTTTTTTGCCTAAGAAGATGTGTGAGTCGATGCATGGTATGTATATAGGTGTAGGATTAGAAATTAATTAACTGTCTAGTTTTTAACTGAAGGTATTTATTCCATTTCACCAACAAATTCGTATTTCTTTTCCTGGCTTTATATTGTACTCTCTATTATATTTATCTGGTTTATCTTAAAAAAATATATGTATATAACTTTATCATCTCAATGATTTAATAAGGATTTTGATTAAAGTTGATCTACTCAAGACGTGATGGCAATGTCTTCTACTAATGAACCTTAATTTTCAGCCTCTACACATTAATTTCAGCTAATTAAAAGAGTAAATTTATAGCAATTATTGCAAATTGTCTGGAAAATCTCTGGGAAACAGTAATTTCTGTCTTGTTTTTTTAAAGAACAAAGACAATAAATTAAAACTTTGGAAGTAAAAAATGCTCAATTTAACATTCTTGTATAATCAGAATCAAATCAAATCACTCGGTAACCAAAGATAATTCTGAAATTCAAAACCAACACACTTCAGTTTGATTAAGAGCTTCAGACTTTAACTTCCTCAAAGACAGCCGATAATCTACGGGATTATATTTTTTCTGAGATCAGAAACTAATGGAGTGGTGAGAACCTAGTATTCAATAATTTTATCTTTGGCATTATTGATTTCCTAGACGATCGCGTATCAGAATTATAACTACTTTGATGTAGTGGGTCCGCTTGGCAGCTCCTTTTCAGGGTATTACAAGTAATCTGTAGATCAAAATATTTCAGTGTGATCACATACTGACTCCGCGGCGCCATCTGGTACATAATTAAACGTATACAGTCCAACCTGTTTTAAGCGGCCAGTCAATGTGACCGTTTAACAGAGGTGACCGCTAATGAAGGTGAAACATAAAATAAAATGATATAGTTTTGGTAATATTAAAATTGACCGCTGAGTGCAGGTTGACCACTTCATACAGGTGGCCGCTAATACAGGTTCAACTGCACATTATATATTTCTGTAAATATTCTAACAATTCCTCATTCAGCTAGATTTACATTTAGTTCAAAGGATTTTGTGACCTTATCTTTAGGAAAGTTCACCGATCTTACGAAAATCTGTCGGTTTTGATTGCTTCTTACTGTCCATCAAATCCCTCTTTTCGGACAGGAAGATTTGTTTCAGATTTTTGTGAGTTCCATTTTTTTTTTAATATTATCTCAGAATCAATTGTGCTAACAACTGGACCATGAGTAGAAACTACACTTATTTGTTTACTTTAATGCGCTTTGTTGGAATATTGTTATATACATACTGGCGATTCTGCCTTACAGAAATCAAGGATGGGGCAACATTTAGAGTAATTCATGTCGCTATATTACAACAATCTATTCAGTCAAAATGTGTTTCCGCAGGGTCCAGAACAATATCCTAAGTAAGAAATAGGGTGTTGTTACCATAGGTGTACAATTAAAAGTTGAAATAATCACCATGGAACAATCAAATTCAGTGCCAATGACATTGTATTTAGAACTAAATGACGTAGTTAGGCGAGATGCTCACTTCCAACTCTGTTTATTATTTCTCTTTACTCCTATTCCTTGTCGGTCTGTCAATATTTAGGTATAAAGTAGTGTGTTAGCATGATGTAAACGTTGTCCCAGACCAGAACAAATGTTCATGATTATGTTGGAACATGTCTGCATGAAATGCCCAAACCTTGTTTTTGCAATGAACACACTTAATATAGTGCTTAGAATAATAAAACTGTGGGGTAAAAAAAAAAGTTACAAGTTTATGAATGTTTATGAAGTACCTCAACTTGTTCTGTCAAAATAATAGCCCCATGTTCTGTTCGCTAGGCAAGGCTTCAACCCTTAATGAGCAGTTCTAATAAAATAATTCGGCATGAGTGGGTAAAGGGAGGCAATGACTGCCTTCGAACTTTGATATTTTACATCAAAACTAAAGCATCAATACTGGGAACAGCTTCTGGATACAAAGTATCTGGCAAACACAAAATTTAACTTAATATGTGTGCACTTTCGAGAGGCGCCTTTGTGATTATATTATACAGTTTTTGATATTCCTTCCTGTACCCAATATCTTTGTTTTTGGGAAAGATTAAGATGCAATGTGTAAAGGAACAGACATATCTATTAGGATAGGAAGACAAAGGTATATGCCTTAAATAAATTCGTTTGTACTCAACTAAACAACTTCTTGAAAATACAAACGACCATATATGAAGTTTCCTTTGCCCACTTTACTATTAGGAATTCTAACCAAAGCATTTGTTGCTTAATCACGAACTGTTTTGTTCAAGTCTTGTTGTATTTTCCTATTTTTCGAACCGAATTATGAAGGCCAAATGATATTTAAGCTGATAATAATTAATGGTTTCCGGTTATACACTTTATTAAAAATCAAAGCAGAGTGTGGTTGATTTAAGGGGCTCGAGGTTGCTGTATTTCTGATTGGCTGTGTATTGGGAAACCCGAAAATGACGTGTACACAAACGTATGATCTCGGGAAAATGCAACATGTCCGTAATGTTACGAGAACGATGATATGGGAATAAAGGAAAACGAGTAAATTAATGGCAAAAAGTATTCAGTGCTATATTAAAATGTAATTGATAAATTTTGTGGTTTTTCTCAAGGTTGAGATGCCGTTGCTATCATACCTAGTGCGATATCACTGCAATATAACGCCGTAGACGGGCGGAGTGGTACAATCTCTGACACCTCGCCGATCGATTTTTTTTTATCTTTTTTTTTCACAAATTGTTAAAAAGCTATACATACAATTTCCACAAAATCAATGAAGTTTAAAAACAACCTTAATTGTGTACATCTATACCTTTTTACCCATAGTACTTTTAATTCTCTCTCTCTTTCTCTCTCATACATGTACATATATCTTACACTCATCTATAAATCCTTCTTTCTCTCGATCACATACAATTATAAACGTCTGACTTTGCTCTTTTGTTTTTCTATTTTATGTAAGCATAACTGTGTTAAGTAAAGAAAGAATAAGAGAAAATTCATTCATACATCTGTCGATCTTGGAACTTCCTTTAATAGCAATACTAGTTCTGGTATATACATCCAATGTATTGCTAAGCACCAAGCAAGGCATATATGTATCAGCGCCCTTTTCACGACTTAAGTATTAAATTGCTTGGAATCTAAATTAACTTCAGTACATTGAGATTGGTACTATAAGATATTTATAATATTGACGACTCACTTTTAAGGTTTACGCTCTAACCATTTGAGCGTCTTGAACGATGGTGCAGTTAAAAATAATAATATTGAGTAAACATAGACACAGCGTTGTTCGCTTAAAGTTATCGTTAGATAATTTTTATGTACCAATGATTCTTTATACATGTACATTACACGGCGTTCTGATGATACAATGTTCCAATTAAATATTCTATTAGACATTACTCCTAGTAATGAAACATCGGGACACAGACATCGGGATTACACCCCCGAGTAGATGTCTGAGGGTGAAATGATGAAATACCTTTATTAAAGAGAATCTATGGCACCAAGTAGGATTATTGATTCACATAAACTTCGAAGCCAAACATGATATAATTATTTATTTTATGTCATTCAAATATAACACTCCTTCCCTTTGCTCTCTGTTCTTCACTGAAATTAATTGCACTGAAATCTTTCTCTTTATTCTAACCTGAATCATTCTGATATCCCACGGATTTGTTTGCATTATAATTGCGGTACGTTTTTACATTTAGATAATTAGTTTATTACGCAGTTCGGGTTTGATCTAAGTGATTAAACGTGTAGACAAGTACGAAAGAAATCCACCATTAATCAATAAGTTTATTTATGCATATATACATTTATCTAATTTAATATATACATTCATTTAATACAATGTTTATATATGTGCATTATTGGTCTATTTATCATATGGACATGATACCAACTGACAAGATGTTAAAAAAACAACAACAATTGAATTCAATCTTTTTCATTATTTCGGCAAAAAATTCCTTTCTCAAGAGAAAACATGAAATTTTGAGCAACTACATGATGGACGTTTGTACTTTATGCTAAATATTGAAAACGAGTTAATTTTATTTTTTACTCTATTATTTTCCTCTGGAAAACCAACATATTTGCTAAAACAACATTCATCCTCTGCTTACAATAGATAAAAATGAAAATTTACACTTATATTTATTTATGATATAGATTATTGTGTTAAATCATTTAAGCACAAATTTAGTTGCTTTTAAAGAAAATGTATTTTAAAAACAGATCTTACCTTTACAGAAGCGTAATTTTCGGAGTATAAAACTTTATTTTCCACTTTAATTTCTTGTCGTCTCTTTTTACTCTTCGTCTCACAAAATTACGTTACTTTTCTGTCATATTTCATATTCAAGTTGCTCTATCATTTTATAAACTGCAATGTGCCATCCTAAAGCTGTAGTCCATCCAAAGTAACTAGATATACCAAGATTCTATTATCAGAAATCCGTGAAGCATACCTTTCAAAGGTAATAAGCGTAAATATCTCTGTATCAAATATATTTAACCAGAGCTCTCACTGCCCTATGATAACAATTATCCGAGTTGTTGTTGGCGAAAGAGCTCAATTTGACCATGCGATTTCAGTCACTGCGATGCGCCCGATAGAGGTTCGCCTATATATGCCGATGATGCCGTTGGGAGATGATGATGTAGAATGAAGGTTCAATGCGAGCAGTGCACGGCCAGGAGTAGAGGCTGACGCTCCTTCGCTGGAATTCACTGACTGGACTGCACTCACGGAATGGAGGAAAATTAAATATAGTTTCTAAAGGCGGACGGAAATTTTGTTACGTTTTTCAAACTAAATATCACATTCAAGTTTGAAACTGTTCTTGAATAAAATTAGATGTTCAGATTGCGTAGACATTTAGTATCTATTGGCTATTTACGTCAACAGTTTTAATCTGGTCTTTGTCTCCTGAATCGTTATGGAATATTTTCTTCATTTTATCTAATGGGATTGGGGTATTTACTGTTTATATCAAGTAAGTTTGTCTGGGCTAGAAAATGTTGAAATAAATTCATTTCCACTTAGAGACGAAATTGTTTTAAACATTTAGGTATTTCATCAAATGAATCATTCGCGTTGCTTCGGCTTGGTGGCATGTATAAATATCTTCTAAAGCTATACTTAGCCAATGGGTAATTTTAAGGTTGCTGTGGGGATAGCCTTATAGAATATGAAATACTACTATAATTAATAATTGTTGTTTCATTTAAAGATAATATACATATTACCACAAACTTTGTAAATGAAGTGATTGCTAGTTTTCATGCATATCTGCATGAATGAAAAAAAAAAAGTTTATTTATTTTACAAGTTTAGTAATTTATATACACTTTGAGTCACTTTCGATGGACATAATTACGCCATATGTGGTCAGTATTGTGGAAAACGAGGGAGACTTGCGTGTAGACAGGTGACCGTCATCTAACAAACGGTGTGTTTGTGAGAAGAAAAGTGTCTTTAAACTTACCATTATCTCAGGCTATCAGAGCACCGGGTATACAAAAGAAATATCCCCAGTAATAATAGTGTGTAGTTTATAGTGTTAACCTTATGATTGTAACAAAATAAGTGACCTATTCAAATGTTATTCTTTTTTCTTTCTCTCAACTTAATATTGGACAGGTCACTTTTTTATATATTATTATTAAAAGTATTCTTTTGGGGAAAAAATGATCAAATATGTTGTATTACAAATATAAAAGAGTAAGAAACTAAAGCAAATACTTCTAAGTGAATTTGTCTGGCATCCACAGTGTTTAATAAAGATATTAATTGTACATATACATTGGGTTAACCAGTCATCAAATACTATTTCTATTGAAACTGTTGTATTCATAACTTTGTATTTTTGTCGGTAAGGTGTTATGGGTGATCCCCGACCCCTTACACCAGTTACGGTGAGAATAAATAGGCTTTCTGGTAACTGAAATTTAAAAAAAAAAACTATTTTAGATACCGAGGAAACTATACCAAACGCATCATTTTCCTGAACACAATTCACATTATTTTACATTTAGATGTTTAAACATGCTTTCGACAAGTTTGATTTAAATGTAAATCTTTTATGTTATCATACCACGGGGAACCAGGTGGTAAAAATACAACTTTAATCAACACTTCAAAACTATAAGATTGCGAGTATTTGGTCGACCGTCACATTAATTTACCAGTGAAAGCAGTACTATTTCAACAAGGAATTTAAAATTCAACCAGAGACATATAAACAGAGATTGGCAACTTATGTTTTGTCCATATCTATTGTCTGAAGTTGCGCACGACCAACGAGACTTCAGCGAGACCCGGACGAAGTTGGAAATCAAAAACATATGTATGGTAAAATCCAATGGATTTTTAAGTAATATAGTATTAACATGGTTATTTTCTTTAGTCAATTGTTTGTTCGGTTACTTTTGACATTAACAAACGTCAGTGAGGTTGATCGAACGCACGACGAGAGTCACTTAAGGGAATTGATCAGTAAAAATCATTCTACATGTTTGCCTTTGAAGATTTGTGTTACTAAGGCTATCATGTATCTAGACGTTTTCTCATGCCGCTAAAGTCATATCGTGTTAGTTAACTATACCTGTCTTAATCTCTCTCCCCCCAATCCCCCCTCTCTTTCTCTCTCTCTCTCTTAATCATGATAAACTAAAATAAGTACTCCAATCATGCATCCGTCATCTTCTTTCCTTCATTTAATCTCACTTTAGCTAAAGTCAGTAGATATACCAAAAGTATTTTAAAAGAAGTATGTAAGATTCCTCCAAGTCACACCGAAATGTCCGGTACTTTTGTGACAGCGGGCGCGCTCTCGTTATCTCCAGAGGCTCGCGATAAAACGCGTTACTTCGGAAAGCTGCCAATCTCTGTTTATAAGTCTCTGATTTAACTTACAAATTCGCTCTACTATGTTTTTTTTTGTTTCCTCTCAGTATTACATGTATTTATTTTGGGATGTGTGTTCGCGTGTGCTAAAGGGGGATGCCACTAGATTTTCGCCACAACACTATAATCATTTTCTTCAAAATGCATAAGAAATTATACTTTTTGACTGCAGATCTCAGATATTCCCCGGTGGGCCTCATAACTATTCAATCTCTGATGTACCAGCGTGTCTGATGGGTACTCTAGAGTGTATATGCGTCGGTTCAGATATTGATATCTAATCACATCAATTTATGTCTGCCTTAATACGACTTGAATGGAACGAAAGCATATAATTAAGGTATCTATATTACTAAAAGAACGAGCTGATTTTTGTGTCGGATTTAGCACCGTAACGAAACATTATTATGTATATATAGTTTCACGGTTACTCAGTAACCATTCAGAGGTGGTTTTATTTGTGTTTGAAAATAAAATAAATCAAGTTTGCGAGAATTTATGATGAATCCATCAAAATAAAAATAGTTACATTTCTGGGGAACATCGTTTATATAGTGAGTTCTGCGTATCGTTAAAAAATCCGTCTGCTCTTCTCGGGGAACCTCGACTAGCCTCGCAGCCACGTTACAAGAGTGTAACAAAGCAACGAAATCTGTTTGTGTCCCCATTTTAACTACACGGGTCTTATAATATATTTTTGAGAGTTATCTTATTCTTCTTTCGAGTTGTGTAGTGTTTATACGAACGCTCGGAAGGAAGATGATGTAGTCTCCACGATGTAGCACAGGGTACACGTGAAAAGCATGATGTATGGCGCTAAACGTAAGACAACTTCGTGGCTGTGTGCAGTATTAAGTTGGGCTCTTGACGCCATTCGTGCCCGATTCAATGTTAACGAGCAATGGATTAACCCAAGTTTAACCTGTGTATTTTGTTAGCACCATATCATAATTTTTAGATTTGTGATCTGTTGTTTTTTTTTAATTTTTGCAATAAAACTATTATTGTTCATCGCAATTTTTATTATTTAGTCCATTCTGCATTATATTCCAATGTTGCAATTATTATTGTTCCCTTTTGAAATTCTAAACACACGTGACAGCGATGAGTCCTTTTTAAATTCATCCTCTCCGTTTTGTGTGTTTAAAGGTTATCAAATAGCCATTTCACAAAACAACTCTTACCCGGGATTCTAACAGTACTGAAACTTAAGCATGTACCTCTATTAACTAAGTACAGCGATGGAAGACAAATTGAAAGTCTTTAATCACGGAGACCGTGCCCGACCCCAGTGGGATTCGAACCCACAACACTCAGCTTCACAGCCAGGCCGATTTATGTGAATTCATGGTAACTATCCTGTGGATGGGCACTGGGACATCAATTCAAACGAATCCCAACAGTAATTAAAAAACATTCCCGCGATTTCGCGGGACTTTTTCTAGTTAATAGTTTTTCGTTAAAACGCCCCACGGACACTATTTCAGTCCATGCTAGCCTGTTTAAGACAGTTATAGTGCTGTCATGCCTCCGTATTACGCCGTAGACATGTGGCATGATACCACACCTTGTCATATTATCTTAACAGCGGACCAACATGTTTTGGAACAACCCATATATTCTGAGCGCCAAGCAAGGAAGTTATACAGTCAAACCTCCCTTAAGCGGCCGATCAAGGGAGCAAAAGTAACTGCTTAACAGAGATGATCGCTAAATGAAGGCTAAACATATACCAAAATGCTAGTTTGGTAGTTTGACCGCTAAATGCAGGTTAACCGCTTAATACAAATGGCCGCTAATAGAGGTTCAACTGTACTAGTACCATAGAAAATGATTTTTTTACGACTTTGGATTTTTGCAAATTCGAAATAATTTCCTTTCATGCTGCATTAACGATATTTGCCCCGTGAATTACGAACATTTTATAGATATGGGCTATTAGTCTTGTTTTTGAGCTGCATTTTGTATAATCAATTTTCAGGATACAGTGTCGGTCTACGGAACCTGATAACTCTTATTTCAGTATAAATGCTCCCTACGAAATAGGCCAAATTGTTTCTATTTAATATCGCGAGTTAGTTGTATATTTCTTGTATAAGTAACTGTTTCAGAAAGAGTTGTATGTAAACCATATTTTATAGTCATAACACGTAAGATAAAATGATATTTCATTATGGTTTATATTAATAGATTTTATTTCAGTCTACGGCTATATGTACGGACCCGTGAATGATTTTTAGATCATCACATAAGTATCTTAAAACTTTGAAACAAAAATAGTGATGCTACTTGAATACAATTAGCATAAATGGTCGACATTGCATTGCAGTTCACAAGATACAGTACATTACGAAATGAAAAGAACGACTTTCTATATCGTATCCAAGTCTGTACACTTTGGACTGGGCTCCGTCCCAATAGCCAATATATTCCACAACATTCTCTAGTATAATATTCAGTCAGAGATGATCGATATATTTCAGATTCTACATTTTACTCTTGTATGTAATGCAATCAGGATAATTTTGACATGTAAATTATATTTTGCACGTCTTTGTGTTTCAGGATAGAGCGACATTTTTATAAATGAACATTCGGAAATTACTTCGTAAAGGTTGGCCTACAGGTTTGACCTGGTTTAATCTTTATTATTTCCAAAAAAAAAAATCTAGATCATGACAGCATCTTAGAAGGGCGTTATAGTATCTGTTCTCAAAGATTTTATTCCATTCAATTATTAAGTACCTAAGATTTTAAAATCCAATAATTTTTGTAGCACACACTTTTGACCTAGGATAATGTAGTAGTATTTTTCAGTTGACAGCTCACATGACTATCAGTCCTTTGATTATTAAAGGCCCATTATATTTCATAATTGTTCAGTTTCATGAAAGAGAAAATATTTAATAAAACTGGCATAATGTATACTTACAGAAATGGTACATAATGTGCAAATATCTTCTGTAAAATATCAGGTAAACACATTAAAATGTTTATCAAATTATGCAAATTAGTATTTTGGATGGATGTCAATATGCTCTCATTGTTTACATTTTGCATTGGAGAGTTTTCCCGAACACTCTCGGTAATCGGACATAATTTGAATTTGAAAAACCGTCGTCGATTCACAATTTGTTTATCTGCTACGCTATCAATTTATGCGCTCGTGATTCGTTAACGGAGACATACGGAATGTCTATGAACAATTGACGAGGATATGCGGAATATGTAAATTGGTTATTTATGTAAACAATGGAATGATCTTTAGTAAAAAGATTTTTCTTTATTTATGCATTGTAGTAACGTTTTCGTCAACGAGAATGTACATACTGCATCTCGTACCAAATCTGTAAGATACCACAGTTTGCTTTTCTGTCCAATGAATATACACTGTTTTGGAAGCATGATGGTCCTTTAACACTGCACTTTTCATGCTATTATACACGGTTAAATGATTTATCTTCATTTTAGACTCTATATATCAATAAAGTGACATTTCAATATGTTGGTATTTTCTGCATCTCCACACCCTAAAAAATAGAGCAATATCGCAGTCTAGACCAGAAGCGTCAGTATTACAAATGAAATGATGACTTCAACAAACCAGGAACGAAGTGATGCCATAGAATACAGTGGTGGTATTCCGATGTTTCTATGCACATTCTTAAAATGAATTAAAAACATCCTTTTGTTTTCTGATTCCTTTTAAATCCTTTGTATTTTACGTGCGGCACTATCAATGATGTCACATAAGTTAAGGTTTTTCCCTTTTTATTATTGTCGGTATCTTCCATTCTGCAACTTGGTCAACGGTCCGAAACTTGCATACAGAACTCGTATACAAAAAACATTTCTCTCGACTTCATTGTTTATCATTTAATTCTAGTTATGTGTGATTATCTAACCGCAATCTGGCCATAAATGTTTCGAGATGACAACTGGGGCTTATTCAAATGTTACAGATCATTAATCAAACGTTCTTACTTTTGTAGAATATCCTACCGCTGTAAATTGAAATATAGTGTTTGATTAATTGATTTTTGGGTTTACCGTCGCTGCGACAGTATGTCAGTCATATAGCGACGTCCAGCTAATTACAGGTGGAAGTATGGTGATATAAAAAATGTTCAAAGCTGTACCGAGGAAGGTTACATTAACTATATGTAATTTTACTGGAATTTTGCGTGCCTGAAGCTTATTTCAACGTAACAGTCGCTGAACTTTTTATGTGAGCCCTAATAAGCAAGAACTCGGGAGATGTCAAAGAGTCGTACATTATAATGCATTATAAAGATTTACTCTAATTTCGTGACGTTACAACAAAAAGCATTTTATTTTTGGTCATTTCCGGTAAACGTTGATTGGAAACCTTGATCCGCGAAAATTTAGCTTTGTTACAGAGAGTGATCTTGCAAATTGTCACGAAGTTTGTCCTGTGCAGTTAGATTGTCATCACATATAACACTAAAGGGTCAGGAAAGCCGTTAAAACGCTAAATGGCGTATTTATATAGTAAGTGATGAATTTTAGGACTCCTCAAGTCAAAGGAACGTCTTTTGTTTATTTTGAAGTAAACATCCTTATCAAGTCTTGATGTGTTTTGAAATGTCTTAGTTCAAGTCACAGCATGTCTAAATAAGCAATGACGTCACACTCAAGGCATGCTTTGTTTTTAAGAAGATTTATATGATATAATGCTGATTAAAATTACTTTTATTAAGACTATTAACTCTAATTAAGACAATGGATATGTTGTTTTTTAATGTTGTACGATATATTCAGAAGATGCTTATTATCATTGTTTGCAATAACATCGCATTTGTTGCCGTACCATTTACAAATAATATCTGTTGCACATGGTTGTATAAGAAAGTGTGTATTCGGGTTTTCGTTTTTTTTTTAAATGTATCATTTCCCGAAATAGCAAAATAATATATAGTAAGTGAAGTAAGTAAATGTTTTATTTAAGTGACATGTGTTATATATATATATGAAAATAAGCAATTTAAACATTTAAACACCCGGCCCAATGGGCCTATAAGCCACTTTTTGGGCATACAAACATAATTCAACATTTAACAGTTAATACCACATGTAAATATGAAAGATAAGATGAACAATTATTTTTGTATATGTTGGTATTGCATGATCAATATAATGTACTCTTTTTTTTGTAAATATCGACAGAATTTGTATTTTTGGAGATTGCTTGCTTTCCAAACATAATAACTGCATTTATTTCTTAAATAATTTACGTGCACATTCTTTTTTATTATAACTTAGTAAATGATATATGATAAGTCATAATAATGTTCATTTGAAATGTATAAAATGTGAATGGCTATGAAAACGTATTTTGTATGTTGGTATACAAGCTGCACTGATCTAAGATTTGTGGTGATAATCTTAAATATGACAATTGCATTGTTGTTTACGGATCAATAAAGAAAATGTTAGGCAATTTCAACTTGTGATAAAAGTTTGAAGCCCAACATGTAAATAAATATGGGAAGCGGGGCCTCAGTGGCCGAGAGGTTAAAGTCGCTGACTTTAACACTCACTCAGCCCCTCACCGCGTGGGTTCGAATCCCGGCAGGGTGTTCCGGATTTTCATGTGAGAAGCCTTCAAGCTGGCTTGCGGTAGGTCGGTGGTTCTACCCGGATGTCTTCGTGCATTCGGGGACTTTCTCCACCTGAATTTAGCTGGACGTCGCTATATGACTGAAATACTGTCGAAGCGACGGTAAACTCAAATAGTCGAGTCAAATATGGGAAGCATTTTAAATATTTTTCTTTATATTAGTGTATCTAGAACCGTACAGTTACAAAAAAATGTCCGATATGTCCAGACAAAAATATTAAATTTGACGGAAGGTTTTTTTTTTAACATGCGATTTGCTGTTATGTAAAAAAGTTGATTTACACTCCTGTTCATATATACATTATACTTTCACGTACGTATAGACTATGACTGACTTAATTATTTTTTATCATGCGTTTACATGTTTAACTCATATCTATGGTGGCATATTTCTGCCAACCACTTATCCACTTAGCTATGTCGAAACTTTTCTGAAAAATTGTCACATATTCAGTTAGTATCTAGCAAGTAGAATTTTTTCAAGTTATCCACTTAGGTATCCAAACAGGAATAAACTGTCTGTTAGTGCCCACTACTGCCAATCACATATTCACTTAGGTTAACTGGATATCATGTTTTTTCCAGATGATTATGTGAAAAAATGCCTGTTATCCACATAATTTAACTGGATAACACGAAAAAGGCGAGATACCTACTTATCTTAAGTGAATATAGCTGGCAGCAGTGGGCACAAACAGGCAGTTTTGTTCTGTTATGATACCTCTGTTAAGCGGTCACTTTCTCCTGTTTCCTATACTGACCGCTAAAGATAGGTTTGACTTTATATTGCTAAAATCACCAATTTAATTGAATGAAGAACATGATGAAGTGTTCCTTCATATCGCCATATACACAATCAAAACAAATAATATGGTAAATCATCAAATGCATATGACTCAATATTTCCTGAAAATTTGAAAAAAAGATATGTTGGGTCAATATTGAAAAAAAACCAACAAATTATGTTGTTGAAGTAGTTAGAAGAATTGTTAAATAAATATCATGTGTATGTTTAAAACTATTTCCTCTGTGCAGAAATAAGATATTGTAATATACTAATGTAGATTCTGCGTGCGCATTCACGCAGAGCTGGAAGATATATAATAGATATAAAGGATATAACATTGGTATTTTGGATCCTTTGAATATAAATTATTTATAAAGGTTAATTAGTAGGCATTATTCAACAGACGTCCAGATGGTTGCTGGTCAGAAAATAATGATGTAAACTAATATTATTATAACAGGTGGCTCTATATTGTAAATAATTATTAATTTATAAAGCTTTTGTTCCTTTTTGAGCAAGCCAGGCTTAATAAAATGAAACGCTTGTATCTTTGATATTCATAATTACGCCGGAAATCTTTAAATCAGATATTTTTTTACATAGAAATATTAATGTTAAAAGTCACTAAACGAGTATTGATTTTCAGAGGTCTGGCGTAATCCACAATTATATGATGTAAACATATTTATTTCTTCATTCAAACAATGGATATTGGATGTTTTATACAGAAATGGTACCCTGAAATTGAGTCTAGTCCAGTTCTCAAGATGTTACACTCCCACTTAAATACATGCTTTAGTATTGCTCAGTATTTAAAGACTTTGTTCAACAGCTGTAAGAGAAAAGTAAATGCTACATTACGACAATTTGGGATATGTCTAAATCATTTGGGATATGTATAATTCATTGTGTAAATATATATATGTGTGTATTTAAGATGGAATTTATCATTTCATATTTCTTTTTTATTTCCTTGATAAGTTTATCATAGAATTAGTTGAAACATATTTGTCCTCATAAAGTTTTCCCCAAGACCTGAAATAACCTCAGTTATTTTCATTTGGTATATAAAAAAAAAAACATTCCGAGGTCACGACAAGTGATTTATTTAACATTTTGTTTCTCAATTAGAGCAACACTGCGAAAAAAAAAACCATTTTCGGCTGTTATTCCTGTTAAAATTAAGTAATAAATAAAAAAATTCAAGCTAAAATGTTGTAAATGTTGATAAGATATTGTGATTTAATGATTGTATAGATCAATTTTAGTGATAGGCGAGTTGCATGTCTAAATGTACAAGAGCATGCAACTCTTTCATATCTCGAAAATAGCAGTTGCCAACAGATTCCCGTTATAAAATTTGATTCCTATCTCTATCAAGTCAAAATATAATAATCGTTTGTTATGAAAAGATGTCGACACCAGCGGGATGTTTCATAGATCCGATTATAATTGTGAAAATATTGATTATACCACAACACAGATATGGTCGTTTTTCGTAAATCTATTGCACATCTCTGTAAAAAATAATCCTTTATTAACCCTTTCTCTCACAGAGGAAACCATGAAAAGACCTATGCGAACAGCATAAAACCAGATCAGCCTGCGAGTAACTCCTGTGGTCTGGAAATGAGGATTTTGTAATTAAATTTGGTATTAAGGTTTAACTGTGGTTTTCTGCAGATCAGGCTTTATATGGTACCTATTGAGTGCGTCAAAATGAGTCTATATGAGGGAAAGGGTTAAAATACTGTCCTTTAGTGTATAAGAGCTAGTGTACTGCTCACAATAGTTTCCTGGACTTGGCATGGCGATATTGCTTTGTACACTTTGAAAATGTATGCATGCATAAGACAATTTATGTTAAAGTAGCTCGTTCACAGATGATCGGTAGAAGTTAAAAGAAAAAAAATGTTATCCTTCAGTGAAGCCTTTGTTTCCTGAAAGTGTAAGTAACATTGCACAGGAAAAAGATATTTTCGTAAACTCAACTTTGACAAAATCGCTTAAAATTAGAATAAGATAGATAGAACACATTCTACAACATGGCATCTTCATAAGTTCAGGGTAGTGATTTCGTAAGTTCATTCTACAAATTTAATGCGTGCAGGAAAATAGGTTAAATTAGGTCTAAATATAGGTTTATCAGTCTAAATATAGTTTCAATACCGTATGTTTTACTTTTGAACGAAATACAGGCATTTCATTGACTTGACTTGACTATTTGAGTTTACCGTCGCTTCGACAGTATTTCAGTCATATAGCGACGTCCAGCTAATTACAGGTGGAGGAAGACTCTGAATGCACTGATGCATCCGGGTAGAACCACCAACCTACCGCAATTCAGCTGGAAGGCTTCCTCACATGAAAATCCGAATGACTCTGCCGGGATTCGAACCAAAGCGGTGAGGGGCTGAGTGAGTGTTAAAGTAGCATTTCATTGGAGTCGACGATTAAGTAGCTAGGACAAACTGTAAGAGATAAATTGTAGGATCATATTGTAACAAATACGGTGACAACTAAGAATTATGTGTAATTTATGTGTAACAGCTCACCCAAGCCACAAATGCAACTGTTCGCAGTCTATACACATAGAAAGTAAATAAAATAATAGATACAAGCAGAACACCCATTATGTATGGAAGCCCTGGAGGGTAATTTTGACTAGCGAATAATGACTTTTGATCATTGAGTTACGACTTGTGACTTCTTGAGCACGACACTTCTCCTCCATTAGATCTACTGACCTGTGAAGTTCAAAATGGTGTCTCCTCCATTAGATCTACTGACCTGTGAAGTTCATATTAGTGGTTTTTTTTGTTGTTTTTGTTTGTTTTGTTTTGTTATACTCCGGACAAAAAAAAGTGTGACAAACACAGACAACTCTGACAAAACAATATGTCTCTCCCGTATAACTTGTGACTTACAACTTTTTGCAACATGAGTATCATTGTCCCTATATAAGTCGCTCACCTGAGAAAACTTCTATTAAATGCTTTAAGTTGATAAAGTACACTACATACCAAAATACTCCGCTCTAATTTTCATTAATAGACAAGAAGATTTTAATTGCATTTCTCTATACAGTTCTGTGTAAAACAAATGTCCCCAGGGGCAAGGCTGATCAACACCGATTTAACTTGAACAACGATTGTAGAGGACAACTAGAAGATCCTGCGTATCAAATATATTAGCCCTAGACCCAACCGTTCAGAGAAAAGGAGCCTTCCTATATAAAACATCGTCGATTACCCCCGGCTAACTTATTCCGTTTCACTACATGACATCATGCCATTGGGAAATAGGCAAGCAAACCGTCGTAATATAGAAGTTATTGATTATATTATCGACCAATGAAAACGCGACTTTTAAATGCAACACTCTTCTGCGTGGAGGCTTGAAATTTATGTAAAGAATAAAAAAAAAGGACTGCGTCCGGCAGCTGTGTAAAAACGGCATTTATGATTGGTTTTAAAAACTTGATGCGGCCAATAGCGTAATTTGACACACCATAAAACGACCAAATTCAACCGTAATATCCCACGGCCTATAGTTGATCTATAGATCAGCCGTGGGTATTCGACGATGTATATAAAACAGTGTAGTCTATTTTGACTTCATGGGCATGATGAGAACGATCTTAGAAGATGGTCGACCTATTTTGCTTCATACGAAATATCAAAGATCTGATTATTTCAGATTTAGACAGCACGTGCTAGAAATGCGGGCCACTGTTAAACCAAAGACTCAAAAGTCACAAGTCATAAGACAAAATTGCCCTCCAGTACTTCCATACTTATGCACGTTTTCCTCTTAATCT
>CM037780.1:47004269-47054269 GCA_021229015.1 Solen grandis | reverse complement strand
GTAATGACAGAACGTTATAATGATGAAGCATTCATGCATGTATAGAGAGAAATATGCTTGTTAAAGAGCGCGCTTAACATGACATGTCTAGAGTGAATTGGTCACTGCGAATATTAGAAGGTCATATCAATAAAATATGGAACAGATATCAGGCATATGTGGTGTTAACAATATCGGTAACTAACTGTGCCAACTGTTTTTAAAATGTAAGCAGGCAGACAGGATGATTTGAACGTCAGAACGTCTGTTTAAAGGGGGCGTGGTTGTAATTTCAGCTCATGAACAGCAGGGCATATTGTGCTTACAAAGCGTAGAATCGGTTGGAATGGTGTTAATTCTGATAGGTTCTTAGAGCTATAATCCTGCTAGACGTGTTAGAGATTACTTAATATGCGGTATCATCTGAAAGATGCGTGTAATAAGCAATGCGTTACGAATATCAAGTCTTACGTTTCGCGTAACATACATATTACAACTTCAGAAAATATAAAACAACTTAAAATGGGGTATATATTTTGAAAATATTCAAAAACAGGCAATTCCGTGAATTCTTTGTTCCTAAATTGTAAAAGTAAAGAATATTAAATGCTGAGCACATACAAAACTCAAATTAACTGTTAATTGAAACTTTTGAAGGTCTTTACTTGATAGTATAACAATTGTTATGACACCAGGCACGATTTCCATCAACAAAACTTGGCGCAAAATTTTGCTTTAATTCTTAAATTTGGAAGATATGCATTCCACTGTTTCTGTAATTACAAAATACATGTATTCAAATACATAGCAAATATACTATGAATTATCACCTTTATAACTAACAATATTTGTTTAGAAAGCAAATATTTGGTTATTTTATAAGAGAAACAAGACTGTTGGAAAACTCTCCTAACTGTCTTAGATTTACTTTGAGCTACGTATAGAAGGTGGTATTCGAGTATTAGAAGATGCTCGTATAGTCTACAATACACTTGGTGACCCCTTCTTTATTAAAATGAAAGGGCCATTTTGTAATAGAGACAGGTTGAACGCACTCAAGTATTACCACCGTCTGGATGAACCAGTGGTGGGCTTTTTGTTTGGCTGGAGAGTGAAAAACGCCCGATAGATTTACAATTTTTGGCCTAGATTTGAATCCACGGTACCTTGGGTTAGCAGTCCATCGCACAACCAGTGAGTTACTTCTCTTCGTGGCAAACATTTGACTTCATAACAGGATAGTTCCAGGGCTGGTTGGTCTGGTGTCAGGATAATGTGATTGAGTGTGGTATCGTGTCATATTTGTACGGCGTGATACTGCGATGTGGCCAATATTCTGAAAAAATGACTTCAAATCAACATTTGGAAAAATATATAAAAAAGATGGTTTTATTGTACCCAATTGTACACATAT
This sequence comes from Solen grandis, assembly GCA_021229015.1. NCBI lineage: Eukaryota > Metazoa > Mollusca > Bivalvia > Adapedonta > Solenidae > Solen > Solen grandis. The sequence continues at coordinate 47,052,876 of CM037780.1, read as the reverse complement.
TGGTTAAATGCAATAACTGCTGAGTGATTTTATCAGTTCGATGATTCTGTGGCCTGTTAAAGATATAGATCAAACGGATGCTACTGTTAATGGTTTTTCAGATATGCAATTGTATAATAAATTCGTACTTATTTATTTATCGCTCCACTAAAAGTATTTCAGTCATTTTAGGACTATTTTTACATGAGACAGATATGGTGCTGCAACACAGTTTAAAAAAAAAAGTATAAATACCACATCCCTAAAGCCTCGGTTGACATTACTTGTCAAGGGTGAACAGCAGTTCTATCGCCCTCTGAGGGATGTGATATTTATCTTATCATACGGAACATAATTCTTTGTATAACAGTGTAGCTAAAAACAGGTATTCGGTACGCGATTGTTCGACAGGGCAAATGGGACGAACCTAATGTTACGGGAAGGGCATTGTGGATTTTTACCGTCTGACATCACAATGCTACGGTAGTTTAGTAGAAACATCAACTGAGGTATGAAAGTATCAAATATTTGTAGGCTGATCTGGATTTATAATGGTCACAAATACTATTTTCTTAATAGCTTACATGTGGTCGAGAGAAAAACACCAATATTGCTGTGACTTGTGTTACTGCTTCGAAATACAAATGGTAACAGGGTAAATGAGCTTTGTTTATAGAATCTTACAGTCCCGTGAAATTGTTGAAATGTTTGGTCAAGGTTGAACGTTTTGATTAATTCCGGTGGAAACAGAACTGCGCGGGTCGGTCATTTGAGGCTGGAGTACACGGACATACCTTTCATCACATGTATCAATAGCTGTCGAAAGGCAACAGATGAAAGCGCGCGCGAACAGCTGCAGATCATCTGTCGCTTTTCCTCTATTTTCACTATTTTCCCCTGTCTGCTGAGTTAGTTTCTATTGTTTCTCTGTTTACATTTGTTCGACAATTTTATCTCGGTAGCAATTTGTTTCGTTGTAACACAGTCCCCCCCCCCTTTTTTTGTATTTGTTTTTTTTTTGTTTTGTTTTTTTTGTAATCAAGTTACCTGTTTTTTCTATATATTTTTACCTTTCTTTTCTAACACATAAACACGTGCATATGCAACATCCGTATGTGCAGAAAAACATAAATTTCCGTTCATTCGTATTTCCTTTTTAAGGTAATCCATCCATCATTTAATTGTAATCATGGTCCATCAAGTGATCGTAGGAAAAATGATCGTATGGTAAATGCAAGCCTTTCTAGACATTGAGCAAAAGAGCATATACCTCCATGTCAGCAGATGCTCGCTTTAAGCATTTGAAGGACGATGATTATAATTTAATGATGGATGGGGATGGACTACCTTAAGGAACAATCCACCTAAATATTCACATCACAGCTTTAGACCTGTATGTTTTATCTATACGTCTGCTTAATTTAAACCTGTATTATTTGATATGATAGAAAAATGTTTTGTAGCTGGCTCATTAAAATATATCGTGCCGCTGCGATGTTCTGGTGTGGAAAACAACCCGACGTCCCGCCTCGATTTATTCTGGCACGATAACAGATCATGGTATCGCTTCTCCTAATTAGACTTATCGCCATGTCTCTGTTGACGATATAGGTCGTAAGCGTTTTAAATACAAACCTCTTTACAATCATGTTTTAAGGAATTATGAAAAATCCAACATATCTTAAAAATAAACTTACTCCAGAAGGAGTTGCAAGTAAATGGTCAAAAAAGGGCAAGGAGAAATAAAATAGAGAAATAACAGCAGTTACCGCAATAGGACCAACTGGGGTTCTTAGAGCAAGGTGCAAGGAACCCCTCATATTAAAAAATAGATCCTGTATTTTAATAGAGAGCAAAATGATATACGTGTAAACTACGGATTGTAAGATACATTATATACCAAAGCAAGTTTTTGAGGTGGGCGGGGGCTGTATGGGAAGCTTGTTGTCCTGTTACATTGCGTTCCGTCCGGTCAAAATTCCTTCTTTTTTTTCAAAATAGATTTATCTTGAAAATCGCTTCACAGAATAATTCATAATCACATGCAATATTCATTAAGACAGTACCATCAGCCCTTCATGGGACATCATGGTAATCTATTCATTAATCATTAAATGTGCCATAGCAATGTAGCAGGGGTATGAATCCCCATCTGTGATAGCTCTTAGCTGGTTTATTTGGTTATATTGGGCAATAAATTTCATAAGTTGCTTTTTCAATTATTATATCAAGTCATTTGAGTGATCTGATATGAAATAAACAATAAGTGATCCGTGGCATATTGAAACATGGTTATGCCTATATCAGCAGTTTACAGTTTTATATCAAATTTGATCATTTTCATCCAATCTTCGTGCTATATAGTTAAGCTTTATAGTAGCTTTACGCCAAGCTATATAGTATAATAGGTTAAGATAGTCTGAAGATCTTTATTCTGAACAAACACAATTATTTTAAATCAATCTTTATTAAGACCACTCCCCCTCTCTCTCTCTCTCTCTCATTATCTTCCGCATGGAAATAAAGATATTTGAATTTCTTTCATGATCAATAACAAGCATCCATAACATATTCGTAATAACATTTAACTTTGGCCACGTTGGGTTCGAGTACCGGCTTTGATTTTCAGATTTTCAAGTGAGGAGCCCTGCGTAGGGGGGGGGGGGGGGGGGGGGGGGGGGTTCTTACCCGGTGACCGTTGTGTGCTCCTATGGAACGCCGGCAATGTCTTGGGTAGTCATCTAATTTTATTATTACCTTTCTTTGTTATAACATTATCATTAAGTTTTAATTTGAGACATTATTTATAATGTGGGCAACTTATTATATTATGAACATTTTTTTGGTTTATTTTATTATATTTTTATTATATCAAGTCATATATCAGATCATGTGAATTTACATTCTGTACATAATTTATAATACCATATCGCTGATTATCTTAATTACATTCTGTAGATACTTCGTTATATTCTGCGGTGACGTTATTATATCTTGTGTAAATTTTGTTATGAAGTGGTAGCTTAATTATACTATGCGAATTCTTTAAGAGAGGTGAAGTTTTGCCTCGACACCGAATATGTTCACTTCTGTGCAGTGGAATGGCTCTCATACTGAGTACCACGTGACTATGGTGTGTACCAAACGTCACGCTATTGATTAATTGTGATTTAGAAATAATTCAGCTATTTTTCAACTCACTGTGACAGAGATCTGTGCAAGATCTCCTATGTAGGAGACTGCCGCTGCTTAGGACTTTGCCGGCGTTCCATACGCTCGGGGTCTCCCTCCGGAAAATGCTTATTAAAAACATTATGATAGGCGACGTACAAAACACATTGAGTAAACATCTTAATATTGTCTCCTGTGCTTTTCATCTCAGTATTATATTGAATACCATGACATTCATCATAAATGTTTAATCAAGGAAATAATTTGAAAATCGGCAGACCGTTTCATAAAAATTGTGATTGATGGTTTTGTCATCGTGTATAGTTTAATTCAATTTTAACGTAAAATCAATCATGAAAATTTGATATGTGTCATAGGTTGATAGGAAAGAGTTGGGGAATACAAGTTAACACTGACATGTAAAAACAGACCACAGCAAATCATAACTCACTGGCCGGCTTGTCGAACACTATCCCATGGAACCAGGATTCGAATCCGAGATATCCACCGCCGTTTCCTTTGGGTAATCCATCCATCATTAAATTGTGATCATGGTCCATCAAGAGATAGTGGGAGTTTATAGCAAATGCAAGCCTTTGAATAGGTTGAGGGCAAAATAAAGCAAATTAATAATATCAAATAAAAAAAATCCAATAACTTCAAGACAATGTGCACTGAAGTTTTTTATGCCTTTGAGGGCCTTATGGGATCATGTTAATGATTGATGGATTGTCTTAAAGGTATATATGGATACATCGTCCTCAAATGACAGGAAGTACATGTATCAAGGTTTAATGTGCAGGGAAACATTTCCTATGACACAGTCAAATATCGCTGAAAGGCACAAATTGAATACGCGTGAGTTCACGAAATCCCCCGGAAAATAAGAAATTTATTTAAAACGAGTTTGGAGAAAAACATGTGGTATTTTCGATCTCGTTTTGAAATCGTGGTGCTCTAGGTTTTCTTACACACCTTCAATGAAAAAGTAAGGATGCAAACGTGTTATACTGTTCTTTTTCAATTGAATAGACCAACCTAGATGCAAGATATAACGCTGATTAGTTCTTGTAACTTATACTAATCCTTCTCGATGGTTCCTGTGTTCGACCAGTACTTTGCGTATGGGAATGTCATAAAAAATCCTTTCCCCCAACGGGATTCGAACACACAACCTTCGGATCCGCAGTCGGGTTGATACCACTGGACCACGGCCCCCGTTTATATCTCTCAATTATCAAGCTGTAGATTTGTAGCTCCACACACAAATATACTTACTTATTCGTCATGATATAGGCGTGAAACAGTAAATTTCTAAATTTTGAACAATTCCCATTACAATTTGTTCAGCATCCTTATGGCGCACATATGCTATTAAAAGCCGTCGACTGCACGCCGACAGCGCGTGAATTTCATGTTAAAATTACTGCATGATGTCCCACAAGAATATTCACGATCCTGGAAATTATCGCGCCATCGTTTATATGGTAGTAGATGCAATAATAGAGGTTGCAACAGTTTCGACCTTTTGAACTACGGGCAATTCTAAAAGTTAAAAATTCATATATCTATCGATCAAAGGCTCTTTCACAAGTACCTTTGGAGCATGATTATTTTTCTTGGTTATCCTTTTTTTATATATAAAATCCAATGAGGAGCAATGTTGAACACACAGATACACAACTCTTTTATTAATTTTCGCCTAAAGAGCTTTATAAAAAAATCTCGAAAAATACAAAATCACTACATTATTACAAACAAACTTAATTAAGAACCACCGACCTACCGCAAGCCAGCTGGAAGGCTTCCTCACATGAAAATCCGAATGACCGTTCCGGGATTCGAACCCACGCGGTGAAGGGCTACTGTATGTAAGTAGATATAAAACATGTTAAATATAAATACTGTTATAATTTGCCTTGTCTCTCTCTCTACCGTCCCCGGTGGCCGAATGGTTAGAGCGTCCGCCTCGGAGGTGGGAGGTCGTGGGTTCGATCCCCGGCCGCGACATACCAAAGTCGTAAAAATGGTACTGTACTCCCCTGTTTGGCGCTCAGCATATAAGGGTAGTTGCAGGACTGTTTGGCTCGGTGTCAGGAGAATATGACTGGGTGTGGTATCATGCCACATGTCTACGGCTTGATACTGCAGTGTGGCAGCACTATATCTGTCTAAAGTAGACATATTCTCCAAATGACTGAAATACTGTCGGTGGAACGTTAAACCCAACAAACAAACACACTCACTCTCTCTCACTTTCTCTCTCCTCTCTCTCTCTCTCTCTCTGTTTTACATTGAGCAGTGATTTAGCCAATGTTTAATGTGTAATGCAAGGGAAGGACCGTTGAAAGAATGGAAAGAAATCATGTTCTACAATGATAAAACATGTTCAAATTATCGACTACAGTATTGAGTATCCGTGGTCGAGTGGATAAAGTCGCTGGTTTTATCACTTTGCACCTCATCGCTATAGGTTCGAATCCCAGCAGGGGTTTTCGGACTTTTTATGCGAGTAAGCCTTCCAGCTGGATTGGTTTATGCAGGTGCGTCTACCTTAGTGTCTATGACCACTCGAGGTAGGAAATAAAAGAAAAGTATTTCTTTGAACTCAGCGACTTTTGGTTGCTACACTGTCCATTTGCCAGACAGCATCTCTCATTATCTGGCCAGAATCTTAAGTATACATTCGTTGATTTTCGTAAACATTTTGCAATTCGCAAGTGTCCAGTATACCTTAATCTTAGATCTGCCGAAGCATATATTTACAGGCCTTCTCAATATTTTTACTTACATTCGGAGAAACTCGGTGGTAACCGGGTGTATCAGGTCTAACATTATCCGAGATATTGTGGAAAATGCTAACCTTACTGCGAACTGACGCTGTTAATCACCAGCTCGATGTTATCAGGGTGCGTAAATGGGGGATCGCAATCTGCTTAAGCATTAGGGTAGGGGGGCAGATATATTTTACCTGTTAATTATACAAGGACTACGGTGGTATCGAGCATGTTTAATGAAATCTTGAGATATCTTGATTATCAAACGTGGTTAATACAGGTATATACCCAAGTATATTGATTATCTTGAAAAGAGAATAAAAAATAATGATCTACATTTTGGACGTAAAAAATCTAACGTAGAACACAGATTGTCTGGTTAATTAATAAATTTGTAACTTACATATTGTGATATACCTTCACTTAACCAAAATCAATCACCTCTCAATCAATTTAGATATGTGAGACAGGATTAGTTATATGTATTAAAGTTTCGTGAACAGTTTTAACATTTGATACGAGGTATTACATCAAGTTTAAATAGTCAAACCAAATCAAAATGTAAAATCGACTTCCTGAAATACCGATATACATTTGGAAACAGATGTCACTAAATTAAAATTAAAGAGTTCAACTCATATTTAACCCTAAATCCATACAACGCTGTCAGGGTCTTTTTTCGCGAAAAGGAGTCATGAAATTATTATATCATCATTTTCACAATTATTTTAAACAAATAATTATTCCCATGTTTCTTGTATATATCACATATTTTCTTTCATTTTAACACTTATTTCGTTTAATGTACTTTGGGTATAGAGATATCAGCACAGTACTTCTTGTCCAAAACTTAATTTAATGGACGTGCCAAATAAATAACTGTAAATTCTTCAATAAACAAATAAAGTACAAAGAAAGCATAGGTAACAACGTTTGTCATTTTTATGATCATCACCAGAGGTGTGTTTCTAAATCTAGGTGCTTTCGGATTTGTTATTGTGCTATCCCGGACAGTTCCTTCTGATTCTAAAGACTTCATTCCACGGATTTTATTAGCGTTTCGTATGGCGGAAGTCATAAAAGGGATTTTCCTGGATTTAAGGACGCGTGGGGTATCTAATGAAATAATGCTATTGATACACAAACGCACGTGTAATGAGGTTAGCCTCAGGACATGCGCATTCTGTATTTACATCACGCGCGGTGAGCTTCCGCTTAATTAAAAAGTCTCATACACAAAGTTGGACAAGGTTTATTTCACCATGCATGATGCTTCATGGTTTCTTCATGGGAAAGGGGAGTAGAATGCAATTGAAATTCAACGTAATTTGAAAGTAATTGTCAACTTGAGCATTGGTTCCGTTCACATCAAATGTCTTAAAATCAAATCAATATTGGTCTGAAATCGAGGATTAGTCTTTATAAGTTTTAAAGTTTCATTGAGCGAATAGCAGCTTGACTTTCGATTATTACGATACGGCATATGGTGGTTTTTTAATAATACTATTTTTTTAACTATCATTTTGTTAAAGTTATCATTTTCTTTACACACAGAATGCTGGATGATTTGGTAATAGATTAGCTATAGACTTCACATTTGTCTACCGCTAGAGGCTAGACTATATTTCGCGATAAAATCACAGGAATAAAGCAAACGTGAATACGTAAGAAAAAAAATGAAAAGCTAATAAATTTTTTTTAACTTAATAACTTTTTTGTAAGGACTGTATTTAAATGGAATGACTTATATTATTTGATTTCATGTTGTGTGCGTGCAGGGTATAATTCTCCAGTTTCATATTGTCTACAAAAGTATATATCTGAGTGTAATAAAAATAATCATCAAACAAAATGTTAAACTCAGAATTGCGAATGGCAGAATCATTTTTATTACCGACACACACACACACACACTCACGAGTATACTTTTATTACTGTAAATATATTCTCAAGGGGTCCACATACAATTTTTTGTCCTAAACTGACAATAACAATTTACTTTTTTTCTTTTTTAGATGTATAAATTCGATATTATCGTTTCTGTATTTTGCAATTTAGGTGAACACAACGTGCTTTTCGGTGGAATCATGAAGAGTCTTGGCCATTGGTAGACATAGCGTTTCGTATAAATGTAATCAATCCATTATAATAACCAGATAATGTAACAAATACGCGGCTGGGTCACACTAATGAAGAAAACGTTCAGAATATGTAGGTCAAATTCCATCTAAAACGTAGTGTAATGGAATTTTATATAATTAACCGATATTTGTATAGGGATAGCAAGCAGGGCGTAGCTACTTTAGTCAGAAGCATTCATATGGAAATTAGTTTATCCTAAATGAGACTAGAATGTTTGAAACTAAGCTATATTAAATCAGTGTATTCTTTTAAGTATAAATGAAAATCAATCGATGTTAACTGTAAATTACAGTCTTTAGATTTTAAAGTAAACACATTTTAGACAACATTATTTTCTGTGTCAATTTCATGGAATGTGATCAAATAAAATAATAATTTAGTAAACACTACTATTTCATATCGCCGTTCTATGATATTCCTGATTTAGATCTTCGATTTATATCCGGTCATCAAACAAAATGAAGCAGAACTTTAGCCAGTTAAATCTTGTTCCACCGAGGTTCCCAAATGAGTTCAATAAAAAGTAATCATGGCTGTGCTAAATATAATCTGAAACTGATATGAACGTAGTTAAATGACAATATCTAAATGTATGGGTATTCGTGGTTGACTAAGCCCCTCAGCGCTTTGGATTCGAATCCTAGTCTGCGTATATGCTGGGGTTTCCACGTCGAAAAATAACATCTAGTTTCAGAATGTACAGCGGCTTTACGGAACATGCTGTCTGCCTAGTACAGGTTGTCACTACCAACTCTTCAGCTGTAATATTAAACACGTCGATGAAATAATTATATCCGTTCTTATATCATAGAACCTATCTCTCCAACAGGTAAGCAGTTAAATAAAGCACTCTGTTTATCATTGACAAGGATGTTACACCCGTCGATTGGGAATGTTGGATAAACTCTGATATAAACGATATGCGCGAAATAACAAGCTCACATAGAGGTTAATCCATTTAATTAAGAAAGGCAACGATGGAGAAATACTTCCTACCGTTAGCAAACATGCATGCTGAGCTAACTATAACGCGGAGCAAAACTTCTCTACTGTGCTTTTCCCTTTGCCAATATTTCTTCTCAGCAGTTTCATGATTTGCATTCTTCTGTATTTTTTTTATTTATTTATTTTGAAAGGCCCTGGATTCTGTTCTTAATATTTGTCATGATACCGAGTTTGTAATTATTTTCTAAACAATAAAATTTAATCATTATTTAAATCGAGGCAAATCTGTGTCAGAAATCATCAATTGCAGAATTTAAACATAATTTTAGCATTTCATTCAGAAAAAAAGAATGGATTGTGTCGAAACATTTAAATATGATCCAAAATAGTTAATTGTGTTAACAGCAACTTGACGTTCCGAAAGATTTAAGACAGTTTAATGTATCGAGAAAATGAAAAAAAATCAAGTAATTTCTAAAAACGGGAGGCAGTTCCTTCGTAATGTTTAACGTACCAACGAGGAATATGGTATGTATTAAAAAGTACCCATTATAACATTTTATATCTTTATTTTTACTTCCAAGAGTCAAACCTGCGACCTTTAAGATACATATGTTTGTACATAAAAGAAATTAATCCATGTCAGTATTTTGAAAATCTATCGAAATTTAATGTGTCTTGTATTTACAATATTTTGGAGCACGTATGATAGTAATAACTATATCAGATACGTCATAAAATTTAGTCATAGCTTAGTGTTTTATTTCTTTTTTTGTCTTTATCATACTCTCATTACCATGTATTCTATTGAGCTTTATTCCATAACTGCGGTGAAAAATACGGCAACATTATACTTGTTTTCCATAAAGCCATTTCTAACAAAATTGGGTCTTTCTGTTTTCAAAAATACAACATTGAAATCAATTAAATTCTGTAAACTACTCCAATCTGTATCGAATCTATTCTCCTCCTGTTTGTCATAATAATGATTTTATTACACCATGTCAAGATTAATACTAAATAGTAATAATGAAACTTGTTTTAGTAGTTGTTGATGGTGTAAAGGTTGATATTTATTTTAAAGATTCTAAATTGTTAGCGATTAGTGGCAAGAAGCCCAAATGCGTACTGAAAATGCGACAGGTTTGATTTTTTAAAGCATTTTATTGTTACTTATATGAAGTTCTCCACATCAATTTGGAAAATCACGTTGTTTTCTGTGTAAATTCGAAGACTGTGTGCGATGCAGTGTGATAACGTATCTCTTGTCTACGACATAATAACACATGGCGGCCGAATCAAGACAGAATCCTTAACTTTGAAAACAAACAAACAAACACTCAAAGAAAAATGCACTGTTTTAGTGCACTGTAAAACTTCATTCTCTTCTACCATATACTTTTCTTGGATGTTAAGTACACGTTACAACGCCGAGCAGTCTAGAGCGATCTCGTGTAACATGCTTGGAATATGTGAGAGGCTTCCATATAGCTAGCAATGGCTTTTCAGTCCACTTAAGAGGGATTCAAAATCCAAGATTGTTTATTTAACCCGAGGTGTGTCCTGGACCGCCAACTATTTCGGGATGCTGTGGCACTTGGTGTTTTGATTGGTTATATACTGCTTTCGACAAAGTCTTTAATGATTACATACCAAAATAAAAAGTATAAAAAAACAAAAACAATTACGATATGGTACTAACTTCTTAACATAAATGCGTGGGATGTTTTTTTAAGTTTGTGTTTTTTTAGGATTATTTATATGAAAAAGGACTGTTTTCTATGAATTATTGGATAATTTGAGGTGTTTCTCACTTGAATCCACAAAATACGTAAGGACTTTAAGCCGAAAACCATCCAATATGTTAAAGAAAAGAAATACATGTATGAAATATTGGATAGCTTGGGACGTTTCTCATGCTTAAAACATTTCCCTTTGTTATAAAATTTAATTTGTAAATAATAAAATAATCATGATGAATTGGAAGCAATCAAGACATACTTTCCTTTGTTCAGTAATAGATCATTGGACCGCAATCAACATATTAGATTGATTTTGTACAATAATTCATATAATGCACTGAAATATCAAAGGATTATTTCCCGAAAAGTTTTAAATATAAACTTTGTTAAAAATGAACATCGTTTTGTGTACATCTATGTGTTCAGTTGCTTACATGAAAACAGACACACGTGTACCCTTACATGCACGCACAAAACATCGCATTCGCATATCTAAGTAAAACATGTATGCATACATAGATGAATCCGATTTATACAGTTTTATTATCGAGACACGTGTCTAATTACGACAGTCTACCGACTAAATGCAAACACTGATATAGGATTACCTGCCAGTGGGTGAGAGACAGGATTATCTCCCCTGCTATCTCGAGGGTTTATTTACCCAACTATTTTTGATGTACATCGATCTGATACCAGGCCGTGATTTACATCTTCAGTAGCTATCCGGATATACTGTTTGAGTGTTTTTTACCTTTATTTTAAAAATTAATTTATAACATTTGATCACGTCAGTTAATTTTATGAGATATTTATTTATTTCTACCGTGTGTTTTAGGGAAAAAAAAGGTAACTCCATATAATTTTGGCTCGAATCCAAACAAAATACTGAGCATTAAGTTGAATTGAATTGAACATGAATTCTTAAATTAGGTAGAAACACATTCCACCATACCTGTTGTACGAACATTTCGGAGCATAACTAAGTTGACAGAAACTTCAATAAATGTATTTAGAAATTAAAACATGGAGAAACCATAATGGTGATTGCCGCCCAATACACGTGAACAAAACCAAAGCAATCCAACAAAAAGTTGTTTTAAAAAGATATTCGTTGTGGCTAAATAATTGTCAATTGTAACATGTAAAACAGATTAAAACTATTATAGAGATGGAAACTTTTGTAAAAATGATTGGTTGTATTGTGAAGACTACATAAGGAAACGAATTTAATTAACAAACGAAAAAATAAAGCTATTCTGCCAGCTTTCATTAAATACTATGCACTTGCTATATTTTTTTTAAGTAAAGACAATTCATGAATATGTAACCAAGCGAAACCGAAATATAATAAATTGCGTAAATCCGATTATTGTTTCAAGATCCGCACAATAAACTGTTCAACTTCCTCCTCTGAAGGCCGAGTCCACTTTTACAAATTAGGGGATATTGTGGTCTAAAAGTAGACATATGTTTGATTTTATTTAGTTGTTTCAAATCATATTACCAAAGCAGCATTCCTAAATTGATGTTGAATGTCATTACTCTGTTACTTTCATGTTTTAACTGAAAAAGAAGCCAGTTATATTAAGTAGAAAGATAAATCTCATTGTAAATTGGAATATCCTAAATATCCTAAAAATAAATAATACGTGCCAATGTTAGCATTGCATTTACTCTGGCTTTATTTGCATACCAAGGATTGATTGGTTGAAGAAGTAGGTCAAATTCAGTTTTATACAGCTACGCCGAAAAAGAACTAGTTTTGTTCACAGTGTTCCTTCTTCTGCTTGTATAACACGCGCCTGTATAAACTCAGATCTTCTTCTAAATGAATCACGACCTTCACAAAAATACACCGCTGAGCTGTCAGGCTGAACAGGAATAGCAGGAGATACTGGGATAATAGCAGGGGATTATGGGATTAACTTTTTTTTCAAGTAAATTTGAAAATTGGACGAATAACTTGTTTTTGAAAAAAAAAATGAGATTTGTTTTTCGTAGAAAACGGATGCCCCCCCCCCCCCCCCCATACACACACAGAGGTTTGTCTATATCACCAAGTGAGGTACATAACTGAGTGCAACAGTAAGGAGGTATCCCATTAATATTAGATGTTAGGGCCTAGAATTTCACATACCTTTATTACTTCATACCTACGTATTGTTCATCACTTTAAAAATGAAAAGAAAAAAGTATAAATTGTTGTTTTGATTTTTTTTACAGTCGTCATGAGTTATGCATATTAATGAGGGTATTTCCATATATGGACAGCACACACACTGGTCCGTACGTGTAGATTAATTAAAAAAAATAGAGAATTACATTCATGTCTGTACACTTAATTACATACAACATCTCAATAATTCCTATGATATCTAGTGATACTGAACATTCAAATTCAGCTGGCTTGTGCTTGGTCGGTAGTTCTACGGGGTCTTCCTCCACCAGTAATTAGCATGACTAACTGTTGCAGCGACAACAACTAGTACGCAAAGTATGGATAGCTATTTAGCGGGATCTAGATTTCCAGACATCAGACGGAAGGAAGAACAGACGGAGGGCAAACCTATAGTCCCCTTCGGTGTAAACACCGGTAGGAGACCAATAACTGAAGTGTACCTAAATCTATACTAGTGAATTCCTCTGGTACAGTGCAAGTTTGTTGGGCTTATCGTTCCAACGACAGTATTTCAGTCATTTGGAGACTAGGTCTACTTGAGATAGATATAGTGTTGTCATGTACCACATCCAGTCACATTATCCTGACACCGAGCCATCCAATCCTGGATCTAACCTTATATGCTGAGCGCCAAGCAAGGGAGATAAACCGAACCATTTTAAGTAAGTCGAGGCCTAACAAACATCTTACTCCATACTATATTTTATATTTGATTTCAGCAATGCATATGCTGATGCACTGAAACAGGTGAATATTATAAACTCAAATTGGTGAGCATTACTCACTGAAAAAGGTGTTCATTATAAACTCAAATTGGTGAGCATTACTCACTGAAAAAGGTGTTCATTATAAACTCAAATTGGTGAGCATTACTCACTGAAAAAGGTGTTTATTATAAACTCAAATTGGTCAACATTACTAACTGAAAATCTCAAGAAGGTGTTTATTATAAACTCAATTGGTGAGCATTACTCACTGAAAAAAGGTGTTCATTATAAACTCGAATTGAGAAAAATAAAATCTTGTTAGAAATGTGTTCATTGTGAACTTGAATATGTGGGCATTAATCGCTGAAAAAGTTGTTCATATAATAAAATGATTTCATTGAATTATTATTTTCTGAAAAATTTTAAATGGGCATTGCTTACTGAATAAGGTGAGATTTTGAGGATGAAATGCTCACATATCTAAGAAACTAATTCGGTACGAAGTACACACTGAATAGGTTGTGTACTGTTCATATAATTGGATGAAAACTGAACAGTACACAGTGCATAGATTAAGTACATATGTACTTTCTAAAATGGGGACGTAATGGTGTGAGTGAACAGTGAAAACTGTTCATAAATCTGAGTGAAAAGTACATTGAATAGGGTGAGTACTCTTCATATAACTGGGTAAACATTACACACTGAATTCATGTAACTAGGTGACAGTGAACTGAAAGGTGAGTAAGGACTTGGAAACGAAGTACACACTTGATAGGATCAATACTCTTCATCTAACTTGGTGAACAGTGCAGACTGAATAGGGTGAGTACTGATCATTAAAAACTGGGTGAACAGTACACACTGAATAGGTTGAGTATAGTTCATATGATCACTCAGTGAAAAGGGCAGTAAAACTGGAGAACTATACTGTCATGATCCCACATGGGCGCCAAATGTAACGAGATGAGAGTTTCTCGTGCTCCTATTATATAATGTCATTGCACGTGTTATGTATAACCTGATGAGGAAAATGTGCAGTCAGATTTGGACTTAAACCCAGGACCCTACCTTGCTGACATGGCAAGTGCTCTACAGCCTTAGCTACCGGACCACAAATCTCTCACTAAATGGTTACTTATAGGCTGTTACAGATAATGCAAAACAGACTTGATGCATTTTCTCCAAATTCCTTGTTCTTTTTTTATATTTCAGTGGGGGTTCTACGGGATGATACCACAGGTGAAGGAAGAATGTATGCCTAACTCCATGTGCCCAGTGAAACTCCACTCAGGTTTGAATGACTTGTGGCAGAATCCTCTTGGCATCTTCTGCTCAACAGATGACATTTGGTATCATAAAAAGTCCCAAGGAAGTTACATATTGAATGAAATGATGAATAACGTTTCAGTGACTGCTGCCTTGTCACTAATCACTGTGTGAGAGATACTTTGATATCTACATGGGCTAGTGCTAGTTTTGAAGAAAAACAGATCATATAAAGGGAATTATCATCTCTGCATCTCTGCGAAATAAGAATCTCTAAGCGATAACATTTTCACCATCAACAATACTGAAACTTTAGTGTTGATCACCCTCTGAAGTGTAGAATTCAAGTGATATTGTTCATACTTTGACCTGTGCACAATTATTTTTGAGCAAAAAACAAACTTCACAAATAGAATAGTGTGGCACCAGAATAACTTGTTTACAAATTATTACTATTACCAAATATTTTTTATATTATGTTTGGATAAGAATTGTCGAAGATATTCAAGTCTTTGATGTATTTTGTCATTAATTATTTTGCTCATTAGTTTGTCTGGATCTATCTACCTGCGAAATTAATAGCTTTTATACTTTTGAGTTATGCTCCAGACAAAAGTCTTAAATTAAACAAAGGGCAATAACTCCGCAAATCTGATTCGCAGAGTTACGGTTCTCATGACACTTCTCATTCATGAAATCTACCCACCTGTGGATTTTCAAGTGTGACAGACAACATTGACAAAAACAATATGTCTCCCCCATATAAATATGGGTGAGACTTAATATGTAAATTCCATATCGTCGTTGTGCTATAATTCTTCTGCTATACAGTATATGTAGCCTGAAAATTAATGACACGCGCATGGCTATTATGGCTTCTATTTACAAAAGTTTAAAGTAGTGTAATCTTGTGTATATGATACATATAGGGTTTCATTAATTAAAATCATTGTTCCTATAAGAAATGTATTTTGTTTGAACTGCTAACAATCCCCTGAAATATCGACACTTAAGAATTACAATGCACGTCGTATTTAGTCATAGAATACACATTTAAACGAAACTTTATTAATTTCGAAGAGAAATTACCGGCGCAATAGCTCAGTGGTCGAGTGTCGGCTTTGTGTTCGGGAGGTCTGGGGTCCGAATCCAAGCCGGTACACTTCCTCCGTTGACCGAGTCTAACCAAACTTGTATAAAATTGTTACCAGATATATCCTTGCCTGGCACTTGGCTAATGGGATTGCCATGGGAATTCGGGGTACTAATTTCTGGTTCTACCCAGGAACTTGTCTCCCCTGTATCGGTGCTATACACCAAGGTACCCGGTATGTTGCTGCCCATTTAAAAAAAAATAAAAACAGATCAATGACCTTTTTTAAAATAAAAAGGTAGGTAACCTCTTCCGTTAAAAACGTACATCATATCGTTTCAATTGCCGTAACTCCTTTGAAAATTGGTGGATGATGTACAATTTCAATGGAAGAAGTTACTTCTTATTATATATAAGGTCATTGATTTTTTTGGATTTTTTTTTGAAATGCTGCAGTTTTGGGGCAAAGCAACGTACCGGATACAATACACCGGGCCAATTCGCAGAGTGAACCAGGGTATCGCAGCCGGACTCCCGTGTATCAAACGACTGTCTCCTCCGACGCTGTCTCTTCAGCAAAAAACAGGATCCACACGTGGCAAATTCTTGACCGTGAGGTCTAAAATATGATTATAATGATCAGAAAATGATGGATAGCCATTATAATAATAAAAGAAGAAGATATCATACATTTGGATTCTTTCTATTAAGATGTGAATAGAACACGTTTTAATATATATTGGGTTTCGATTTTAGACACATCTAATTGGTAGTTTCAAATAAGAATGCAAATATATCATATTTTTCATGCAAAAGTAAAAATGAATAAGACACAAGGCACTAAATAAAACAAAAGATGAAATGATTAAACAAAATGTTCCAACAATATCATGGTCTCTTATTGTCATGAGATCGGTATTTATCGGTTTTGAGCTTTTTTATCTATATTAATTCGTTATTTTATAATACGCAATTTTGCGAACACTTAAATTGGGGCGGATGAAACCTATCGATATAGAGAGAACACGACTAGTACATTCATGAACACGTCAGGCGAATTATCTCGGGCTATCTCTAAAGTACATGCCTCTACACAATCGGAAGAGATAATGTCTTCATTGTCGATAGAATTACTTTTATCCGACGATATTGATTGGTGATTATACACAAAGTGTTTCCATACTGATTTCTGCCTTTTTTTTCGTAAAAGACAGGCAAACTAAAGCTATCAAAGAAAGCATTTATTAACCACCCATCCAGACGCACATCCTTAATTCAACTAAATAAAAAAATATATTTGCTGTTTTTCGTCACTTTGGGACGAAACGCGAAGTGATGAAACACCGCAAATGATTCCTATATGTCGTAAAGCGACATTTTGAACTTATAGAGATTATAAGCAAGTCATTTGCGTTTTCATTTTTTGAAACAAGGTTAACTTATTCTTATCAACGCTATAAAAGCCCAGTATATCTTGGCAGGGTTGTCGCTAAAAGAAAAAAAATCTGATTTCACTGACCAATACGACTCTTCCTACTCTTCTGTTGTCGGCAAGTTCACCCATTTATAGTCTTTTTGTCACTTTCAAATAGATTTTAACACATCTAATGTACTAGTAAAGCATATAATTTAGAAACAAGAGGGCCATGGCGGCCCTATATCGCTCACCTGAGTACCACTGCTCTAAAGGCAATTATAAGTATTATGGACCATAACTTCCATGCAAGGCATAATAATCCTTGGTTTATTATCATTGTGTATCTGATCAAGAATGCTTTATAAATATAGATGCTAGAATGTAAACAAAGTTAAATATCACATGTTTATACTTCAAGGGCCATAATTGGAGATAGTGGTCCAATACCAAGTCAGCCTTGACAAGATAATAGTCATAAATATTACAATCTTGGTAGAGGATTTCCCACAGAACATCTGTGCAAAAACATTTTAAAATCTTGCAAGTAGTTTTCCAACAGAAGTCTTTTAAAGTTTCCACTATATACATTTAAGGCAAATTAGCCCCACCCTGGCTGTCATGTTTTTTTTTAGGATCGGAATAATATTAGCAAACTTGGTAGAGTGTTACCCAATGAACATCTGTACTAAAACAATTTGAGATCTGGCCCGTAGATTTGAAGGAGATTATTATAAAAGTTTTCTTTTTTTTTTTCCGTTGCCATGGCAACCAGAGTTCTACATGGATCAAGTTTATTTTAACAACTTATGTGAAGGTTATCTCAAGAAATCGTAAGAAAGGCTAGTAAAATATGCACATATTTTCGAAACGAAACTTATTGTAAAGGCTGCGATAAAGACAAGCTGCGTCTTACCATATTTAAACTCAACTGCGCCTTACCATTTTGTAAAAATCATTGTTTAACTGAAAAATTATTTTCTGCTTCAAATGTGACTTTGTCTCATGACGTGAATCTGTATTTGGTAACTTATATTTAGTAAAACAAGAATATTAATACAGTTTGAGTGTGAAAACGCTGGATACAGCAAATTCAACAGCGTCATACATGTATCTGTCAAATGTCTCCACCTCGGATTTCCAGTTCGATATAACTTTTGTTTTTCAGAATGGATTTTTAAGTTGCATACACCATACGAAGCCGAAAAAGCAGGAGCGTATTCATATATGTATCTCGTTAACATGCATTTCCTACAGGAAGAGTAACAAAAATATACATTTTGCTTTCCCAGATGGCGGCTTTTGTTTATAAAATGAATTGAACGTCGCAGTTCTTATTTCCATCCCTGAGAATTGACAAAAAAAAAATATTTTTTTTTCAAGATTGGAAACCCCATCTCCAACAAAAGTGATCTCATACGGATCTCTGCCACATTGAGTTCAAAGATTGTTCAGTTTCAGTTAAATCACAAACAGCAATAGCGTGATTTCACATCATGGTCACGTGGTAACTCAGTGTGGCAGTGATTGATGTACAGCCAATCCATGTTCCGGAATTTTGTGGAAACCCTGCTTTGGATATTACTGTATTTGGATCATAAATCAATATAAAACAACGGAGAATAATCTATGAAATATAAGCAGAGATGTACTGATTAGGTAATATACCATTTAAAAACATCTTATCAGTCGATCAATGTGTCTAGACTTTGTAAAAGATATTTGCGTTAATGCTTACGTTACAGTACGATATAAATTCACGAGTTATTCCCACACAGAAGAGAGGATTTATATGTAGTACGGAGATTACATTGTTATGGGATTTAATCATTTTCTGTCACTAGAATTGCAACAAAACGATCTGACAACTAGTTGATAACGAAAATTAAACTTCTCAAAAAGATCACGAATTGGAGCTACGAACGCTGGTGAGTTATAACTCGTCGAAAATTCCACGAGTGAGCCATATTTTCTAATGCTATGTACAATAGCTTGATTCCACCGTGAAAAGTACCGTAAGTTTCTTTTTTAATACAATTTGAAACAACGTTTGTAATATTTATGTACGGCGCTTTCTCAACGACCGAATATTTTTTGCAATGATGTACAGACACATTACGTATACATGTATAACCAAATCGAGACGACTTGTGACATCATTTGCAAGATTCAAAAACGATATGCCGAGCGAACAACAAGAAATTGTCGACATGTGACGATTTTGGTAAAATTCTGGTGGCCCTGCACTAAGGTAAAAATCATGTCCATGGCCTCCATCATCCTGCACAGAAGCTCAGACACCATGAAGTGGTAAATTCACGCAGTCGACATCTTGAATCCCTCGTCGTCGAGAAGGATTTTCATCTCAAGCGTTTGGTTGTTCGGTCGTCGTTCAAAGGTACATGTAATGTTTGTGCCTAAAAACGATAGATTTGGTCAAGAACCATATTAATTTCTTTTTCATCTTTCCACTTTTATTTATAGATAACGATTTCTTAATTTTGAAAAAAAAATCTTTATTCTTGTTTGGAGCAGTTTCAGAGTCTCTTAAAAAACTAAATGTTCTTCTACGTTTTGCCGGAGGTTGAGAATTGATGATCTGTTGACTAATAGACTTAACTGATAAATCATAAAATAAAAACTACCCAGCTAGCAATCATCTTTGTAAATAATCAGTGGAACTTTTCTTCCATTCACCAAAGATCGTAAATTTATTGGTGTATTTACCTGTCAAACACAATCCTGCCCTTAAGTTTCACTGTTAGACTTACCAATTTGCATTTACTAACGCCTCTCGTGTTAATTTCATGACTCAATACTAATTTCAACACTGATAGTCAAATTTAAATTGTTTTATACACCAGTTATGGGTCCTGTCTTTTACTTCCAATGCACCGGCTTAATGTATTTTTCACATCTGTGTTGATCACACGATGCACCAACTGCGGCGAATCGGTATCATTAATTGCCTCTGGTAAATCGGTGTTTTGAGTTTATGTACCGTATATTCAATTCAATTGGGTGTCAGATTCCAGGGGTTCCGGTATACAGAGTGTACGATCATATGAAATAAAGAAGAGTGGAAAACGGGACCAAAGCTTTTTTTCTTATAATTATATGTATAGAGGAAATTCCGGTATAAAGGAGTTCCAGTTTGGAGGAGTAACATCGTACATGTATATTAATTAGCAGAATCAGAACACAAGATGAACTATGGAAGTGTGCCATCTTAATAACCTTCGCTGCCGGTCTTGAAGAAAAGCAAGCTAGGAGGGTAATACCGTGGCTTAGTTTTGGATTATTAAGCTGGTGGCTATCTGACAGATCGGTAAACTTTTGTTCATCTTACGTCTCGTGTAGGGTTGAACAAAGCTCGAGCCAGGCAGCTCTCTGTCAGTACAAACACAATATATTTCAATTGAATTTTACTGTATATAGTCTCAGGTCATAATAAAAATACATTTCTGTTCTAGGGAACATTTAAGAACATGTTTACCGTAATGTCTCTCAAATGGTAATTTAAACACAATATAATTAAATGACCAAGATAAAATCAAGAACCTTGATATATAATCTTTGTTAATCGTTCATTTAATTTGTTTTAATAGCTATCTTTTCCCCCAATTACATGTACGTTGCACATCAATTGATACACGGTTTGAGACAAGAAACACACACATAAAATGTTTTTCGCTGTGCAGATGGTTAGAACGAGCTAAAAATAATACTTTTCTAGAACCATAAGACTAAGTTCATCGTTATATCAGATATGTCTTAAATTGCATTACACTGGCTGAGATTGAGACGAAATTCTAGCTATAACAATCTGTTTCCACTTGTAATATCTATATATCTATAGATAACTGATAATTTTTCCTAATAACTATTGTCCATCCTAATTACCTGTGAATGGGACTACGTAGCATGGCTTATTACCCTTCTTCCTCCACCTTTGCAGTCTCTTTCACATGATCAACACTACTATCAGTGTTATCACTTGCTTATGCATGTTGACTGGGGCAGTTAATTTTCCCACTTAAACTCAGGTTCCTGGCGCGTGGTGATGACCTCATAAATAAGTTTGAATGTCACGATACCATGTTGTTATTTAAAGATAAGACGAATCCATCATGCGCCATTCTCTTTGAAGCTTTTTAACTTTTAAAGGCATGCTAATATGTAATAAGTACGATTATTATTGTATTGCAGTTTCTTAAGACTATTGGCGCTTCCTTCCATAAAGTTTGGAATTCACCAATTGACCAAATATTGAAATCCTATAATGACTTACAATGTGACTCCCAAAATTATTGTAAGGGCTATCATTAGTGTTTTCAGCGACTTCATGGCATTGGTATAAATTATTATATGTTGCTAAGCGACAGACAGATGATTTACATCATCTAATTCTTGATCGTTGATAATCTTTGGAGTATTATATAGAAGAAAAGGATGTTAAAAGAATAACCAGCCACAAAATGTAAAATTCTTTTTTTTTCCATTCTTTGAATTAATAAATGTTTAACCGACGATAAATGCATTTTTGCCAGATATATTTTCAGTGAATTTTGCGGAGTATAAATCATATTTAGCAGTAACTCAATTTCTCTCTTGCCATAATTAACAGAAAGAAAAAAAATGACTGGATTTTGTTTGGGACATGGTCTTCACCTACGACTAATCGGGGAATGCTGTCCATGTTTTAAACATAGAACTTAATCTAACGATTATTATTACCTTCGCATACCACTTTGTGAGAGAAGGAAGGGATGCGAGAAGTAGGACCCCAATAAAGCCCAAATTTCTGTGAAGCGGGAGTCTAACACTCTCTTCTCCAAGGATCCCATTAAAAAGAACCTTTAGTTTGCATCCAGATGGTAGAAGAGCATTTACTGTAGGGTTATTACCCTTACGTTTTCAGTTCTATATTTTTATAGCTATTTTAAACGGTAATCATTTCTTGTTCTGAAAAATCAATTCTTGAAGCCGTATTGCTGACTTGATTTACGCGTAAATTCAATGGTAATACACATGACCGTTTAAATTTACATTTGTCTAGAGTGTGACCAAATGCTTAGTACTAATGATACCGATATATGTAGACACCAGCTTTTTAAACTCTTTTTTTAATATTCAAACTTTTGAATAGGAGTATTAAAAGTAGCAGAGCTTAATAGGATTGTAGCCTGAAATATTCGGGTAGGGTGGTGTTTTATTGCCTCTATGTACTATAAGCTTTTTTTATATTTTCGCCAAGTGGTTTGAACGTCTGCCTGGAGAGCAGAAGGTCACGGGTTCCATTCCAGCTAATCATACCAAAGTGGCTAGATCTTCTATTGAGAAAAGCGCTCAGTAAATAAGTATGTATGTAAATAATGGTTGTATGACTGATACCACCGGCATCCGATTATCATCAGTATGAAATACTCATACCCGTCTCATGTAGACAAAATACCACAAAAAATGTCAGTAGACCATGACCAGCAAACAAACGATTGTAATGCATATATTATGTAAACACTATTCTGTGTTCTAATAATATTTGTTGTTTTCACTCTTTCTTAAACTTTCATAAAATTAAATGTAATGACAAAAAACAAAGAAAGTCTAGTGCATGCATTCAAACAATCTTATCAACCTGAAATTAGGCAAGCTAAAATATGGCGCTCAGTTATTTATTACCTCTCCTTATAATAGAGCCATTAAGGTAAAGTCACTGTAATGGTTCCGCTACATTTCGGACCTCATGGCCCTTCACGGAAATAACCAAGGTTTCCTAATGTAGGGCCCCTTGGTTATCTTGGTAGAGGTTAAGTGGTCCAAAACATAGCGGAACCATTACAGGGACTTCGCATTAACATCGGTCTGATATGATATTTGGTAAATGAAATTCCTATCAGGATGGTCTTCTAACACTTAAAAAGATATTACTGTTTATTTCAATCAATACAAACATTTCTCATGATTATAAGTACTGTCATATATTAATTGTTTACCATACATAACTTCCATAGAGAAAACTTGATTTTTTTTGTAGAAATTTCACATTGTTTTCATTTTGGTTTTTCAGGTACGAACGATTGTGTGAGCATGCGGTTTGCCTGTGTCAACAAGCGGAGCCATAGTTGTTGAAAAATCTGATTTAAGATTATAGTGTTAGCGGACTTCTCAATCAAATATTTCCTAGTTTATACCATATTCTTAAACGGGAACCTAAGACAAAAAATAAAACATGATTTTCATTTATTTTCGTGAGATTTAACCGTTTCTTTCCAAAAGTACTTTAGTAACATGGATAAGCAATGTCGATATCCCGCATGAAAGTATTAAGCTCGATAATTAATAACTGTAGTCAGACAATCATCTTCCTAACTAGTTGACATCCCGAATTTACGAACATCCTTGCCGTGAAAGTTTTGACATCCTCTAAAAGAAGCCATTAATCCTTCAAGTAATTAAATACTGATTAACATTTCATGAATGGCATCTTTAAAACTTGCGTCATGAATCTGACAAAGACGGGCGTGCACTGAAATCACAGTGGGGGTATTATTGACCATTTCGCATGAAAAATTAGAAGTGGACCCATTTCAATACACCCTCGTGATTTTAACAGGAATTTTTCACCGAGACTCTGTCTCATTTCAATTAGATCAACACTGTAGTGATTTGTTAAATTACAGGATAATTTTACATTAGTTTCCTATTTGTTTTAACGTAAGAATATTAATTTGATTAAAATGAATGCTATTTGAAATCCTGTAAAGAAGGACTTGTCAAGGTCTGTTTTCAAGTGATTTTTTTCGTAAATTTCATATTTTTAAGTCAGTACAAGTTTATATTTCACATATTCGCACTGATCATAATGGATTACTTGGGTTTCTCTTGAAAACATCAACTTTTATACTCGTATGTATCATACGTGTGTCAAAATACGTGAAACTATATTCGTTAGAAGTTAATCTATTTAACGGACAACAACGGTCTAGTGAATTTATAGACGAATGTTTATTTAAAAGATGTTTTTAAATCTTGCTTTCGACACATTGTCTTCACTTCATGAATATCATCAGGCTGGTTACTGAGGATGAGTCATTCTTTATCTCTAGCACAAGAACCACTAAGCCTGGTATTGTAGCAAGACTTGCACGTGCGAAGTCCGGATTACATTAATAAAACTTTCTTTCGTATCATTCATCTGCCAGTGGCCGCCTTAATAACTTCTTTTTTACTTCAAGTCGTTCTTTTTCATTTGCATCATGTTTTTGTTTTTCTTTTCTTTGTAGCTGAGTAACAGTACACTTTATTATGAGAATGACCTTTGCGTAAAAGGGTTTTGTATTTGATGTTTGAGACTTTTAATAGGAGTCTAAATGTTTACTTACGAGTAATGAGGATTTCTTTTTTTCTAATAGTGAGTTTCGAGTAAAACTGGTGAGTTTCGAGTTAAAAAATGTGAGTTTCGAGTCAGAACAGATGACAACTAAGTGTATAGACTGTACAGTGAACGGATAAAAATGTGTATGTTTTGGCGACTGTGTATATATTTAACAACATTTGTGTGTTTTAATTGCTTTTTACGGTAAAGTATATTTAAAAAAATCGGGAAACAGTTGCTTATATCAGCAGTGAGTTAAATATTTATATTACTCTGACATGACGGATCGTTTATCCCGGTAAACTCAAATAGTCAAGTCTATATCCCGGGTAACTGTAGAAAAGCAAATATTTATAGTGAATCAGGTGGTGAAAAAATGGTGGCCCGCCTGTGATTCGAACCCAGTGTCCAAGCACCTTTCCACCGAGCTATCGAGCCACACGATCCAAAACCTCCCGATTCACCACAAAGTACCAGTACCCGGCTACATATACCACCTTCAAATTTATAATCTGTCACAAATTCTTAGACACAGAAGCATTGTTGAAATGTTCTCGAGGTTCCGAAGTAGTTATCTAACTTGATTTTTTCAGTTGTAAATATACATTCCTCCATGATTTTTTTTTTTGATTTTTTTTTGGCTGAATTCCACTGCATTCTCCGTGGCAAAGAGGGTAAAGTCGCTGACTTTAACACTCACTCAGCATCCCAACGCGGGGGTTCGTATTCCGGCAGGGTCATTCGGATTTTCATGTGAGGAAGCCTTCCAGCTGGCTTGCGGTAGGTCGGTGGTTCTGCCCGAATGCCTCCGTGCAATCGGAGTCTTCCTCCACCTGCAATTAGCTGGACGTCGCTATATGACTGAAATACTGATGAAGCGACAGTAAACTCAAATAGTCAAGACAGCTATTAAGTCAAGTTAAGTCAACTCAAGATTGTTCAAATTATTTTGATCCTTTGAAAAAAAAAGGGCCTCCAGGGGGCTAAGCCCATTTTCCTTATATGTAAACAGTACAAATTTGAAAATTCTTCTTGTCCTAAAGTACTCACTCGATTTATGGTTTGCACAGGGCAGAACCCATTTTTGCCACAATATCATCAGATATTTGCTGTTTCTTTTCCTCCCACTAATACCTGGTTCTCAGGTGAGCGAACCAGGGCCATCATGGCACTCTTGTTAAATTACAACTGCGTTTTTATTTTCAGTCTATCATACTGAAGTTAATGTCAAATTGAACAGCATTGATTAATCATTTTTAATATGAAAATGATATTTTAATGAACTTGAAGATAAAAGCTTTATACCCAAGAAGTTAAACTGTTTATTTTGTTGAAAGATGAACCTATACCTTTTTTCTTTACTTTGCATTCCTTTTCTTTTTATGGTAAATTCTTTTTGATTATTTTTTTGAAAAAAATATTGAAATTATAGGAAAATGAAATTTCTGCTCCTGTATGTAATTTATTTAAAAAAAATCCCTTGAATTTGTCATTCAAGATGGCTGCCAAAAGTAGAGATATTCACAGATGTGGAAATTATGTATATTGGTTCAAATATGTTGAATTACAAATACCAAAGAGTAACAAACAAAAGCAAATATTCCTTAGTGAATTTGTCCAGAACCCACAGTATTTGATACATATATATAAATAATCTTATAAATTGGGTTAACCAATCATCAAATACCAGTTCTGTTGAAAGTGTTGTATTCATAATTTTGTATGTTTGATTGTGAGGTGTTTTTGGGGATGGATCCTCGACCCCCTAACACCAATTACGGGGAGAATAAATGGGCTACTTGATAGCTGAAATTAAAAAAAAAAAGGTTGATCAATATGACAGTTATTTCTCAGATGATGTTATTTTTAACTGTATATTTTTATAGTCACTCAGCAATAAGAATGATTTAGTGTAAATATAGACAATTATATTTACAGAAAGTAAAAAAAACACGTAATCATTTTCTGCTAAAAAAATAACCACGCATGCATAGAAAAATTGAGTAATAAGAGTTATACTGAATGTATAATTTAGTGACAGTAAAAAATAATTTATGCAATATATATATATATATATATATATATATATATAGGCCTTTATTTTAAAAGCATGAGACCAGGTGTTATTTTTTTAGCCGCAACTTTATTCACGGGAAAACAGCTTACTTTCGTTATCTATATCGGCTTATTTTGACACTGATTTTATTCATACTCGTCAGCGAGTCGGTAAAAAAAGTTGTGTCAACAACTTTAAGAATTAATTAATGAATGAAGTTGTATTGTCAATCGGTTTAAACGATATTCTGATACTTAATACATACTCTGTGAAAGACCTCTGCTTCCCAATCAAGTCTTCATAACAAGGGAGTTAACAATGTATTGCGAATACATTTATATCTTCAACTGTACTCGAAACTCACTTTTTCCTGACTCGAAACTCACTTTTTCCAACTCGAAACTCACTTTTTCCAACTCGAAACTACTTTTCCCAAACTCATTTTAAGCTCACTCTTTGCAACTAGAAACTCACCATTTCTAACTCGAAACTCACTAAAAATTATATCTCAGGAGTAATATTCTAATGTCATCGTCCAGTGTGATTCAGAGAATTTCGCCTCATATGTTGTGTTTACTTTACATTTACATAATTATACTGTAGTCAGAATTAATGTAATTGTTTGATCTTTTCCATCATACAAGGCACTGGAAGGAAATCGATCCGAAATTTCTTGTACGGGTAATTACTGATAGGGTTTATGTCTGACCAGTTTTGTTATTTACTATTATGGAATTAGTAAATGGGTAGCACACACGAGCTTTGTGGAAGGAATTTATTTCTGCCTTTTCTACAGGGGATTGAGGAATGACCACATCAAAGATATTAAGCTTAAGTTAGATACTGGATACAATTTTGTTAGATTAAGTTGTAGTATACCTTCCTAACAGACGAAGTTTTAAGAGAGTATTTAGAAGTCCTCGTGTGGTTGGTTGGTCTTAAGCAATTTCCTGACCAAAACATAACATAGGCGCTTCGAAATAGATTAATGTAGCAAAAATAGTTTGCGTGAGAAATGCAATGTCTAAGAACCCCAACTCTTCCTAGTAAAATGTTTATTTACTTTAAGGTGAAACTTGTTCGGAACGTAACGTCAATGGTATGAAAGGGATTGAGAAGATATTTAAAACATAGTGGAAATGTGACTAGGAAAACTACAGTTTTTAAGAACCTTTACTCTACCTGCTCTTAATTTGAATTATCTCCCTTTGATTAATTTCTTATAAAATGTTCAGTCATGGTTTAAGTTTATTACAATGCCTTTTGCTATCAAATGTAATTTTAGTACGTAGGAAAAAAGAAAGTTGTTTAACTGATGTTCTTATATGCAGTTTGCTTAATTTGTGACTTTGGTAAGAACTCAGTGGGTTCGAATCCCGGTAGGGACTTCGGATTTTTCATGTGAGGAAGCCTTCCAGTTGGCTTGCAGTAGGTCGGTAGTTCTGCCCGGGTACCTCTGTGTACTCGGGGTCTTCCTCCACCTGTAATTAGCTGGACGTCTCTATATGATTGAAATACTATCGCAGCGACGGTAAACCCC
Organism: Solen grandis; assembly: GCA_021229015.1. Taxonomy (NCBI): domain Eukaryota; kingdom Metazoa; phylum Mollusca; class Bivalvia; order Adapedonta; family Solenidae; genus Solen; species Solen grandis. The sequence goes on along the minus strand of CM037780.1, from coordinate 47,024,481 downwards.
AATACATCACATCAAGAACCCAGTGTCGCTTTCAGAGAGGTACATTTGACTAGTGAGAACATTCTATTGCTCCTTCCAATGCCTCATGCTAAAAAATGAAATGTAAAAATAAATATTACGGAAAAGGCTAACGCCTGTTTGAAACGCGTTTCGATTTAAACTTATTCAGGCAAAATTCAAAATAACTTATAACATTATTATAACTTTTCGAGTTAGTTACTGTGTGGTATCTGCACATGGGGGGAACTTAGGGGAAGTGAATTTAAACGAATGACCGCGTATAGCGCATGGGGGGAACTTAGGGGAAGTGAATTTAAACGAATGAGCCGCGTATTAGCGCATGGGGGAACTTAGGGGAAGTGAATTTAAACGAATGAGCCGCGTATTAGCGAGATTGTTTACAACAAGCCCAAAGAATTTAAACAAATGAGCCGCGTATTAGCGAGATTGTTTACAACAATCCCCAAGTTTGCAGATCACCTAGCGAATGAAACCATATAAAATATCATCAAAAAATAATATGTAAATCTAATATCGAGATTATATTAACAACTTTTAAAAGAGTCCGCTCCATAGTCCATAGGAATAAAATACAAATGCTGGTTTAACAGGCATACCAATCGCTTAACCTATTACTTGAAAAAAAAAATGCTTTATGATGAAATTAAAATTCAGTAATTACATTTTACATTAACTATCAATAATTTACCTTGATTAAATTTTACTATAACTATCTACAAACTTTGATACCTCTCTACTGCTTTTGCAAAACCAGTTTAGAACTTTAGACTGCTTTTAAAACATTGTATGGTGGCATATTTCTGCCAGCCACTTATCCACTTAGCTATGTCGAAACTTTTCTGAAAAATTGTCACATCAGTTAGTATCTGGCAAGTAGAAAATTTCATGTTGTCCTCTTAGGTATCTTAACAGAACAAAACTGTTAGTGCCCACTACTTCCAGCCATATATTCACTTAAGATAAATGGATACCTCGCCTTTTTTCAAGTTAGTCAGTTAAATTATGTGGATAACAAGTTTTTTTTCACATAATTATCTGGAAAAAAGCAAGATATCCAGTTAACCTAAATGAATGTGTGTTTGGCAGTAGTTGGCATTAACAGACAATTTTGTCCTGATAAGATTCCTATGTGGATAACTTGAAAATTTTCTAATTAACTGAATATGTAACAATTTTTCCGAAAAGTTTCAACATAGCTAAGTGGATAAGTGGCTGGCAGAAATATGCCACAATGGCATTGAAACAAAATTGACATATGCTAGTAAAAAATGCATCACATTCTCAGCGCAAGCGTTACATGCTGACGCAATAAGTTGACAAGTATAATCTAGGTTGTCATTGCAATGCATATTCCTCCTGGTTTGTACGAGTACATAAACTTTTACATAAACAAGTATAGGTTAGTTCATAGTTGCCTTTAATTACATGATATAGTCACGCGGGCGGAGTCCGAATGACCATGTCGTGTAGTTAAAGGCATCTATGAACTAAGCTATTTAGCACATGGCATTTTCCTTCCACTTGCGACAAAACGTCACAAAAGTGTAAGTTATGTGGTTGCATAGTTCACACTAATTGATATTTACAAAAGTGTTGGACGACGCGTCATAGTCAACGGTGACTATGAACAAATACTAGCACCTGACTGGACGAGAGGAAAATGCTATGTGCTACTAGCTTAGTTCATAGCTGCCTTTAACTACACGATATAGTCACGAGGGCGGAGCCTATACTTATAATATTGCACGATGAACTTATACTTATAATATTGCACGGTGGCAAAAGTCTAAGATTTTTATACTTAGGATATTCGTTAAGCTTTGTTACATTTTTGAAAATTCAATTTAAGATTTTTCCAAAGTCACTGATTGGTCAATTTAAATCAGCTAATTATGCCGAGTATTGCCGATCCTCTGGTGAAATGGTCTATAGCTCCCCATATTAACAATCTATTTAATGTCAAATATTGTAAATTCTGGTATGTTATACATGTATTTCTTACACTCCGCCGGTCAATACTTTACATTATTCTCGATATGTTTGAATCCTTGCGTATGTTCTGATTCACAATAAATGTTTCGGTAATTACTATCCTATAAAGCACAGATAAGGTTTTGGAATTATTTCAATATTTGTGTGCTAGAACAGGGGCTTATCTTGCATGAGACTGAATTATAATTGTACCGGGAGAATTAAAAAAATTTTTGAGTTAATATGCTCAAAAACCCTTCGACGTAGTACCAAAATCGGGGAAATTAAATGTTCGTATTTCATCTATGGATTAATCATGCTCATTATATGTGTTGGTCCGTTTTATCTTTCCAAAATTAAATCAATTATCTTCCACGTCATAATTACTATAATGTGCTCGTATATTAAGAACATCAAATAAGAAACCACTGATTTTTGTATGACTTAAACTGCTTTTAAGAATCTATATTGCATATGACGAATGTTTAACTAGTCCGTGTTTTATATATTATAAACATATGTTATAGGTTGTTACTTGTTCTTCATTCGAACACCACAAATATCACGAAGCACGAACTATTGTGTTAGCATCGTGTTTGACACAAACCCACATGTTACACTAATTTGCCATCACTATTATTATTATTAGATCAATGACCATTTTATTATTTTATCAATCAAAATAAATAAGCTTCGGTCGCAAGCCGTGGGTATATAATAACGTTATAAATGATTTACATTGTTGTAGTTTAATTCGTATGCTTTGACTTCCCATGCATTGGTACTTATATTGCAATATTGTTTCATGTCATATCACAGGAATAGTAATTCATTATCAAATGTATATATTGGCAAAACATTTTGGATATTCCTTGCACATTACAAATTTAAATTGATCAATAACAGTTTATTTTCGGTTCTTACTAACCCAGTTTTATTCGTTAAAAGGGAGTCTATCATACATGAAGTGCGTTAGACGATGTTTCTGCCTGATTCACACTAGTAACGATTATTCGTTTTCTACCTCTTGGCGTGTACGTTCTTTCATTATTGTTTCCGTTCAAAGTGCCGTTCATGTCAGATATTTCATTTAAATTGTCTTCAGCTGACCACCCGGTGACCTTTGGTAGCAGGTTTTCTACAATAAAGTGTAATAAATTGCGTTTCACACGGTAAACGATTGTTTCGTTAACATTTATTATTTGCGATGGACGCATGTTTTTCTCCACAAACACATCCCTACAAGGATTAGATTAGATTATATTCTAGACCTTACCGCAAGATGATGACAAGATGTACCCAGACTTCTCTCGTCTTAATGTTTTAAACAATTTGTTCTTTCATTGATTATTCCTAAGAATATAGGACTATACACGCACTACATTTAAAAGAGAACTGAAACTAGAATGCGTTTTCATAATTTAACTCTTGCAAGTTTTATTTAAAAACCACCCTGGTGTTTCTTTTGGCAAGCATCTTAAATATTTATCTTTCATCACACACACACACACACACACACACACACACATCCTGATGCCAGTCTTTCCATAACAAACACTTTTCGACACAACATTAATGAATTTGTAAACAAACATTTGTAACTGTCTGAGATTTATATCATGCAACACTAAGTATTTACATATTATCTTGAACAACTTGAATAGGAACTTTGGCGAATTTTCTCTTCTTTCTGACACACCACAAATCACCTTATCATTTCCAAATGAGTTTCATGAAATTCCTATTATCAAGAAAAATAGTGAATCTTGGTATAGTTACACCCCATTTGTCTACAGTATGCCCCCAGGAGGCCGCCACTATATTTGTCTCCAGAAATGCATGCATCACTATATATGTCTCTTGTAGTTTTCTATAGAAAAGTACCAATGTTAAATTTATATACCGCACACTTTTTAGAAGGCGGAGTTTCAACGCCCATGCAATAACTGATTAAAAACCGTGCAGTTATCCAGATAATCGTACAATAATGGCGGACCATGCAGTTATCCAGATAACCGCACAGTAATGGCGGACACTCTGTTTAACAATGGCAGCACGACCTTTAGGTGGTCTTTAGTATCACTGAGTGTGCGGAAGCGGAATCCAAATGAGCCCTTTCTTTTTTTATTATTCCAACAATTAGGCATAAAAAGATAATTAAGTATGTAACTATGAAATACGCCATTAAGTATGTAAGTTTAAATGAGCGCTAAGAATCGTTGGTGGAATTTGACCCAGGCTGATCTTTATGTAATATATATTGCTTTGCTTCGCGAGCTCAGATAGCGATCACTTTCTTCAACAGCAACAGATATTATTCATTCTCTAAGAGTAGATAATCAATGCATATACATGTACAAATGTCATACCTTCCAACAGAAGTGAAAAACACAACTCAATTAGCAATTAACGACATACGTATCCGCTCCATCTGCCATTTTTTTTATTCACCGTGCTACTACTGTGACTGCGCGCGAGGCAGCTTTGAAAAGTACATCCTACTGCTACGAAACAGATGCAACATATTTTCGAAAATAACGGAAATCGACTCTGAGGCTTTGTGGAACTGTTCGACTATGCAATTCACCAAAGGGTGAACACTTTTTGCAACACAGTACAGCCACATGTTGATGTAGTGTTGCTCTGTAGTCCCTGCTTGTGACGTAAATATATGGTAGGACGACAGCAACTTGAGGACGCCGATAATAACAGACTGTGTTTTATATGTAGCTTCAAACGTTTGCTGGTAAATTAGATTAAAATGACATAATACGGACGCATTTATTGAAACAAACCGGTTTAGAAATAACAATGGCACCATCGTGTACGGAACCAGAAAAATGAAAAAAATGTTTTCTTGTATGCAGTAGTTTGTATTAATGTGGCACTATTTTTTAAAGAAAATTTAAAATGAAGAAAAATTATTTTTTCTTTTTTTTTTCAAACCATTTTGTTACCTAAGAAACAAAGGGGCAAAGGACATCCCGTTGTTTTTAAAATATCACAATACATGTACATCTTTAGCATAAGAATAAATAATTATAATAATTGTTATATGAAGTGTAACAACATAGATGTATAATGTATAGTTCATCTATTTGACATTGGTTGTTTAAAAAAAATGGTTATTTAAGCAGTATAGATAACAATTAAAAGGAAATAAAGTAGCTACCGGTAAGTGTTGCCTTTGCTACCTAGAATTAAAAACGGTATAGTATATGTGGTGTTTCATTAATATAAAAAAGAAGGTATTGAACTCTTAGTGATCTTAAGCATAATTGTAATAATATAAATACTAAATAATATTTTTAGGGAATTATGTAAGTATCTATGTAGATGACTATAACATACTTACAGCCTTAAACACTTACAAAATTACAGACCTGATATACGTGGTCTAGAATTCGTTTCTTTGGGAGTCAAAAGAGATTTTTGATTAAGGAAGGTGAACTAAGTGTATTTTTGTTTGATATTTGATAAAAGCTCACCCATATGTTGGCTTAAATTTGTTTACACGACTGTACAATAAGAATTTCTTCATGAATAATATGAAAAAATCTACCATGCACGTATCACTCAATATACCAAATAAAAATTGATATATATTTTCCCTGTAGTTATTTTCCCTGTTGTTTTTTTTCTTTTATATATATATATATATATATATATATATAAGGTCTATAATAAATAAAGAATTATGGACAGAATGTCCGGTAATTTAAAAAAAAAGTCAAACTCAAAACTGGGTGCTTGAAAGGCAATATTTCGTATTTTGGGCCGGAGACCTTCAGTTATACGTGGAAACATTTTTTTTATTGTTGATAGTTGGTTGCATAAATATTAAGATTTTTTGTGCTTTTCAGTTTTATTTTTAGACTTCGAAGTGAGATTATTTACATACACACAACAAATGGCTGAATAGGTGATGTACGTTTTATCTCTGAACTGCCTACTTTATGAATATAGAGAGGGTATTTGTTTGTTTTTTAGAGTGGATATGGAAAATATCTCATCAAGAAGTGATACAATTATAAAATGTGAAAATTGTATCACTTAGAGATAAGGTAATTTCATTTTATTCCATATCCACTCAAAACAAATAATTTTCCTTTCTATTTTATGCCAACTGCTGCAGCATACCCTTTGTCAGTAAAGAAAATAGTTTTGGCAGATTTATATCACTCCAACTGTGGGCTATTGATTTTATCTCCCTGATAGAACAGTTTTTCATCAGTAAGCATATGTTGTCTGTATTTTGCTATTCGCCGTGTAGGAAAATATGACATCTCGCTCGACTGCTCATAGCAAAACGGTTTTTACAACAAATTACGTTTCCTTTTATTATTATGTCTTTAAGTTTCCAAGATTCAATATGCAAGTTTATACATGTTGTAATGAGTTTATTATAAGTTTTCTCAATAAACTATATATGCATTGTTGGTGGATACATTTTTACTAAAGACATGAAGCCACGCTCTTTGACTTGAAGAAAAAAATGACCTTCTACGATTACTTTGTAGTGCACATGCACTAGTTCCTTATAACTGATGTTCTCTCTCTAGACGGTTGGACCAAAACAAGGGTATGCAATGGACTTCTCCTTCCCGCCGCTACCGGGTTCGAGCGAGCACCCTAACTAAGGATCCGCAAACATGCACGAATGTTTCCTGGTACGTCTTGTTATGTAATAAATATGATTTATCATTCGTGGACTTAAATAGTATTATCTTTGACTGAAATAATACGAAACATTTTTCAGTAACCGATGATCATCCATGTTAGATTTACTAATTTAACGTTTAAATTGTAATTTTGATTAAATATTCTTTGAAGAATACGTGGCAAAGTCGTTTTGGCCTTTCGTGAAATGTCTAAATATACATTTTTGGCGGTCTGCATGTGTGTATGATAAAGGAGTAACCTATGTATTAACCGTACAATGTGGAATACAAAACCACGAATATTTCTATAAAATACATTCACCTCGCTGTTGCAAGTCAAGTCGCGCATAAATTTCGAAGACATGAATATACCTTTTTTTGTGTTGAGTTACCAAATGAAAAATAAAAATTTGAATCTGACATTTTAAATTTATGCGATTTTATTTTTTTATTTTATTTATCTATTTTTTTTTTACTTTAAAAACTCGTGCACTGTTTATACCTTAAACCTCAATCTCCCTCTGCACATGATCTCAACACATTATGAGCTTCTCGTTGCGAGCGTTTATACTCTTTAGTTGGTCATTGTCAAAGAAAGAAAAAAAAAACACAAGTTTGTATAAATAAATACATATCAATTTGGTTAACACTGGCAGTCGATGAACTGTTTATCATTTGAACAAAGCCGCATCGTCCAGCCACCCTATCCGTTCTATCGAATACCGATGTTGAATCATTGGCTCAAGTATCTATGGTATTTATAAAGCGTACAACGGCACTGGTTAAAGTCTTTATTATGTAACCTTCCATGTAAGTTTAAAAACAAATTTTTTTTTAGGTTATGTGTGTAATTTTCAAAAAAAAAAAAACAAAAAAACAGTAAAAGGTAAATTTCAACTATCGCCATGCCTGAACCAATCTGCCCATTTCTCTGTATTAAGAAACAAAATGCAAACCATCTAATCCCGTAAATGCTTACTACAATATATCAAAGCGCAGACACTGTACAAGGAAATGAACCATTAAACTGTCTGGTATTTTCCCCTAGTGCAGAACACCAGTTAAACGAACGTGTGTTTATCTGTTGCCCTCTGCCAGACTGTCCATCAAACACATTACAATTCCAAAATGGATTTAAACAGACCGAACATTCAGCAGATTCAAATGCAAGTCTGGAAGATTTATATCAAGATAATTTCGGCACGTATGTATTATGACAAGAGCGTTTCTCTTTGAATTAAACAAGAACCATTATTGTATTTTTGTCATGTGTGTGTGTGTGTGTGTGTGTGTGTGTGTGTTTTATTTTTTTTTTTGCTCTCAGTTGGTATGCAGTGTTATTAATTTATATCTATGTGTAGATAGATTGTTCTGAGAAAAGTTTATATTTGTGTTTGATCGTTTCTCCCTTGATATTCTCCTCAGACTGATAAAGAATGTCGTTCTTTAAACCTTTGATGAGGTTAAATTATAGCAAAACCAAGTAAGTAGACCATTCTTTAAAAAAAATAAAAATGCAACACGGAGCACGATTTCAGAAACACGCAATAAATAAATAAATAATGCCTTGTTAAATAAAGGTTCTTTGCCCCATTCTATGACAAAGTCAGTGATTAATAACCAGAACACTTGTCACAATGTCTCATGGTAGATCTCAATTAAATACAAAAGCATCGCTCGAGTACTACATACTTTTATTATCATTATGAAAGGCGTACATTGAGAGTCATATTTTCTCCCTGAAAGAAAGAAAAAGTATGCATATAAATATTCAAAATTATATTATGATCGTTTGGTTATTCAAACTCTATTATATAACGAAAAGGAATTCAACATTTAATTTCTGAATAAATACTGAATAAAAATCAAAGTCAGTTTAATTAATAAAGACTGCACTCTAAGGAAAGTTCATTCAAACATTGTACAATTATTTATTTCAATATACTATTTGTGTTTTTGTAATGTATATGATATATGTGTGATTTTAGAAAATAAACCGATTACCAATTGGTATTTCAAAAAAGAAAAAAAAATTATATTGATTACATATATTGATAAATAATCGATCAGGCTTTAGGATTAAAAATGTAGTACATGTACTTCAATGTACACTGATAAGGCAATAAAGTTAGCTTGATTTACATTTGTGTAGAAACAACGCTTTAAAGGTCACTCCGGGCAACCTGACTACCGTTTATTTCCAGCTGAGCCGTTGAAGCAAACATATGACATCACACAAGTTGACACCATAAAAGATCCTTGTCACCAGAACGATTATGTTTACAAATATTTTCTTTTTTGAGCCATGCCTACTTCTATTGTGCTGATGGCATCATAATTCGTCGATGAAGTCATAATATTCTTGATGACATCATCAGTACAGGGGAATAATGTCAGTCACTGCAATTTTATAAAGGCTGGTGAATAGTTATGTCCCTTGACAAAGAAAACAAAGACTACTTTAGTAGCAGTGATCTTGACCTTGAACCTATCAACTTGAAAATGAATCACAATCTTCCTCTTTCCATAAGGCATCTGCCTACCAGTTATGAAAACTATATCTCAATTGTAACAGGAGATATTCGACGGAAACGACATGTTTAACGCCTGCCCACCCGCAAGCCCAACGACATACCCTATTCTTATAAACAGGATTTTGTTGAAAACTTGGTTAATTAAGGTAAAGTCCCTGTAATGGTTCCGCTATATTTTGGACCCCATGGTCTTTTATGGGGATAACCAAGGTTTCCTAGTGTTTCATTAGGGTACCTTGGTTATCTTGGTAGAGGTTTAGTGGTCCAAGACATAGCGGAACCACGACAGGGACTTTACCTTAAGTACTATCTGCTCTGTGAAGATTTTAAAACTAAGGAGACTTCTATTTAGTTTCAAACCAATACATGCAATGGATACTGAGATAATTGACTTTGATGTACTTTAATGCATAATTGATCAATTTTCAAGTCGTAAAAGGCCTACAATTTGCTTTAAATTAAAATAAGAGTTATCTAACTTGATTATTTTGGAGTGTTTGGAAGTGTAATGTGAAGTTTCAATAGTTACAAGCAGTGGTAACTGAGGTATGGCTTTGATAGTTATGGAGAAAAGCTGGCTGACCTAAACACAAAACTTCACCAAGAAATTCTTGCAAAAAGAAAGATAAGAGAAATGGATCTTGCATCTCGGACTTAGCTTATGATCTTAAGCGCAAAAGAGTTTCAAAGCTATAGGTTTTATAGGTAAATAATACTTGACCTAAACTCAAAACTGAACCAGCAAATTTGATATATTCTAAGTGTAAAAGTGTTATAATTCTTGCAATAGGCAAGATAGAGTTATGATTCTTACAGCACAGAGTCAATACTTTTAAAGGTTTGTACTTGTTGCCAAAGCTGAACGACAGAGATGCAGTCTTTGGTCGTTCCCCAGGGGGAATTTACCACGTCAGTGTAATGAAATGGATTATTTGAAATAATATATACGAATATGACTTCTCACCTAGTCAACGGTGGTAAAGTAATCGGGACGTAGACAGTCTTTAGGATGAAACATGAAACCATGAAATTAATATCAAAACGTACAACAAAATTTAACAGACCAATGGGTTATAGACACGCTCCATGTTCTCGATGTTGACAGCATTGCTTACAGAATTCCGTTTCACCGCAGCGTACAGTGGTTTAGTTTCGGTTTGCACCGTTGCGTACAAAACGTCAAATTTAAAAGCTTTGAAACATCTCATCAGAAGGATATTGTCGAGAAAATGATATATGCAAGGAGCTGGCAAAACTTTATCTATCTACACACGTGCAATGGTCAGGGTTTTTTATACTTTAGGAAATATCATCGATTTTCTTTCAGTCTCTCGTTTCGATTTTCAATCTGTTCAAAACATTGTGTTTCGGCGGACGCTCAGGTTCGATCAATAACGACTGATAGCCGTTGATTTGGCTCACATTTCTCTTTCGATTAATGCTATCGTTGCTATAGGAAATGAAATATTACACAAATATCGACAAAAAATACGACACTTACCCTTCAACATAAACCGTCCGCCATCTTTAAAACACCGCGGCTACCTAGGGTACAGAGTTTCCATACAGTATGATAGCGAGATCTAATATACTGAAATAAGTACATCTTGATTCCCATTGTGTTCTACTGCACCTGGTTTGAGTAATAACATCTTGCTAAAACCAGTATATATATGTTATTTCCTTTGATAATTTATATCTTTCAAGACTCATATTAATCAAATGTAGGAGAGGATATGTGTTGTTTTTTTTCTTTCTCTAAGATCGTATTGTTATAGGATCAAAGCGCACAATGCGCTGAGAGACGGCGAAGGGATTAACAGGAAATAGCTATAATTCTAAACCCAGCGTAAACCCAGGCAATGGTCATATATGACAAAAACTCCACACGCTGTTGCTACAGAGGTAGTTGAAATCGTTCTCTGTTTGTTACATAATAATCTGGAGTTAGGGTCATTAACCTTTCATTTATAAAGTTGCATACCTAAGCAGGTCATTTTCAGTAATAGTGAACATGATGTATACATTCTATCTGTTGTGTCTGTGTAGAAATTTGATTATTTAAGATACTTGAATGTTTGCCTTTCTATTTCAAAGTTAAGAAATGTTCTTGGAGGATCCTAACTCGCCATTATGGACTACTTTATGTTAATTACATACATGCGGAGGGCTACTTTTCTTTTTACAGGAGAAGATCTTCATGTATGAAAAAGAGTTGTTTTTCTGATTAAGAAATGTCACGGATATTTTGTTCACGCTTAAGATGGATGTTTCCAGTGCAAAATATTGGTAAAAGTAAACATGTGATCAAACATTTACACATTATAAGCGTTAACGGTTGTGGTTAAAATGTTCGTGTAACATTTTCCACTCGTATCCGTTAGTGCATAATCGCATTGCATGGATCCGCACTAAGCGCGGAGAGGTACAGTTAAACTTGCCGTGGAAAATAGGCAAATCAGCACTGCTTGCTCTTAACTATAGTATCTACATTCTGAATGTCCGTTTTCTACATATAAACCGAATAACCTCTAAAATTTGCAGAACCGAAGCAATCCAAAACACCGATGTGTAATGTTTTAAAAAAGTGGTGTGCTTCACACTGAAATCGAATTGAAATTTGTTTCAGGAATTATATTTCAGTGAGGAAGTAGGAAGAACATTTTTAGACTGGAGAGGTAAGAAACAACAAATGGAATATCTGCTCACTGTGTACAATCGTGTAAGTTACTGGGTGACACTGATTTTATGCCGTGTACACAGAACAATCTTTTAAACCAGTTTGCAAAACAGAAAACAAGCAAAGAAACAATATGTTGATTACTTCATGTAATTTATGTTTACAGTTACGTTGGAGAGACTACACTTGGATTCTGGACAGTAAAAGCCATCAGATTTGAATTGGATCTTGTATCTTCATCAAAATCAGAAAAAAGATCCTGAAGATCAGTGCCATCCAGATGGCTGAAACTGATCTCAGACCGTACAGCCAGCTGAGCTTGTTGAAGGTTGACAGGGGCTGGGAGATATGAGGGCTCGTTTCTTATAACCAATTGTATTTGTTGATTGCTAACAGGAGCTGGGAGGCAAAGATATGTTGTGGGAGAGGGCATGTAGTCTGTGTGTGTGTGTTGGGGGGGTCCCACCCATTATAGCAGAACTCATTGCCTTTTTCTCTGTGTTTGTTACTCTTTCGTAAACCGATAACGATGAGACAGACTTGTGTCCAGTGATGGCCATAATCTGTGCAGATGAGACGTTTCTTTGACTTAGAATTGATATCCCTGTGACCCTAATGCAGTGGTTGGTATAGATTTAGGATAGGGGGATCCCTTTGCTTAGATTCTGCATGAATTTAGCCAGGCAATCTCTACCTATGAGTTTATTTTGATACCAAGTACTGTCCGCCACATTATAACTTTCTTTTGGGTATTGCCATAGCCTATCACAATTTGGATTTTATTTAGAAAGGTAGAATACAAATATTTAAACTGGACAGTTCTCTTTGTTTTCCCTATATTCTGGCATATGACCAGAAATTAACTCGGGGTCATTTTCCCTATGCTTTTTTGTCAACCCATCCTGTTTCTTTTCAACAAATCTTGTGCCATCTTCATATGTAGACACTTTAAACGTCTTTTGACATTTTTTCCATACTTTCTTTTGCTCTAATGCAGAAGACTAGTCTTATGTTCATTTGCACCCTATTGAGGAGGCCAGTTGGTGTATCAGGGCGAAAGTATATACTTGAATACAGTTTTTTCAAGTCAGATTCAAAATCATGGGATGGTTTATAACACTCTTGCCAGCTGCCTCAATTTCTCTCATAGAAGCTTTGTAAGATTCATTGGTCTCATTGAAACTAGAGCCTGTTATGATATCAAAGTTTCTGAAATGAGGAGCAGATTTTAAATACCTGTTTAATGAGTATCTCAGGTTCTCTAGAGTTTTTCCTTTATAAAGATCTGTTTTTTTGGTCCGTGCATCCATGTAAAAATGGGAAAGGACATCAGCCAGATTCTCTTCATCAAACTGTTCAAAACTAACTGGCAGCCTCTTTTGCCTCAGATACTCACGCAGTACCTCAGCAACTAAACTGTTGTTTTTTGTGGGTTTTTTTTTTTTTTTGGTATTGTTGCTTGTCTTTATAGCATAATCTTTTCATCTGATGATTCTGTGAATCTTTTTTTCACTCATCCTCACTAAAAGATAATAATAATAATAATTTTGGAACAGTTTAAAATATCTGGTATTACTATTTCTTTAATTTGTTCATGTATGTCTTATAGTACCGTGTTTATTATTAAATATTTTTATTTCAATATTGATCCGTTTTATATATATTTGCAAAATAAATGTGAATACTTTCTGAAGTTCTATGCTGAACACTCACTAGCTAGTGGCGACTGTGAGAGGTCTGGGTTCAAGTCTCATCAGGAAGGATTTATTTGCAAATATATCATTTTATTTATAAGGATAAATATTATCTAATGAAATGGTGAAATAAATTATTTATATTATATGTACCAGCGAAGTAATATAAAACAGTTGTAAATACAAAATGCATATAAGGTGAATGCTTGTATCTGTTATTACCCCCCCCCCCCCCCACCTCACCTCACTATCGAGTCTAGTCTGTAAGCTTATTTTTAGTTGTTGCTATTGCTGTCAAGGGGGGGGGGGGGGCTTATTACCAATAAGCTGAAATATAGTATGTTTGTTATACACGACACAATGCCATTACCTTTCAGACTTTTTAGTTTTTCTTTAATAATTTGCTCGTTCAATGGCAGTCCAAGGGATTAATAAAGTTTCCCCTCCATCACAAGGTATTTTCACTTGACATCTGCTGCTAGAAAGGTGTTCGGCAGTAAGGAAAAATGATATTCAAAATACAAAGAAGAAAAAAAAACGAGCATGCGATAAACAAATTATGCGTGTTTTTTTTTTTCATGATGTATAAACCATTTTTTTTATTTCTATTTAATCCATTTGTTGCTTCCATAGCTCAATCGATATTCACTTTGACTGATCGTATTTGTAAACGTTATGTAATAACAGCCAATGATAATACGTCAAACAACCGTTACATCACTCATATTTATCATTTGGGACACTTTTTGTGTATCAACACTGCAAAATAACTATGTGAGTAATCACCGGAAACACAAAGAAACCTAAAAATATCAGTACACTTTTGAAATCCAAAAGAAACAAACATTTAACAAGTAAACAGTGTTGATAACGTATGTATCGATTTTCTCCTAGAAAGCACTGAAAAGTCTGTCGATCTTGTCCTTCTCTTCAGCATCTGACTTGAAGAGCCTCTTCGACTTGCCCGATGGATTAGGAGATTCAATGGTGCACAAAAAGTATCTTTCTTCAACCCATAATCGATCCTCTGTACTTGGCCATTTAAACATTTCTTTTGCTCTCTCCATAAATTCTACTTAATACTCATGGTCATTCTTATCCTTATCGACAATCTTTCCGACAAGCCAAGTCTTATACACTGCAGCTACAAAGGTACCTAAATTTCTAACTTATCGGATGAATGGACATCATCTTCGGGTGGAATTTCTTGGCTTGTGTTGTTTAGACTATCTGCACTCATTTCTATACTGTTGCTGGAATTTCAATTAGCGGTTGCTCGATCTCTTTGATTTTCATGGCATCAAAGCATTTAAAGGTTTCCCTTTTCCATGTGTCACAATACAACCCAGACAAACACACTTCATTATCGTTGGATGCACCGACTGCGTGTATTTTCATTGTTCTTTTTACTGGCTTTGTCTTTATAAAGGCAATTTCTTCTTGTTCCCTTTTCGTTTCGTCTGTGCTTACCAAAATAAACTTTGCCAACAAACTTGAATTTGAGCCCCATGTAAAGAATTCGTCTGCATTTTGAATTTGAACACGACCTTGTCTAACTGCTGTATCCGTCATCCTTTTGGCAGTGCCCCCTAGGCCATCACATGGCCATTTACTATGATCCACTTCAAAGAAGTTTCAACGGGTCCAAATGCCGTACATGGTTTTGGTAGTTGACAAGTACATGGAAAATATGAATTAGAAATAAAATTCATGTACTGGGACGATGGCGAATCTGTCCAGTAATGCACAGCACGAAGTTCTGGCTTTATTGATATCAGCTCTGGAATTACTCGGTCAAGAAAGGTACAAACTGTAATCGTACTGTGTGCCATTTCATCGCTTACGATGACAAAGCTCTTGTGTTTTAACTTTCCGTTTCCACGGTAATATGCAACTGTTTGATGGAGCGTTACCATGCTCTGATTCAAGTGCGCGGTCTGAGAACTTCGTTTAAGGATTTGCAGCTGTAGTTTTCAACAAAGTCACTTTGTAGCATAATGTCATTTTCTGGTAAGTTGTTTTCAATACTCTTACTTGGTTATATTTTTCTCTGACTCTCTTTTCGTGTTGTTCAAACAAATGTAAAAATAAAATCTGTTTTGAATTTCTCTTTATCATCTTCTTTGTCAACAACCTTCATCTTTGTCTTTCCATTTTCAGTAGGCACTTTTTCCCAGCGTCTGTAACTTATTTTGGTCCGCAAAGTGCAAAGCGACTGTACTTTAAGGGCCATGTTTTGATGGTGTAGGCATTGGCCTGTATTTCGCGAAATGAAAGATGCTAATAAAATATTCGTTGGTCGCAATATGGTAAATATTGATAATGAGATTTTCGGTTCAGAATACTCGCTGATGTTTGCAGTGCAAATTCTTCAGGTAGTCAGTCAACACTTTAGTTTGTACTTTGTCCTTATCTCCTGATACTTTCTTGGCATCAGACTTTCCGGGTTGGTATCGGCTGTTACCTTCTCTGTTGTAAAATTCGACCACATTATCTCTAACTTTTGATATCGACTAACACTGTTCCTTTCTGTTATCTAAACATTTTGCATCTATGTGTGATGATGCACGTCGGCACACTTTGATACCTCTGCTAATGCTCTTTACACATCTGTATTTTCTTGCTCATTTACCAGAGATAATTCTATGGATATTCGGAACCTTTTTCTTTCCCGATGCTTTCTTCGCAGCTTCTCTTTCTTGCACCAATTCGTTAGATGTTATCAATTGCCGTTTAATACGTTTATGTCTGTTTGGTGTTAAGTTTAGAAGTTTCATGTCAGCCATAGCTTTTCTCTTTGGCGTCATTTCTGCTGTCTCTAATTGTGGACGCGTTGGTTCTTTTTTCTTCTTCAGTCTCTCAATCATTTTGCTTTTTGTTCTTGATTGACGTTTTAAAATATCAATTTCTGACTTCAGAGATTCAATCTCTCGATATGCTCTTGAAAGGGCCCCTGCATTGCGTTTTCTTACATTTTTCCATAAGCAGGCAATTCAACAATTGAAAACGATTGGTTTGAACGTTAACTTGATTGCGCAGCATTTTCATATTCATCTGTATCAGCGTTAAGGGTATCATAACCACTTGTTTCTTCAACTGTATTGTTGATTCTTTGTCGCCGAAGAAGTTTTCTGTGTCTACTAAGTCTGTTTCTCATTTTGTTTTTGTCATTCCTCTCGGCTCAACCGAAGCGACGTTCTATCTGACAGGCGATAAGGTTGAATGGAATATCGTTTTTTTGTTGAAGGTAAAGTAGAGAAAAGTCAAAGTCAATCAACCGACGAAGTAAGTAGTGATACTTTGACGAGTCTTGGCTATGAATATTGGGAGGCATAACATTATCGAGATGACCCGTTTAAAGATTTAGCACTTGCGTCCCGTACTTATCGCTTGCATATTACGTTTTGGGGTGTTATCAATGAACAACCTTGCATTCATGTTTTGACTTCTATGTGCATATAGTACTGGTTTTGGTGCATTCACAAAGTCCTGATCTTAACTTTCAGAGAAAGTGATAAAATGCTTTTCTAATTTTTAACATACCGTATGTATTTTCACCTATGCGACATTTATTCAACGAGTGATTATTTCAGCAGAGATAGGCATAAGACAAAGGTCGATTTCGGAAGTTTTAACTATATTATCACCGATAAAACATGGATTCCGTATGAAAATCGCACCCAATTCCAAAATCCAAAGCATAAATATATCTGTAACAAGTATCGTTTGCCAAAGTTTAAAGTTAGATTTTTAAAAGTTAACTAAATTTTTCCAACCGAGCAGTTTGTCAGACATTCAACCAGCTTTAATTGTTTGTTTGATACCTATTAATACTATTTAGTCATATTTTGTGCTTCATTCTTTGACTGCAACACGTAAACGTGGTTTATGGGCCTTATTAGTGATTTTGAGTGAATAGCTAAAAATAACGTTTAACGTGTGTATTTCTCATACATTTTCAACATCACATGAATAATGCATCTTTCCAATCAAAGTGATTTGCATCAAATACATTTAGTTCAGCTGTTTGAATTCAACACAATATGCATAATTATATAATACATGCGCGTGACGCAGAGTGATGTTATTCGGCGTATATGTTATACGTAACGTGTTAAATATTAGAAAATATGTTATGGTTATATGAAACCGGACACAGCTGTTTAAGCACATTGCCATATGATAACATCATATGCTTTATGTTGCCTGGTCGAGTCCCACAAGAGACCGCCAGTAGTTACGTTACTTGGCAGGGTTTGTGAGGGTGTGTGTATTATCAAAATTATATAAACAATTAGCAGAGATATGTGAAGAGTGTAAACAATTTTACATATCATCGATTATTCTAAAAAAAAATAAAAGAAATTTCATTGACTTATTGACTTCCACGGATGAAGTCCACAGAACTAAGGACAACAAACAAAAGCCGGCACTTATGTATCCTTTTGTATGATTCTAGCCAACTCATTTCTCATATCCAGTATGAAATGATCACATATGTGTCATGTAGATCCTTGGTATATATTCTCTTCTGCGCGAGTGCATAATAAGAAATACTTGCTGCCACCCCTGCCACCTACCCAAATACACAAACATTACAAGAAATATCTTGAAAAAAGATGTTCGGCGTAAGAAAAAAACCCAAAGATATGCATGTTAAAGAATGTAAATGTTTTGCTATAAAATACATTATATTAATAAGGTCTGTTATTTTTAAAACAATACTAAAAAACGTATTTGTCCCTAAATTAAAGTGTTGATAAAGTCTTTCTCTCCTGCTGTTCTAGCTTATTACTAATTTCATCCAGCTTTTGTTACAGTTCTTTTTTTTCCGATTTTAGGGCCTGTATCTCCATGTGGACTTGGGCCTGTTGAGACTTCATTGCTTTAACTTCCTTCATAGACTTGGCGATTTCCGCCGCCACAAAAGGTTCAGTGTCTTTTAACATTTTTTTCAAGAACTCAGTGTCGTCTGTGCAACTCTTTCTGTGATGATTCTAAAATGAAAAAGACCAAAAGGATATCAATGTATTTAGTATAATGTAAATTAATGTAAATTTGCATTTTTTTAGTATCAATTTTAACTAATCAAAATCGAATATATATATATATATATATATATATATATATATATATATATATAATATTAATTTTATATAATAGCAATTTACAACATTTATAGCAATAAACTTCCTCATATGATTAGTTAATTTTTTAACAGTAAGAATTTCCCCAACTTTTTCCTGATCGTTTACATGTTAATATAACATATAAAACATTACAACATATTTTTCAAACTTTCTTTTGATCCTTTTTATCTTAACTTCGTCGTCGTGGAGTCCCAATCCCCGTGTTAGAAAGCAGGAGGGGTGTTTTAATTTATTACTATAATCACAAATTGAAAATATTCTACTTTGTAAATAAGTTTACATTTTACTTTATATTTAATAATAATTATCTATACACCTATTTTTTAAATATTTATTAATTTAATTAATAATACTAGCAATATGAGTTGCTGAGAAGGGAAGTAAAAGGAAAATAGTCATAAATTTACATTTTTCTGCGCTACGGTTGTTGCACTATTCTTCGGTATCTAGCATATTTTTAGCACTACAATTTACATTTACTTTAACATACTTGTAATGTAAAAGACAACTCTTTCCCTAACCCATTTCAACCATACTACGTCCCTCGTCCCTAACTAAATGCAATATCATAAAATGTCTTGATATTATCTTTAAAATCTATTTTTAAACTTTGGAGTAAAGAAAACCGCAAGTTTCTGTCTTTATTTTTAGCTTAGTGAAATTACATAGGACATAAATCCAGGTGTCGGGGACTAAATAAACGCATCAATGTCTATCTGATCGGGATTAAACAAATAAATAACAGTGTAAAATGTTGTAAAAATGTCAATATATGGTATCCCGAGATGTTCTTTTATTATATAAGTTAATTCTAAAAATCCTCTCAACTGTTCTACTTGTTTGAAGATATTACTTTGAAATCAAACATGAAAAATCGTTAATTCAAAGTAAATATTTTCGGGTTTTTCTACATTCAAAATCTCTTTTTCTACCCTAAAAACATGCAAATCATGAAATGTTCTGATAGAGTTCTAAAGTTCATTCTTTCTACATTTTAATAAAACAAACCGCACGTCTCTACCGCTATTTATAGCAAGGTCACGGCCCTTTCCTACATGGCTACAAAAGTGAACCAACAATACCCGTAAATAGGTTACGGAGGTAAATTTATTTATTGTAAGACGCGATATATACTATGTTTTGTTTCTGTTTTATTGTATAGGTTACAAACAACCTCTCTCTGTAAAAAAAAACATGTAAAATAGATGATGACGATTATTAGGTGTTTTTTTTCTTCACAAAACTATCGGCAATTTTCAACCATGTTACGTCCCTCGTTACCATGGTAACTAAACGTAATATCATAAAATGTTTTGATATGCTCTTTAAGATCTGTCTTTAAACTTTTGAGTAAAGCAAACCGCAAGGTTATGCATAAATTACATAGGACATAAATACGGGTGTCGGGGATTAAATAAACGCATTAATTTCTATCTGATCGGGTTTAAACAAATAAATAACAGTGTAAAATGTTGATAAATATCAATATATGGTATCACGA
>CM037780.1:46954169-47004169 GCA_021229015.1 Solen grandis | reverse complement strand
AAAGTTGTTTTACTGTGATACCATTTTCACTGCCACATAGTACTAGTCCAACCCTGAAACTATGTTCTAGTCCAACCGCAACTTTTTTATCTGCCTGAAAGTAATGACAGACAGCCTCGATTTAATGAAAATTATGACTTAGCTTTTGTACCATTACAAAGACATTCGTTCATGAATTAAAGACGGAAAACACTACTCACCAAAATCCAGTTCTTATGAATTAATAAAGTTAGACAATAAATAAATCTAACAAATAGACTATAATAGAATCACGCCAAAGAAGTCGTAGAATAATAAACAGTAGACTGCAAAGTGAAAACTATGCAATGAAACAACAAGTCTGCTAACAATTGACCAATGATAAACAGTTCACTAAAAAAAAAAGTTTCTTTTTAGCAATATACCTTACTTTTGCTTACTCTTATATACTAAGATTAAATTACGCAGCATGAACCTTTACCTTACGCTCTTTTTTAGCGACACTTTGCAATAGCCTTACTCTTAACCTTACTCATAACACCCACACCACATAACCCCGATTTGGTTAAAGTGGGTTTACCCCCTTAACTTACTCTCTTTCTTAGCGACATTTTCCAAAAGCCTTACTCTTGACCTAAGTCATAACACCTTACACCACATAACCCCCGATTTGGTTAACGTAGGTTAACCTCCTTACCATACTCTCTTAGCGCAGACTATGCGAAAAATTTTCTTTCTTCACAGGACATTGCGACAGGTAAACACAAAATTTTTACCTGTCGCAACAAATGTTTACCTGTCGCAGCAAATTTTACCTGTTGCAACATATTTTTACCTGTTGCAATGTTTTAAACAGTATAAAGTAAGAACTGTTGATATCTTGCAAAATAAGTATCCCGGAGTCATGGGTTTTCATGCACTTATGTATTTAGCTCGTTGCGGATGATATTATTTTTAATTTACATGTAACTACCTTGGCTGCAACTAGATGTATTTGCTCTTTCAACGAAATATCATAAGAGTAGGCCGTATTTCGTATTTTCACGAAGCAGCAGACATTTTTAGGGGATACCCCAAACGTAGGTAACTTGTGTATTACGTCATATGTTTTCGCGCACTACATGCCATGCTATAAATAAGGTTTTTTTTTCTGGCGTTCAGCATTGTTAACTATTGTTTACAATACTTGAATTATCTCAGTTGTATGTTAAGTGTAAAATCACACAAATATTAAGTTTATTCACACTGTTTAAGGTCATATTATGTATCCTTTCAAAATAAAAATGAATTTCCTCTACTCTAAGCATGGTGTATGTCAAGTGGGCTATACCACGTGATTTTGTAAATAAAAATGGAGAAAAACAAATGTTCCGATAAAGTGACATTACAGAGTAAATTAGTATTAAAAAAAATTCCACGTAGGATTTGAAACATTTTTTTCCAGCTAATACTGATGCTACCACCTAGAGTGTCAAAGGCATAAAACATGTAAGAAATTATCCTAATATTTAAGCTTGTTACAATATACCATATGACAATCACATGACCGGTTTGACAGATTGCGGCAACCAGACGATAAAAATATGGAGGGTAATGCATTCATTAAAAATTTTAGGGGGTAAATAATAAACTACTTTAAAAGTAATAAGTTTTTTTCTTTAAAACAGACTATGCCTCCAATCATTTTACTTTCTAACTCTTGACAACTGTATTTTCCACACATCTAATGATCTGTCTATAGTTGCAAATCAGATAAAGAAAATACCGACGCTATTGACATAATCATAGCTTGTGTAAATAGGAATTCCGGAAATTACGATACTGCGCATAAACGTATGTGCGTGAAAACATATGTCTCGACTATAAATATTGAGGAATAAACCTTACCCCATTACAACAAGAAATTATTTTTGCACAGATAAGATCATAAGATGCTATGTAAAAACTAAAGTTTTGTAAGTTGTGTGACCATAATGAAGAAATCAGCTGAAAAACTATCCGCGAAAGCGTCTGTTATTGTCAGGAGCTCTCTATGTTGGTTCGTTGCTAGAACTAGCAGGCAATTTTCAAACCGGCATAGCACCATCAGAATATCTATATTCATTGACAACAGAATCTAGATTTAATTATTTACGATAATGAATATTGAAATGATAAAAATTGCACCTGATAATAAATTAAAACGAATATGACCTTGTTAAATGAAAATGGAAAGCGAATAAAAAGAAAATACAATCTTTCTTGAATGCATCTTCTGCCATGTTATTGATTGTTGACCGATAAAGACAGAGTTTTCCGTATGGGTTCCAGTACGAAAGATATTTGTATATAAATTGCGGGGAACCAATTCGAAATCGTAACTGCTTGGCCATCTCAGACAGCCGATAATCATTACATAATCACTAAAAATAGCAAAGAAAGCTGTTTTTTCGATGAAAGTGAAAGTAATTTTCCGAAAATGAAACGGTGCTATATGCATATTTTCATCGGACATTGTGTCCGACAATAACAGACGCTTTCGTCGGTCAAAATGGAAATATACCGGACATGTCTGACTGACCGACGGACATTCGCATTGACTGTTAGCGGAAATTTGAAATAGCCTTGCTCTTAACCTTACTCATAGCACCTTACACCATGTAACCCCCGATTTGGTGAAAAAAGAAGGGACAAAAATGTGCAGGTCTTTTTTTTTGTCAAAATATTCGGTGAACATTTTAGGCATTCCCCCTGCCTGGAATATATTTACCCCCCCCCCCCCCCCGCCTCCCCTATTTTTAGCTCACCTGAGCACAACGTGCTCATGGTGAGCTATTGTGATCGCCTTTTGTCCGTCGTCCGTGCGTGCGTGCGTGCGTGCGTGCGTGCGTCCGTCGTCAACAATTTGCTTTAAACAACATCTCCTCATGAACCGCTGAAGGGATTTTGACCAAACTTCACAGGAATCATCCTTATGATGCCCTCTATCAAAGTTGTACAAATTATTCAGATTGGTTAAAAAAGTAGGTCACAGGAGCTAAAAATAGATTTTAAAAATGCAAACTTTGAAAATCTTCTTCTGCAAAACTGCAAGGCCTAGAGCTTAGATATTTGGTATGTAGCATCATCTTATGGGCCATTACCAAGATTGTACAAATCATAGCCCTACGGTGATAAATGACCCGCACCAGGGGTCACTTGTTTTACATAGAGTTATATAGGAAAATCTTTAAAAATCTACTTCTATGAATCCATTAGGCCTAGAGCTTAGATATTTCATATGTAGCATCATCTAATGGTTCATTACCAAGATTGTTCAAATCATAGCCCTACGGTGATAAATGCCCCCGCACCAGGGGTCACTTGTTTTACATAGAGTTATATAGGAAAATGTTTAAAAATCTTCTTCTATGAATCCATAAGGCCTAGAGATTAGATATTTGGTATGAAGCATCATCTTATGGTTCATTACCAAGATTGTACAAATCATGACCCTATGGTGATAAATGACCCCGCACCAGGGGTCACTTGTTTTACATAGAGTTATATAGGAAAAACTTTAAAAATCTTCTTCTATGAATCCATTAGGCCTAGAGCTTTGATATTTGGTATGTAGCATCATCTTATGGTTCATTACCAAGATTGTTCAAATCATAGCCCTATGGTTATAAATGACCCCGCACCAGGGGTCACTTGTTTTACATAGAGTTATATAGGAAAATCTTTAAAAATCTTCTTCTATAAATCCATAAGGCCTAGAGATTAGATATTTTATGAAGCATCATCTTATGGTTTATTACCAAGATTGTCAAATCATGCCCGGTGATAAATGCCCCCGCAAGGGGTCACTTGTTTACATAGATTTATATAGGAAAAACTTTAAAAATCTTCTTCTATGAATCCATAAGGCCTAGAGCTTAGATATTTCATATGTAGCATCATCTAATGGTTCATTACCAAGATTGTTCAAATCATAGCCAAACGGTGATAAATGCCCCCGCAATAGGGGTCACTTGTTTTACATAGAGTTATATAGGAAAATGTTTAAAAATCTTCTTCTATGAATCCATAAGGCCTAGAGATTAGATATTTGGTATGAAGCATCATCTTATGGTTCATTACCAAGATTGTACAAATCATGACCCTATGGTGATAAATGACCCCGCACCATGGGTCACTTGTTAGCTCACATGAGCACAACGTGCTCAAGGTGAGCTTTTCTGATCGCCTTTTGTCCGGCGTCCGTCGTCCGTCGTCCGTGCGTGCGTGCGTGCGTGCGTCCGGCGTCAACAATTGCTTCAAACAACATCTCCTCCTAAACGGCTTGGCCAATTTGAAAAATATTTTGCAGGAATGTTCCTTGGATGAAGCTCTACTAAAGTTGTATAAATGGTTCTGGTCCATCGCATAATTAGGTCACAGGAGCTAAAAATAGATTTTAAAAATGAAAATTTAAAAAATCTTCTTCTCTGAAACCACAAGGCCTAGCCTTTTGATTTTTGGTATGTAGCATGATCTTATGACTGTCTACCAGGATTGTACAAATTATGACCCTGGGGTCAAAATTGGCCCCGCCCCAGGGGTCACTTGATTTCACATAGGCTAATATAGGAAAAACTTAAAAAATCTTCTTCTCCGAAACCACAAGGCCTAGCCTTTTGATTTTTGGTCTATGGGCCACTACCAAGATTGTACAAATCATAGCCCTATGGTGATAAATGACCCCGCACCAGGGGTCACTTGTTTTACATAGAGTTATATAGAAAAATCTTAAAAAATCTTCTTCTATGAATCCATAAGGCCTAGAGCTTAGATATTTGGTATGTAGCATCATCTTATGGGCCACTACCAAGATTGTACAAATCATAGCCCTATGGTGATAAATGACCCCGCACCAGGGGTCACTTGTTTTACATAGAGTTATATAAGAAAGTCTTAAAGTCTTCTTCCATGAATGCATAAGGCCTAGAGCTTAGATATTTGGTATAAAGCATCATCTTATGGGCCACTACCAAGATTGTACAAATCATAGCCCTATGGTGATAAATGACCCCCCACCAGGGGTCACTTGTTTTACATAGAGTTATATAGGAAAATCTTAAAAAATCTTCTTCTATGAATCCATAAGGCCTAGAGCTTAGATATTTGGTATGTAGCATCATCTTATGGGCCACTACCAAGATTGTACAAATCATAGCTTATGGTGATAAATGACCCCGCACCAGGGGTCACTTGTTTTACACAGAGTTATATAGGAAAATCTTTAAAAATCTTCTTCCATGAATGCATAAGGCCTAGAGCTTAGATATTTGGTATGTAGCATCATCTTATGGGCCACTACCAAGATTGTACAAATCATAGCCCTATGGTGATAAATGACCCCCCACCAGGGGTCACTTGTTTTACACAGAGTTATATAGGAAAATCTTAAAAAATCTTCTTCTATGAATCCATAAGGCCTAGAGCTTAGATATTTGGTATGTAGCATCATCTTATGGGCCACTACCAAGATTTTCAAGTCTTGGCCCTACGGTGATAAATGACCCTGCGCCCAAGTCTTCTCTGAAACCATATGGCCCATTGCTTAGATATTTGGTGTGTAGTATTGTCAGGGGTAAAATGTTTTAGATTAAGTTATATCAGAATCCTTGTCTGTTTAAAAACCTTGACATCAGTTGAAGCAATGGTACTCAGGTGAGCGATTCAGGGCCATCATGGCCCTCTTGTTTTTTCATCCCCCCACCTCCATGATTATGACAGTTTACATACCATATTGTTTGTATGGACTCATTTTTGAGTGATTCGATCTCTTGGTCCTTAGTTTAGCAGACGAGCACTTGATTAACTGCACAACAAAGGCTGTTACTATATATAGCTTATATTACACACGGAGTTTTTCGACTTAGCGGGAAGAGTCCACTACCAAGGTAACTAAAGACACAGTTTTCTAAAGAATCACTGTTTACTGTTTCAACTGGGTGTTTTTTATGCTTGGATTTTTCAACTAGATGGTTTTCATGTTTAAATAAGTTGAATAAATTGTTATCTGCCAATTTACAATAATGCAGAAAGATATTCATCATAAAACCCCCATTTTATGACATAGAGTATTTTTTAAAAATTTATGCAAACCATTTAAACGTTTGCTTTTCCGAACACTTCGGTTGTTAACAAAGAATAGGTCAAATTCAATTTTATAAAATTACGCCGGAAAAAAACAACAAAAAAACATAAACATAAGGGAAGAAGTAAAATGCATATTTGATTAAAGTAAGTCAGTAGGATAAGTAAATATAAAAATGCAAAATTAATGTATAGTTTTAACTGGATGATTCTGAAACATAAAAGTCAGCATAAAGTACTCGAAGAAGATCAAATTTTTATACAAAAATGTCCTCGGGAGCAGGAGGTCGTGGGTTTGATCCCCAGCCGCTACATACCAACGTTGTAAAGAATAGTACTTTTATAGCTCCCTTGCTTGGCTCTCAGCATATATGGGTAGTGCCAAGACTGGTTGTTCCGGTGTCAGGAAAATGTGACCGGATGTGGTATCATTCCGCATGTCTACGGCGTGATACTGCAGTGTGGCAGCACTATATTTGTCTCCAATAGACATCGTCTCCAAATGACTGAAATATTGTCGTATGGACGCTAAACAAACAAACAATCTCTATATTATCTCCTCATTAGCACTGATTGTTGTTTGACCTTTCGCATTGCACATTTTCAGATTCTTTCATGGAAACAAACAAAAAAAAAAAACTCAGACCATCCACTAAGGGGCAATCTGAAATTAATTTGTACATCTGTGAACTTTGGAAAAGTCTGTGATTGATGAGGCTAGAAAAGAACAAAAGGTTAAACATAAACATTGTGGCCAACATAACTCAGTGGTAAATGAGGTGGGAAATCACACCTTCTCGCCAGTTTTATGTCTTCCTAGCCCCACTGCCGCTAAATCTTTGACAATATGTTGTCCCCAACACGCTGTAAAACTGGCCACACAAATTCAATTTGCAAACAACCATATCTTACCAAAGTAAGAATCTCTTTTGCCCTTTTAATTACAAACAGATGTCGGATGTATTTGGTTTTAAGCTGAGTTTCTGACGCTTTAATCAGCCGGGGCGGCGGACGAAGCTCCAGACTAATTATTTCCGGGTAAGTGGTACAGGACTGGAGTTTAACATGGAATAATTACGTCATCATCATTTGTTTTCAGTAAATATGCAGTTCGAAAACCTGTCCCAGTGGCTGGACATAATACTAGCAATTCTATTCAAAATTGTATTAGGCATAAACTCACACAATTTATTGCCATACAACTTATGGCGCCATAAACACATAGTCAATACATGTAAGAGAAAAGAATGAAATAAATAATTAAAAAAATAAAAACAAACTTTATAAATTGCTATACTTAAATCACAATTTAGCTTAGAGGAACTGTTACAAATAGTTATAAGGTATAAATATTCATATGTCATGATTAAATACAATAACTATTGTATACCAATTGCTGATAAGCAAACTCAGTTTGGAATGTTTTATTCACCATTGGAATATATTACTACATATAAGGCACATCTCTATACCCAATACTTAAATTTCAAAGTTCTATCTAAAGTCTTTTTTTTTCAAAGCCAAGATGTACAAATTTGGCTAATTTTTTAATAACACCTGTTTGATTATTTTTCATTAGTGTATTAAATTGAATAATAGTTGGTCAAGAACAAAAGTATTTAGGTAATATCTTACGCCTTAGATCATTATAGAAATGACAGACAGGAACAAAATGATATTCAATTTCTACAACTTTCATATTACAAAATTCACATTCTCTGTTTTGCCTTTCAATGTTTCTGTATCGACCTTTTTCAATTGCCAAACCATGAGTAGAACAACTTTACTTAGTTAGATATCTACAAGTGAAAGATTATCAATTTTCAAAATGTTTGGCTCCATTACAAAAGAGCTTTTAAAATAACAATTTGTATCTAATTTATTACTATTTAATAGAATAAAACCATCACTGTTTTTACTGATCATGAATTCTTTGGATGGTAAAGTCTAAATGTTCTTCACAAAATTTATTACTAATAAAAAGATATGATAATCCAAGATCATCTAATAATGACATAATATTTTGAGACCATTTAAGAATAAAATAACCATCATTATCTGTCATGTTATATAACTTATACAGCAAAGTATTAGAATTCTTAACAATTTTAAACCGATATTTTACTAAACGAATTTTACGCACAAAGAGGAAATCTTCCTACCCAGCAAGCATCGAATATCGGACCGATATCGGACCAATATTGTTTTGTATATTGGACCAATATCGGTTTTCAATATCAGGGCAACATCGTTTATGCAAAGTGAATGCTATATCGGCCCGATATCTTTTTGAATATCAATCCGACATTGGACCGATATAGGACCAATATCAGTTTGTCTATATTGGGTGGATATCAATATACCTATATCTGACCGATATAGGTGGGCCTTGATTGGACCTACATACATTTCCCAACAAATGGCCTTACATAATGAAATTGAAGTGGTTGACAAATTACCAGACAATTTCTTGCTGAAAATAAGTTGGAACATTGATTCAAATCATTGGCAACAGGGTTTATAAGTTAAATTAAATCTTTGATAAAATAAGACTCCAGTGACTTTTAAAGCAAAAAGAAAATAATTGAGAAAAAAAATCAACCGTGCACTTGTGTGAGGAAAGTTAAAGAGTAAATGATGAGAACAAAATATATACACACATCTGTAATCAATAATATATTTAATATACAAACAGTAATAATCCATTTAGTGAATAAATAGTCTTTCAAATGGGCCTTGTTTGCAGTATGGCCTCAGTTTGCACATATCACATACGATTATTGGAATTAAACTCACTATTCCACAATAGAGCTAGTGTCTCTTTGTTGATATTTTGTGGATGCACAAAACACACTAAAAATCATCAAAGTCGTCTTTCAGATAATTATGGTGTATCCACTGTTTCCACCATCTCTGGAAAACTTTGGGGTTCTGGAGTCAAAAGTGAATGTTGCTTCTACTATGTGACTCCTTCCGGTATTTGGCCCCTCTTAAGCCAGTCCTTCAAGGCATCCTCACCTTCAGTGCTGGCGGTTTTTGTTGATACTTTTTTTTCTGTTCACATTCTGCTCAGGACACAAACAAAAGAGGTTGATATAAACATCTTATTAGCTGCATCAAACTGACTATACAACACTTTTAATAATTTATTTCAAAGGAAGAAGACATTTTTATTATCTTTTTCATTTAACGAGATAGTAAATTGGTATAGAATTATTGGTTTAGCAGCT
This sequence comes from Solen grandis, assembly GCA_021229015.1. Lineage (NCBI taxonomy): Eukaryota > Metazoa > Mollusca > Bivalvia > Adapedonta > Solenidae > Solen > Solen grandis. Next base: position 46,994,858 of record CM037780.1, on the reverse strand, counting down.
TTAACTTGCTTTAAATTTTATGATTACAAAGCTATAGGAGTTGTAATAGCTCAGACACTCTCTTAACAATGACAATGGTTTATTTCAAATACATGTTTGCTGACATGTGATACTTTCTTTGAATTGACAATTTCTTAGTATTGGTTTGAAAAAAAAAATCAACTTACTGTATTGAACGTTATTCAGCATCAAGTTTCCTCTTCTTTCCCGTGAAGGCATATCTCTCTAGCATTTTGCTTGAGATGTTTTCTTTCGGCAGGCGTTTCAATGCAGTTTTGAAGTTATGTCCACACAGCCTGCAAGGTGAAAGGAAAAGCAAACATCAATTCGTGAATATACAAACACTGGCATCCGGCTTATTATACAATCTGACCTATATCAAGGGCGTGCCTGGGCTTACGCACTAACGCACGTGCGTACAATTGATTTGAAAAATCGAAAGTTTAAAAACGCCAAAAACGCTATAAAAAACATCGCCTTACCTCGTAATTAGATACAGAGAAATTTATTTGGAACGGATTTGCCTAGAACCATATTACAAAAATCATATCTATAAGCACAAACAGGCTAATTTAACATTAAGGTATATATTTTACGGTACGATACTCTCTTGATCAGCTCATCTTTCCCCGCCTTTTTCATGTGTTCTAATAGAAATTAAAAATACATTCAATATGCCAACATATGTTAACTCAATGGTTACACATAGCTGAGATCGGACTAGGGCAATGTTCAGTAACATCTGCATGAAGGCTTAGATATTAATTATTTCATTTCTGCCATGATTCATGAAGAAAGGAAACGTAGCTAGGTATGCAACAACATGTATGTAAGCATGAACAGTGTTAAGATATAACTATTATATTATTTACTACAAAAACAATTTAAATATTTTATCAACTTACTTGACAAAAATGTTGTTATGAATTATATAAGCACTGAAACATCTTTATTGTTAAATTATTTATGCATACGTATATGAGTCCTTAATTTGTGTTAAAATATTCGCGTTTTTGTATATTATTGACTAATTAAATGGCTCATGAAAAGAAAAAACAAAACAAACAAAAAACATGGTTCCAATTTTTCAAATTTGGCTCATCCATTGATTCCAACAAATCATAGCGCTGAAGGCACTGGAGTTGTGTGTGTCTCAAATTAAAGCATGATCCTGGTCGTGGGCTCTCATGCATTTAGGTTTCAACTTTTTTTTCCGTTTTTTTTTCGTCTCCAGTATTCTTATTTTTCTTTTTATATAGTGTCTCTTTTATAAATATTTCTGTCTCCAAATCATTCTCCTTTTCTTATCTCAGTCACTCTATCTCATCCGCGATTCCTTACCCGCTTTCAAAGTAACTAGCGACATTTTTGTCCATTGTCTTCTCTCATTACACGTTTTTTTTTCGACACACGAATAAAGGTAGACTATTGTGAAAGAAAAAAAAATGAAGGTTTTACTAGTAAAGAAATGCCAGAGCTATAAAGAGGAAGAGACTTTGAAAAGGGGAGCTGGATACAGTGAATGTAGCTTTTAGTTAAAGAGATAGAGATAGCCGGAGATGGGAAAGAGGAGACCATAGGGCAAGGGTATTTAAGATGGAATAGTAAAAAGAAAGAATTAAGGTAAAATCTGTGCATGAGAGCCCACGACCAGGATCATGCTGTAATTGAGACCTAAACCGTACAACGGTAAAGGCCGATCGAGTTCGCACCCGGCGAACGTTAGGGTATGTCTGCATTGTGCAGAAACTTACTTGGGTCTGACTGCCGTCTCATATAATCCACACTTTATATACCCTAATTGTAATATCTTTCGAACGGGTTTTAAATTGGTTCTATATTTAGATTTATTAGTCTTTTCTGAAAATGACTGTATTTCTTTGAACATTAATTATTTCACTGAGATAAGTTACATACTAAGTTATTTTACCTTCCAGAAGCTCAACAAAATACAAATAACTAACTCAGTGTTTTCAAAACAGAGCTTATTTTAGTATTTATATTTTTTCTAAAGAAAGGGAGTCGTTTTATTATCTAGACAAAGGACAGTGTTATAGGTGTTTTAAATCGGTTTACAATAAGGCTCCAAAGTTGGCCCAGTGGTAACGACTCTGTCTACAACTCCTCTCAGTATCACTCCACGTGGGTTCATAGCTCGGAGGTGAAAAATTTAGTGCTAGATTATAATACCAGACTATTAATTTTATTGACTTTAAAACTTAATACCATGATCATTTCTGCATTTGAATTATTGGCTTCTATTTTTATCGTTTTGAAAAGGACCTACAGTTAATCTATTGAGCTATTATTCAAGATTCATATCTCATTCAAAGTTGTTTTTTTTAACTAAATGAGTCAGTATTGAAGCAAACGCTAGAAAGGTTCAATTTCAATCCCGGGGCGTATACTATAGTTTATAATCGCAATGTTTCGGACATGTAAACATATTTCGGGTACCCCAAATTTTTTGGATAATAAGTTATCACAATGTCAGTATAAGAACGCTTAAAGACGATCGCGACAGTTTCATTTCTTTTTTTCCCAAACGTTTAGAATTTCATGACACCGTTATTTTGAAACAAAAAGTACAAACAAACAGTATTTGTTTTAAACTTTATTCTTTCTGATGTAAAAACATTGATTTTTTTCTGATTTTTTCAATGAATACTTTTTTGGTTTCAGTCCATATTCCGAGGTAGTGTTATCCTAATGCATTAGTTAAAATACTGCTCGTTTTTAACATATTTCATTATGATTTTACAGTTTTTGTATATACTTATTACCCTTTAAAATGCTCCTACGGCGTTCCAGGGGCATTTTCCCCCAGGGAAGCATTCCCAAAGACCCACCCTAGCCATGGTGCGTATACCGATATTTGGTCCAGGCACGCCATTGTATATTCATGTACTATGGAGACGAGGTAAACAACTCCCTCAATTGGCCCCTGAATATATGTCAAATTGGATAAGAATGTGTATACAAAATAAAACTCAACAGTGTTTATAAAAAAAAACAATACAAGATTGTGTATCAGTATATGAACATGTAGTACGATATCTCATACACAACAAGTTTTATTTCTTTATTAGTTCACCTGAGCACAATGTGCTCATGGTGAGCTTTTGTTATCGCCTTTTGTCCGGCGTCCGTCGTCCGTCCGTCCGTCAGTCCGTCCGTCCGTCCGTGCGTGCGTCTTGCGTCAACTTTTCCTTTAAACAACTTCTCCTCCTAAACCACTGGATGGATTTTGCCCAAACTTCACAGGAATCATCCTTATCATGACCTCTATCAAAGTTGTTCAAATTATTTAGATTTTAAAATGCAATCTTAGAAAATCTTCTCCTGCAATACTGTAGGGCCTACAGCGTGTAGAATTGTCTTATAAACCTTTACAAAAAATGTTCAAATCATGGCCCTAAGGTCAAAATTTGCCCTGCCCCAGGGGTCACTTTATTTTACATAGGCTTATATAGGGAAAACCTAGAAAAATCTTCTCATCAGAAACCACATGGCCTGGTGTTAAGATATTGGGGTATTGTCTGGTGGCTCTCTACTTAAGTTGTTCAAATCATGGCCCTTGGGTGAAAAATGGCCCTGCCCTAGGGGTCACTTGATTTTACATAGGAAAAATAGAAAAATCATCTCCTGAAATACTGCAAGGCTTAGAGCTTGGATATTTGGTATGTAGAATTGTCTTGTGAACTACTACAAAAGTTGTTAAAATAATGACCTTACCAAAGTTTGTTTTTAATCATGGCCCTGTGTCAAAATTGGTCCCACTTTAAGTATGTTCATATTATAAACCATTGAAAGCAATATTTCTCAGGTGAGCGATTAAGGGCCATCATGGCCCTCTTGTTTTTTTAAGTTAGGATGCAATCAAATTTTACGAAGTGACTGTCGCGAAAACCCATGACATAACAAAAAAAAACTGCCTTATGCTAACATACATGCAAGAATAAAATATTAAAATCAAATGGTATTAAAGGTCAGGTTTAAATGGTCAGTTGTGTTTATACGTTAAATGGACTTACCCGGTTTAAGATGACCAAACATCTGAAGAAAATTCAAACTCAAAGAGCATGGTGGCATGGGAATGCAGTCAAAATCAAAACGAGGCTAATATTTGATTTTTTTTAACATTTTTTTTTTAATTTAAATGTTTAGTTTCAATTAAACAAATGATATTAAATCAAATAAAAATATTAGAAAGATTTAGCACATTTATCTTCCCTACTTATTAATATAAAATTGTTTCCTATTTACTTTTTGAACCTACACTCCAAGGAGAGTTACATCCTTTGTGAAAGTAATTTTTGATATCAGCCCGATATCGGACCGATATGTGGAAACGATCTGAATTTTATATAGACAAATCCTTGTTTATTTACACTTGCACAACAAGATATGTTTATGTGCTGTTGATATTTACATTTGGATTCATGATACAATTTACTCTATGCTACTGGATCTGCAGGTTGGGATATCAGCTGTATACCGGCCCGATGTCGCAAACTGATATCAGTGTACTGATATCGGCACGATATACACATGCTTGCTGGGTAATTCCCCATACACAACAACATTTGATGTTTGTTGCTTAACAAATAACAACAGTTTTAAAAGTTTTAGATGAATACGTTCAAAGTTGACGCTTTATGAAAACCCAAGCAAATAGTGATAGAAATAGGTTGATATTTGTCACAATCGATGATCTGTTCAATTAATTATCGCTAGGACCAGTAGTAAAAATCAAACAAGGCGCTGAATTATACACAGTTACACGAACTTCATGAAGTATTTTTCGACACAGTTTTAGCTTTATAATGCTGCAGCAGTTGATAAGTTATATTTAGTTTTGGGTCTTATTGCTTAAAAGGGATATTCAAAGGTTTTCCTGTGAAAACCTGGGTAATATCAAGAGATTCCAGATTGATGTACAGAGTACACTAGACCGACAACTCCTGATATGGTATAAAATTTCACAACGCCGTCGCGAAGCGGAGATACATGTCACTATGTAAAACGAATATTGTCGCTCTTCAGTAAAGTAACTGATCGTCGGCGACTAGCGACTATCGGAATATCACTATTGACTTGACTATTTGAGTTTACCGTCGCTTCGACAGTATTTCAGTCATATAGCGACGTCCAGTTAATTACAGGTGGAGGAAGACCCCGAATGCACGGAGGCATCCGGGTAGAACCACCGACCTACCGCAAGCCAAATATCACTTTAAGTAAACATTTGACAAAACACGTGTATTGGTATTTTCGCTTTACATTAAGAGATCAAAAGATTAATCATTGCCAAGCACAAGGTACGTGAGGGGCTTCATTAAATAATTTCCAATATTTACTTAATCTTTACTAAAACCTGATAACCAACATGCAAATTTTATTTCATCTAGGTGATTGATAAATCAAGATAACGTTATGATATAGTTATCGCGCATGCTGAGATATTGGCCACACTTTTGGGCATGTTGACCTGTATATATTGAGTTTCAGTCATTGATTTAATAGTATCGTTACGTTCAGCCTCAGGAACGGAGGGATGTATGTTCGATCGTAAACAGCGAATGGTACTAGTTAGCCCTGCAGACTGTTTCGATCCTCGGCATCAAAGGGAAGCTTCAAGGCTGGTTGCCATGGTGACATGAGATAATGCAACTGAGTGGTGCATGAGTATAAACTTTGCCGCCTTGCAACGTCGTATATACTATTAGAGGCAAAACTTTATGTTACATGTAGCAGATAATTACCAAAAGGCACATGCTGTCGTGATCTTTCTTAAAGAATACTAAATGCTTACCATGAACCTGTTCAATAATCGAGATCAATGTAAGTAGGTTGTTTGATGTGTATTTATGATTCAGACTTTTAGGTAAATAAACACTAATTTATCGAAACATTTATGATCGAAACTAACCGGAAATAAAACGTTTAAGGTAATCCATCCATCATTTAATTGTTATCATGGTCCATCAGTGATCATTGGGATAAATGCAAGCCTTTATAGAGCCTATAACTCCAAGTCAATGGACCGTAAAATGAAACCTTAAACTTAAACTGTTTAATTTGGTTAAACGCCTATTTCTATGATGAATACATATTCAATGGCGTTGTACATTGTATGCATAAAATATAAAATCCATAAGAAATATACAACACAACTTGAAATATTTACAATTTTTTTGGAAAAAAAAAATTTTAAAAAAAATATACTATCTAAAAAATAAAATATGGTATTCATTCCAGTCTAAAGTCAGTACACATGTATAAATTATGAAAAGAACCGAAACTGTAACAGTTTGTAAATGACCTTAAAATAGTGGGTTTTCAACTTTTTTTTTGTTAAACACGTCCAAGGATGTCGACTGTCTGATGATCAATGGAAGTTGATTCCAAAGACTTGGACCTACAGTACTAAAACTTCTGTCATAAAATGTTTTTCGTTTGTTAAATGGAACGACATATAACAATTCTGCAGTGTCTGAGGATCGTAATCCCACTCTTTTTGGAGTTTGTTTGGTTAAAAGTTCACTTAGATAAAATGGAGCATTTCCCACAGAGAATGTATGCGGGCTTTGATTGGTAACCAGTGGAGATCAAACAGGGCTTTCTTGGAACTTTCATATTTTCCACGTAGTAAGACCAGTTTGGCACACATATTCTGGATAAGTTGCATTTTATATAAGTCATCATCTGCAGTTCCAAACAATATGGCATTGCAATAATCCAGATGTGACATAACTAAAGAAAGAAGTTGAACTTCAGTAGCATCTTCGGTAAGATATTTACGAATATTTTTGACTCGAAAATAATTCAACATAGCAGTTCTACACTTTGTTTTAATATTTTTTTTTTTTTTTTTTATTTTTTTTTAGATTCGTCTAAGTAAGCGCCCAAATATCTTATAGTGTCAACAGATTCGATTTTATCACCGGCAATGTCATTTTTTCTTGTACAGCATCTATTCAGCTGAACCTTACTGCCAAACATTATGGACTCTGTTTTTGCTGTGTTCATTTTTAGTTTATTCGCGTTCATCTAGTCATTAATAGTAACTGCACATTGTTCAAGCGAGATAATATATAAAATTAAATAATGTCTAGAACATCGCTATATGAATGAGATGTTGGAAAACTCAAGCACAGCAATCTTTAGTTACCTCTTGACAAGAAAGATTTGAAAACCAAATACAAATGTAATTGCTAGGAATTCCCAAATCACATATTATGATAAATCAAATAATATGGGATATCATTTGATATTTGTCAAAGAAGTGTAAATACATTTATATACGGGCATCATAATTCAGTCCGTGAGAAATACATTTGACATTTTAAGACCATTGCTATAACTTTCCCGATTTAAGCAGTAACCTTTTTAAACACATGGCTTGGTCAACGTTTTACAAACAATACACGTTTTCGTTGTGTAAATCCGGTCAGCCATTTACAACATGTTATCCCAGTTTAGCTACTGAATAGCAGTAAGTTACATCTGTAAACACGAGAAAGGTCAGTATTAGTTATGTTTTTAATACCTATTTCCTGAAAACACAATACGGTGTTACAAAAAGGTCATAATTATGACCGCTCAAGACGGCGTTGACTAGTTTTTATAAGCAAGACAAAAAAGTCCTAACAACGTTTTAAGGTATATTATATGTACTGCATCAAGGAATTTAGATAGCAAATTGATTCTCTGTTTTAATAACCGTCTTGTCTTAAATGTCAGCGTTATCTTCACAATGAGTTATGGCTCCGAGATATTGGTGGTTTTCATTTCCGTTTTATGGAGAAATCTACTTTTCTTCAGTATTTATTGTTGCATTGAATGGTATTGCAAAATGATAAATGTTTCTATGGGAGTATGCATATACATTTATTGTAGAGCAATCTATGCAAAAGCGGTGTTCTTTAGTAAACCTTTTAGGCGATTTCTTCAAGCATTGTTTTTTTGTATTTTTTTATTTTTTTTTTAGATATTTGAGACAACTCAGGAGTAGATATACAACAATCATCATATGGAACTTTATATAAAGTAAAAATGTTTGACAAATAACAAAGCATCCATTGTTGTGCTGATGGACTTTGTAGGTCATCTGACCGTTAACAGATAGTACTTTTATTCGCCTACTCACAGTCATTTCGGCCCTCTCTACCGAGAGTTCGAGTCTCGGCAGAATTGTCCGATTTTTTTTTTTTAAGTAAAGAATCATTTTATCTAGTCTGTGATTTTATCCATGTGTCACTGTCTACACCTGCAATTAGCTGGATGTCGTTTATAACTGGAATACTATCTCAGCGACTGTAAAAACATCAATTGTAATTGACAAACTATAATATATCATACCCTGGGAATGGTATTAAGAAAAATAAAAACAACATGCTTTGGACGGACATAAATATTTGACAAATATTCGTTAAAGGTTTTACTAATTCTGGAAAAGGAATATTATTCAACGGCGAACCTAAACGCAACTCAATCCTATAGAAGTATATGTATTATACTAGCACGATAAAAAATGCTATATAAACATAAAATGTGGCGCGCGTTATATGCATGGTTAAAATAATAACGTATATACATAAAGAATGACGGTATATGAGTTCTAAAATGAAGCCGGCATAATCATATCACTTGGCAGTCTAGTAAACGTGTTCGAATAGAGAGATATTTTCATTTTTCGTGCTTTATCGCAGATGTTGCGTTCAGATGATTTGTAATTTATCGCTCAGGCTTTTGGTATTCGTGATAAGGTCAATGCGCATCTGAATTTAACACCGTGCTTCATTCTGCGATTTAGCATTCAAAACGAAACTTTATTCCTACATGTAGCACTAATGTAGGCACTAAGATCTAAATGAAACGGTCCCCAGCAATAAAGAGCAGCTAAAATTCCAGCCATTTTGTGATATGCTAGAGAGAGGCTGTGACAGTGATGATATTTACCAAATCGAGTCATTAATGTGGCAGGGAAAGAATTATGATAATGCTTACTTCAGAATTCCAGCTCATTCACATTCATAGAAAATGGCTTAAAAATGACATTAATATAAATATCATGTGCTGGCTTCATAGCAGGACAAAACAAGAAAACGGCCATTACATGTGATATATTACTATTTATGTATAAGTTATCGTTTATATTTTAAACTTGTATGGAGTTTATAGTAAGCGACGCGAAGCGAAGCTCTGCGATAAATCCATCAAATTAAAAAAAATAAACGGTAACAAATCTACAGATTGTCTCGACTTTGACTTTGACCTCGTATTATAGCCCTGCCTCCCGTTTGATTGACAGTTTCACGTGTTAAGTACGGTTTAGAGTCAGTGTCGCTGGGTACAATTCTGTTTTGAGCTAGCAAAACATGACTTAAAACCTATCTATCTTCCTATGATGTCAAACCCCTGTTGGGGACCTAGACATTTTGCGCATCAAGTTGCAAGAGTATTAGTAGAGATCGTGTGAGGATAAAATGAATAGATTAGGAACAAAATAAAATTTGAGAGTAAAAGAATGCAAGGTGTTACATTAAAACTAATTAAAGTAAGAGCTTTGTGTTAAGGGGAGATGTGATCAGTCTGGCAGATTGCCTGACTGAACTGTTCTTGGTTAAAAAGCAACGGTAGATGGTGGTAGACTGCTCCACAGCTCGCGGAAAGAAGGAGAATTTGTAATAGTCTGTGGAAGCAGGTATAAGTCTGTAGGAGGCAGAGTGGTAATGGCTAGATTGACTCGTCATTGGGATGACAGATATTGGAATAGCTATGAGTTTATGAGTGATTTTAAATATGAGAGAGAGCCTACTATCAATTCTTCATTGGTCAAGCGTACACCACTGTTGGGACTGTAGCATATTTGTGACGCTTGATGTTTTCCATAGTCATTCTTGACCCACCTTGCTCCTCTACGCTGGAAAGATTCAAGCTGTGAGATATGTATATCGGTGAAAGGGCACCAAACGGTAGAGCAGTACTCAGGCTAAGGGCGGACAAGTGTTTTATAAACAGTAGACTTGAGAGATTCTGAATGCACTTTAATGTTCCTCCTCAGAAAGCCAAGTGAATGTTTGCTTTTTGACAGATGCGGTTGATGTGTGTGTCCCATGACAGGTCAGAGGAGATGTCAACACCAAGATATTTAGCCAATGGTACAGATTGGAGTAAGCAACTATGAAGAAAGTACTAAGTTGGAATTGGATGTTTGGACCTACTGATATGGATGACTTGACACTTTGATGGATTGAACTCCATGTCCCATTTATGGCTCTACAGCTCAGGTGTGTTAAGGTCTTTCTGAAGAATTTCCGATTGGGAAACCGTGGAGAGGGTCATTCAGATTGCAGTGTCATCTGCAAAGAGTCTAACTTTCGACTGGGCATTCTGAGGGAGGTCATTGATATATACTAAAAATATTAATGGCCCCAGCACAGACCCCTGAGGGACTCCAGATGAGACAGATATTGGGTTAGAAGACCCATTGGCAACGACAAACTGATGGACGGTTATCAAGAAACCCTTTAATCCATTGAAGAGCAAAACCTCTAATACCATAGCCACGGAGTTTCAAAACTAGTTTTTCATGATTGACCAGTAAGATAAGATCAGTTTGCGTCTTTTTTAAAGAGATTTCAGTAGGTCAACACCAGCATGAGGAGCTGAGTCTCACAGGACTGTTTTTCTCTGTAGCCGTGTTGCAACAATGTGTTCCAAAGTTTTACAAAGAATACAGGTTAGAGATATTGCCTGTAGTCCGCAGGGTTGGAACGATCTCCTTTTTTGTAGATGGGCACTACATTTTCATCCTTCCATATCTTAGGGAGAGTTCCAGAGTCAATGGATTTTTGGAAGATTTGTTTCAGAATGGGAGATAGTGAAGAGGACAGTTGGCTTTATCTGGTCAGGGCCCGAGGCTTTGTGGGGATTCAAGTTGAAAAGAAGTACTCAATACCGTTTGATGTTATTGTAATGTCTGCCATTGTATTGAGGGGACTTTCTCCATGCATGCTATCTACAAGTTTCATATTACAGAGATAGCTGAGGCTGTTAGGAGATTTCAGGCTGAAGACAGATTGGAATTGCTCATTTAGAATATCTTTATGGATAGAATTGTTTTTACGTAGGAGTGCAACAGAAGCTTAATCTTATCTGGAATGCTTAAGGAGCGTAAAGAGTTTTTTAAGTAAGGTTTAGAGGACTGATCATCTTGGGCTACATTAAGAATGTCTTTAAGATATGATTCATAGAAAAGTTTGACTAACTTCCTGAAAAGATGCTTTAGATCAAGGAATTTCTTTCGATCAGTGTATTTACCAGATTTTCGATGTGGTTTTGGCAGAGGATTCTGGCAGAGGTATTAACTTGAACTTGGACAATATCATGGTCACTTATACATGGGAGAATACTGACCCGTTGGACCAGTTTTGGACTAGTTGTAAGGAAAAGATCAAGGATGTTGGACTCACGGGTTGGAAGATTGACTGTTATAAAGTCATTCAGTACTTCAATGATGTTTCTGTAGAAGGGGGGATGTTTACAGTCAGAAGAAGGGCACAAGTTGTCCCAGTCCATCTTTGGCAAGTTCAGATCTCCAGTTACCCAGATATTGCAATTGTGTTTACTAGTTTTTTGCAGGGATTTGGAAAATTAATCCCAGCTATGCTGGTCATGTTCATGTGGCTTGTAGTAGGCTCCAATCAAGAGAGCTTTGCATCCGAAAAGGTCAAGTTTAATCCATACATCTTCGCAGTCTGACTGAATGGATTTCATTTCTTGGACAACAATGTCATTTCTAACAGCAATAAAGACCTCACCCCTAGCTTTCCCAATCCGGTCTCTTCGAAAAGGTGTATAACCTTGTTCTTGATTAAAGATTTCATTGTCAAAAGGTTTAGGTTTCAGCGAAGGTTCTGTTCCAGTTATTATACCAGGTTTAGTGGAATGTAACATATTAGAATATTCATGTTTTTTTTATCCACAATTGATCTGCACTTTACTACAAGGACTTTGAATGATCTTTTTATCTTATTTTTGGACTTGCCTTTTGTCAGAAGTTGCTTAGATGTGGGATTTTGTTTTGATTTTTGCGTGGATGTTTGAGCTTGGGGAAAAAGACATATTGCTGATGTTGGATGTATTAAGAGGTTCGTATGGATTCAAGCCTTTGTAGTGAATTTAGAGTGATAATTTTGATGTCACAGGCATTGCATTTCCATATCCCAACATGATTAGATCCTTCACCAAGCCTGTCATACATAGAGCTTACGATGATTTGGCAGTCAGCGTGGTACCAAGTGAAGCATCCATCACATACAACACCGTTACATGTCAAGGTGACAGGTTTTTGGCAGGTACCACATGAGAAAACTGTGGAATTACCTTCTAGGTATTCGTTAGTTTGAGTCGGTCCAGGATTTGATCAAGGGAAAGGGCTAGTAGCAAGATGGAGAGGAAAAGTAGTGTTGTGTGGACATCTTTCCCTTTTGCATCCTTCGATGGTGGCCAGAATTTCTTTAATCTGAATAGCAAAGCTATTTGTAGATGAGTATATGTTTGGTTATTTTGTCTAAACTGGTTGGTTATGCTATTTTTTCAAATTTTGAACGAAAAGCAAATATTTCACTGGACGATAAAGTAGAACGAAATATGACATATAGAACGCCGCAACTGTCTTATGTTGTCTAATTTCAAGTTATGTTGTTCGAAAACTATGTTGTCTGGCGGTAAATACACGTATTAGTTATCGTTTATAATTCAAATTTTATGGAATTTATCGCAAGCGACGCATATTGGTCTTTGGTGACGTTGGCACCATATTTTCTCCATATCAAGATATCACAGTTCATTTCATCAATATATTTTTCGAATTTTAAACGAAATACAAGCATTTCTTTGGACGATTAAGTTGGACGAACTGTAAGAATTCTTGACAGGTTTGTTTGCCATTATTTCAAAGTATTATTTATCTTCCCGAGAAGTGTGCTGATTTGTCAGTTCACTGTGTTTACTAGTCAATTGTATATTTTATAATGTAAAATACCGATGTGATCTTGTCAATACACAATTTCATCATGTACACATCATGTGATATCTTGCCATGTGACGGCTCTATCATGCCATAGTATCATGATATTAGACTTGACTATTTGAGTTTACCGTCGCTTCGACAGTATTTCAGTCATATAGCGACGTCCAGCTAATTACAGGTCGAGGAAGACCCCGAATACACGGAGGCATCCGGGTAGAACCACCGACCTACCGCAAGTATCATGATATTAGGATATTTATATACGCTTTATGGTGAAAACGACCTGCTGTCAAACAGCATCTTATCTTGTGAAGACTGCATGCTGTTTTGTTGAAACTGCGTGGAATCTTGTTCATATAACATGCTTCCTTGCTGAAACGACATTGTATCACGTCCGAATTATATGCTATTTAGTAAGAGGACATGTTATTTGCATAAATGAATCTCTTTTTTGTCAAGATGACATGCTGTCTTGTCAAACGACATATTACCGGTCCCGGTGGCCTAGTGGTTAGAGCGTCCGCCTCGGAATCGGAAGGTCATGGTTTCGACCCCCGTCCACGAAATACGAACATCGTCAAAAATGGAAAATTGCAAACTATGTATTATGTCTGTAAACGCGAAAAATAATTTTATACATAAGAAGCATACTCCGCGAGCGCGTGTGTGTAGGGGCTGTGGGTGTAGATCTTAAATATGAAACAAAAATTAATTGAACTCATAAAAGTGTTTGTCAAGTTCCTGGAACACCACTGGGTCGACCCAAGCCGTGGTGACGTAGTTGCTGATATGTTGCATGTTGTGCTTAACTCATAAACAAACACGAAATGATTTGCAAAATGTTTTCGTTCCGAAATATATTTGATTCACATAGGCGTAGCTCTTTTTCGGCAAAGTAGGCACGTACCTCAAATATGAAAAAAATATGAACTTGCTATCTTAAAACTTTATAGAATTGTGTCGAATAATGAACTACAGAAAACAACAAGCAGAATAAAATAAAACATAGTATACCCAATATATAATATAAAGATTCGATAAGAACTGGATATCAAACTTATGTTTCTAGGCGCCTGAATTTAAAAAATATAAAACAAACAACATGTCTAATCAAGACATTCTATATTGTCACAAATCAGACACATTTATTGTAAAAGTAATTCACACAAATAGAATATTCATGCGTTATATTAAGGGCGCCATGGTAGCAAACGTGACTGCAATCCAATTGTTGTTTGTCAATTTGGAAAAGATCATTAAGTGCTTCGGATTATATATTCATTTTGCTATACGGTATTGTCATATTGTGATAGCAGCAAGAGGCATTTGTTTTCTTCGAGGGCGAGAGTAGTTAGTTGAATATTTTATTTTCGACTGAGAGAAGCGAATAAGGAAATAAATAATTCAAACTTTACTTCATTACTTATTCAGCTTGAAATGTGCACATCGCCTCATAGACTTCAGTGTCACTAATGCACATGCATTCATGCACGAAACTTTATTTTGATGTATCGATATTATGATCCTCACAAGCTTAAATCGTATTTTAAAATCTAACGTTATCCCTTTTTATTTTAGGGTTTTCGTCAACAAGACTCATTACATTGTTTGAATAATAAATTTATTACTTTTAGCCAATTTAGTTGTTAGCGCACTGAAAGTGATTTCGATCTAAAGCCTTAAGTCTGGTGCAATTATGAACAAACCGCGAATAATCACTCCCGTCTCATTCAGCACAACACATAATCCAAACAATTGTGAACCCGATAAAAGTTTCCATTAATAATTTAGATTTTTTTCATGTTGGCACCGTCAGCGTATTTCAAACACACATAAAACATTGACGCAACTTTCTGTCAAAATCATAACCTTAAGGGCGTAATTTGATTGTTGGCTTCATTTTCTATATAGACAAAGAAGGAAAATTTAAACTGTTCAATATACTTTTTTAATCTTTGAATGTATAGAATCATGAAAAAACAACAACATTTTCATGAAAAAAATGAGGGTCACAGTCCCACTTTTTCAGTTATCTGCCCCTGAATGTGATATTTTAGCACTTTGACTTGGCTTGACTATTTGAGTTTACCGTCGCCTCGACAGTATTTCAGTCATATAGCGACGTCTAGCTAATTACAAGTGGAGGAAGACCCCGAATGCACGGAGACATCCGGGTAGAACCACCGACCTACAGCAAGCCAGCTGGATGGCTTCCTCACATGAAAATCCGAATGACCCTGCCGGGATTCGAACCCATGCGATGAGGAGCTGAGTGAATGATTAAGTCAGCGTCTTTACCCTCTCGGCAACGGAGGCCCCTTCAGCACTTTGAGGCCATGTTCAAGGGCAGATAACTCAAATAATAGCAAACAACACCTCATAAGATTTCAAAACAACTTAACATCTCTCAACATAAGACAGTCACGGCGTTCCATAATATGATGTTATACATATCAGTATGCCACTCCTATACTCGGCCCTATACTTATTGTAATCAGGCTTGGCAATATTTTAGGATCCATAAAATTACGAGTGTTTTCTTTAGACAACCCTGGTAAATTAGAACACAACAATACTTCATCGTTCTTTGTGTTGTATGAATGACCTTTCTTTGCCTACGTTATAAATAATAACAAACATAACACAAGTATATTATGTATATTTAAGATAAGAAATAACAACAATTAATGCGAAAAATAAACTTCTCAAATAAATTCATATGGATTTATCTCAACAAAAAGTGATACAATTCGCGCTCGTGAAAATTTGAAAATTGTTTCACTTCGAGATGAGATATTTTCAATATTCACCCAAAACAAACTAATGTTCTTTTTATTTTATGTTAACTGCTGCAACATATTTTATAAGTAAAATCGTACTAGTATTTCATCAGTTAGCATAAAATCTGTACCACTATATAGTTCCGAGTCCGCGTAATGCCTAATCGAATTAAATTGCTGAACGAATACCAACTATCATGATTGTTTTGACCGAGTGAAAAGAAAATGAATCGACCCAAAACATAACTCATTTCAGGCCATTCATTTATACAATGTATATCATTTAACTCTGCCAAATCATTATTGATAGCATCATAATGATCTATCGTTAGTTGCTTTCTGTATCATTGAGAAGGAAACATGATCAAGTTTCAGGGTACATTAATTCTTCTTACTTTACAAAGAACTGATTTTCTCATTTATACAGGGATTTCTTTGCCAAATCCTGATTGAAAGACAAGATAGTCTATAATGATGCCAAATCATATGTAGAAACCATACTAGAGCGAAATGCCTTTTGAATATACGATCATGATCCCATGACTGCGAGCTCGTACTTCTCCGGAATTGATGTGTTTAAAGGTCCATTATATCTCTTCATGATATACTTTTCATGAAAAACATAATATACAATATAAGTTGACAGATTGTAGACTAACACAAATGGTACACGATGTGCAAATATCTACCGTGAAATAAAAATTTATACGCATTGAAAAAGTTTATCAAATCTCGCTATTTAGTATTTTGTATAGATGTCAAAATACTCACATTGTTTACATTTTACACTGGCGAGAATTCCCAAAGATGGTCCGTAAAATGAAATAATTTGAATTTGAAAAAAACCGTCGACGAATCACATTTTTTTTTCTGCTACGTCATCAATAAATGTACTCGCGAAAGTTAAGCAAAGCATACGGAATGTATACTATACGGAAAACGTCAGAAAATTGACGAAGATGCGAAATATACAAATCAGATATTTTGTAAACAATTGAATGATGAAATATTCTTACTTATTTACTCTTTGTAGTGATGTTTTCATCAGCAAGCATGCACAGTTTGTATCTATTAACCGTATTTTGACACACATTTTACTGTATAAACTGCTTTTGGGAGAAGGCCTTTAAATGATTTACATATGTTAAATAAATTGTCTTACTTTTTTAACAATTACTATAAAAAGATATAATTGTAATTGGTAGTTCCTAAAAATGTACTCGTAACTTCACTCACTTAAAAAAACGACGTCCAATAAAACGCTAATGCTTTGTTTGTTCCAACAGATTCTATATTGTAGAGAGTAAAACAAAACGTTTTGAGGATGCTTTGCAAACATCCGACATACACAAAGGCAATATTTTTCTTGGGTTTCTTGGGTACAAAGTACCGCTACTTATCGAAAATGCTTTCATTTTCGAACATTCACAGTACTTCCTGAAAATGTGCTTTTCTAACACACACGAATCATTTAGTTATGTTCACTCAAAGTTTATTGTTCGTTTGATAAATTCTGCCTATGTTAACTTCACAAGCACTTAAATACCGACACTTCTTCCCTGCTAATTATAATGAGGAGGTAATAGGACAAACATGTACGATAAATCTTTTCAGCAATTAAACATAACCACTATTCTTGCTTCTAGCTTCAATGATAACTGTCAGTACAGAGTAAGAATAATTATTTAAGTTAGTTGCATGCCTCCGTTTGAATTTTCATTGTAGATCCACCTTATGAGAAGAATTCCCAGAGGTGGCCGTGTATGTGTTTTAAAGATAAAACTAAGCTAAATTAAGACACAATGCTCTTTGAACTCCTTGTTGAAACACGTTATATCAAAGGTGTTTTGAACTATAATTACAAAATCTTCAGCACGTATTACAAATTTTTATTTTTAAACTTTCATAGGTTAGAAGCTATCTCGAAATTAATAGCCGAAAGAACCACATATAAATATAATATGATGCCAAATTTATTTTTGTTGTTTGTTAAAGGGAAACTATTGTTGTCACAATGTAAACGTGCCAGTATTTTCTTGAAATTAAATAATTCATACTAGCTTGATATACGGTCTGATTGTGCCGTTTTAGAAGGAAAGAAACATTGTGAAATGTAGTCTGTGGACGGTGTGACAGAGAGACAAGAGCTAAAACACTTTCATTACACTAGTGTTCTGCAATAGAGAAAATTACCAGAGTATATATGGTTTACTTTCTAACTCAGTGTGGGCTTTGATAAATTGTATTTAAGCATACATTCAGTCCAAAAGATAGTGTACACTTTGCCGTGTTTCTGTAATCTGTTTGGTACAAAAATTTTAGACACTGAAAATCTCTCCATGCAACGTGGTATATTTTAGGCTATATCGATGACAAATACACACGAGTTATCGTGTGCGAAAACTGATATTGAAATATTTAGAACTAAAGAGAGCACACTTTCTTTTGGAACTTATTGTATATGAAGTGATGTAGTTTTTTATATATATAACTGAGTGGCAAGATATATTGTGTTTTAATCATAGTGTCATTATACTTAACTCTTGAGATCGCTTCGATGTTACTGTAGAATCATTAATTTACGTGGGGAACTATTTTTTGTCGATGTCGTGGAAAGCATTATCCACGAAAGTTAATCGCAACTAAAACTGCCCGTTTCATAGACCTCTCATTTTATAAAACATGAATCTACGAATATATGTACCAACGAAATCAAATTCATTACAGCTTCCACGAAATGTAATACCAACAAAAATTATTTAATTTTACAGTAAACTGACCCCTTATTTATTCAATGCATTGAGACAGAAAAAAATTAACACCAATCAATTGAATTCATGTAAAAAATTGAATATGTATGTCGCCGGCCACCATACACAGTGATGGTATAAGTGAGGAAGTGGTTTGAAACGAATTGAAACTGGGTAATTGATTAAATCACCGATTTCAATTTGTTAATTAATCTTTCATCATGAAAAGTACTCTATGGACATTTCAAACCGACAGGCCAGACGATAAATTCAACAAAATAATAGTTTATTTTCTCTTTATGATCAATATTGCGCACAAGTGGGGCTTAACTGAAAAAAATCTCTATAGATAACAGTAACACATTTATTGTTAACCTATAGAGTTGTTCTCTCAGAAAAATACTTCGTCTATCTTTATCCTTTTACTTCATATGGGAAACAAGTTCTTACACGAATAGACCATTTCATCAGGGGCTCGGTAAATACTCGGTATAACTCGCTGAATTAAACCGACCAATCAATGACTGGGGAAAAAATTCAAATATATGTTTATTTCCCAATGAAAACTGTTTGAAAGTATACACCAGCAGGGGGGACTGCTCTTTGATTTACGTCTTATTTCGGAGTTAAATGGCCTATAACTTTTGACGATTCCTTTGTAGAACCAGTACCTTGAGCATGAGAAGACTATGGAAGTTTGTTTCTCCAAACTTGGTCGTTTACGTTACAACCGGACCCCTTCTCGATACAAACGTAATATTTATTTTTTTTGTTAAATACAGCCCATCAATTTTAACCAAATAAAGGTAAATGTTTACGCTTTTCATGATTCTTAAATTTTGGTTAGTAAAGTGTACTGCTTGACAGTAGAATGCGTTAATTACCATAATACAACTACGGTAACCAACTGTAATTTTATACGTTCATACTTAACATAAACCTAGAACAATGTGTAAACTAATTTAGAGAATTTTGCACCATCAGAATTTTCTGGTACAGAATAAGAAACTGATAGATTGGACTTGGAAAAACATCCGAGTTTATTATTCCGGAGTAAGTCTATTCAAAGACGCTAATCATCTTCAGATGCCAATGTAGCCACAAATAGACTCACTCCGGAATAACAAACACAGTGTTTTTCCCAAGTTCCATGTAGGTACAAACACCTTTTTACCGTTATAAATAAACAATAGTCTACAAAGTACACTGATGGAATTACTGTTGTTCTGCATGCTTTTATGTGAGTTCCAGATATCGTCAATTATATGCTGTAACTTTTACTACATATTGAACCAATTATCTATAGATATTTTCACTTGCTTTGAGAATGGCGTTCAAAGGCGAATACCCAACAACATGTGTATTATTTATTGAGTATCATAATGTCATGAACAGATGATCAAAAAATGAAAACATACATACAAGGGATATTGCCGAAGATAATTCAGTGTCCTTGCAGGGTATGAGGTTGTCCCATATAAAACGAAAATGTAATTTAGTCTGGTATTCTATTTCTAAAACATACTAGAAAATTGTCAGCCTATTTCCATTGAATTTTTGATAAGGTACAATTTCACGAAATGTCTTTTTGAATTAACTTTCAGCTAATTTTCATTTTGTTTATATCAACCATTTTGCCTAATTTGCTTTTTCGGGAAAATAATATTCTTAATAAATTAATTACGGCAGTCCTGCTAACTTGTTTTATCACATCCTGAAAACAATATACTGTATTCAGATATGAATAAAACATATATCATTTAAATCTATTGACATTTTGCCATACCCCTTTTTCCATTCCCCGCACAGGCCGATGACATTTGTAAACATTTGTAAGCCGTCCGTCTTTCCTATTTCACATTACATGCAAAATGCTGCACACACATATGCAAAAACAGTATCCCCCGCTTGTATTTACTGACTAGATGAAGCGTCACTTAAAGTTTCTCCAAAACACGATGATGCGACGCGTGTGGTAAAAGTATCCGATCAAGGTCCTTGCTACTAAATCAATTTTCTTGAAGAGTAACAATTGTCTAGGGATGAGACATTTCCAATTACTTTTGTACCTGTCCATGTGTCTGATCTGTTTTACTTGCAATGTCATTATCGGGAATGACCAAGGTGTAGTGATAAATGGGGTTGTGACATTGTCAAAAAAATTATGTGATTTTCAGTTGATTATTGAATAATAAGATGTCTATTACAAATTATAAATTATTACGGATTACAAGTCTTCACAAGTAAGTATATTTAAAAAAGGTAAAAGCCAATAGAGACATTTTGCAATACTCCATTAACGTGTAATTTATTATTCCTTTTCTATGAAGCTTGGAAAAGTAACAGCCGGATGAAAAGTCAGTATTTTTAAGTAACACATATAACAAAATGCAATGGTATCTGGAGATTGAGTTCATTTCTCTTTAAATACAGTCCACAAAACATGTATTTCCATTTAATTTTCTTGATATGTCACCAAACCCCGTAATCCTGAAAAATCCTTCAAACAAGGATATGGTATACCATTTTTAGACCGCGAAGCGCATGCTCGGAGCAGAATTAAAGAACTATATACTAAAACCAGTTACCGAATTCTCTTGACATATCATTTAAAACATTCATGAATTAATACGCAGGAGTAGTTGTGATGTCAAAAAAGTTCATATTGAATTTGTCGGTTAAAAATATGATCACAATTTTATAAACAAATAAAAAACAAAACATGCAGACAAACAATATTTATACACATATTCGATAATACTTTACCACGTTATCTAAGTTTATAAGATTTAAAGCAAGTGACATCTGTCACGTAAGGTCTACTTGACCTTCGTGCCATTTTCGTTGTTCACGTTTCAAGACAACTAAGCCCTCGTAAGCCGCATAAATTCAGACAGAATCGGATTAGGCCAAGTCATCGACAAATAAAACTGCAGAATTTACAAATTGCTCATGAAAACAGTTTTCAACATGCACCGAATAAGCATCCTTTACCACTTGTATAAAGCTTAATTTAAATCTTCTCTCCTGTTTTCTGATATCCTCTTAAGTCTTCCAACGCTTTTATTTAAGTTACTAATTAACATGCAATATAACCGCACAACGTGAGGAAGCAGCGGTTATTAGTGGTTTTTCTCTCATATCAAGGACCACATCAGCACTATGATTAGGGTCAATACGTTTAGCTTAATCCTTGTGACGAAAAAAAAAATACAATAAAGACTTTTAAGTCTTGTTTAAATTTCATATGATCAGTATTAGCAGGTTTGATGATGTCACTTTTTACTTATGTATGCTGTACTATACTTCAAGAAGAAAGCGGTACTTGATTAGATAATCAAAATACACAAGAACATTTTAAGTTTCTTTGTTTATTCATTGGTTCCCTATTTAAACATAGATAAAGCAAATCTCTCTATGAATTTTTGAATAGCAACAAGATACATTCATCGGCCTGGGTATAAATTTTAAGTGAGTCGTGAATCTTAAATGACTGTAATATAAACAAGAAGCACATGGCTGTGTACGATCGCGGGCATAAGAGAATAAATGGAGAAATCGGTAATATTTAAAATGCAGTGTCTTGCGCGATAAAGATTAGAAAGAATTATCAAGGGGAACTTAAGATATCATATAATCATAGCACTAGACATGCTACCTCCGCTGCCGAGTTATTGTAGTCGCTTTTCTACTTTCACTCCGACTCTTACCGCTGTAAGTTCAATACTTTGTTTAAAGGCCCATTATAGTTCATAACAATAAAAAATACAAAAAATATACATTGTGGTCAACGAGTATGTACATATTGCATCTCGTAAAAAATCTGTTGCACACACTTTGCTTTTCTGTCCAAAGAATATACACTGGTTTTGGAAGCATAATGGGCCTTTAATCTATTCAGAAATAGCAAACTACAACTCACTCATGAAATATGATGTGTGTGGTTTGAATACAAACCATGTACTAAGATACCTGGGATTTGAGTACCATCTATGCAAAGGGATACCTGGGTTTTAAGTACAATCTATGTACTGGGAAAGCTGACATTTGAGTGCCATCTATATACATGGATACCTGACATTTGAGTGCCATCTATATACATGGATACCTGACATTTGAGTGCCATCTATATACATGGATACCTGACATTTTTAATTTGAGCACCGTCTATGTACTGGGATACTTGGGATTTGAGTACCACCTATATACCGGGATACTTGTATTCTATGTATTCTGGGAATGTGATTTGAGACATCTATATACTTGGATACCTGGGATTTGAGCACCATCTATGTACTGGGATACCTAGGATTTGAGTACCACCTTTGTACTGGGATACCTTGGATTTAAGCACCATCTAGGTACTGGGATACCTGACATTTCTGTACCATCTACGTACTGGGATACTTTGGATTTGAGTACCATCTTTGTACTGGGATACCTGGGATTAGAGTACCTTCTATATACTAGGATATCTGGGATTAGAGTACCTTCTATGTACTGGGATATCTGACATTTGAGTGCCACATATGTATTGAGATACCTGAGATTTGAGTACCATTTATGTACTGGGATACTTGGGATTTGAGTATCATCTATTCTGGGATACCTGGGATTTGAGCACCACCTATGTATTGAGATAACTAGGATTTGAGTACCGCCTTTGTACTGGGATACCTTGGATTTAAGCACCATCTAGGTACTGGGATACCTGACAATTATGTACCATCTACGTACTGGGATACTTTGGTTTGCATACCATCTATATACTTTGTTGTGTCCCTTGAAAGATGGCGGACGTGTTTTTGATTGTGTGAGATAAATACAATATATATTCGCAAAATGGGTATTGGTATCTGTTTATGGAGAGCAAGAATCGGTTGTAATGTGCAGCCAATAAAGCGGACTTTCAGAGTGAAAACATTATGTGTGCATAGACGGAGTATTTCTCTTATCCTTCGTGTTTTCGTGTTGTGTTCGTTATTGGCGCTCTGTGGTGACATTGAGAGTAACCCCGGACCCCCACGTATCCAGGCCGCTAACCGTACTACTAGACAAACAACTCTGCCCAGCTGTCTTCCTGATCAGCAAGATAGACGACAGTCCACTAGCAGCAGTGATCAAAACAGGTTTGACTCAAATACTCAAGATGAAATGTTCTCTTTTTTACGAACAATGAAACAAGAACTTGCTAATCAAAATGAATGTGTAATGCGAGATCTATCGTCTATGAACATGAAAATTGATTCAATAAATGACACAATAAAAGAATTAAAGCAGGATAATGAAGATCTTAAGCAGTCAAACAATGAACTGAAATCGGAGGTCAATTCATTAAAAGAGCAAATAGATAAACTAGAGGGGCACTCAAGAAGGAATAATTTGAGAATAAATGGCATAAGTGGAACACAGGATGAGAATTGGGATACATGTGAAAATAAAGTGCGTGATTTTATGGCTCGAGAGTTACAAATGGAGAACGCGCATGATATCGGGATTGAGCGAGCTCATAGACTGAAATCGAAGGACCAGCAAAAATGCACTATCATCGTTAAATTCTCTCATTATAAAGATTGCCAAAACACGTTGAGAGCCGCAAACAGTAAATTGACAAAAGAGTCGCCGTATTCAGTACAACAGGACTACACGGAACGTGTTAAGAAACACAGGCGAGAACTTGGGAGAAAAATGCTCGAGGCACGGAACAACGGTCAATTCGCGTCCGTCAGGTTCGATAAACTTTTTATCGACAACAAAGTGTACCGTTTTGATGATCTTTCAAACACCATCGTTTGTATTGGAACACGAAATATGCGACATGGTGAGCATGCATCGGCACGTGCAAGTCAGAGGAACAGTAGTGACGGGCGGTCCCGATTGGACAACAGCAGTCACGTGACTTCTTCATATGCAGCGACAGTCTCCAACGGTGCTTCTGCCGGGGCTCCAGAGGGGAGATAGGATGAGGGCCGAGGCCCAGACATTACTCATGATTCTATTGTGACAGATAAATTTAGGTTAAACATACTTACCTGGAACATTGAGGGTTTACAGAAATATGAAAAATGCAGTAACATTAAAGCGTATTTTAAACAGTTTGATATAATATGTCTGTGTGAAACTTGGAGCAAAATTAGTCACGAATTTGACAAATTTTTAAATGGTTATATTCATTTTGACCATGTTAGAGAGATGGGACGAAACAGTGTACGGAATAATGGCGGTGTGAGTGTTTTTGTGAAGGACTTTCTTATTGATCACAATTACGTTAAACGAATATTTTGTAATCTTGAAAACTGTGTGGTATTACTATTTAAAGGTTCTCTATTTAATAACATGAAGGATATAATTTGTTATTTTACATATGTTTCACCTGAAGGGTCAGCCATATATAATGATCTGGATGAGAAAAATGGTATTAAGATACTTGAAAGTAATTTTGATCACTTATACACTGAATATCCGAATTGTTATTATTTTATAGCTGGAGATTTGAATGCACGTACAAAAGATTTTTATGATTTTATCCCAGATGATGATTTAAGCTATATATTTGGAGATAATGATTATGATAATGACTATTTTGATATACCGAGGTCAAATAAGGATATGTTAAGACACAATACATATGGTAAAACATTAACCGACTTTTGTTGTACACATAACGTTCATATAATGAATGGCAGATTATTTGACGATGTAGATGGTAACATTACTTGTATTGCTAATAATGGTATGAGTACTGTTGACTATAATATTTGCAGTTCAGATTTGTTTAATTCATGTTCATATTTTAAAGTAGAAGAGCGTGATGAATCTGTACACTTCCCGCTGTTTTGTCAATTTACATTTTTCAAAGACATAATCGGAAACTCTCAAAATAATCAAAAGCAATTTCATAAATACACTAGATATCGATGGACAGATGGGAAACGCGAGTCTTTTCTATACAATTTCAGACAACTTTTTCATAGTGCTAAGGAAGCCCTAGTTACATCAGCCAAGTCAAATATCAACAAAACAATCGACGCAATTACGAGCATATATCACAAATCCGCGCGGCACATGCAGGTTAAAAGATCGAGCATGAGTACCCAACCACCGTGGTGGGACGACGAGTGTTCTCAAGCAAAGCATGATAAGTATGTAGCCCTAAGGAAGTTTCGATTTACAAATCTACAGGATGACTTACAGTCGTACAAAGAAAAACGTAGTATTTTTAAAAATATGTGCCGATATAAAAAATCCGTATATTTAAAAAATCAAAGAATTAAACTGGTAGATAATAGAAAAAACCCAAAGATGTTTTGGAAATTATTAAAAGGAGAGAAAGAACATGAGGATGAAAATAATATTTCTTCAGTAGAATGGCAAACTCACTTCAGGAGTTTACTCTACAGTGAAAATGCGAATGACATACACGAGACAAGTAATAATACAGAGTATGTTCTTAATAGGCAAAATTCCGTTCTTAACAATCGCATTACAGAGGCCGAAATTAATTCTAGTATTCATAAGCTTAGAATTAACAAATCACCAGGCATAGATGGGATAGGAGCAGAATTCTATAAAAATACTATTAGTGATATTGTACCGGTACTAGTAATCTTGTTTAATTCTATATTTGATAAAGGACAGTTCCCACTATCTTGGGGTAAAAGTATTATATGTCCAATTCATAAATCAGGTTCAAAAGATAACCCAGGAAATTATAGGGGTATATCATTAATAAACACCATGTACAAGATATTTTCCAATATTATAAATAATAGATTGACTTCATGGATTGAAGAAAATAATATACTTGATGAGTCACAGGCGGGATTTCGTGCTGGTTACTCAACATTAGATAATATATTCACGCTTCAAGCTATGGCGCAAAAATACCTCTCACGCCCCGGTGGACGATTTTATTGTTTATATGTTGACTTTCGTAAAGCGTTTGATAAGGTGAATCACGGAGCTTTATTTAGAAGTTTATCGAACCGAGGAATAAACGGGAAATTTTATAGAATGTTAAATTGTATGTACTCTAATTTATACTCATGTGTTAGAACTGGTAACGGGTTAACAGATTTCTTTGAATGTAATATTGGAACAAGACAAGGAGACATATGTAGTGCGACACTTTTTTCTCTTTTTATCAATGATTTAAGCATACTGATTAAAGAAAAATGTGGGTCGGGAATATTTATTAGTAATGATATACAAGATATTCACTGTTTAATGTTTGCTGATGACGTAGCAAATTGTGCTGAAACTGTACTTAAACTACAACAACAACTTAATGTCATCAAGTTATTTTGCGATACCACGGGTATGGAAGTCAATTTAGACAAGACCGAAATTATTGTTTTCCGTAATGGAGGGGGACTTAGACAATATGAAAAATGGACTTACAATAATGTTAGGGTAAAAGTCACATCAATTTATAAATATTTAGGATTGATTTTCTCACGAACTTTGACATGGACTGCTGCAAAAACAAAGCTTGCATCTCAAGCGAAAAAGGCTATTTTTAGTATATATCAATATCAGAAGTCTTTTGGGTATTTTTCGCATTATGAAGCCTTCAAATTATTTGATTCCATTGTAAAACCAATACTTTGTTATGCATCGCATATTTGGGGATATGAATATTCAGAAATATTAGAATCAATTCAAATTGAATATTGTAAAAGATTCCTGGGTGTAAATGCTTCTGTAAATAATTGTATCGCACTTGGAGAATGTGGGAGAATGCCTTTATATGTAACGTATTATACAAATTGTGTTAAATATTGGTGCACACTTTTACATATGGAACAGAAACGCTATCCTAAACAATGTTATAAGATGCTAAAAAACTTGGATGATAATGATAGGAAAACTTGGGCTTCAAAGGTAAAACATCTTCTTTTCAAGTATGGTTTTGGTTTTGTTTGGATTTCTCAAGATGTTGGAAACATAAACTTATTTATATTTAACTTTAGACAGAGAGTGATTGATTGTAGTAAACAGGATTGGCATAGTACAGTTACTGAGTCGAGTCGTTGTGATTTCTATAAATGTTTCAAATCTCTGCTTTCTCCTGAAAAATATATTTGTTTAGACATTTCTTATAAATTACGAAAAGCATTTGCAAAATTTAGGTGCTCATCTCATAAACTTCACATAGAAACAGGACGACATAGAGGTTTAGAACGTCATGATAGAATTTGCATATATTGTCAAATAAATTTTAATAATAATGTTATTGAAAACGAATACCATGTGTTTTTCAATTGTCCTAAATATGAAGATATACGCAACCAATATTTGTTTAATTGGTATTACGGTAGAAGTTCTGAAGTTAACCTATATAATTTGCTCCAAACCAACGATCAATCAGTATTATTCAAACTTTGTACTTATATATATCATTTGCTGAATGAGTGTGAACGTGTGATTTCTTGAGAGTGAATGAGCATAGGGACACAACATAGTTGTTATATTGTCTCGATATTTGTATATTGTATTTTGGGCCAGAGGCCATATAATTATGAATAAATACTTGAACTTCAAAAAATGAGAAACTTTGTTATATCTTATTTTGCAGGATACTTGGGATTAGAGTACCTTCTATGTACTAGGATACCTGGGATTAGAGTACCTTCTATGTACTAGGATATCTGGGATTAGAGTACCTTCTATGTACTAGGATACCTGGGATTAGAGTACCTTCTATGTACTAGGATACCTGGGATTAGAGTACCTTCTATGTACTAGGATACCTGGGATTAGAGTACCTTCTATGTACTAGGATACCTGGGATTAGAGTACCTTCTATGTACTAGGATACCTGGGATTAGAGTACCTTCTATGTACTAGGATACCTGGGATTAGAGTATCTTCTATGTACTAGGATACCTGGGATTAGAGTACCGTTTTTGGATGTTTTTGTTTGAGTACCATCTTTATTCTGGCGTATAAAAAGATTGAATACATTCTGCTTATAGGAATAATCTTATGTTTGAGTTACATTTGTTTAGATTGATATCTGGGGTTTGAGTGCCATATCTATAATGGAATTTCATGGGTTTTTTTTTGTGTATTGGGGTAACTGTGTTGAATACCATGTTTAAAGAGATGTGTATAGTTTGCAGTAACATTTATTTACACGGGATGGCTGCGGTTTGAGTAACATCTTTGCACGCGGGATATCTGCAGTTTGAGTAACATCTATGTTCACGGGATGTCGGATTTGTGTGGTGTAACTTGTTAGGATTTAGGGTTAAAAGAGATTTTTTGAAGCTCAGAGTTGAAAATAAAAAAAAGATAGAGCTGATAGTAAATTTCGTTTAGGCATTTGGATAATTTTGTAAGGTAGTTAGATTCAGTTTGTTTTTTATCTTTGATTCTCAGATTAATTAAACGTTGATTATTTAAGACAATCAATCATTGTTACAATCATTCGTAAATAAGCTTTGTATATATTTCATAGCTTAACTTTAATTCATCTAATCATACGACAAGGAGAGTCACAAGAAAAATCTAGTTTCACATATCTAGTTTTTCAGACCGCTCGGATACCTAACAATAGCATCAGTTTCCATTTGCGTAGTCAGTTAAGTGCTCGTCTGCTGAACTAGGGGCCCTAAGATCGAATCTCACTGAATGAACATTTTTATGTTTTGCTTATATTACATTTTTATGCCTTCTTTCTTTTTTCCACTTCCTAATATATATTACATCTCATAAATGTAACGACAAATACGTTTTACTAGCATTATTTTAAAACCCAGACCATTTAAAATTTGCCAGCATGATTATATTAAATACATTATATTGTAACCCCCCCCCCACCCCTTTTTTTTTCTTACGCCGAATATCCTTTATAAAAGATATTTCTTGTTCGTTTTAAGGCGGATTTTTATGATAACAGTATGTTATTTCATTTAGGATTAATTTTCTCTTCATTATTTCATAAGTATATATGCATTTTTGGTCCAATATTATATGTGTCATCCACCACACTAGTGTGATAACCTAACTAGCTTCCTAACAAATATATATATATATATATATATATATATATATATATATATATTGTGTTGTTTATATCTCCAAAATTACATGGATATAATTATATAAAAGTATTATAAAAATAAAAGATGATGAATACTATGATTGTTTTATATATTGTAAAACCCATGATAAGTTTTCATTTTTAAGTTTAAAAGGCGCATGATATACATGTTTTTTTTTTTTGTTTTTTTATATCTGGGTAGCAATAAGCTCAGAAAGTTGCCCATGGGAGATAATTACGATTTGGTTATTTGAATATAACGAAACAGTTGTCTCTCGTTTTTAAAGTGGGTTTAACGTCCCGCTGAAAGTATTTCAGTCAGTTGGAGACTACGTCTACTTGAGAAAGATATACGACATTTGATGTTCAAATTTATTTAGGCACCTTCTGACAGAACAGACTGTTTCTGTTTTAAATCATATTAAAATTTTATTCTAAGAAAGTTTAAGAAATTCTTGAGTCTGTTCGTTTGTTTATTGGGTTAAACGTCCCGCTGACGTTTTTTCAGTCATTTGGAGACGATGTCTACATGAGACAGGTATCGTTGTTCTGCCACACTGCAGTATAACGCCGTAGGTATGTGGCATGATACCACACCCAGTCATTATTTCAACACCGGACAAACCAGTCCTGGAACTACTTTATATTCTAAGCGCCATGTTAGGGAGCTACACCAGAACCATTCTTACAGCTTCGGGTTGTCGGGGATCGAAACCACGACCTCCCGCTTTCTAGGCGGACGCTTTAAACCCTCATTCAGCAGGGACGTTTTAAAAATACTTGGACATAAACGTTTAATTTATAATAAAATATAAAATAAAATAAAAAAAACTCACATTTTTTCTTTTGTCATCATACTGTTTGTAACATCCTCATCAACAGTTACATGAAATAAAATGATGACAACAATATCAATGTTGCTGCTACCTATGAACATCATGCATTGCTGTGGCTTCTATTATTATCATTTTATTATTATTATTATTATTATTATTATTATTATTATAATTATAATTTCTATGAGATAAAAAGAAGAACAACAGGATTGCTCGTGTTTGATATTCGAGAACTGTATAAACGCACCATGCTGTCGACAAAACTCAAGTTTGGTGATAAACACCAAAGTAAGGCTTTAAAAAACTGTGTGACGATTACATTAGACTATAATGAATGATGACGAGAATGAAGTTTGTGTACATTGAAATAACGATAACCTTAAAACTCAAAATGATAATCTACAAAATGCTGCATTCAAGAATTATTTTCTTTTTTTAACTTTTAATATTTTATTATCTTTTCATTATCATATTTTACCACTTATCTTTTATTTACGCACAAATATGTAACGCATTATGGCGTTGAATCGTTAACACACACACACACACACACAGGCGCCCTAGATTTTAATGTTAGACGCAAGTGTAAGTAAGTTGTTTATTATAGCGACATATGTTACAGGTAACAAACTATATTACATACACTAATTATCAATATAGTTAATTATTTAACTCCCGGCCCCATAGTCCTATAAGTCACCTTAAATAAGAAAAAATAAGAACGTTTACATGAATTATTATACAAATAATTAAAAAAAAAATTAAAACTATGAAAATAAAGTGTACAGATTACCAAATAACTCAACTCGTAATTCATTATACAATAAACTATAAAGTAAAAATTTTGTTTCACTTTAAATTCCATTACTATTACTCCGCGCGTGCAGTCTATTTTTAAATGGTTCCTTTACTACTACGTAACTACGTAACTTTAGGCTAAATGCCACAACGATGTTGAGCTAGCGTCGTGCGTTTTAAAGAGTTAAGGAGGATAACTTCACTGCTATATTTATCATGACACAGTCTATTATCTGTTTCAACCTCTTTTTTTTGTCAATCGATCATATGGCCGACATCCTGGGCGGTATGTATCTTGAGAGATAAGACGGCCTCACATCAACAGGCAAAAACAGACTAATTCATAAATAATTCATCTTTATGTGTATCTTTAAAAAAAACATCTTTAAGAGCGCCGTGTTTGAGGAATGTTTATTGATTACCAGTGTTTACACTTACTTTAAACACGCCACCTGCATTTGTCATTAATATTCACCTTCGACCTTCGAAGGTATTAACATCCTAATTGCCATATTCCATATCTTGCCACTGCATAGTACTAATATTTTCATGAAGCTTCGTCATTAAAAAAGACATTAAAAAATGAAAATATTTCACCAAGACTTTTTTTCAACTTTTATCTAATGTGGGCGAGACAATCTGTATTTATGTTAACATTGAAGTTTATGGGAAATATACATTTTCTGTGAATATGAAAAATTGAATTTGATTTATGGGAAATACTCACGGTAGAAAGATGCATCTCCCATTATATGATTCTGTTTAAAATTACTTGAAAAATCTTAAATTTTCCGTAGAATTTTTAGTTTTCAGGGGAGATAACTCATGACAGCAAAATTATCAAGGAGAGGTAATAAAAGAACTTCTGTCACATGTCATAACATGTCAACTTGCCTCTAAGATTTCCATTGTTTGATATTTCAAAGCTTGTATTGTGAAGTCATGCTTTGATGGCTATTATGGTTCTAAGACCTTTCTTTGAAACACATGTGTCACCTGCTGAAGCGTGACGGAAAAAGTGTGACGGACAGACAGATGGACGGACGGCAGGTGACACAATGAAAGGCAGATTGATAGATTCAAGAACTGGCCCAGGTGACCAAGTGGTTAGAGCGTCCATATCGAAATCGGGAATCGTGGTTTCGATTCTCAACCGTGACATACCAAAGTCGTAAAAAAATGGTACTGGTATAGATGCAATGAACGGCGCTTAGCATGTAAGGGTAGTTCCAGGACTAGTTCGCTTTGTGTCAAGCTAATGTGACTGTGTGTGGTGTCTTACCACATGTCTACGGTGTGATATTGCAATGTGACAGCATAATAACATTCTGTCTCAAGTTGACTTACCAGTATTCTCTAAATGACGGAAAGCGTCGTTGGGACGTTAAACCCAATAAACAGATTAAAAACGTCTTTAACTTCGTTTATTTCAATGAACATGTCTGGAAATAATAACAACATGTCATGTCAGAAGGTTCCTAAATATTTGTCAAATATCGTAGGTCACGACTCACCGTGATCGCTAATGTCGAAAAGCGATTCTATCTAAATCTCGAAAGTCGTATGTCTTCCATAATTCGAAGCTACAATGTTGTGAATATTGTGTCGAGGCGGTACACACTATAAATATAAACAATGCTGTCTATTCAATATTAAAAACTGTGACCATGAAAATGAAATAAATCATAATGTCCTTAATGATACTAAAGAATTTCTAGGTATAGTTTAAACTAAAACAAGTCTTAATATGGTGCTTTAAATAAGTCGAGGAGTAAGTATCAGTTTTATTGACATAAGTACCATTTGAGAATGGATTTGGAAACCTTCCATTATAAATAACCATAAAATACTTAAACTACCAATTAAAGGGGAAAAGGTGACCTATTCAGTAAGTCAGAAACTAACTTGGAGAAAAGAAATGAAATCTCGTTAGTCCTGAGACAGCAAAATTCTATCATGTACTCGAATCGCGCGCCTACACTACTTCTTCTGCTACGTCTACTTAAACAATAATACATTTATAATAAGGGTGATTTAAAACCCGCATTAGTCACCCATGATTATTTACTGAGTAAAATCAAATCAAATAGTCATGACATTTCATTTCTAACTATCATTTTCATATGTCACCCTGATTTTATTAAGGTTATCTATTAGATTATGATCATGGTCCTTCAAATGCTTAGAAATGCTTCAATGTAGATGCAAGCATCCGTTGGCTTGAAGTTATAGACTATTTTGCGCAAAGTCTATAAATGCTTCAGGTTGCATTTTCTTTGAAATTTCCATGGTCACTTGATGAAGCATGATCACACTATCATGATGGATGCTTTAAAAAAAGTTTAACTATGTGGTAGTGTTCAAATTGAACTTTTTTTAAACATTTTAAACGTTTTAACTTCACATAAATCCAAGATGTGCGACAGGCTATGTAGGTTCCCGTCTCGGTTGAGGGAGTCCTCCATAACATCGCTCACGTCTTCGGGCGGTGTGTTGTTCTACTGATGAAGGCTGCAACTCTAGATTCGCTTTTCAAGCATTGTGTGTGAAGTTGCAAAGTTTTTTCAATATTCAATTTTCTCAATATCGTGATGGTTGGATTAATTAAATGAGCACCTCTCGTGTTTTGTTCGTTTGGTATGTCGTATTCTGAACAAGATCGCATTGCATATCAACTCCTGGGTGTAACTGAGGCCTCCCTAACTTCCGAATTATTTCTTTGCCGAACTTCCTCTCCTTATTAGCAAAATCCACATCCTGGCGCAGGTGAAGAAATGCACGTAATCGTTTATCTTCAACATCTGAGGGCGAGAGGAAATCGAAGTTTATAACGACTATTTTTCTGTTGATGTCTCGTTTGAACGCATACCATATGTAAGTACGCTCCAGTGCAAGCCAATTAGTTGGAGGAGGCTCGTCCACGTCTGAATTAGGCATACCTTTTTCTGATATAATAATCAGAAAGGCACGAGAACGGTGTATCGAGTTGAGCAAGGCGTCCTGTTGCGAGTCTCCCAGAGTAAGTTGTCGCATTGGAAGGAACACTTTATATCCAGACGTTTCAAGAAATGGTAAAAAGAAATTCAAAACCCATTGTCGAAGAATATCGTTGTCGTCATCAAAAGAAAGGTACACATCAAATTCATATATAGGACAAACATTGTTGCTGGTCACGTTTCTAAGTTTACGAGAAATTATTAAAACTTCATATCGAAAATTAAAACCTAAAACACCAGCAACAATAAGAGAAACTGTCGCTATAGCAACGCCGAGTCCGATCCAAAGATTGCTTAAATCTGTCGGAATGCAATCAAAGTCTTCGAATCTAAAAGATATGGCTGGCATGAGACCTTTTGTAGTTCTGCACCAAACTTGTTGATCCGTTGAGGTATTTTCCCCTCTTAATCTCAGCCATTCGCCAATCCAGCCAGTCGAACAGTCACAGTCAGTTAAATTTGGATGGATTTATGTCTTTAAAGTTGTACGGGATTTCATGGATGTTCTCGTTTCCTTCAATGTTTAATGTAGATATATTATTTAATGCTTTAGATGCACTCGTTGTTATTGTGTGAAGATCGTTATTTGTTAAATCCATGACCGAGATTTTCTCCATGTAATTCGTCACGTTTAGTACACTGATCGAGTTGTTTCCCACGTACATTTCTATTTTATTTGACAATGACTTTGGGAGAAAGTCGGGTAAGCTTGTCAAGCCAGACCCATTGCAGTCCACAATTAATCGGTCCTGACTTGGTTGGTCGATGCATGAACATCTCTCAGGACAATTTCGCAAAGAGCAATTCAGAAGGTCAAGCGAGTTAGAGGACACTATATCTAAAATTGGCATTCCTCTTAAATTTTCTGGATTGTAACATTTTATTTCTTTTGAGCCCATCCATCCACCACGCATGGTAAAATTTGCTATTTTCAGAAAAGGGACCATATGACAGTCACATGTCCACATTGTATCCATTACCTGGAGGTCAAATCCCATTAGTTGACCAACTTGCGAAATATCTTTCACTCCGAATTTATCGAAGTCGAAAAATGAAGAAAAAGCGTTGTTCTGTAATCGAACCGTTCCGGGGCCGTACTCTTGCGTAGAATCAAGTGTTTTGTTGAAGATATTTGTGACGTCGGAAATTACGTTGTTCTTCAAAGATATTTCACAAAATGGATGCTGCATTATAATGTCTGTGGCATCTATTGCTTTCAGTTTGTTGTCATTGAGTTTCAAAGTCATCAGAGTCCGCAAGTGTTCAATCAGTCCTGAGTCAATTGTTTCAATTCTGTTTGAGGAAATGTCTAAAATTCTTAAGTTGTTCAAACCTACAACGAAAGTGTTTCAATTAAAAGTATTGCAAATGGCGGTTACTTTCAGTTTTACAAATCTCGTTATCTCGCGGTCACATAATCGTACAAGTACTTTAACGAGAGTTTCTTATGATTTTCTCTTAACTTATACCGGAGTTGCTGCGGATCTCTGTCAGATTATTATGTCTATGTTTTTAACAAACCTATACAAGTTCGTAAACGCTTTTGGTATGTCGTACGCATTCATCATCATTGAGAATGTTCGAAAGTTGTTTCAAGAAGCTGTTTACTAGTGATAGATATACACGTATAATAAAAAGTGTAAAAACTGTAATAGTCGCAAAAGAAACACGAGTTAGTTAACTGTTATAATATTCAATTTGATAGTTTTTTCCAGATTCATCTTTTATGTCAATCGTATTCAAAATAGCATTATGCTTAAAGTAATCCGTCCATCAGTATATGATAATCGTGTTCCTAAAATGCTTAAAAACTTCAATGCAGATGCAAGCATCCATCGACTAGGAGTTATAAGCTCTTTTGCTCAAAGTATATAAAGGCTTGTATTTACTATATAATCACTTGATGGACTATGATCACAATTTAATGATGGATTGAATACTTTAAAGTAATTTATGCATACTTTTTTTGGAAATTTCTACTCTCTTGATTTAAATACAAATGCAAAAATAACTTAATGTTAATGAAAATGGAAAGTTAAATATCTGTGAAATGCATGTCTTGCCTTACCTCTGTAAGAACGTTCATCTAGCATTGTCAGTTGATTCCCTGTCAAGTTCAATGTGTCGACAGCATGCAGTTTCTCTAAGCCGTCGAGCCTTGAGAGTCGATTGAATGCAAGATCAAGTAGATAGAGGTTGTGGCCGTAGATGTCGATGTTAGAAGGGAGAGTCGACATTACTCCGAATTTGTGTCGCAGTCTTAAATACTTGACAGAACTTGCGTTTTGGTAGGTTGACAATACCATGCTTAAAAATGAAGAAAACAACTTAGTGTTAATATCATACAAATAGTTATAAAATACATGGGTCATTTCTATAAGTCAGTGACATAGGAAGCGAATTCAAATTAGGACTGAAAAGTAAGATAAAATGTAGCAACTATATTGATTTTGAAAAGTCCATGACTAAATTATATTGCTATAATTATAACATTATAAAGTTGGTAATAATAATAAATAACAGGACAAAACTAACATGTGTTGTATTTTCATAATATGGAGACATTTCCGTTGTGATTTAACGATTGATAGATAACAAGGCTCATTATTTTCCTTCCTCATCACTAAATTAAAACGAAAAACGGGAATGTATTATTGCAAAATGTTTTTTAATTTACCTTTTTATGGTGTATAATTTTATAAAGGTATTATACTCGTATATTGGTGAGAAGAATTAAATTTAATGCTGCGTTGTTTATTATAACCAATTGCGAAAATGAGAATACCGGATATCCAAATTCAGTACCCTCTAGCGGGCAAGATATACGTACAGCTGTTTGCGTTGGCGGGAAATTTATTAATGAAAACACTATGCATGAAATTGTGTGACGTAAGCCAGTGAAGTGCAGCAGTTCACACACCTCTAGCATGTAATTTGTCCTTGGTTAATCTAATATGAATATGGCAAATAAAATTATGCAATTCGGCCCTCATAGCTTCAAGATCCATTTGATGAGGGAAATCAGTAAAACTGTTCCAAATTACAAGCCACACTTTCTCTTACTATTCCAGTTTATGCTAAACGCAACATTAGGACTCTCAGTCCTTTTATTATACGTCTGAGTTGTTTTCCTTTTATATGGATAAACTCATTCTTCTGCGTAAACATAACAGTTGGCAGCTAATGTTTGATTATCATACAAAATAATTATATACATAAAACGTGCATTTATAAAATAAAGCATTGATTAATTACGCGTCTCTGATAATATTTTACTAATATTCATATTGGCCAAATGATTCTTCAGGCAAGACATTTGCAAAAAAAAAAAAAAAAAAAATTAAATTAAATCATTTATATGCGTATATAGTAAATGCCTTGTTTTCGATGCATGCGAACTTCCTGTTTTAATCACACCAAAAGCCTATCTCCGTCAATATTCGAACGATACACATGTAAATTATATTTCAATAATTATTTCGCTCAACTTAGCAAATAATAATACTGATTAGTCATACTTACCATGATTAAAGATTATTGTTTATGTTAAAAGTGAAAAGATGCCAGTAATGCATTTTAATTTTCACAAAAAAATCAACACTTGATGAACTTAGACTTTTCAAACATACATTTGAAGTAGAACAATTCAAGGGTGTCTGAAGAGCGAAGTGGTAACCCGCCTCGCTTTTCACCAATGCGTCCTTGGTTCAATTCCTGGCTACGTACGTGAGAGGGTACAGTGGTCGCCCGTCCAGACACGTGGGTTTTCTCCGGGCCCTTCGGTTTCCTCCCACAATAATGACCATATACGCCGTCATCAGAGTCATCGAGAGTGATTAATATAAGTTGTTAGATCTTGTTTTATAATCAATGTAAAGTAAATAAAGTTTAAACCTTATTTTGAAGTAGAATTTGTTTTTTTTATTAGAATTTTAGATGATACGCATGGGCATCGTAGACTGTCCCTATAAAATTGGTCGCTGTTGATTCTCTGATATTCGTAAAAATCAAAGCAAGAGTTAAAACGTGCATCATACAAATTCAATATGACTTACGGATGACCGCACCTTTGATTTTGAGAAAAAGACTTCCTATTCAAACAAAATCTATAAATATATTCAAATAGCATAATTCGTAATGAAAATGATTCGATTGTTATTTGATACAATCAAAACTTTTTATATATTCAGAAGACCTAACAACTTAACAGAGATTCGCAACTCTGATATAGGTCAATATCAATTCAAGAGAAGCTCTCGTTAAGTTACGAGTACGATCATGTAATCGCAAGATAACGTGAGATGTGTAAATTTGTTTATATCGATCATAAATATACTGAGTTTTTTTCTTCAATTTTATACCGATTAAACCAAATATATATGACTCTCATTAGATCGTAGAGCTCTTTTATGAGTGATACTGTGAAGAGTTTATCTGCAAGCGTCTGCTAGATATATATCGTCTGAGCGAAACTTCGGTCAAATTTTGTTTTCCTGCTGTTAACGTTATTTCGGAGAGTTTCATATATCTATTAAATATGTCTTTGTTTATGCGTATTGGAAAACGAATAGAATTCGATAATACTGCGTTTCAAGAAGTCTATGCCGCATATGCTCTTAATATTAAATATCGAACATTGTCAATTGTATATAATATTCCATTTATTCGTCAATGAATTATAATTATTGTTAACCTTTTCTTTAAAATGTCAACTAACATCATTTGGAGTAATAATTGTCGGTTCACGAAAGCTGGCTGATGGTTGGTTAACAATGTGAAGCTAATCGAAGACATCTTTACAAAAAGAAGACTCAAACGCACTCACAGCATTCGTTAATAATCGGTAATTCATATAATGGCACTAAAATGCAATTTTTTTAACAAAACGAAACACGCTTTTCAAAATATTCGACGTATATCAGTAACTCATTACTAACACATGTACGTAAGTTAAAGATGAAAATGTTACGCTACCTGTTACCAGATGAATCGGTGTATTCAACATGGATGTCAAGAGTCTCGTTGTTGCTCTTCTCCCAGACGCCGTACCCAAGACAACAGCATAGACACTTGTCTGAGAAATCAGAAACAAAGCCCTGCTGGTGGTCACATATAAGATCAGCCCTTCTCTGCAGTTCTGCTGGCCACTGAACGCTTCCCGGTATTGCATAGCACGTGGCAATACCAATTGCCAGGAAGACCTGCACGTGCAGCCAAAACTTCGGTATTCTATGCATGTCCAGTCTCAAGAATGCAACGCCAGACACTGGCAGTCTTTCATATACTCATAGCTGTTATTGCGAGTGTTACTTCAATTAGCCATGTAGGTCGTCACTAGGTACAATTTATCTTTGAGTTACAAGGTTTTCTGTCCTGCTCAAACCCGTTTTCGATTTTACTTTAAGTAAACACTCTCGATGCAAAAACTAGGGTTAAAGAGTAAACTATTACTTCCGCCTTGGTTTTAGCAACCTTGTATATTTATACTTCGCAATATTTGATCAGGATCAGCAGTTTTGATACCTTGCTGTCAAAATAACGCGAATGGAAATACCAAATAAACAAGCACATTTTTTCCTTATTTGCAGTTTAAAGCTTGAAAATTATGAGAGAAGAACTCATTACTTTAATAGCTTAATAATTGAAAACTTTCTGTTAACAATTATTTGGAGAGAACATTCTTACTGATCATAATTATCTAATTCTATATATAAATCTTATAATGTTTACTGTCATTTAAAGTAAATATTAGGTAAACATATATTATATATATATATATATATATATATAATATATATATATATATATATATATATGTGTGTGTGTGTGTGTGTGTGTGTGTGTGTGTTTATACAATGATATCTAAGATACAAACGCACATTTTTTTGCCGTTTTGTTTAGTTACAAAGGACACCAAATTGCGTATTAAAAGAAAGCCATATTTTGCAATTTCAAATCATAAATGAGTCTTTGCATGCATTTACATTTCATTAAGCATTGTATAATTTGCCGCATGGATGCGTATTTGCCGACTGTGTGTGTGTGAGAGAGAGAGAGAGAGAGGGAGAGATATTCAAAAATTAAAAACTTATCATACGTAAAGTTGGATTAGAAATTCTGACAAACTTTTTAGAACGTAAGTATTATCTTTTGTGACATATTTTTGTCAACCCATGCAGTCAGATACTACCACCGGATATCCGCCCTTGCTGCACAAGGCGCACGTGCAAAACCACTAAATTTGGTCTGTAACCGAAAATTTTAGAGAACTTAAATTTTATGACATAGGGCCTGAAAATTACATGACTCCGCAATTCTAATTAATTCGATTTACAGTATCAAGTCGCTATACATGTTCTACTTTG
Source organism: Solen grandis (assembly GCA_021229015.1). Lineage (NCBI taxonomy): Eukaryota > Metazoa > Mollusca > Bivalvia > Adapedonta > Solenidae > Solen > Solen grandis. The sequence continues at coordinate 46,954,244 of CM037780.1, read as the reverse complement.
TGATACAGGGGTATGTTTATCTATGTCGGTTAGACTACGTGCTGTGTTAATGTATTCATTGTTTGCGAAACGTGA
>CM037780.1:46904069-46954069 GCA_021229015.1 Solen grandis | reverse complement strand
GATATAATTAATCCAGAAATAGTTCAATACATATACCACCGGTTCCGATGGCTGAGTTTGTAGCCACATTAAGTCGTCCAAATGATACTTGGGTATCCGATGTGCTTATATGGATAATTCCAGGCCTGGATGGTGCTAGGAAAATTAGAATAGGCGTGGTACATATATACCTTTATCTATCTCACGTTCTGTAAGTCCATGTCTGATGGAATTAAAATCAGTTAAATTAACCTACCCAATTCTTATCTGAACTACTCACAATAAATCTAACGGTACTTACAAATGTTGCTATTCATTGAATGTAAGGCAGCAAAACGTGACTGAATGTACCTTACTTCAATATTAAAGGTACACAAGATTATACTTTTGATCAAAATCTAAGAGATATCAGAAATGTTGTAGCAACCGATACTCTTATTGAAGTAGGAAGTTTTACCAAAGATGTTTAACGTGAAACCTTTTTTGAGGTTTGGCCTCTGACAGATAACGGACTTGGTGTTTATGAGAGTTTATCAGGAGTATTTGAAGTATAAATAAACACCATGTAGTCAGCTGGGTTACGACTGTGGTACTTGTTGAGTATAAAGGTATGTAAAACATAAAAGGAAATAGTTAATCCTATCGTAATAGCGCGAGTTTCAAATCATTTATCATTGCTAGGATTTATCGATTTGTCTAGTAGTTGTACATTTTTATCGAAGCCTCACTTTCATATATCCTGCAATAACACACCGCGGTGATGAGCGTGGTAAATATTAGAAATGTGTTATAAAATTAAACAATATAAAGTATCAGACAAGCTTTAGCAAATCTTCATTGCTTTTTGTATATATATATTTTTTTGTATTTTCCGATGTATGTTCCACTAACGTACTTCCCTTTCGTGTTTGCTACTTCTCTCTGTCTATTTTTTTTTATTTCTCAGTATTTCTTAGGTTATTATTTAATTTCTGTCTAGAATCTTATTTTTTATTTTGTTGAATTTGTGATATTTGAACATGATTAACTTCATCATATACCATTGTGCACATATATTTGATATTTGAGAGGACTTTATAAGCTATAAGCTTCCAGTCCAATCCTTCTCAGACTTATACGTGTATATTCATGCAAGCGAGCAATGAAAAAACTCAACCAAAAAAGAAAGCATCCACTTTTCTATTCTGAATATCTCTTTTAATATTATGTTAACATCGATCTTATGCAAATGTAATCGTTGGAGTACCTGGTGACCTAGGTTTAATCAGAAGTAAACCATGATCTTCGTTTACAGGCCAAATTTAGTGGTTTTGCACGTGCGCATTTTGCAGCACAGGTGAAAATGAATAAACAAATGAATAAATCACGCAAAGTCAAGTTAAACAAAAATGCCAAGATTGAGTAATGATCAACGAAACCAAGCTATCTGGATGCTAAATGCTGTATAACCGACTCTTATCGGTCGGAAGCAAGATTTTTGTGTTATTTTTTTAACTCGACCTCTATGTCATATCGTTCAAATTGTTTCGATGAAAGAAATATCACACAGCGACTTCAAATTTTCACGTAATGTCAGAGAGGAGTAGTTCTTTACTACAGATGGAACAAATATGCTAATTCAATGTAAAGTCAACTCTCTTTACAACGGCAGTGTTTGTTTCAGTGAATTTTACTGTTATAAAAAATTGCCGTTGTAAAGAATAAAGACACAGAAAGATTATGCATTTTTTGTTTTCAAGACTGCTGCTGTTATAAAGAGGGTGCTGTCATAATGAATGCCGTTGTAAAAAGGTTTCACTGTATATAAATATGATTATATATACTAAGAGATTACCAAGATGTGGGATGTTTTCATATATATATATAGGTATATAGGAACAATATCAAACATCGGATATAGGTGTATGGATATTGATGGGATATAGGGTCAATGTATGGTTTCTGATATACATTATATGATATCCTAAGAATGTCGCATCAATATCTTGACATTGAAAAATATATATTTGTATATCTATGCAACATCCCCCGAATATTCAGGTGTCAACTTCAACAAATGCTCAAACATGAAAATGCCTCCGAAGTAAACAATATATTTATTTTATCAGGTAAATACACTAAATATTGAATCAACATATTAAGAAATTAAGAAAAAAATCAATTTACAATACTCTGGTATTTATGTTTAAACCAATTTTAAGAAGCTATGGGTAGATTTATATCAACAAATGGAAGATCGGGTTTGCGCAAGTGCAAAAAGAATGCGCGGTGTGCCATATACATGTGTATGAAAGATATGACTCGATATATCAATTTTTACGGTCATTATGTGAACACTTTACTAAAACAATCAATGAAAGATCCATTTATCATTTTAAAAAGAATTAAAAAGATAGCGCAAGTTTAAATGGTTTATTATATATAGATATACAAGTGTATATGGATATATATGATTATGATGCTATGTGTGCTTTTATTATAATATATATCATTTACAACACACACACACACACACACACGCACACACACACACACACATATATATATATATATATATATATATATATATATATATATATATATATATACGTATTAGGTATCATTCATATTTTAAATGTTATGGAAATTATCGGAAGTGATAACAGTTTTACAGTTTGTCACGTACGCCATACAGCTTTGCCTTTGACCTTGCATTATGGACCCGCCTCCCGTTCGATTGACAGTCATTGTCACATTTGGTCACGCAGGCACCATACATACAATACATACTCATACATTCTCCACATCAAAGTCTCGAGGTGCATTTTATGCAATATATTTTTCAAATGTTGAACGAAATACAAGCATTTCATTGGACGATTAAGTAGGACAAACTGTAAATAGTTATATATCCGCTAGCTCTTTCGTCTACAACTTTCCCTTGTTACATTTTTTATTTTTATTTTACTATACCTTTTCTTGTTCTCATTTATTTTTCATCTATGCTTGTGTTTCTTTTCTTAACACTTTCTAGATCACTATTTTGATTAATCGTGTATCATAATTAATGGGCATGTACATGAACCTAGGTTTTGTTTGTCAATATACACGAAGGAATCTCGTCTTCCTGTATGCACCCGCGAGTGACAGTAAGGATTTCGTTAGATTTCGAAATTTGTGCGTTTGAACAGCTTAGATATGTGGATGTGTACTACTAGAAAACTGTTTTCAACATCTACATCCCAAACAGAGGCAGCACAAAGGCTGTCAACATCATCAGTAAAAGACAGAAAGACTGTGTAGAAGCGGTGTTCTTTACGACACCATCGTCATCATCAACAAACGCTAGAACCCTTGTGAGTCCCCCGGTCCCGCCTCGGGTCTTAATAGAGCCCAGGATAATGGTGGTCCCGTTCTGCGGAATGCTGTCTAGATTGGCCACGAACTCCAGAAGTGGGACCTGGTTTGGCTGTAAGAGCTGGTGACATACGAAGCTTTTGGAGTCTCCAGTATCAATGGACGGCGTATCTACACCCAAAACGGACACCTAAAATAGATTAAAAAATTATTCTTAAATGTTCACACTTGTGTATCCGAAGATTTATGACTTCGGGAAATGTATTTTTATTAAGATATGGTTTTCTGGTAGGTGTAAAATATAACACTTAAAATCTTCGGATCTTATTTAGCTTCAGAAATGCCTTTATGCCATTCTTTTAGTTTAATTTCAAACTGTATCTTCAACTGCATAAAATTATTGTGTCATTGTAACCTTTAATAGTGTGTTTATAGTTACAGATAGTCAGCATTTTTACTGTTATGGTTCGCGATATTACTTTCCTTGTCACAAACGCATGATTGATACGCTTTCGAAAAAATGGGTACTGCTCGAATGTTGGAATCACAGATTTAAAATACCATTAAGACCTGCATGTATTTATTTATGGTTGCATTGTATTTTCATATAATACGTACAATGTTACGCACGCACATACTTTATGCACATATTGAATCTCACTCCAGGTGTACGTGGCAGTCGAAATCAACAGAGGACAATAATTCTACATTCATTTGTTTGTATTTTTTTGCCTAATAAAGAACTAACTGAATTGTGTATTTTATTGGGAATGCGACATATTAATGTGATAAGATTTGTTTTTAAAATCACGAGATATTTATCTCACTTTAAATATTGTAGATATTTCGGATAAACAAATATAGCCCTTATTTAGAATTGTCACAATGGAATAATAACCGTGTTTTAGATACCGTTTAATAGTAATGATTTATTGATCCAAATAATGGCACAGTTATGTTGGTACTATCCAGCTGAAAATTATACGCATACTTTAGTACTTTAAGGATAAACATTCATCACTATCAATGATAACAATTCCACAATTAGGTTTAAAACCAGCATCTCAGCACATAAAATGATAATCATACAATATCAAGCCTTAGGTATGATAACAGTACTTTAGCGTATGCATATTTTTAACAATATAGAATACTATTGTATTATTACAATACCCAAACGTATGCACAGTTTATGATCATGGTTACCTAGATTTACTAGGTATTATAACAATACCTGAACACATGCACATTTGTGACAAAGATAATATGAAATATAAGCTTGACTGTATTAAATCAATACCCCAGCACCTGCAAACACGGATGGATTAACATCAATTTGCATTAAATAGTTTAAATATAAAACGATGGTATGCTGTCATGAGATTTTAAATTTATCATCATGATAATTTACAATTTACCCCAGAGTCACAGTTAAAAATGACAGCAATGTTTTATTAAAGACTTGTTAAATAAGAATAACTTAGTTCCGAGTTATTTTTTTTATTTCAAACAGTTTTAATTTTAAAAAAATATTTGCAAAGGATTAGGGAATATGCGTTTTTTTCTATTTTGTAAACATTTAATACATACTACGTAAATGTTTGATACATACTGCATTCAGATTTTGGATTGGATATTTAATAACATAGTAGTTATAAGGGTAACATTTCTTATATTATAATATAGTGATGTCAAAAGGTGTACCGTAATTGAGATGATTTCTACAAATTGTTAAATGCGATGAAAGATAGACAATTTTTAAATACACAACAAAAATGTACTTAAATTATTGATAAAGGTATATTTCTTTCCACGTAAATTAGCTTAATACCTCTTCTGAAAAGCTGTGTATTTGTACCCGAAGCGACGATATAGTATGAACCTCCTAACAAATATGGCATGTTTGGTGGTAATCCCTATAAAAAGGACGTCAAAAGGAGGGTTGCACTAAAATGACTGTTCAGGCACATTATTAATGTAATGATCTGATACACTGTAACTGCTGCAAGGCATGTTGCAGTCTGTGCAAAGGCTAAGCTTCATTGCACAGCACCATGTCATTGTGAAAGATGTAACTTGTTCGAAAGAGTGGCTATAAACGTATAGATTTGGTAGTGATATGAACTTCAATCCATGACACTTATGTGTAACGTACAATATACAACAACTGCCATTGGACGTGTATAGTATTAATTCAACACTGTTATTTGATGTGTTAACACAGATCTTTTACGAAAAATGAAAACCAGCAGTTATAATCGACACAAAAAAACAGCTTAAAAAGGGTACCAGCATAGTATGGATGAATGGTTGACTGAATATTTCAAACAGTTGTTAGTATTGCAATGTACTTAACTGACAATGATTCACTGGTTGTATATAAATGGCCATTTCATAAGATATAAAAGTTATTTTAAAAAGCAGTATGTCTTGTCATCTGCTTTTATTAGCTTGTTATTATTATTTTTAAACATAAACTAGTAAAGTACATTGATGTCCATCTTAATTCTGTATTTTAATTTCATGTTTTTATGCTTTTTCGCTATGTTTTATATGTATTTGTTTACACTTTTTGGTGAGAATATATGTATGTTTATTGTACAACGCCATTGAATATCATGTATAGAAATAGGCGTTTCATCAAATGAACACGTTTAATGTTTAACGTTTATCTTTAAAAATCAACATTTCTGTTTGCCCAATGACTTCCTTGACCTGATATATATAATTGGACACCAATATTTTGAGTCTGCTACATATAGTTACAAAGATAAAAGCATTTGAGGAAAGTGTTGATCATTTTGAAAAATGGCCGCCACTGTCACCAGGGGGGGGGGGGGGGGGGGGGGCGCTGCGGACTTGGATCCACATCTTAAAATAATCAGAAGGTGGTGTTCTATATGTGTGCCAAATTTCATGCTTTTAACCCAAAATGCACGATTTTATGCTTAGCCGCACCACTATTGTGTTCGGTGGTTATTCAGTTATGATGGGTTCATTCGGATATCTTCGGATTTCCAGAAGAAAAATGTTGGGACTCGACGCACATACTGTCTTCAGTTCCTAAACAGTTAACTTCATACATCGATAAATAGCAAATACTACCTGCTGTATTTTTTCTGTTTGAAATATGTTTCATCCATATTTACATACGAAATACCAATACTCTTGAAATGTTCCCAAGAAAATATTTAGAATGTGAAACATATACTTATGAACACAAAAAAGGGATGACCAACCGGACATAGTATCAAAATTAACAAACATATCTTCATGACCAAGCATAAGAATAGCATTACTGAATAGAGCACACATTATAATTGTATTATTTTAACAAAACTTATTGATAGCACAACCCAACAGCTCTTTTTGTTCTTTCCCATGGGAAGGAACATCTATAGCCGTTTCTCACTACTTGCCGGATATAAGACTAGTACCTGAAAATATGTTTGCCCGCTCAGTACTATGTTTTATTCAGACTTCTTTCGAAGTGACGGGGACTAGCGTGCAGTTACGAAATACCTCGATCCGCCATTTTATCGGCCATTTTAGCTTTTTGACGTGCAAGTTTCTGTTAAGCCCACATCCTATCAAATGCAAGAAACCATGCGATGTGATGACAATAATATATTTGGGTGTTACACTTGAAATTACAGGGAAAGACGCCTTCATTCATAATTTCATTCATTCATTACATGCGTTTCGTAACAATCCTTGGGGTCATGACCTTAATTTCGTATTATCTGTCACTAGATATTTGTTTATGGCAGGGTGTCAGGTTACAATGCTTTAGTTAGCGGGATACTGGGCCCGGGGCTCTGACAGAATGGACTTTTCACGTTGTATCTTTGTTGGGGGGATTTTTCAGTGTGAATATTACCGTGAAACATCTAATTTTCTATTAAAATACATGTACATTGATATTTTTTGCAACCGTCACTAACTTTCAATAAACTTTTTATCTAAGATACAATTAATTTAGTATTTTTTATTTGTTTCATTGTGATTTTTCACTGACTGGGGGAACTGGTGGGGGTGGGGGGGGGGGGGGGGAGTATATGATTTAGAGGGGGAATGGTGCCCATTATCGGTCCTAAATTCAACAAAAAGAGTGCCCTGGCCTCAAGGTAGATTGAATCTTTCAAATGCGGTAAATATGTTGATTAATGCATAAATGTGCCATGGAATGTTCAGTTATATCATTTATTGAAATTATGAAAATATTATTTTTCCCCATGATAATATAACGTATTTACAGTTTGATTTTCGTCAGACATTTGGTAACATCACGAGCCCTTTGGTTAAACCAAAATAAGTTTTCTCTCTATACCTCAAAGTTAAGAAATGCACTGGTAGGAACTTTTGTTAGTCTAAAACCTGACAGCTACGCTGAACACTATATTGTATCAACCAAAAATAATGACTAGTAGAATGCTATCTTAACAGAGGATAATTATCTAAGCACCGAACAGCATATCAGAAGACAGCATAACGGCCTTTGCACCAAGCAGCATATCATTGAGGTGAACAAAATGACAGTATCAGACCACAGTACGTGTTAACGACTGAACATAATGACTTCTTTACACATCAACATAATTATTACTTTATCTTAACAAAATTACAGTACCACTAAATACAACATTATTTTAATTGAACATAATAATGTCATCAGCTGACGGGGTCTCCGTGGCCGAGAGGGAAAAGTCGCTGACTTTAACACTCACTCAGCCCCTCACCGCGAGGATTCGAATCCCGGCAGGGTCATTCGGATGTTCATGTGAGGAAGCCTTCCAGCTGGCTTGCGGTAGGTCGGTGGTTCTACCCGGATGCCTCCGTGCATTCGGGGTCTTCTTCCACTTGTGATTAGCTGGACGTCGCTATATGACTGAAATACTGTCGAAGCGACGGTAAACTCAAATAGTCAAGTCAAATCAAGTCACCAGTTGACAGTTCTTTTTCACGACTAAGCATAATGACCACAGCACCAAACACCATATTATTCAAACTGTGTAATGCCAAACATTATATTGTTTTGACTTAACATAATTTTATTTCCACTTGCCTGTTTAGTTTAAGGACTAAAATAACAATAATAGCACATAACAACACATTGCCTTGACGGAAGAAAATGTTACCTTAACACAACGCCTCAATAACTGGAGACAATGGATTTACCGCCCAGCACATTGCATCTCTGACTCAACATAACTCTAGTTGACCCGGCATTTCGGTTGTTCTCAACAAAAGACAGTTTCGAACGGCGTTTCATAAACTGGGACCAAAATATATTCTTATACTTAAATACTCGTAGATAAATAAAGTCACTCCTTACAAAAAAATGCCATTATGAAGAGGAAAAATACAAAAAAAAATGTGGCAGAACAAACAAACATAAACGCTCGAGCATTATTTGCACCTTTTCATCACGTAGGCAGTATTTGCAAAAATATTGGCAAATATTATCTGTTTTCATTAACTGAATTATTTCCTTCCTGAAAAATTTCCTCTCCAGTCCTTTATCAACCTTATATTGACTACTCTCGGTATTTCATTTATATCTGCAACCGATCGCTTTCAGTTAGCTTGGAAGTTGTCTTATATACCATGCTTTTAACGTGCACCTGATGCTGAAGATGATAATCGTGTTTTTTTGTTTGTTTGTTTGTTTTTTACTAAGACAGAATAAAACGGAATAACAATCAATTATTAAACATTCTATAGCACTGTTATTATTGTAAATGACGGCTTCTTTAAGTTTTTCAAATCTCATGTTTTCTCGTTATCTCGCGGTCACACGATCGTACACGTACTTTAACGAGAGCTTCTCGTGATTTACTCTTAACTTATACCGGAGATGCGGATCTCTGTCAGATTATTATGTCTATGATTACATGTTAATACAATTTTAAACTCCCCCTTTAAGCTAATCAGGGTATGCTTCCAGTTACTATACATTTTTACTGACAATACAGATTGTAATAATTTTGCGCAACATTTGCTTACATTTATTAGTTTAAAAATATTAAGAGAGAACTGATCATAATATATAGTATGATTAAAGTTTTATCACATTTTAAGGATAAACATACCTGTCTCAAAGTGAGCAACATTTCGCAAGCCTCCAGGCTGAAGCCGGGAAACTTATAAGAGCTGGGGTCAGTCACATTCTGGGATCCAAACATACGGATTGCGTTGGGGTAGAAGCGGGACCATCCCGAGTTCATCAGGACGATGGCTCTTGGGGGAATACGACCGAATTCTCTTTCATAGTCTGAAGTAAAAAAAGTGGTTATTTCTCTTTCAATTGGGTAAGGGTACATTGAATGAATAACATTCTTCGTAAGTTTGATACGCATATTTCAATTCGTTACTTTAATAATTTATCGACTAAAATAATGCTGTTGTTGAATTTTTACCAATAAGGTTAATATTTACGGATGTCCGCAAAACTTGGACTTGTTGTGTTTATTCTTTTTCTTCTATTATCAACATTCTTATTCCTCTCTATCCATAAGTTCATTTTAATATGTTCTTTATGTCCCAGCAACATGATTCCAAACGTAATGTCAGCTAGAAGTCGTTTGTTTATGATACAGACGAAGCGGCTTTCCGTTTGCTTATTTCAAAGGTATTGAATATATAAGTTAATACAAAGAAATGGAATAATGATGCTTAATAATGTAAGATTTAATACGTAAATCATCATTATCATAAATATATACTTATGTTCAAAACGTAAGATATATATGTAAGAAGATATTGAGGGAGCATAAATATGAATCTTATTTGATAAGCCAACCGTTTACTATCATGCAGAAAAGAACAATAGGAACATTTTAAGATAATACTATCCTCAAGCATATTTTTCTTACGTTATTCAATCGATTTTAAAAGTTGTTTATTCTTTATTTAATATCCATTTCTTTGTAAGCATATGACTAAACAAATGTTTGTTGCAATTTGTTACATAAAATTGAAATTGTAAAAAAAGAAAAAAATACTTTGAAGTCCATGGCTTTCAACCTTTAAATTGATTGAGTTTTACACTTGCAAAAATAGATGGAAACAAAGGTAGAAGTGAAAGCAAAATCATGAAAATAATTTCTTATTTCTATATAATTAACGTTATAAACGTCTTGAAACTTTCAACAATTCATTTGCTTTATATATATATATATATATATATATATATATATATATATATATATTACAGATTTAGAAAAAGAAAACGTTAAACCTTTAGATAACACAAAAAAAATCGATAGGTAGATAATCATGTATTTGATATTTTCTTCAGGTTTGCGGTAAGCCGTGATGGCAAATGCTATAAGTTATCCATATAGGCTCTGGCTCTAGTATAATTATACTAATTCATCTTAAATGCCACACATTTACTCAAAAACGTACCACAATTCACTTTTCAACATGGGCACTCTTTCCTGCAAAAAAAAAAACAATCGGATCTTGCTCAACCAACCCAATGACCGCTTTCATGAATTAGCCCTTATACGTAAAACATGAGTTTGTCATGTTTGATGACGTAATCACTTGAAATTTTCTGGACTTTTTTCGCAATATAAGGTACGGCAATATTACTTATTTAAAGTAAATATATCAAATCTTATGATCTTTTTAATATATTTTGCTTACAAAGTATGCAAAGGTATGTTTAAGATTGGCATCAATACTCATGACGCTGGAGCGCGAATACAAATTAAAATGAATGATTGGTAGTAGCAAATGAGGTCTAGTGGAGGAGGGTCCGGAGGGTCCAGTCTAAAATCTGGGTAAGTAGGTCACCCTTAACGTCCTCATGGTCATTGATCTAGGTCACCAACTGCGCATGCTCATGATTCAAGGTTAAGGTTGAATTATGATCACTCCATTTAGGTCATCGACTGCGCATGCTCATAGCTCAAGGTTGAAATCTGGGACAGTGTCAAGGTTTGTGAATCTAAGATGTTTTTAAGCATGACCATAACTGAGGTCGTAGTATGGTTCAAGGTGATCATCACTGTGTAAACACTTGGTTAGACCTTGTTTAGGGATATGTTACAGGTGGTCAACAAATCGTAAACATCTCGCCAGAGCTGACTCTCCAAGCGATAGAGGGGTCACAAGAACATCCCTCTCAGATAGCTATTACATAAGAGGTCATGACACAGCGTTCAAAGCGGAGTTGCTCTAAAGCGATATTTACAGTCTTTCTCTTTGTTTTTCTCTCCATCATTGTATAGAACTAATCAGTGATGTTTTCAATTATTATAATATTAGAGTATGATTTAAAATATGCACTCCGTATAAAATAGTAAAGAGTTTTTACCACAGTTTAAAACAAAATGTTTATGATCTTTTCTACTTCTTCCACTCAATCTCTATCTTTATAATTAGATCCTTAGTTAAAATGAATTTCTGTGGTATACACCCGACTACAAATCCAAAGGTAATGGATGTTTTAACCCAGGTCTGAGGACATAGATTATAATCTTACCAGGTGAAAAGTATTGATTTTAACATGATATGGTGACCATCAGTGAATAACCCAGGGGTCATTTACCTTTGAATAGTCAGTCCAGGCATTATTAGTTAGTATCTCACCGGAAAGCGCGCCCGTTTTTCAATAAAATTTCAAGGATTATTTGTATAACCCGGTCATTCACCTTTATGATCAAGGCTTATATGCATTAACCTCATTTTACCATAACCTTTTTTAAGGTGATCTGTTCAAGCATTACAATAGAGTGACCTCGTTAGGCGATATCTAGTCACGTGACTGTACCCAGTCAAACTGGTTTTGTATACTCACCTGTTGAGACAAATTTTCTCCGCTATACGATGTAATGCGGAGAACGGATATTGTCAAAGATGATACTGGTGGAACTGATTTGTTATTTGTATTTAATAATTTTGGGGTTGTAACTGTAAGTGATTAAAACATTACACATTGCCAGGTATTTTAAACTTATAGGTGTGTATCTGAGCAGTTACTGTTTACATAAAACCCTCTTAGCCAATCAGCATACTGTATTATATTTATGTATACTTTGTAACTGTATAAGTGATTAAAACATTACACATTGCCAGGTATTTTAAACTAATAGGTGTGTATCTGAGCAGTTACTGTTTACATAAAACCCTCTTAGCCAATCAAAATACTTTTATTCACTATATAAACAATGTAAGTATTTTCGCTTCAAAATATTACTAATTTGATCTCTGTAAATCCTCAAAATGTTTTCAATATATTAAGCATTATAAGGTCTTTAACAATAATTGCCTTGAAACGGTTGATTTATTTGCGTCTGAAATAACCCAACGTAGACGGTCAAACATTCTTTAATCTTTATATCAACAAACGAGGGCGTCGCTTGTAGTGCAGAGTGTCTTTGTACTTGTTAATTCGTTGATAATCAATTTATAGACGTGAAGTCTCTATCTTCGTATACCCGTAGCAAGGCATACTCATTTAAGATGAGGGTCAAACTGACATAGTCTATCTATTGACCACAACGCCGGTAAACTCACATTCATCGGTAACAGATCTTTTGTATTTACATGTATAAACAAAAGCCTTGAAATATTCTCTTGACAATCCCATATTGTAGTTTATCATTGTTGTTTGTAAATAACTTATAAATGATACAATATGTCCTTAGTTGTGTCTGTAGAGGGGATGTACGAGAATGGAGCGGTTGAAGTTCTGAGCATGTACATATGCTAACAGCTAAATATGATTGAATAAAGTTTTAAATAATTAATGACTGCATATCCAAAATCTGAACTTTCTTGATGAATACTACCATCAAGTTTGTTTTGGCGTTATAGTTTAGATAAAATAAGCATGACCTTCTTCAGACAATTTTGAAAAATACTCATTTTGTGAGTAAAATGAGTAATTTATGAGTAAAAATGAGTAAATGCTCATTCTAGTGAGTAAAAATGAATAACAACTGAGTAATAAAAAAACTTCATTTATGTGTTGTATAGAAAACATTATTGTAAATCGTTTAAAGTGGTGTTATTTGTTTTTCACGCATCTTAAAAAGACAAAACAAGCAAATGCCTGCATGAAGTGATGTTTCTTTGTGTTGTTTAATACAGTTTACAGTTTACAGTTTTATTTGAGGCAAAATCGGCAGTATCCTGCCTTTGGCCACATACAATTGTATAAAATGGCAAGTACAAAACATAAGTAATAAAACGTACACAATATAAAAGCGAAAAGTACAAAAACATACAATACAGAACCAGAACATGAATAAATTATATTAAAGCGGAACAGTTAAATTTTCCAGAGTATTTTTACGAATGTTATTAGCTTCATACACAAATTTAGAAATATTACAAACTATTTTCATATTATTAGAAGACAAAAGTTGAACAAATTTAGTCAGCGTAGGCCATGTTAAATTTCTAAAATATTTTTTTCTTAATCTTTATATTTTGGACAATAATAAAAAATGGTATTCAGATTCAATCATATTTTGATTACACATTTTACAATATCTATTTTCTCTATCAATACCATTAAATCTACCAAATTCGATTTCAAGTGAATGTGAACATAGTCTAAAACGAGTCAAAGCAATGCGATATTTGTCATTTTTAATGTAATCAATATATTTATCAATTTCAAATGTTTTTTTATACAAGCAGAAATATTTTAATTTCGACATAGAATTAATAGATACATTCCATTCTTGTATAAATTGGTCACGTATACGACGCTTTAAAGTGGCTAAATAAATATTTATCAAACTAGAATTAAAAGTTTCCCTAATATAGTTTAATCCTAAGCTATCAATAGTCAAATTTATTTTGCTAGCCCAACATTTACCGTTTATTTTATGAATCTGATCAGTAAAAGTGATATGAGTTAATGAGTTTTCATTACTTTTAATTTTTAACCAAAATTTTAGAGCTCTTTCTCTCGCTATAATGGATAGCGGGAATCTTCCCAATTCACCATAAATTGCATTATTTGGTGTTTGAGTTCTTACTCCTAGAATTTTCTTTAAGAATTTTATGTGTAATTTATCAATTTCTTTATAGTCATAAATACCCCAAATATCTGATCCATATAATAATATAGGCGTAATCAATGTATCAAAAAGAGAGATTTTTGTCTTAATATCAAGCTTAACCCGGTCAAAAATGGAAAATAAATGATGATATGCTCGTAAAGCTTGATCATGTAGAGCTTTCACGGCTGAAGATAAATTACCAGTATATACAAAGTTTATTCCTAAATAAGTGAATTATTCAACTCTTTCAATTTCTACTCCATTTATATAAAATTTTTCGTCATGGTTTTGTTTTCTTTTTTCAAAAATACATACCTTAGTTTTTGAAACATTTATCTTTAAACCCCATTTAACAGAATATAAATATAAACTGTCAATTTGAGCTTGTAAACTCACTGGATCAGTTGTAAATAGAACAATATCGTCTGCAAAAAGAATTAGATAGGCGGACAAAAGTTCAAAATCATTTTCTGATAGTGAATTAAAATCAATTTCGTCTACTATAATCATTTATAAAGAGGATAAAAAGTAATGGTGAGAGGGGCTCACCTTGTTTCAAGCCGATAGAGACATCATAAAAATCAGACAATTTAACGTTAGAAGACAATTTAATACACGACCGTACACGACTATATATAGACTTAACAATAGTGAGCATTTTACTACTTATCCCTAGCTGTACCAGCTTGAGCCACAACGCTTCTCTTATTACTGTGTCAAATGCCTTTTCATAATCGATAAAAACACACCACAGTTTCTTATTATGTGCAAGTACCTTTTGTATAACTGAATGAAGAATAAAAATTGCATCGGACGTTGACTTATTATCTCGAAAACCAAACTGATTTTCATGAAATTTACCCTCTCGCTCACACCAAATGTTTATTCTATTGCGTAAGATCAAGGAGAATATTTTAGCCATGATATTAACAATAGTGATTCCTCTGTAATTATTTGGATCTTTTGCATCACCTTTTTGTATAATGGTATAACGGCCGCTTTCGACCATGAATCAGGATATACACCAGTATCAAATATATGATTAAAAATAACACACAAATAGGGACTAATAAACTCATGCGCGTCAATGAAAAAATCAGCTACGTTATTTTCAAGGTCATTCGATTTATTTCTCTTAAGAGATAACAGTGTTTTCTTTATTTCATCCAAATTTATAGGAACATCTAATTCTTCAATATAAAGATATTCCTCAAAATTGATGCCATGTAAAGTTTCATCGAAATCACAATGTTTTAATGTACCAAGTCACAATTGTGTTGTGAGTAAAATGAGTAATTTATGAGTAAAAATGAGTAATTTATGAGTAAAATTGAGTAATTCTTACTTCTTCATATTTTTGCGGAAAGGCTGGATGTCAGTTACCAAGATCAACTGTTTTTATAGAATTGGGACATTTCTGTGTACATTATAACTAAAACGCAGGGCTCATTTTTTTTTAATTTATTGGTATAATAACATTACATGACATACTGTTCAACAGTTTTTAAACGTTACTCTTGCGATAGTTCTGGAGGGTTATAACCCTCAATAACAGCTTCAAAAAGAAATTTTCTTTTATTGACGGCATATTTCCACGCTTCTTCTGTGTCAAAGTCCTCAGTTTTTATAACACTATTAGCCGTCTTTTGGATCGATTGAAAACCTGGAGAATCTTTGAGAGCATTGATCCAAAGCACATTTTCCGTGAATACATCAGTCAGCGCTTTACGATAAGTATATTTCATGGAGTTAAATGTCCGATCACGCGCCTCTTCTTCGGTAATATTTTGTTGATTCATCAAACCGTTGACTTCCTCTTCGTACCTGTCTTGATACTTTTCAAATACTTCTTCTACAAGACTGTCCATTGGACCATTTTCTTCCTCTCCATTCATCGTGTCTGAATCAAAATCCACATCGTCTGTTTCCTGCTGATGTTTCATCTGTTTATGCCTAATAAGGTTATACTTTCTTGCAAATGTTTTGTTGCACATATTACAGGAAAACATGACTCAATGTTTGAATTATTCAAATACGTCGTCAAATTGTTTAAATCTTTTTAGGTGTCTTTCTTGATGAGGTAATAGTTTTCTTTACTGGTCCTGTGTAGTTCTTTACAGTTGAAAGACTTGGTGCAGTTTTTATTTTTCCGTTAGCTTTTTTCGTGTAGAGACGTTTCAATTTCACTTTTCTCTGGCCAACGCTACTGTCACTTATGACAGGTTTTGCAGTGTTTTGTTTATTTATACGCTCTACCTCAGATTTAGCTCTGTCTACCACACTCTGTATAGGTGATGTTAATTCTATGGTCTGTTTTTGCTTTTCGGAAAAATATGATTGTTTTGGTCGAAATAAATAGACCCACTTTTTGAGATCAGGCATATACGTTGAGTATGAAATTGTAATGTCAGCAATACAGGTTCTTGTAAATGAAGCTCCACGCTCTTTTAAATCATTTATTTCAAATTCTTATAATTATGTTTGTTTTACTGGTAGAAAAATAGGTGTATCAAAAGGCAAATTCCAACGAGTGTAATTAGTCTGTGTAACGCGTCGAAAAACTGGAACTTCCTCTCCATTTACAATACTTTCATCACAAATATTCGAAAAATATAAGCAATATTTGTTTGAAACTGTTTGCTGTTCTTGTTTTAGAAGCAGAGGCTTGAAATTCTTACAAAACCACTTTCCATTTTCCTTCCAGTATATGCGGTGTTTTAAAATGTACTTTAAAATTCCAGGGTTTATTTTCGGGAAAATAAACTACTTTCGTCAGTTTTTAAATACACAATCATGTTCCCTTAACCACAGGGATTAAATGAGGACACGATAAAAAGTACTCCAACGTTTTACCGCATTTTTTATTTTTTCATATTTTTTTCTTCAGATTTATTTCATTTGGAGTAGAAAGTAAATTTATTGTCTTATTTATATAATTTTCACTTAGCATTTTATGCACTTTTAACAATTTCAACAAAAGTTCTGTCAAATTGTAGGTTTTAATCAATCCATGCTCGTGTAATTTCTTTTGTACAGTCTTTTTTTTCCCTTAAAATTACCCTTATGTCTTTAAAAATAACCTTTTTCTCACATTCTATATGAAGAAAGCACATCTGTGTATTTTCTCGCTAAACTTAACCTCCACATTTATGCAAACATCCTTAAACATCAAATATTGAGGTACAAGGGTTAAGCGAAGAGTAAACGCGGTGACCGACTGGATATTGCAAGATTTTAAACAAGGGGATTAAGATTGTGGCAAATTCTCGAAACTTGGTTATTTATTTTCTATTAAGTCTTGGTCTGTTGTGAATTAGTTGATGTAAAGAGATTTAATTTCTTATTCAATGAAAATCTTGTCTAATCAAACAATAACATTTAACACTATATCATTTGAAACCGTTGTAAAATACATGCGAACAAAAGCATGACAAATGGGAGCAAATTTCATTTGAAATATTGAGTTACACCTTTATTTAGGACAGTGACAGAGCATTCGTTATAGCGAGATAAATTCCTAGGTAAACACACCATCTGTCAACGTGTACATAGTTGATCTGGTCACTCAATGTGACCTTAATAATGCGCAGTTGATGTTTTGACGCGCCAACTGACCAGGTGACATCTCCTAGTTTATGAATCATAAGTTTGCGTAGTCGGTGGCCTAGATCATCTGGTCTCACACTCTCATACAAATCGCACAGGTATAACTCTACATGTTTATCCATGTATGGATAGGTACTCCTCAAAGTATTTTCGAAACAGCCACCATTTTTCAAGTCAAATATATAGTTTACAACATTAGTATTGTAGGCAACGTATTCATTCCAATCATTTAGCTTCAAAGCAACGATATTGATGCATATATGATGCTTTTTTGCCAATTCGGTCAAATCAATTTTAAAATCGTCAAAAGTATTTGAATCGTTTAACCATCTCCATATGTCGATTTTCGCTTTTGAGTCTGACACCTGACAAGAATGAAATAAGGCGACCTCGTATAATTCGTAACGAAGTACGTGTTTTAGAGATATAAAGGGATATTCCACTAACTGGTGATAAATCTCCTGGCATAACTTTTCGGGTAGCACATCCATGATTCGAGAAATTAAAATGACTCTCTTATCTAACGACGCTAAATTTATCGAAACAGATGTGTTTATACTTGTAACGACAGAATTGATGTCACAACGATGGATGTTTTGTGAAAAAGATGCGTAAATGTAGACCTTAAATTACAGAATTTAGTTAAGATCAACCTTGACCTGATGATAAGCTAACCTTGAAATTGCAATTAACATCAATGGGTGACTCATTTTTTTCAGACATGCGCACTAACAACTTAGATTCGTAAAACCTTGACACTGTCCCAGATAAAGTTAACCTTGAGCTATGAGCATGCGCAGACATGACTTAAATGGAATGACCACAATTCAACCTTATCCTTGAATCATAGGTATGCGCAGTTGGTGACCTAGGTCAATGACCATGAGGACGTTAAGGGTGACCTACTTACCCAGATTTTAGACTGGACCCTCCGGACCCTCCTCCATTAGACCTCATTTGCTACTACTATTTATATTTCAACGACCTCAAAATCACGTGACTTAAGAAAGATATCTTTTTTTGCAAGGACATGTTCAGCTAACGTTCTATTAATCCAGAAAAATATATATTCGAGAATGTGAACAGGTTTGTTTTTCACTTTTTCAAGTTGGCATTCCATCAAACATGAATATCTGTCATGTTTGTTGACGTAATCACTTGAAATTTTCAAGACCTTAAGAACCTACTAAGTTTCGACATTTTTGAAAAATTTAAGTCCATTGGTCTAATTGGCGATTTTATATGATTTTTTCAATAATTCTTTCTTAAGTATGCATGACGTCATAACCACGTTACAAAACAAACATTTCTTGCAGTATGCATCACTTCAATTTTAACTCTATCAGTTCTGAAGATTTAATTAAGATTGACTCAAAATACATGATGCCAGAGCGAAAGAAATCTTTATAAAAATGCTTTTAATGTAAACCTCTATGCCGATATGTTGTCCAATTTTTATGTTTCTAACACATCCGGGGGCTTTGTAATATTTAAATATATTTTTAGAACCGAAATTCGAAGCTCGGTATTGCCATGGAATCTTAATCTTTTCGAATTTGGAAATTTGAATGCAACGGTGCACATCTTCATCCTAACTTACATCTTCCGTGAAAATATCCAAATAATCCGACTAGATTTGAAGGCTCTAGAGCGCGAACAAGCTTTGGAAGATGACGTCAAATCTGACGTCATTTGACGTCATTGAAAATTAAAAATAATAGAATGTATAAAAAAGATACTTTTTTATCGTTGCAATTTCAATTTCATTAAAATTGACTCAAAATGTATGATGCCAGAGCGAGAGAAATCTTTGAAAAAATAGGATTTTGTCTTTTACATGACGTCATAACCACGTGACTTAAAAAGAAAATCTTTCAGAGAAAAGAAAGTAGACCTCTGTGCCGATTAGCTCGCCAGTTTTCATGCTTCTAACTCACCAGTAGTCTTTGTAACATTACATAATAATTTTAGGACCAAAGTTCGAAATTCGGTTTTGCCATAAATTCATAAATTTTTCATATTTGAAAAATTGAAAGACAAGGTGCACATCTACATTATAACATACATCTTCTGAGAAAATATCAAGATACTATAATAAAAAAATAAAGGCTCTGCAGCGCAAACAAACTTTTGAAGCTGACGTCAAATCTGAAGTTATTTGACGTTATTGAAAATTGAATTTAAAAATTTGAACTTTTTTGTCGAGGAACACTGGCAACATATTGAAATTAACTCTTAGATTTGGTTTGAAAAAAAGGAATAATAATAATAATAACTAGATTTCATTCGTTGATACGAATGATAGGACTTTCTGCTACATTTGTCAAGACACTAAACGCGAAAAAAGAAAAAGGATATCAAATTTCTGCCATAAACTTTGACAAATATACCGTTTAACTTAGAGGATATGGCAAAAGTAACAGATTTTTTTTTTATATATCAATTTCATTTAACTTGGCCTATTTCTATAATCTATGTAAAAGATGTTGAAAATGCTTACAATTCGATTGTCAAATAATTCGGTCTAGCTTTATAGGTTTAATGATTGAACTTAACATTTTTCCGGAAATGGAAGTGACATTGTATGCTTTTGTATGGCCATAACTTTGAAAAATAAACCGTTTAACTTAGAAGATATGACAAAGTAACTGTAACTTATTGCACTTTAATTTCATTTAACTAGGAAAATTTCTATAATCTATGTAACAAAAAGAAATATTGAAACTGCTTACAAATCGATGTTACATAATTCGGTCTAGCTTTTTAGGTTTTCAAGATATAAGCAATGACTGAACTTAACATTTTTCCGGAAATGGAAGTGACATTGTTTAATAGGATCGAATGCTGCATTTTCAGTAAGAATTCATGCAAATCAAACAAAGATGAGGCCTACAGGTATTAAAAACCGTTTTATTTCAACAAAAATACTTTGGCCTAATGAGGTCACATGAAGTCATATTAGTCCAGTCAATCTAGGGCAAAAATAGGGTCGACCCTGAACAAATTGCAAAAGAAACAACACAAACATTTCCATTTAGTTTGTTATCTGAAGGATGTGGAGAAAAAAGTCTAGAAAACCAATGCTACCTAAGAAACTCATGATTGTGTGAAAGCCACCTAACCTAAGAACCACTTTCTGAATGTCACTACCATTTGGTTCTCTGAGTGTAATAGCCAATGCTTTCCAATACAGGGGTTGGTCAAAAATGACAACAGGAGTTACACCGTGTTTAGAGGCATGGTCACTGATAAATTTTAACGTGGAGTATATACACGACATGTCACTAGGAGGCAAGTCTATCATAGGTAAAAATACAACTGACGATTTTCCTGGATAGTCGCCATGCTGCATAAGTTGCATTATACCTGACCACCCTGGTCTGAACGGACGAACGGACCACGTTAATTGAATAAGTGAATCTAGATGTCTTGTAGAATCGACTTTCCTAAGTTCAGGTAACTCCTCAAACCGTGCTGGAATATTGTTGGTATCAGTTTGTGTGTAGTAAGATATGTTGATTTTTCCTGCTGCAAGAATATCATCTTTGGTTACTCTTAAACGCTTTACAGCGTGATTATTAGATGTACTTGGTGTTACACATGCTATGATACCCATCCCATGAAAAGTTTCATGGCCATCTAACGTTCTTACATTATGATCAACGTTATCTGCCACATAGTGTATAAAGCTACTAGGGTTAACATTGGGTATTGTATTTCCACCGGACACTGCGGCACTGGATTCGAATTTTTGAATTTCACTGTAAGAGGAACAAAATCCCAAAATATTTAAAGTTTCTATCAAGAACTTAGATGCAAACTGGTGATGAAGTTGAATGCCTAGACCTATTTGGAGAGGAGCTAATATAGAGCGTGGTCTTGTTGCTTGAAGTATTGCCTGTCCAATTGCTGCTACTTTAACATTAGAATTCTTGTGAGTAAGTATCTCGTGTAAGAATATTCTTAGACTATCAGGTACAAAATTAAGGTTTTGCTGAAGAGACGAGACCTCTGATGGTGATGGGTACACAGATTTAAAGGTTGGTTCAATGGAACAAATATCACTTTTAATTAGTTTACTAACAGTTTTAATCATGTCAATGCGTTTAGACTCGCTGTCTTCACTATCCTGTCTCTGAAAAAAAAAACACCTTAGTATAGACTTTGCTGTTCTATGTAAAGTAACTACATCTGCCTTTCCACATATTTCTGAGATAATAACCGAATCACCAAAATGTTCTTTAAGCTTTTGTTTCATGTATCTATTTGTATAAGCATTGTCACCATAGTTCTCTCTCATCTTATGAACGAGATCACCAACGGTCAGCTGCTCATCCTGGTTATCTTCAAGGTATTTTGCAACATATGTAAAGCTTTCTTCCAGCTGTGAATTAGATGGTCTTCCTCGAGGTTTTTTATTTCCTGTTGGAGAATACGCTGCTGGGAGGTTCTTCAGTGTTCTGCAGATACATTGAAGAGAGAGAGTACAGCAAAATAAACTAAGAATGGTAAAGAAATATGAACATACATACATACATACAATGATAGTATCAAAAGGCATTTACAATAGATGTATGTATACACAAAATAAGTCGGTGGACAAATGACAAAATATTTAATCTTTCAAGGTTTCAGAAATACCTCAAAGATATAAAAAATGTACCTGAAATTTACGTTGCATTTCTGATGGTACAATGTGTCAGCAGCCGGTAGATCTGATACTGTTCCAAGCCTCTGAAGAACTGCCATAGCCCATTCATCCTTTCTCTCTCTACAAACTTCCCTAATGCTTTTTTCAAACTGTAGAGTGACAACAGGATATACGTCAAATCCACGTTTGCTCCCTTCATATTTGGCATACTGGCCACAGAATAAACAATTGTTCTTAAATGTAAATGTTTCTGTCTCTGAACGAAGTTTAGGCAATTTAAAGGTCTTTTCTGGGGGTGACGAAACAGTCACAGTGCCATCGCGCTTGATTACATTAGGATTGCAGTAGTCTTTTCTACATTTTACGTGAACCTCTTGACCAGGTATCGTAGTAATGTTGTCACATCGGGCAGCACTGGCAGAGTTGATACCATGACAACCTTTTTCTCTCAACTTTACTGTTTGATTGCTATCGTCAAGTCTGTTATTGCAAAGGGCGCAACAGTCCTCCATCTCTCTGATCTGAAAACCATGAATGAATAATACTGTTACAAGGGTTAACATTAAAAACAGAGAAAGAAAAGGTCAAATACTGTTTAAACCAAAAATGTAAGTGCATTGTTATTGAATAACTGTGTACTATCATATGATGATAAACACATAATCCAAAAGAAGAAACAAAACCATAAATCTATAGGTTAAATGAGTAAATGGCGTATACACGTCATTTCGCGAAATTTTGACTTTATAATTATGGCCCAAATGAGCTTCCGTAGTTTAAATAAATGACAAAATCTCGACGCAATACCTCACCGACACAAAGTCAATGTTAAACAAAATTATGCACAGAAATTAAGTAACAACGTCGATTTCTTTGAAAAAATGCCACTTGTATATAGTTTTATTCTCAAAATTTCCACAGATCGTCGCAAAATACAGAGTTCGTGACTAGATTACCCCACCCACACCATAGTTTCACATGCTACATGGCCGGTGGAAATTAAAGTTGCGCACATAAATAATATGATATAGTTGGCTATGTTAATATGTAGAATTGCTCTCAATATACTAACCTGAATATTCTTGATCTTGTTGGTCCTAAAATCTTCCAAAAATACTGTTCTAACACTGAATCAGACATTTTTCGATGGATTTTCAATACACGGTCGCGCTGTGACGTCACACAGAATAAATGTGACGTGTCATAAAATACAAAGTATGGTGGAGCATTGGCGGCCTTAATTGTACTTCGCATTAGGACCGGATTAAAAGACTTTTTTCATAAGTTTCCCATTGTTAGATTTTTCTAGACATTTGATATGTTGTTCAGGGTACATTAATCTATTATTCTATCGTAGTTTAGTTTCTTTTGCAATTTGTTCAGGGTCAAAACTTAATTTGACTGGACTATATGACGTTCATCTTCTCGGAATGTTAGGAGGACTTATATTCAGTCCAAATATCAGCTTTCTATCATATCTGGAAGTGAATTTATACAAATCTGAACTGAAATTTGACGTCAATGTTTCTAATCTTGGATTAGCCATAAAACTTTTGCCTTTTCGAATTTGGAAAAACGGACAACGGTTGGCACAACTAAATCGTACCATAGACATTCTGTGAAATTTTGATGAAAATCCGTCCAGAGATAATGGCTGTAGACCGCGTACAAACTTTTGTAGACAACTTCAAGTTTGATGCCATATGAAGTCATAGGCATAAGAAAATCAATGAAATGAAATATTCAGTATCTTAGATATAGGCAATAATTTTTTTCATGCCCCTGGGACCTTTGCAACATAAAGAAATTAACGCGTAGATATCAGAAATTCTTTTTTACCTTATGATGTCAAATGACGTCAAATAACGTTCAGCCTTACAGAATAGAAATAAGTCATAGAAACTAATATTTAGTTAAAATATCAGCTTTCTGATCTGGAAGCCAAAGACTATGTTCACTAAATGGTAAAAATGGCCTAAACTTTTCGGAAAAATTAAAATGCATTTCAGAAGTCTTTTTCACTCTTTAACATACGCAACAAACCTTAAATCACCGAAAACGGATATAATCAGTATTTATCATTTGTCAGGTTGAACAAAATATTTGCATTGAACCGTAATTTACACGCGTTTTATACGAAATATTACCTGATGTCATCTTTTGATACGATAAATTCAATGTGGCTGCATGCTTCGACAAACAAGACACTTTCCTATGTATTAAATGATAAATCTTTATTCTGTAAATATTTCTTGTCTGTCGAAGCATGCGGCAAATATGAATTTCAACAAAATATGATCAGAGAGAATCTGAGACGCGTAACGGCTTTATGCCTTTTATCTTCACCGGTTTATAAAGAAGATGATATAGATGTATTTTAACGAATTTATTTTCGCTCATCTTTTATTATGTAAACTTTTTTAAATTTCTCTGAATATTTCGACATATATAACTTATGTAAGATCATAGAAACATTATAATCGATGACAAAACGGTCGAAACAGCAGAGGATATTTTTGACTATACACCGTTTCATCAAATGATCAAAGTACACGGATACTAAAGTATTTTGCCGATTGCGCTGTTGATATTTAACCAAATTATTTTCCATGACTTACATGCGTTCTTATAAATATTTACGTAAGTATGATTCTCATAATTTAATTCTTTTTTTATATTTTAATACTAAAAAGAAGCGTTACGCACCGTGGATAAATGATTCAAGATATTTATTTTAATAGCTTCACGAAAGCATCGCACATTTTTCAAACATTATGTGTGTATTAACTCATTGTATACATCAACACATAAAGGCATGTTCATTGTGTACTCGAATCTATTTTTAGATATGTACATGTATTTACAAAAGTTGGGTAGATAGCATTGATTTTCATAGTTTACACGGCGGTTTATTTGAGTCGTTGATGATGACATTACACCATGTCTTAAACTTAAAGGTATCATTAATTCATAGAAATAGAAATACCCGAAACAAACTCACCTCTCACTCATCTGATTATTTCCAAAAGAAAATAGTTTGAAACTCTAAGAACAATGTGAAAACTAGAAGTCGTTTTTTTAAGATACAAACGAAGCGGCTTTCCGTTTACTTATTTCAAAGGTATTGAATATATTAATACAAAGAAATGTAATAATGATGCATAATAATGCTAAATTTAATACGTAAATCATCATTATCATAAATATACTTATGTTCAAAAATAAGCTTTAAGTATTTTTTTCATTTTCATTTTATTGTCTTAAGGAGATATTAAGAAAGCATAAATATGGATCTTATTTGATTAAGCAACCGTTTACTATCATGCAATTAAAACAACAGGAAATTTTAAGATAATACTATCCTCAAAAAGTTTTCTTACATTTTTCAATCGATTTTAAATGTTGTTTTTTTTGTTCTTTATTTAATATTTATTTCTTCGTATGCATATGACTTAACAAATAATCATTGCAATTTGATCCACATAGTTGAAATTATAAAAAAAGAAAAGGAAATAATTTGAAATCCATGACTTTCAACTTTTAAACTGATTTAGTATTACATTTTCAAAAATAGATGGAAACAAAGGCAGAGGTGTAAGCAAAATAATGAAAATAATTTCTTATTTCTATGTAATTAACGTTATAAACGTCTTGAAACTTTCAACAATTCATTTGCTTTATATATTTCCTTATTTTTACAGATTCAGAAAAAGAAACCGTTAAACTTTTAGAAAACACAAAACATCGGTAGGTAGAATTACATGTATTTGTCATTTTCTTCAGGTTTGCGGAAAGCCGTGATAACAAATGCAATAAGATATCCGTATAGGTTTTCTGGCTCTAGTATAATTATACTCATTCATCGTAAATGCGACTTATTTACTCAAAAACGTATCACAATTTACTATTCAACGCAGGCACTC
This sequence comes from Solen grandis, assembly GCA_021229015.1. Classification (NCBI taxonomy): domain Eukaryota; kingdom Metazoa; phylum Mollusca; class Bivalvia; order Adapedonta; family Solenidae; genus Solen; species Solen grandis. The sequence goes on along the minus strand of CM037780.1, from coordinate 46,927,547 downwards.
ATTCCTGCAAAAGAACAATGGGATCTTGCTCAATCAAACCAATGACCACTTTCATTTCTTTCGTCAAATTGATAGATTTACATGAATTAGCCCTTTTACGAAAAACATGAATAAGTCATGTTTGATAACGTAATCACTTGAAATTTTCTGGACTTTGTGCGCATGTTAAGGTACGGCAATTTTACTTATCCAATCTTTTGATCTTTTTAAAAATTGTTGCTTACAATTCAATGTTGTCATAAACAAGTGACACAACATAAATTCCTTAAGGTATGCTTAAGATTGGCATCAATACTCATGACGCTAGAGCGCGAATACATATTGAAATTAATGTTTTTTTTTTATATTTCAACGAAGTCAAAATCAAGTGACTAAAGAAAAATATCATTTTTTTGCAAGGATATGTTCAGCTAACGTTATATTAATCCAGAAAAAAAATATCTTCGAGAATGCGAACAGATTTGTTTTCAAGTAGGCATTCCATCAAACATGAATATCCGACATGTTTTTTTTTTTTAAATAATTCTTGCTTTAGTATGCATGACGTCATAACCACGTGACAATTCTTTTTTTGCAGTATGCATCACTTCAATCTTAACTCTATCAATTCTGAAGATTTAATTAAGACTGACTCAAAATTCATGATACTAGAGCTAGAGAAATCTTTAAAAAATGATTTTTTATCTTTTTGATGACATCATAACCACGTGACTCAAACAATATAATGCGAAAAATAGAATGTAAACCTCTATGCCGATATGTTGTCCAATTTCCATGCTTCTAACGCATCAGGGGGCTTTGTAACATTTAAATTTAGTTTTTGGACCAAAGTTCGAAACTCGGTATTGGCATGAAATCATAATCTTTTCGAATTTTGAAATTTAAATGCCAAGGTGCACATCTACATCCTAAAATACATCTTCTGTAAAAATATCAAGATAATCGGACCAGAATTGAAGGCTCTAGAGCGCGAACAAACGTCAAATATGACGTCATATGACGCCAATGAAAATTGAAAATGGTAGAATGTATAAAAAGATACCTTTTTATCGCGGCAATTTCAATTTCATTAAAATTGACTCAAAATGTATGATGCCAGAGCGAGAGAAATCTTTGAAAAAATAGGATTTTGCCCTTTCAGAAAAAAGAAAGAAGACCTCTGGGCCGATTAGCTGTCCAATTTTCATGATTCTAACTTATCAGTAGCCTTTGTAACATTCAATGATAGTTTTAGGACCAAAGTTCGAAACTCGGTTTTGCCATAAATTCTTAAATTTTTCGAATTTGAAAATTTGAAAGACAAGGTGCACATCTACATCATAACATACATGTACTTCTTTTGTGAAAATATCAAGATAAAACGACAAAAAATAAAGGCTCCAGAGCGCGAACAAACTTTTGATGCTGACGTCAAATCTGACGTCATTTGACGTCATTGAAAATTTAAAATGATAGAATTTAAAAATTGGAACTTTTTTGTCGAGGCAATTTAAATTTTATGTTGCTCAGACACTGGCAACAAACTGAAACTAGATTTCGTTTGCACGGCAAACGATAGGACTTTCTGCAAACAGTTAAAAACTCAATCAAACTGAAAATTATTGATACGGAATACGCAGAAAATATTAGGTTTCTAGAGTGTAACCTATACATTCTTTGAAAAACCTAAAAGAATTCACCAATTCATAATGCCTGCAGAGCGCTTACAAACTTTTTGATCTGACATCTATTCTGATATCATATGAATAAGAATATTATTGCATATGAAAATTCAGCATATTTAACATATGCCATAATTTTTTTGTAATTCTGGACCATTGGGATCACATTGAATTTATTGCACCAAAAATGAAAACATATTATAGTCCCATTACGTCAAATGACGTCCAGCCTATGGAAATCTAAAGAAAACGTTTTGAATAACAATATGTGTGAATTTCAGTTGTTTACCTCGAATGGGGTCTCTGAATACTAAACTTAATTTTGAGGTCATATTTTCGAAACTTGGTTTCACCACAGAACCTCGGTCTTTTCAATATTTTAAAAATGAAAGTGAGGATGCACAAGAAAAGCCTAACTGACACATTCTGTGAAATATACTAGAAAATCGATTAAAAAAAATTCTGCAGAGCGTATTCGAACGTTTTAACTGACGCTTAATCTATCGTCTTATGACGTCCTATGAATATAAAAAATCATTGCATTCGAAAATATTTGCCATACAATTTTCATTGTTTTTGGCCTTTGCCAATTACATTTTCCGAAAATGTTTAAAATTATGTAAGAGTGAAAGTAGGGTATTTTCCGAAAATGCTTCATTTACAGTGTAGCAATACCACGTCACCGTGACGTCGCTAAAGGTATCAAAACCAAGACAAATCTATCAACTTTTTTTTTAAGTCTTTAAGACTTTCTGACGTCATATGACGTCAAATGACGTTCGACTTCACAGAATAGAAAGCAGTCTTAGAATCTAATATTCAGTTCAAATATTAGCTTTCTAACTCGGAAGCGATTTTATACGTATTTGAAATTTGACGTCATTGGTTCGAATCTTGGATTCGCCATAGAACCATTGCATTTTCAAATCTGGAAAATCGGACACAGCGATACAAAACCAGAGCGTTACATTCTGTGAAATTTTGGTGAAAATCGGTCCAGAAGTAATTGCTGTAGACCGCGTAAATTTTTTTTTGTCCTGACGTCAAATCTGATGTTATATGACGCCACATGAATATGAAATACATTGTATTCAAAAGGACATGATTTGATGTACATGCCATTAAATTTTCATGTTTCTGAAAACTTTACAACATATTAAAATTAACGCTTAGATATCAGAAATTCTTTTTGACCTAATGACGTCATATGATGACAAATGACGTTAATCTTCACAGAATGGAAAGCACTCTTAAAGACTTATGTCTAATTATCAACTTTCTAACCCATCTGGAAGCGATTTTATACGCATTTGAATTTTGACGTCTATGGTTCGAAAATTGGATTCGCCACAGAACCATTGCCTTTTCGATTTAGGAAAACCGGACCAGGGATACACAACTAGAGCGTTACATATACAATCTGTGAACATTTGATGAAAATCGGTCCAAAAATAATTGTTGTACACCGCGTAAAACTTTTTTGTCCGGACGTCAAATCTGACTTGATATAACGTCACATTAATATGCAATACATTGCATTCTTAAGCTCATGGATTAATGTATATACCATTAAATTTCCATGGTCCTTGAAACTTAACAACATATTCAAATTAACGCATATATACCGGAAATTCTTTTTCACCTTTTGACGTCATATGACGTCATATAACGTCCATCTTCTTAGAATTCAAAGGGCACTTAGAGACTTATATATTATTCAAATATCAGCTTTCTAAATTATCTGGAAGTGATTTTATACGTATTTGAAATTTGACGTCAATGGTTCGAATCTTGGATTCGCCATTAAACCTTTGCATTTTCGAATTTGGAAATACGGACACCGGGATACACAACTAGAGTGTAACATACACATTCTTTGAAATTTTGATGAAAATCGGCCCAGAAATGGCTATACCGCGTACACACATTTTTATACGATGTCAAGTTTGAAGTCAAAACACGTCATAGTCAAATGAAAATTATTGAAATGTAAAATGTTGTATCTGAAGCCTAGACTATTAAATTTTCAAAGTGCTTGGACGTTTTCAACATATAAAAATTAACACGTAAAATTTCGAAATTTTTTTCACCTAATGACGTCATATGACGACAAATGACGTTCTTCTTCTGAGAATCTAAAGAAAATCTAGAAACTTATAAAATGTCCAAATATCATCTTTCTAGCTCGTCACAGAACCATTGGCTTTTCGAATTTGGAAAAACGGACACCGGCATGCACAACTAGAGCCTAATTTACACATTCTGTGAAATTTTGATGAAAATCGGTCCAGAAATAATGGCTGTAGACCGCATACAAACTTTTTCACCTGACGTCAAATCTGACGTTATTTGACGTCATATGAATATGAAATCATTGCATCCGAAAGCTCATGGTTTGAAATATATGCCATAAAAATTTCATTGCTCTGAGTCAATGGCAACACATCGAAATTAACACAAATAAATTTTGAGTTCTATGATTTTCATATGCCTATGACGTCATATGACGTCACACTTGAAATATGCAACAAAAGTTTGTACGCAGTCTACAGCCATTGTTTATGAACCGATTTTCATCAAATTTTCACAGAATGTGTATATTAAGTTCTAGTTGTGCATCTCGGTGTCCGTTTTTCAAAATTCGAAAAGTCCATGGTTCTATAGCGAATTCAAGATTCGAACCAAGGTCGTAAATTTTTAAATGCTTATAAAATCGGTCCTATTTGAGATAGAAAAGTGATATTTGGTCAGTATATAGGTCTCTGGGAGTCTTAAACATTTTGTGAAAATAAACGTCATATGACGTCACGTGACGTCATTATATGATAATGTATTTCTAATATTAACAAGAGTATTTCTATATGTTGAAATTGTCGAAGGGCAATGAAAATTTAGTGACACATGATTCAGACGCTGGAATTTCGATTTCAATGATTTTCAGAAGCCTATGACGTCATATGACGTCACATTTGAAATTGACTACGAAAGATTGTACACGGTCCAGAGCCATTATCTATGGGCCGATTTTTATCAAATTTTCACAGAATGTGTATATTACGTTCTTATTGTGTATACCGGTGTCCGTTTTTCAAAATTCGAAAAGTCCAAGCATCTATTGCGGATCAAAGATTCGAACCAAGGACGTCAATTTTTAAATGCTTATAAAATCTGTCCTATTTGAGATAGAAAGTTGAAATTTTGTCAGTTAGTAGGTCTCTGGGTGTCTAACAATTATTTGAAAATAAACGTCATATGACGTCACGTGACGTCATTTTATTATTATTATTATTCTTTTCTTCTTCCTAACTAAACGCTTATTTTAATATGTTGCAATAGTCCTAGGACGATGAAATTTTTACGGGTTATTAGTCACGTGAGGAAATTTTGATTTCAATGATTATCAGCAGCCTATGACGTCACATGACGTCACAGCTAAAAATAGTGAAAAATGATGTTCGCGCTCTACAGCCGTCATTTATGGTCGGATTGTCTTCAAATTTTCACAGATGGTACATCTTGAAACTAAGGTGTGCATATCCTGTCAGCTAACCGAAATTCCGAAAGACCGAAGTTCTGTGGCTGAAATAAGATTCGAACATAGGACCGAAAATTTCATTTTAGGATTGAAGAGCTTCAGGATGAGATAGAAAGTTGAAACTTACACAGTTTGCAGTTCTGCAGAATTTCTACAGATATTTTGAGTCGTGACGTCATATGACGTTATGTGACGTCATAAGCATACTTTTTAATTTTTATTTTAGGGCAATGATTTCGACATGATGCCAGTTGTTCAGAATAATGAATGTTTCAGAGTTATGACATTAAAGTATGCGCTTTTGAGCAACCGCATTTTCAGCACCCTATGACGTCATATGACGTCAGAGCTAAAAATAGTGAAAAATGGTGTTCACGCTCTACAGCCGTCATTTATGGTCGGATTTTCTTCAAATTTTCACAGATGGTACATCTTGAAATTAAGGTGTGCATATCCTGTCAGCTAACCGAGATTTCGAAAGACCGAAGATCTGTGGCTTAAATAAGATTCGAACATAGGACCGAAAAATTCATTTTAGGATTAAAGAGCTTCAGGATGAGATAGAAAGTTGAAACTTACACAGTTTGCAGTTCTGCAGAATTTCTATATATATTTTGAGCGTCATGTGACGTCATAAGCATACTTCTTGATTTAATTTTAGCGCAATGATTTCGACATGATGCCAGTTGTTCAGAATAATGAAAATTTCAGAGTTATGAGAGTAATGTATGCGCTTTTTAACAAAAGAATTTTCAGCACTTATGACGTCATGTGACGTCAAAGCTAAAAGAAGTCCATACGAAAAAAAGTAAAGGGTAGAGAATTTAATATATATTCTTTCTAACGGTATTAATCTTAATATTTTTCAATTTTAGCAGAAAGTCCTATCATTCGTATCAACGAATGAAATCTAGTTATTCTTATTCTTATTCTTTTTTTCTTCCTCTTGTATTTGTGTTAATTTCGAGGTGTTGCCATTGACTCAGAACAATGAAAATTTTATGGCATATATTTCAAACCATGAGCTTTCGGATGCAATGAATTTCATATTCATATGACGTCACATAACGTCAGATTTGACGTCAGATGAAAAAGTTTGTTCGCGGTCTACAACCATTATTTCTGGACCGATTTTCATCAAAATTTCACAGAATGTGTATGTTAGGCTCTAGTTGTGCATCCCTGTGTCCGTTTTTCAAAATTCGAAAAGTCCATGGTTCTATAGCGAATCCAAGATTCGAACCAAGGTCGTAAATTTTTAAATGCTTATAAAATCTGTCCTATTTAAGATAGAAAGTTGATATTTAGTCAGTATATAGGACTCTAGAAGTTTTAAACATTTTGTGAAAATAAATGTCATATGATTATATGATAATGTATTTCTAATATTAACAAGAATATTTCTATATGTTGAAATTATCGAAGGGCAATGAAAATTTAATGACACATGCTTCAAACGCTGAAATTTTGATTTCTATGATTTTCATATGCCTATGACGTCATATGACGTCACACTTGAAATATGCAACAAAAGATTGTACGCGGTCTACAGCCATTGTTTATGAACCGATTTTCATCAAATTTTCACAGAATGTGTATATTCAGTTCTAGTTGTGCATCTCGGTGTCCGTTTTTCAAAATTCGAAAAGTCCATGGTTCTATAGCGAATTCAAGATTCGAACCAAGGTCGTAAATTTTTAAATGCTTATAAAATCGGTCCTATTTGAGATAGAAAAGTGATATTTGAACAGTATATAGGTCTCTGGGAGTCTTAAAAATTTGGTGAAAATTAACGTCATATGACGTCACGTGCGTCTTTATGATAATGTATTTCTAATATTAACAAGAGTATTTCTATATGTTGAAATTGTCGAAGGGCAAAGAATATTTAATGACAAATGATTCAGAAGATGAAATTTCGATTTCAATGATTTTCAGAAGCCTATGACGTCATATGACGTCACATTTGAAATTGACTTCGAAAGTTTGTACACGGTCCAGAGCCATTATTAATGGGCCGATTTTTATCAAATTGTCACAGAATGTGTATATTACGTTCTTATTGTGTATACTGGTGTCCGTTTTTCAAAATTCGAAAGGTCCAAGCATCTATGGCGGATCCAAGATTCGAAACCAAAGACGTCAATTTTTAAATGCTTATAAAAACTGTCCTATTTGAGATAGAAAGTTGAAATTTTGTCAGTTAGTAGGTCTCTGGGTGTCTAACAATTATGTGAAAATAAACGTCATATGACGTCACGTGACGTCATTTTTTTATTATTATTATTCTTTTCTTCTTCCTAACTAAACGCTTATTTTAATATGTTGCAATAGTCCTAGGACGATGAAATTTTTATGGCTTATTACTCACGTGAGGCCATTTTGATTTCAATGATTTTCAGCACCCTATGACGTCACATAACGTCACAGCTAAAAATAGTGAAAAATGGTGTTCGCGCTCTACAGCCGTCATTTATAGTCGGATTTTCTTCAAATTTTCACAGATGGTACATCTTGAAACTAAAGTGTGCATATCCTGTCAGCAAACCGAAATTCCGAAAGACCGAAGTTCTGTGGCTGAAATAAGATTCGAACATAGGACCGAAAATTTCATTTTAGGATTAAAGAGCTTCAGGATGAGATAGAAAGTTGAAATTTACACAGTTTGCAGTTCTGTAGAATTTCTACAGATATTTTGAGTCGTGACGTCATATGACGTCATGTGACGTCATTAGTTTACTTCTTAATTTTCATATTATGGCAATGATTTCGACATGATGCCAGTTGTTCAGAATAATGAAAATTCAGAGTTATGACAGTAAAGTATGCGCTTTTGAACTAAAGCATTTTCAGCACCCTATGACGTCATGTTACGTCACAGCTAAAAATAGTGAAAATTGATGTTCGCACTCTACAGCCGCTATTTATGGTCAGATTTTCTTCAAATTTTCACAGATGGTACATCTTGAAACTAAAGTGTGCATATCCTGTCAGCTAACCGAAATTCCGAAAGACCGAAGTTCTGTTGCTGAAATAATATTCGAACATAGGACCGAAAATTTCATTTTAGGATTGAAGAGCTTCAGGATGAGATAGAAAGTTGAAACTTACACAGTTTGCAGACCTGCATAATTTCTTAATATATTTTGAGTCGTGACGTCAAATATCGTCGTGTGACGTCATAAGAATACTTCTTAATTTTCATATCAGGGCAATGATTTCGACATGATGCCAGTTGTTCAGAATAATGAAAACTTCAGAGTTATGACAGTAAAGTATGCGCTTTTGAACAAAAGCCTCATCAACACCCTATGACGTCATGTGACGTCTGAGCTAAAAATAGTGAAAAAAGGTGTTAACGCTCTACAGCCGCCATTTATGGTCGGATTTTCTTCAAATTTTCACAGATTGTACATCTTGAAACTATGGTGTGCATATCCTCTCAGCTAACCGAAATTCCGAAAGACAGAAGTTCTGTTGCTGAAATAAGATTCGAACATAGGACCGAACATTTCATTTTAGGATTAAAGAGCTTCAGGATGAGATAGAAAGTTGAAACTTACACAGTTTGCAGATCTCCATAATTTCTACATATATTTTGAGTCGTGACGTCAAATGTCGTCATGTGACGTCATAAGAATACTTCTTAATTTTCATATCTGGGCAATGATTTCGACATGATGCCAGTTGTTCAGAATAATGAAAATTTCAGAGTTATGACAGTAAAGTATTCGCTTTTGAAGAAAAGCATCTTCAGCACCTTATGACGTCATGTGACGTCAGAGCTAAAAATAGTGAAAAATGGTGTTCGCACTCTACAGCCGCCATTTATGGTCGGATTTTCTTCAAATTTTCACAGATGGTACACCTTGAAACTATGGCGTGCATATCCTGTCAGCTAACCGAAATTCCGAAAAACCGAAGTTCTGTGGCTGAAATAAGATTCGAGCATAGGACCAAAAATTTCATTTTAGGATTGAAGAGCTTCAGGATGAGATAGAAAGTTGAAACTTACAGTTTGCAGTTCTGCAGAATTTCTACAAATATTTTGAATCGTGAAGTCATAGGACGTCATAAGCATACCACTTAATTTTAATTTGGGGCTTGATTTCGACATGATGCCAGTTGTTCAGAATAATGAAAATTTCAGAGTTATGACAGTAAAGTATGCGCTTTTGAACAAAAGAATTTTCAGTACCCTATGACGTCAAGTGACGTTTGAGCTAAAAAAAGTGAAAAATGGTAGTTGCGCTCTACAGCCGCCATTTATGATCAGATTTTCTTCAAATTTTTACAGATGGTACATCTTGAAACTAAGGTGTGAATATTTTGTCAGCTAACCTTAATTCCAAAAAACCGAAGTATTGCGGCTGAAGTAAGTTTCAAACATAGGACCTTTAAACTAGAAATCAAATTTGCAGTCATGTCCTGACGTCATATGACATCATGTTACGTCACAGACTAATACTTAGTTCTTATCATTTGCACTAATTTCGGAATATAATGTCAATTGTTCAGCATGAACAATGAAATACTACCAGAGGTGAGTCATTACATGAAACTACTATCTCCTGCTTTTTGCATTAACACAGCTTGCAGAAAGTCCTATCATTCGTTTAGACGAATGACATCTAGTTAGGACTTTCTGCCTAAAGCAGAAAGTCCTATTGGGTTTGTTCTGTTTATTATTATTATTAGGACTTTCTGCCTAAAGCAGAAAGTCCTATTGGGTTTGTTATGTTTTTTTATTCTTCTTATTCTTTTTTTCTTCCAAACTGAGCGTTAATTTAAGCATGTTGCAATGGTCCCAGGGCCATGAAAATTTTATGGCATATACTTGATGCGATGAAATTTTGATTTCTATGATTTTCATATGCTTATGACGTCATATGACGTCACATTTGAAATATGCTACAAAAGTTTGTACGCGGTCTACAGCCATTGTTTGTGAACCGATTTTCATCAAATTTTCACAGATTGTGTATATTAAGTTCTAGTTGTGCATCCCGGTGTCTGTTTTTCAAAATTCGAAAAGTCCATGGTTCTATAGCGAATCCAAGATTCGAACCAAGGTCGTAAATATTTTAAATGCTTATAAAATCTGTCCTATTTAAGATAGAAAGTTGATATTTAGTCGGTATATAGGTCTCTAGAAGTTTTAAACATTTTGTGAAAATAAACGTCATATGACGTCACGTGACGTCATTATATGATAATGTATTTCAAATATTAACAAGAGTATTTCTATATGTTGAAATTGTCGAAGGGCAATGAAAATTTAATGACACATGCTTCAATTGCTGAAAGTTTGATTTCTATGATTTTCATATGCCTATGACGTCATATGACGTCACATTTGAAATATGCAACAAAAGTTTGTACGCAGTCCAGTGCCATTGTTTATGAACCGATTTTCATCAAATTTTCACAGAATGTGTATATTAAGTTCCAGTTGTGCATCCCGGTGTCCGTTTTTCAAAATTCGAAAAGTCCAAGGTTCTATAGCGATTCCAAGATTCGAACCAAGGTCGTAAATTTTCAAATTCTTATAAAATCGGTCGTATTTGAGATAGAAAGAAGATATTGGGTCAGTATATAGGTCTCTTGGAGTCTTAAACATTTTGTGAAAATAAATGTCATATGACGTCACGTGACGTCATTGTATGATAATGAATTTCTAATTCTAACAAGATTATTTCTATATGTTGAAATTTTCGAAGGGCAATGAAAATTTAATGCCGCATGCTTAAGATGCTGAAATTTCGATTTCATTGATTTTCAGAAGCCTATGACGTCATATGACGTCACATTTGAAATTGACCACGAAAGTTTGTACACGGTCCAGAGCCATTATTAATGGGCCGATTTTCATCAAATTTTCAGAGAATGTGTATATTAAGTTCTAGTTGTGCATCTCGGTGTCCGTTTTTCAAAATTTGAAAAGTCCATGGTTCTATAGCGAATTCAAGATTCGAACCAAGGTCGTAAATTTTTAAATGCTTATAAAATCGGTCCTATTTAATATAGAAAAGTGATATTTGGTCAGTATATAGGTCTCTAAGAGTCTTGAACATTTTGTGAAAAGAAACGTCATATGACGTCACGTGACGTCATTTGTTTATTATTATTATTCTTTTCTTCTTCCTAACTAAACGCTTATTTTAATATGTTGCAATAGTCCTAGGACGATGAAATTTTTATGGGTTATTAGGCACGTGAGGAAATTTTGATTTCACCCCTACTGCATATATGTAGCCATATCTCAATAAATATCGATTTTTGTAAATATATGTATGAATAAAAAAAAATAAATATCAAATTGCAATTAATGGGCTATATCTTGATTTTTTTTTGATTTTTTTTTTGTCGAATGTTGACTGTTTCCAAAATAAGCATTGAAGTTAATACATGTACAACGGCACAAGACAAAAATCCGTATTTGCAACACTATGTAGCTAGCGAGCAGTTTGCAAGCCTTGAAAAATTCACACGCAGCCCCACATTTTAGACCATCTAAAAACTGCATTGTTATGCTAACGATATTCATATTGCATCAGTTTGTAGGCTGGGATGTTACCTTTCAAAATATCACCATAGTTCGAAATTCCAGGAATTTATGGCAAAACTACGGAAGCCCAAACACGCCAAAATCGCTAAATACGTTTAACTACGTTACAGGTGTCGAAAGGATATAGCACTATTCACATATTCAATACTTCTTCCTACTGAGGCTAAAATTAAACAAGGTTACAACTGAGCTGGAGTGATGAAATTCTATGTGTGATGAAAGTTAGAAACTTACATTTGAACACTGTTTCATTTTTCTTTCATGTCATATGACATAGTATAAATGTTGTATGTAAACTACATGTGCAAGATATGGGCGGACTTTTATTAAAATTCACAGAATGTGTTCTATTTGTGCTATTTTATATAGAAATAGAGGAGATAGAAAGTTGCAATTTGGACAGATTATCTATTATGTCATCTTCTATATATACTATATAAAGCAGATGTTGCAGAAAGTCCTATCATTCGTTTAAACGAATGACATCTAGTTATTAGGACTTTCTGCCCTTTCGGCAGAAAGTCCTATTGGGTTTGTTATGTTTTTTTTAGGTTTTCGCACGCTTGCGAAAACCTATTGTTCTTCTTCTGTTTTTTTTTTTTTTTTTTTAGTTTTCGCATCGCTGGGCGAAAACCTATTGTTTTCTTCTGTTTTATTTTTTTTTTATTATTTTTCCGCCGGTTTTTGTGAACGGCATATCGCCATGATAGAAAAAAGGCACAATTATGAAATTTCTACCAGTTTTTTCTACTTATATGAACTTAATCCTTACGTTGAGAAAATTTTCATTTTTGTCTTTGTTTTTCCGCTAGGGGGCGCTTTGTATAAAATCATAAAAAGAGGAGTAACTCTGTTATTTGGGGTCCGATTCAAATGCGGTTTTTTGCATTATGTTCACTGATGATAGCCTAATAAAATATGATAGATTTCAATGATTGGCGTACATAAATCTTTTGAGCTACGGAAGGTTGAAAGTTCAAACCTTACAAAAAATGGTGAAAATGAGGGTAGGTCTACGAAAAACCTATCCAGTTTTTTCAGAGATGAGATAGAAGAGTTCTTTTTGTTGCATATGATTTGCAAGACATATACGCACAAAATATATGGGTTGGCGATTTTGAAAAATGCATTGTTTGTCTTCTAGAAACGGTCAAACTTTACTAAATTTTGGGACAAATTAACATTTCTTGAACACATTTGTGTTGCTCCTGATTTTATTTTTTGTTCCTTTTCCATGAAATTTTCACACTTTATGTAGTTTAATGTTCTGAATGTTCCAGAGAATTTGTTTTTTAAAAATATTGCAAAGGTCAAGGTCATATCATGATTATTGGATTTTTAAACGGCCTCAAATAGCTCAAAAACTAAAAATATTTCATTGTTATCATGTGCGGATAAGATTTAGGTCTTGAAGAGACCTTTCAAATGATGTTTAGTTTTTGAAGATCGGGCTTGATTTGGTCATTTTATGGCAGTTCAAAGTTTATCCTCTTTGGAAAAATTGTAAATTTGTTTTCAAAGTTTGAATTTAGTTATTTTTTTGTGTGATTATCCTGAAGTTTAAAATCTTATAATTCAAGTAAAATAATCTTGATCAAAATCGGTTGTGAAATGTAGTATCTATGACATGACAAAGTTAATGGTTTCTGGAGAAAAAAAAAGCTTCTTATCCTGACGAGGATTACATGTATATGCAAGCTAAAGAGGCAGACTGTCTTATCTCAAGTAGAATGAATACCGCTGATCAATTATGTAGGTCAGCCTTTGGAGATTGGTAGCTATGTTTAAAAGCAGACTGACTTATCTTAGCCACCAATGCAGTACACTGTTATTGAAGCGAATAAATCACTATAAGTTTCTGCTCTCATCCTTACCTCTCTATCTCACATAGATTTAATTGCGTATAATGAAAAATATAGCTATGAAAATCTCAACATTAATGTTTTTATGCTAGAGTCAGTTTTGCAAACAATAAGTAATGTGTACCTTTGCATATACCTTTCTACACAGGTTTTTAAAAGTGTATATATGATTGTAAGGTTACTTTATTTCTGAATACATATCAGCCTTAGAAAATATCTGCATCATAACAATCATTTACGAATTTTATGAATTTCATATATAATAACTTTATTATGTGTATATACAGTGCGGCTTGTGTGCAAGTCGGCACACGGAACGCACGTTACACGGACACGGAACGCATGTTGCACGGACACGGAACGCACGGTACACGGTGCGCGCACGTTACACGTTTGGTTCATATACACGATAGGATCCATGCACGATACTAACGCTGCCAGTTTATTCGGTTAACTTGGTTTTCGTGCATTGACTTCTTTACGCGTCATTTAAAGGAGAAAGCTAAATGATCACTCATTATTGGGAGACAGACAAAACAACCATCCACTGATGATTTTACAAGACGTATAAAAAATCAATGAGTGTGGTTAGAGCGTCAGTTTTACTTTCTCTCTCTCTCTCCCCCCCCCCCCCCCCACCCCATCTCCCTCTCTCTGTCATAGATGTAACATATAAATCACAATACACCACTACAGCATAGTTATAATACTGCTGTAATCAATTGATTAGGTAGAAAATACTTAAAAAATAGGATTTCAAATTAAAAAGTCAGTTGTATTGAAATCATTCAGTATTGTATTGAAAACGAGGACACTTTACGTAATCATAACAACAAAGTTGATAAACTACAGGCTAGATTCACGCGTATATAGCACCTTGGAGGATAGAATTTTCAATATTAAGGGATTTTAATTATAAACATTGCATAAGTCTTACATAGGTTGGAAACATTAGCATTACAGGCAAAAAAAAAATCATCATGTGATGTACAGGTAATCAGCTAAGTAAGCTTTTAAATCAACCTAAATTTAAGTGTGAGATTAAAAAAAAAAGAGAGAAACAGACAGGGAGAGAGACAGTGAAGTACCATGAGAATTAATCGAATACTGCACTGATACATAGATAGCATACTGTAATAAACAATAACTGATGCTAGTCTAATAACAGAGTATCATGTTCGTGTAGAAAAAATGTGGTACCGGGTGACTCATGAAAGCAAATCAAAACAACTGTGTTACGGATTTTTACAAAGTATTAAAGTTTCAATGGAGAAAGATTATATAGATATGGCATGGTTTCTTCTATAAAATGATTGTCATGTTATATATACTAATGACAACATGCTTATAGGTGATTTGACCAACCAGTAACACACATCCTTATATACACATGATCTAGGATAGGATACGGATATGAAGTAAGTTTATAATATTGTATTCTTATTGGGCACCAAATTGCACCAAATAAAAAAAAACATGATTTGGTGATGTAATATTGGTAAAAATTTGATCTTTTTTGGTTACATTTTCTTTTGCTTCAAATTGTGATGTATAAAGAAAAGTATTCGACTTGTGCTTCTTGTATACTTGACTGAACTTTCTTCAGTGGTGGATTATTTTAGACATTTCGTGTGTTCGTGTCTTCATTCCGAAAGGCAAAAGGCGAAATAACAAAAACATGCCATAATGTCGTTATTTTACCTTTTGCCTTTCGGTGCAAAAACACGAAAACACAAAATATTCCAGGCGAAATAATGAAATTTTAACAGGCAAAGCAAAAAAAAGTACCCTAATTGAATAAAAACTTTCCTCTTTGAATGTTTCATGTTTGCAGGTAGAAACCATTTCATTTTGGTGCCCTTTAGTTGTCGTGTTCTTGTGTTCGCACCCTAAACCTGAAAGGCGAAGACACGACACTGTAGCAGATTTCGTGTTGTCGTGTTTTTGCGCATCAAAAGGAAAAGTCGAAATGGTTTCGCCCTCCGGTTTCTATTTGTATATATGATCAGGGGACTGTGGTGGCTGATTTCTGCCATTTCGCCCGAAAGGCGAAATAACGAAAAATGCCACAATGTCTTTATTTTGCCTTTCAGGGCAAGGACACGACAACACGAAACATGTCAAGTGAAATATACATTTTTTAAAGGCGAAAGGACAAAATGTTTCGTCTTTGAATGCTTTGAGTTTCTCCCTCCAGATTCTCATCCTATATAGGGTCACCAGTTTCCTGCTTTGTGCATATAGTCAGCAGTTTCCAGCATGTCTTACATAAGAACTTGCTTATATCATATATAAATTGAACTTTTCCATACTAATTTTTTCAGTATTACATTTTCATATAATTATTTACTCTATGTTCTTAATGTCAGCAGATTCTTCAGTGATTAAGAATAACCACGGATGGCAAAACCAGAAGTGTTGTCATTTTGTTCCTTCAACTTTTTTGTTAGTCGAAAACACTACAACAGGAAATCTGCTATATCGTGGTGTCTGATGTTTATAACCCAGGACATGAAACATTCAAAGATGAAACTTTTCTTTCCTTCACCTATTAAAATTTTGTTATTTTGCCAGGCATATGTTGTGTCTTTGACCCAAAATGCAAAAGGCGAAATAATGACAATATGGCATCTTTTCATTCTTTCGCCTATTAGGGTCAAGATACAATATAAGACAGATAAATGGTTCTGACATAAAAGGTTTCGTACTGCTAACAAGAAACATTCAAAGACGATACTTTTTTTCATTCGCCTGTTAAAATTTTGTTATTTTGCCTGGCATATTTAATTTCTTCACAACGACAATATGGCATGTTTTGTAATTTCACCTTTCGCCTTTCAGAGTGAAGACAAGAACACACTAAACTGCAGAAATCCTAATTTACTGCATTTCTAAAAACTAAAATGTAATATGTAAATAAATTTTTAAGTTTGTGCAGTGCCAAGAACCATAACTCTACCTTGTGCACTTTTTGGTTATTCCCCTTTGATAGAATTTCTTGTCCGAGCATAACTTTGTCACAATAAGTTTGAATGACTTGAAACTTCATATGTATGTTCTTTGCAATGACGCCAAGTGCAGTGCACAAGAACCATAACTCTACCTTGTGCACTTTTTGTGTTATTCCCCTTTGATAGAATTTCTTGTCCGGAGCATAACTTTGTCACCATAAGTTTGAATGACTTGAAACTTCATATGTATGTTCCTTGCAATGACGCCAAGTGCAGTGCACAAGAACCATAACTCTACCTTGTGCACTTTTTGTGTTATTCCCCTTTGATAGAATTTCTTGTCCGGAGCATAACTTTGTCACCATAAGTTTGAATGACTTGAAACTTCATATGTATGTTCCTTGCAATGATACGGAGTGCAGTGCGCAAGAACCATAACTCTACCATCTGCACTTTTTGAGTTATTCCCCTTTGATACAATTTCTTGTCCGGAGCATAACTTTGTCACAATAAATTTGAATGACTTGAAACTTCATATGTATGTTCCTTTAATGACGCAATGTGCAGTGCGTAAGAACCATAACTCTACCTTGTGCACTTTTTGAGTTATTTCCCTTTGATAGAATTTCTTGTCCAAAGCATAACTTTGTCACCATAAGTTTGAATGACTTGAAACTTCATATGTATGTTCCTTGCAGTGACGCGGTGTGTGCGCATGAACCATAACTCTTCCTTGTGCACTTTTTGTGTTATTCCCCTTTGATAGTATTTTTTGTCCGGAGCATAACTTTGTCATCATAAGTTTGAATGACTTGAAACTTCATATGTATGTTCCTTGCAATGACAAGGAGTGCAGTGCGCAAGATTCATAACTGTACCTTGTGCACTTTTTGAGTTATTCCCCTTTGATAGAATTTCTTGTCCGGAGGGTAACTTTGTCACAATAAATTTGAATGACTTGAAACTTCACATGTATGTTCCTTTCAATGACGCAAAGTGCAGTGCATAAGAACCATAACTCTACCTTGTGCACTTTTTTTAGTTATTTCCCTTTGATAGAATTTCTTGTCCGAAGCATAACTTTGTCACCATAAGTTTGAATGACTTGAAACTTCATTTGTATGTTCCTTGCAATGACGCGAAGTGCAGTGCGCAAGGACCATATGTCTACCTTGTGCACTTTTTGTGTTATTCCCCTTTGATATAATTATCCCTAGGGGGCGTTTTGTAAAAGTCACTAGAGGCTAATAACTCTGTTATTTGAGGTCTGATTCAATTACGGTTTTTTGCGTAGTGTTGCTTGTCATAAGCCTAATCAAATATGATACATTTCAATTTCTATTGTTTAAAAATGTGATTGAATTGCGAAAACCGATGATATCGCAATTCTGATTGCGATTCTAGTTTTTTATTATTATTTTTCCGTCTCTTTTTTGTGAACGGCATATCAACAAGATAGGAAACAGTCACAGTTCTGATTTTTTTACCAGTTTTGTCCTAGGATCTGAATTTGATCCTAACGTCGAGAAAATTTTCATTTTTGTCTTAATTTTGCCGCTAGGGGGCGTTTTGTAAAAGTGACTAAGGGCTAATAACTCTGTTATTTGAAGTCCGATTGAAATGCGGTTTTTTGCATTGCGTTCCTTGTCAGTTACTTAATAAAATATGATAGTTTTCAAAAAGTTGCGTATATATAACTTTCGTGCTACAGGAGGTTGAATGTTCGAATCTCGAAAAAACTGTGAAATGAGGGTAGGTCTGCGAAAAATTTATCCACGTCTTTCAGGAATGAGATAGGAGAATCTTGTTTGTTGCATATGATTTGCAAGACATATACGCACAAAATATATGGTGTGGCGATTTTGAGAAATGCATGATTTGTCCACAGTACGCGGTCAAACATAACCAATATTTTCGAAAAATCAACATTTTAAAAGCATGACTTTTAAGGTTATTTGCAGCTCCTGACTTTATTTTTTATTCAATCTTCATCATTTTTTCACTGTTAATGCAGTTTTATAAAAAAAATAAAACCATAGAAAAAAAATTACCCATAATATGCAAAGGTCAAGGTCATATACCAATTAGTATTATTTATATCGGCATAAAATAGCTCCAAATCTAAAAATATTTTATAGAAAGTATATGAACAAAAGTTTTAGGCTGTGAAGAGATCTTTCCATTGGTGTTTAGTTTTTGAAGATCGGACTTCATTTGATCAAATGACCACAGTCCAAAGTTTGATCCTCTTATCAAACAATTGTATATCCATATGTTTCCTCTTTTTTGCTGCTCCTGACTTTATTTTTTGTTCAATCTTCATCATTATTTCACTGTTTATGCATTTTTATAAAACAAATAAAATCATAGAAAAAAAATCAAGCATAATATGCAAAGGTCAAGGTATCCAATTTATTATTTATATCGGCATAAAATAGCTCCAAATCTAAAAATATTTTATAGAAAGTATATGAACAAAAGTTTTAGTCTGTGAAGAGTTCTTTCCATTGGTGTTTAGTTTTTGAAGATCGGACTTCATTTGATCAAATTACCACAGTCCAAAGTTTGATCCTCTTATCAAACAATTGAATATCCATATGTTTCCTCTTTTTTGCTTCTCCTGACTTTATTTTTTGTTCAATCTTCATCATTATTTCACTGTTTATGCATTTTTATAAAACAAATAAAATCATAGAAAAAAAATCAAGCATAATATGCAAAGTCAAGGTCATATACCAATTAGTATTATTTATATCGGCATAAAATAGCTCCAAATCTAAAAATATTTTATAGAAAGTATATGAACAAAAGTTTTAGTTTGTGAAGAGATCTTTCCATTGGTGTTTAGGTTTTGAAGATCGGACTTCATTTGATCAAATGACCACAGTCCAAAGTTTGATCCTCTTATAAAACAATTGAATATCCACATGTTTCCTCTTTTTTGCTGCTCCTGACTTTATTTTTTGTTCAATCTTCATCATTATTTCACTGTTTATGTAGTTTTATCTGAACTTGATCCTAACGTTGAGAAAATTTTCATTTTTGTCTTATTTTTGCCGCTATGGGGCGCTTTGAAAAAAATTAACAAATGCTAATAACTTTGTTGCATATGATTTGCAAGACATATACGCACAAAATATATGGGGTGGCGAATTCGGGAAATGCATGGTTTGTCCACAGTACGCGGTCAAACTTAACCAAATTTTCGAAAAATCAACATTTTCAAAGCATGACTGTTAAGATTTTTTTCAGCTCCTGACTTTATTTTTAGTTCAATTTCTATTTAATGTAAAACTATGTTCTTAAGTGTCACACAATATAAAAAGTAAAAAATTAATGGTAAAGGTCAAGGTCATATTAGGATAATTGTATATCAATTCGGCTTGAAATAGCTCAAAATCAAAAAACAATTCATAAAAAATATATGAACAAAAGATTTAGTTTCAGAAAAGTTCTTTCTAATGATGTTTAGATTTTGAAGATCGGACTTGATTTGGTCATTTTACGGCAGTCCAAAGTTTGATCCTTTTTTGGAATAATTGTAAATCAGGTTTTATGCTTCAAAATGTGATGTATAAGAAATAGAATGTTCGACTATTGCGATTTGTATATTTAATTGAACTATTTGCCACATTGCTAGGTACCTAATGGTAAAATTTTAATCATTTTTTTTTCTCATTTTGCTGCTAGGGGGCGCATCGCATGAAAGCACTTTTCTACTTATAATTCAAAATGTTGAAGTCTGATCCATATGCGGTTTGTTGCATTGTGTTCCTTGTTGATAGCCTAATAAAGTATGATAGTTTCTAGGTATGAGTGGATGAGTGGCTAAAACTTTTTGAGCTACTAACGGAAGGTTGAAAGTTCGAACCTCGCAAAATACTGTGCAGATGAGGGTAGGTCTACGAAAAACCTATCCATTTTTGTTAGAGATCAGATAGAAGAATTCTGTTTGCTGCAAATGATTTGCAAGACATAAACGCACAAAATATATGGGGTGGCGAATTTAAGAAATGCATGGTTTGTCCTCTAGAAATCGTCAAACTTCACTAAATTTCAGGACAAATCAAACTTTCTAAAACATGTTTTTGTCGCTCCTGACTTTATTTGTTGTTCATTCTTCATGATATTTTCACAAGTTATGTATTGTTATGTCTGAAAGGACCTCACAATTAAAAAGGTAAAAGAAATTGCAAAGTTCAAGGGCATATTACGATTATTGTGTTTTTATTTGGCTCCAAATAGCTCCAAAACAAAAATATTTCATTGAAAGTATATTAACAAAAGTTTTATTTCTTAAAGAGCACTTTCAAGTGATGATAAGTCCACTAGAAACGGTCAAACTTCACTAAAATATAGGAAAATATAAAATTTCAAAAACATGTTTTTTGTCGCTCTTGACTTATTTTTTGTCCATTGTTCTTGATATATTCATACCTTATGTATTGTTATGTTTCAAAGTACCTCACAATTAAAATCTTTTAATAAAAATGAAGCGGTCAAGGTCATATTACGATTATTGTGTTTTTATTCGGACCCAAATAGGTCCAAAACTAAAAATATTTCATTAGGAGTATATGGACAAAAGTTTTAGTTCTTGAAGAGGTCTTTCCAGTGATGTTTAATTTTTGAAGATCGGACTTGATTTGGTCATTTTACGGCAGTCAAAATTTTGATCCTTTTTTGGAATAACTGTAAATCAGTTGTTATGCTTCAAATTGTGATTTATAAGAAATAGAATGTTTGACTAGTGCGACTTGTATACTTGATTGAACTATTTGCTGCATTGCTAGGTACCTTATAGTATAATTTTAATAAATTTTGTTTACATTTGGCCGCTATGGGGCGCTTGGCTTGAAATCACTCTTTATGACTAAAAAAATTGAAATCTGAATTTTGTGCCATTTTTTTTTTTTTTTTTTTTTGCATTCACTTCCTTGGTGACAGCAATTTGAAACGACACTCAACACTTCATGTGATATTTCATTAGTTCGTAATAATGTCGCGTGTCAAGTGGCATTATCGTTTGTCATTCTATACTCGTGTGTGTCGTTTGCAATTGTTGTTTATCGATTACAAATGTCGTTTGTCGCCATCATAAAGTAACACACACATCTAACGCGGCACTAACTGAATTCGGTTAAAAAGGTTTTCAAGTTTGCGACTACATAACTTACAGTTAATACTCAAAAATTTTCTACTGGGTAAAAAGTCTGTTTAAACATTGCGACAAAATGTTTGAAATATCATTATTAGTACTATTTGACAAGCGAGTGAACAAAGAAATATGGTTTTCGAATTATGCAACTCGTGAACTGAATGAAATTGCTTTTGCGAAAACCGATGATATCGCGATAGCGATTCTAGTTATTCTTATTCTTCTTATTCTTTTTTTCTTCCTCTTGTATTTGTGTTAATTTCGATGTGTTGCCAATGGCCCAGAACAATGAAAATTTTATGGCATATATTTCAAACCATGTGCTTTCGAATGCAATGAATTTCATCTTCATATGACGTCATATAACGTCAGATTTGACGTCAGGTGAAAAAGTTTGTACGCGGTCTACAGCCATTATTTCTGGGACGATTTTCATCAAAATTTCACAGAATGTGTATGTTAGGCTCTTGTTGTGCCTTCCGGTGTCCGTTTTTCAAAATTTAAAAACGCAATGGTTCTATGGCGAGTCAAAGATTCGAACCATTGACGTCAAATTTCAAATGCGTATAAAATCGTTTCTAGATGAGCTAGAAAGATAATATTTGGACAGGATATATGTCTTAATGTTTCCTTTATATTCTCAGAAGATGAATGTCGTATGACGTCATATGACGTCATGAGGTGGAAAGTAATTTCTAAATTTTACATATTAATTTTTATATGTTGAAAATATCCGAGCACCTTAAAAATTTAATGGCATATGTTTCAGATAAAACATTTTTCATTTCGATCATTTCCATTTGTCTATGACGTGTTTTGACGTCAAACTTGACGTCGTCTTAAAATATTTGTACGCTGTCTACAGCCATTATTTCTGGGCCGATTTTCACCAAAATTTCACAGGATGTGTATGTTAGGCTCTAGTTGTGCCTTCCGGTGTCCGTTTTTCAAAATTTAAAAAGGCAATGGTTCTATGGCGAGTCAAAGATTCGAACCATTGACGTCAAATTTCAAATGCGTATAAAATCGTTTCCAGATGAGCTAGAAAGATGATATTTGGACAAGATATACGTCTTTAGGTTTCCTTTATATTCTCAGAAGATGAATGTCGTATGACGTCATATGACGTCATGAGGTGAAAAGTAATTTCTAAATTTTACGTGTTAATTTTTATATGTTGAAAACGTCCGAGCACCTTAAAAATGTAATAATATATGCTTCAGATAAAACTTTTTTCATTTCAATCATTTCCATTTGTCTATGACGTGTTTTGACGTCAAACTTGACGTCGTCTTAAAATATTTGTACGCTGACTACAGCCATTTTTTCTGGGCCGATTTTCACCAAAATTTCACAGAATTTGTATGTTAGGCTCTAGTTGTGCCTTCCGGTGTCCGTTTTTCAAAATTTAAAAAGGCAATGGTTCTATGGCGAGTCAAAGATTTGAATCATTGACGTCAAATTTCAAATGCGTATGAAATCACTTCCAGATGAGCTAGAAAGCTAATATTTGAATAGGATATAAGTCTCTAAGATTTCTTTAGATACCGAGAGAATTAACTTCATTTAACGTCATATGACGTCATGAGGTGAAAAGAAATTTCTAATTATTACGTTTTAAATTCTATATGTTGAAAACGTCCGAGCACCTTGAAAATCCAATAGCTTAAGCTTCAGATAAAACATTTTGCATTTCAATGATTTTCATTTGCCTATGACGTGTCTTGACGTCAAACTTGACGT
>CM037780.1:46853969-46903969 GCA_021229015.1 Solen grandis | reverse complement strand
TTCTTGTTTAGGTTTTGTCATCTGTTTGTTTTGATTTTTCTTTCTCAAATCGATCGATTGTCATTCCTTTAGAATTCGCTTAATTCTAATATGCAGGTCGCAATAAAACTAATATTGTTCACAGAAATTGAAAGTTTTCATTCATTACATATACATGTGTGGGACGTAAAACCCAACACACATTACATGTAGTTCATTCTGCACTATATTCCAACTATTATCCTCCCTTGTGAAATTAAAAACTCACACTTTTAAGCGTGACAGCAATGAGTCCTTTTTAATTTTATGTTCTTCATTTTGTGTGTTAAGCTTGGTTTACTTGATTTTATTTGAATTATTTTACACCATTTTATGCCAATAAAGGCTAACAGATGGCCAGTTTACCTAACAACTTTTTCCCGGGATTCTGACAGTACTGAAACTTTAGCACGCTTGTTTGTATTTAACCAAGTACAGCGGTAGAATACGAATTCACCATCAGAAAGAAACTGTTAGTCATTCATCACGGAGACCGTGCCCGACCCCAGTGCATGGGGTTCGAACCCACAAAACCCTCGGCTAAACAGCCAAGAGCCACAAAAGCCGGTTTATTTATGTGAAACCCATTGTCCATATCCTGTGGTTGGACACTGGAACATTTTATAACTCATATATCAGAGCAGTATTCCAAGCAGTAAAAAATAATTCCCGCGATTTCGCTGGACTTTTTCTAGTAGAACTGAATAACCTCATTATGTTTAAATTAATATATACCGGTATTCAGGCGTCTATCCAGGCACAAGAAAACTCACCAATGCCTATCCAATATAATTCGTAAGCGGAAGTGAATAAAAAAATGGGTTCCAAATATGTAGAGAGGGGGTGGATGAGTGTGTACGAACAGTTTTAATTATTTTTTAACTCAATGTGTCTAAACAGGTACGTTTCGTGTTACAGAATCCTTACACTCTGCCTACAGCTGTCGTGAGAGCGGTTTCCGGTTTCTTGTCAACATATGTATATAAGTCAGTCAGTGTCATAAATATTTTCTCAACGTCGCCGTCACACTACTTGATATACAATGTAGTATGATAACCTGAAACAGTAGAGGAGGAAGTCAAGTAGAAATATTTATTGATTTTTCCACATCAAATGGATCTTGTAACTATTATATCTTTTTACTTTGAGGGCCGAACACTCGTTTTTCATTGAAATACCTATTTGATTAATTATGGAAATATTACTTATCAGAGGTATGAGAATTGTACAGCTCGCCACTGGCTTACGTCATACAATTCCATTCATAATATTTTCATTGATATTTTTTCCTGCTTAAGCATCGTTCCAGAGTTATCGTTCGTTATATGCCGTGACAACCTTTGTAATAAAATGATAAAAAAATCATTAAAAGACATTGAAGTGCATTTTCTTCGTGTAAGGTATGTAAAAAAAATATCACTCGCCTAAATTGGAGCTCGTCATGCAAACATGTATATCTATTGTATAACGATGGTACGAGAAACAGGTTCACGTATTGCTTGCTCGCTAGAGGGCATTGGATTTGCATATCCGGTATCCAACACAAAACAACGCATCATTAAAACTGTATTTATGTCAAGGTGTTTAGGTCTAGAAGAGATATGTGTGATTGCGGTCTCGTATCGAATTTCGTCATCGCATTACCTCATACGGTACTATGGAGTATTTGAGCTTAACGTCGCTTCAACAGTATGTCAGTCATATAGCGACGTCCAGCTAATTACGGGTAGAGGAAGACCCCGAATGCACGGAGGCATTCGGCTAGAACCACCGACCTACCGCAAGACAGCTGGAAGGCTTCCTCACATGAAGATCCAAATGATCCTACCGGGATTCGAACCCACGCGATGAGGGGCTGGTACTGTCGAACTGCATCGTCGCATTGTATCGTCGTAAATCGAAATGCATCGTCGTAATACCTCATCGATTGTATCATCGAACTGCATCGTCGCATGATCTCATCGTACCATAGAACTGCATCGTCGCATGATCTCATCGTACCATAGAACCGCATGGTCGCATGATCTCATCGTACCATAGAACTGCATCGTCGCATGATCCAATGGTACCATAGAACTGCATCGTCGCATGATCGAGGTCAAAACGACTTATGTATTATGGATGAACGATGTCTTCGAAACCAAGTACGATGAAAATAAAACCACAGAATCTAAATTTAAAAACGGCCCTTTTTAGGGTCAACCCAAATGTCTCGGAAGGACATGTTTACAATTGTCAATCCCATACTTATGACGATAAGATACCATACAATCTGGGTGTCATACAATTTCGTTCCAGGTGACTAACACCTCAGAGTCTCGATTTATTCAAACGCATTAATATCAACATAATAAAACATCAACAACAACAACAACTACTTATATGTAAAAGGACGTGTACAAGGGCAATCTTATTAATAATATCACCATTTATACAACTACTAATACTCCTGTTAAATAGCGAATATATAACCGATACTATTATTAGAACTAAAACGAATTTCGTCATTGCAACAACAACTACTACTATTTCAACCACGTGTGATTGACCAAAATAAAAAATAAATGTCTCGCTCGCTTAAACGGAAATGTTGAAAAATCGATATTTAAAGCGTGCGCGTGTATATGCGAGGATTATTTTGCCCCTAGTAAGTACCACCGTACTACTACTACTACTATTACTACAACTGCTACATAAACAACAACTACAAAAACAAAATGTAAAGAAGCGTAGTGAAAAACACTTCAGAGTCTTGATTTATTCATACGCATTAATATCAACAACAAAAAAACATCATCAACACCAACAACTACTACTACTACTACTACTACTTCTACTTCGACCACGTATTTTTGACAAAAATAAATGAATAAAACCGATATTATATCGGTTAAAACAATGATAAAAATGTAATCCGACATAGATTACCTGAACTCCTACTAAGTAATATATTGAGAGAGAGAGAGAGAGAGAGAGAAGAGAGAGTGAGAAGAGAGAGTGAGAGAATTAATAGAATAGAGAGGATTAATCGCGGAGAGAGAAACAAATGACAGGACATACACACGTGAACATTAATACGCATATAGATTAAAATATTCGGTTCAATTCGTAAACGCAGTCATACAGTAAATAATCATTATACGTCTGAGGACGGATGAGACAGTTGTTTACATGTTAAATAATTGTAAAACGTGAGGAAAGGAGCGCGCGTTTAGAGAAAAAAAAAACACTAAAAGATATAAAGATAAAACACGCACGCGCACAGTCATAAAGAGAGAGGGAGAAAAACAAACGATAGAACATACACGCGTACAAAACACTCGGATTATGGGAGTAGTCAAGGATAGGAGCCTGGACCAGTTTTTTGAGAGAAAAAAAAAACGGGATCAGTCAAGCGTGACGGGTCTATATATACTCCAAGCTGTAGAGAATGACAAGTGATACAACTGGCGATGAAGTAACGCTCGAGGTACGTATTTTATGATTTACTACCATTTCTGTATTTCCGTGAAAATGGTGTTTTAACAGTATATAGAGGACTTAAAACTTCATTCGAATTTAAACTATACTTAGATAATATTGAGTCAAGAAATTTAAGAATTGCGATAACAAAGTTACGTTTATGTTCTCATAACTTAAGACTACATACTGGTATATATGTCGGCACTTACGTCATTGTCAAATGTGCATTCAAATGAAATAGAGGATGAATTTCATTTCATGTTTATTTGCAAATCATATGCCCAAATAAGACAAAAATGTATCAAACGTTATTACAGAATAAGACCTAATATGTTCAAACTTATACAGCTTCTTAATACAAAAAAAAGGAATTAATTATGTTAAGCAAATACATTTCAGAATCATTTAAGCTTAGATATACCTTAAAAAGTACATGTTATACATTCATATATGTATTTAAGTTTATATGTAGTAAATCATAGGTTTAAAGGTCATGTTTTACAGTCATATACTTTTTCATGGTTGTATTTTAAACATTGAGACGAAACTGTTCCAACAATCATATAGACTTTATGAACTTGTTCAGTGGTCATATTACTATTGTTGAATTGCAATAGTACTAATTCAGTCCATCCTTTATATGATAAATGAAAATGTCATATTTATATATTGTGTTCAAATGTATTTAAATGCCGTTCACTACTTTGTATAATTGTGATGTATATCTTTATTAATTATGTGTATATAACACACAAAAAAAACAAATAAACTGTAAAGATTACGTGTAATAAAATCTGTTCTGTTCTGTTTTGGACGATAAATTATCAACAGAGGACGATAAGGCGTATTTATTATTACATTTTTGTATATAGATTTTAATGTATCAGAAACAATATATTTGCATGTATATTTTGAAATGTATATAGTAAATATGTAACGTCTCTGGTTTAAAGTAAAACATTTATCTGATTAAATTAAAATAAGCCTGCTTTTCATTTACACAGAGAACGGGTTAGCACTCATGTAGATTTTATTCTTATGGAAAGGGATTAATATGTTTTGAACAGTAAACAGTAAAAAATATCGTGAAATTTTTGGAAGTTAAAATGAGCAAAATATAACTAAATTGTTAAAATTATGTATGTTAAATACCATAAAAAGCGTGAATATCATTAGAATACGAATGTTTAAATATAACATTTTCTATTTATAAACGGTGGTTGGGATATTTGGGCTCACCTGGGTGGAACGCTAGCGGAGTACCTCCCTAGCAATTATTTAAACTTTTTTTACCTTATAAAAACATGGTCATGTTTACGGATCGTATAGACACCATTGTTATTAATGCGGGGTAACATACTAGGACTTAGGATTCTATACACAGGTAGTTTATTTAACTTTTTTTGTTTTTAACATTTTATTTCTGGAAGAAAGATTTACATACATGTTTTTTTTTTTTTTTTTTTTTTTTTTTTTACAAATTACACATTATTACATACTATGTTTACAGCGATTGATCACCGTATTACAATGTTTAAGTATCGGCTAAACATATATATCTAAATACTGTGAAGGTCGTCGGCGTCGAGGACAATAAATAAATGCACAATATTTAGTTATATAGCAAATTTAAAATATTTTTGATATGAGACCAATTTGATTCAATTCTTCTTGCCTTTTCTGCAGAGTATAAGTATAAGGAAGATATTTCAAGATTTTTATATCGTATCAATTCTTGCAAATATAGCTCATACGATGGCATTTCGCTTTTGACTTTACATTTGTTTCTTATTTCTTATATATTATATGCATATATAGAATATATGTTGGTATTCAGAACTGCCATCATATGATCCCAATAAAACACTCCTTAACGATATATCTAAGAACAATCCACATTTTAATTCTATATTTTCTTTTAAACGTAGTAGTATATTTTTGGAAAAAGTACATTCATAGAAAAAATTATGTAACGTTTCTTTAGTATTTCCACAAAAACAACAAAGCTCTGTCTCCGATAGACCGCATTTATAAAGTTTTGCATTTGTGTAATATATTTGTTGAATTATTTTATACTGTAAACTCTGCAATGTACTATCATCCGTATACAAAAATACCTTGTTGAATACAGTTTTCCAGTTTTCCTCCTCTATAGTAAATAACAGTTGAGTTTCCCATTTTTCTTTTAATTCTAAAGATGGATCCGCTATCATGTTAATGTATATTGGATAAAAAAATCTGTTTGGTTTTATTGAGTTTCTAAGTAACATGATGTTCTTATTAATAGGATCATTGATTCTATGTTGATGTTTTATTTTGCTTTTCCAAAAAGATGGTATTGCTTTCATAAGACTAAAATACTTAAGATATGGGCATTTGATAGAGTATTTTTTCTTCATTTCATTATAGGAGAGGAATTCCCCTGATTCATCTACAATATCATTTATAAAAAATACATTTTTTTTCACAAAATTCCTTGTAAAAAATATATTTATTTTCAATGCATATATTGTTATTAAAAAACAATGGTTCAGACAATATAGAATTTATATCCAAGCTGTCTAAATTTATTTCTTTATCAGCATAAGACCATGCTATAAGAGTATTTTTCCAGAATGGATTCATCCTATCAGCTATTATTCTCAAACCCCCTTTATGTAAATACCACATATGCCCTCCCCCATACTTCTCGAAATCATCAAGAATTAATGTTTTCCATGGAGCCATTTTATTAGGGTCTAAAAGTTGTTTTATCCAATATAATTTAAGTGTATGACAGTATGTTGTAACGTGTGGGAATCTAAGGCCCCCATTTTCTTTTTCATTAATAATCACATTACGTTTTATTTTATCTGGTTTATTGTCCCAAAGAAATTTATAGAGCATATTTTGTATTCTGTTTTGTATGTTATCCGGCGGGGTTGGCAAGACTGTCAAACATTGTATTATAATCGGAAATACTAGACTTTTAATCACCGATATTTTTCCAATTAGTGATAAATATCTAAATGACCAATCTTGTAATATATTTTGCATACTCTCTATTTTCTTAGAGAAATTATGTGCCGTAAAATCATTTATTTAAGATCAAATTCAATACCTAAGACCTTAAAACACCCATTTTGGTTTCAATAAACCTTTTTCCTAGTATTTAATTTTTCTCTACTTCCCTGCTTTGTCCCAATCCATATTAGCATTCAACCCTGAAACCCTATGAAATTTATCTATAATATCTAATGCTTTGTTAACTGATGTTTCATCATCGCTAAGAAATATACTAGAATCATCCGCGTACTGACTTATCAAGTATTCTGAATTATTAATTGTTATGCCTTTAATATCATTTTGGTTTTTTAATGAAGCACTTAAAATTTCAGAACATATTATAAATAAGTATGGTGAAAGCGGATCCCCTTGCCTGACACCTCTTGTGATTGAGAAAAAATCTGAACAATGACCGTTGTTCACAATACAACTTGTTACTGAAGTATAAAAAGTGTTAAACCATCTGATAATGGACTCACCAAAATTAAAATATTTTAGAGTTTTTTCTATAAATGACCACTCTAGCGAATCAAACGCCTTTTCAAAGTCTACTAATCCTAAAATACCTGAAATATTTTCTTGTTTACACTTTTCTATAAGATCTGAGATGAGCCTTGTGGATTCCCCTATATATCGTCCTTTTATAAAACCTAGCTGTGATTCAGATATTATTTTGGGTAAAATACGTTTTATACGTGTTGCAATTGCTGCCGTGGCTATTTTAGTGTCAACATTCAATAATGATATTGGCCTCCAATTTGTCAACATTCAATAATGATATTGGCCTCCAATTTTTTAGATATAACTTTGATTTTCCGTCTTTTGGAAGACATGTTATAATTCCTTGCCTTTGTGTGTAAAGACAATGACCTAACTTCATATCCTTCATTTGACGAATCAACAAGAAAATGACCAAAATCTGACCAGAAAAACTTGTAAAACTCTACCGTAAAACCGTCAGAGCCAGGTGATTTATTATTTTTCATATTTTTCAAAACTATCTTACATTCCTGGTTTGTTATCATGCCTTCAACTGACTCCCTATCTTCAGAACCTAGTCTTTCAATAAAAGGATTGTTATCATTAAAAAAATATTTCATTTACATCTATATCATTATCACTATCATTATCATTAGTATTACCTTGTTTAGCAGTAATAGTAGTAATATTAGTATTAGAAATAGCATCAGTTGTTGTAGTTAAATTAGAGCTGTATAGACTCCTATAAAACTTAACTTGTTCATTCAAGATATCTTTAATATTACTAATCTCTTCACCTTCCTCTGTAATTAATTTTGGAATTATTTTTTCGGAATTTTGCCTCTTCTCCAAATTACAAAAGAATTTAGTTGGCTTTTCACCTTCGACTTTCCATTTTGTTTTTGTTCTTGTTATAATGCCCTTAACAGTTTCATCTCTTATCATTTCTAGTTCAGTAGTTAAAGTTTTTAATTGTTCTTGTTTTGAAATATCACCATTTTCAATATCTATTGTTAATTTTCTTATTTCCTTCTCTAATTCAACTTTTTTTTTTCTCTTTAGATTTGAAAGATGTATATGAGATTGTCTTACACCGTATCATTAATTTCAATGTTTCCCAGAACAGTTGCTTACTTATATTAAAGCTGTGATTTTGATCAGTTTGATTATAATCTTCAGATGCATGTTCATTTTCTACATTAAATGAATAGTCTAATATAGTTTCCTGTATTGTGTCTTTTACCAGTTTTACATACGTATGATCACTCAGAAGGCTATTATTAAATTTCCACACCCCTGCCCCCCTAGGTTGGTCCGTGAATGAGAGTGTCAATGATATAGGGGAGTGATCTGACCGATAACTATAATCGATGTCTGTGTCTTTGACAACCGATTGAAGATCAGACGTTATAAGAAAATAATCAAGGCGTGCCATTTTGTTATAAGGCCCTCTCCAAGTATATCTTTTGATACCTATATTGTGCATTCTCCAAACATCATGTAAATCCAAATCATATATATATTTATGTATTACCTATTGTGCTTTACAGTTATTATTATTTTTATAATTAAGAGTATCTTCATCATAATTCAATGGTACATTCCAGTCTCCCCCAAGAATTACTGATCTATTTCCTACAGCCTTAATTGTAGCAAACAATTGTTCATAAAATTGTGGGTTATCTTCATTTGGCCCATATAAAGCTACTAATGTCATTTTTTGTTCCTGTATTGCGATATCTAATACAATAAAATTTCCATTTGGATCTATCTCTTTTTTATGTATTACATAATTAATTTTAGAGTTTATAGAAATAGCAACTCCCCGGCTCGCACACGAATATGAACTGAAAATAACTTCGTTCCCAAGCTCATCCCTCCATTTTGACTCTATATCCTTTGTTGAATGGGTATCAATCAGAAATAAAATATCTGCTTCTTTGTTGCTCTTAGAAAATAAGTCAATTCGTTTTATTTTATTAGAATATAAACCTCTGCAGTTAAGGCTCCTTATTCTGATATTACTCATATTTTTTTATCATATTCCTAATCATATTTTTATCTATTAAAAAATGACATTAAGTGATACCTTTTCATTTTTAAATATTCATCATCTCAAAGGGAGACAGAGATGCAACCATGCAATAGAAAGTGAGAAATAACTCTAAGGCTAATTGTCTCATCACATTAAATATCACAAAAGACATAAATCCAAAATTCCTCAAAGTAAATATCAATATTCATATATGAAACTATTTCTACCTGTATTTGTATATTATATCCATATGTATTATGTGAATGCCTAAGGCCAATTTGTTCATCACATAAATAACACTATATTTCTAACACTCTTCCATTTTAGTATATGTCAATATTTGAAAAAAAAATGCCAATTTTTATCATAACAAACAAAGCATATTTTGTAAACATAAACATACGATACTTTTCGAATGAATATATTTCAAGCTTTTTTTTTGTACTTATAAAAGTCCGAATATTATTCTTCTTCTGAATATTTATAAATACCATTTCTATAAATAATTCCGGTCCCAAAAACCTAAAACTAAATTTCCAATAAATTACCTATCAAATATAATACTTTCATGTTTCTTATCATTATACTTCCTATCTCATTCCCTTTAAAGCATGATAGGTTTTCTAAATGTGACCAAAAAAACTTATAAGAACATTGTCTATAATTCTTAACTTTCTGCACTATAATATAAACCCCTCAGTCTCAGCTCAGTCAGATATAAAGTTTATCTCTCTATATATACGACAGTTATATTTTAAATGTAACCCGAAGTTATGAAATACTCTAAAACATAACCCAACCGTAAACAAAGTGTAAACAATATGGACAAAGGTCCATGCAAATAATATATAAGTACAAACAAAATAGAGACTAGTCCATGGGAAAAACAAATATATACAATATGGTCACTAATCAATCAATAGCCTTTTACATAACCTTGTGATGATAAACAGAGAGAGAGAGAGAGAGGGGGGGGGGAGAGAGAGAGAGCGAGTCAAAGAGAGGGAGAGAGAACGAGAAGATTATATATATATATATATTTTTTTTTTTTGAGTTTATACTCTTTTATTCTCCCCGTAATAGGTAGCAACAGGTCGGGGAACCATCCTGCTGACCACCTTACAAATTTATTTTATTACAAGAATAAACTCATTTTTTGGTTTAACAACTAGATATTTTGACATAAAAAATTGAATTATATTGAAAAAACCATATAATTTGTATAACTGTTTAACATATTTAAATAAAAAAAAGAAAAACATGATCATGGATAGATAAATCTTTAAAAAAAAACAGCAGAATTGATAAACAAATATTTTTTACAAGTATAAGTAATTGTCATTTGAGGAAAAAATCTAATTTATTTTCAAAGAATTGTTTTGTATGCAAATAAATTTCTTAAATATCATCATTCTCTTGTATCCATTTTATGAAGTCTCAAAAAAAGGTTCTTTTTTTTAAATTTAAATCTATGAAAGATGAAAAATTAATCTAATTGCATGAAAAAAAAAATGAATAAAGACAAGCCAGAAAAGAAAAAGGCTTTTACAGAATAAAAACTCACATTTATCACTGAAAAAAGTACAAAACACATGTATGAAATACTTGTGCACAATTAAGGTACAATAATATAAAATAAGTTACATTAATCTAGTTTTTATATTAACTTTCTAACATACATCCACCTAGATCTTTCATCTTCTGTTTTATTGTAATTTTTGTATGTGTTATATGAACATTTTATATATTCTCTAAAATTTTCAAAGGATGGTGTAATATTTTTCATTTTGGACATATAAATAAACTTTTTATACTCAAGAAGTAAAATATCTAACTTGTAGTTTCTGTTTTCAGATCCCAATAAGATTGTCTTTGCCTCTAAGCAATGTTGTAATTTTAAGTGATCTTTTAATACTTAGAATGATTGGTTTTACTTTCGAACATTCACAAAAAAGATGCATTAATGTTTCTTCCGTTTCATTACATAAAATACATAAAGGATTATCAAGAATTTTCATTTTAAAAAATAAAGATCTTGTACCTAATATCCTGTGAATAATTCTTGTTTGAAACCACTGAGCATATGTGTCTCTTGTAATTTTGAAAACAAAATCATGTGAATATTCCCAGTCAATTTTCGATTCTCCATATATATTTCTCCATTTTATCCTACTAGCTGGGACAGCATCATTTTCTTATAAAATGTTGTAGACATATTTATTCATATCTGGATTGATTAAAATTTTCTCAAAATAAAAATTAATACAAGGATTTATAATGCAATTGTTTGAATGATGATTGATGCTTATATTCATTTGTTTAGCATTCTTTTTCACAGCATCAATTATACTATACAAATGTAAAAAATTTATTTTGCTACCAACTAAATTTTCCAAATAGGAAAGCGGTACAAAATTTCCTTCTCTATCCATTATGTCTTTCACAAGGTAAATACCTTTATTGTATAGATAAGAAAAGAATAAAGGTTTTTTGTTAACTTGAAAATGGTTGTTATAAAATAAAGGCATATGAAGAAAACCCTCATAAGACTTGACTTTAAGTTTTTCTATATATTTTATGTAAGCATTTAAAACGTCTCTCCAGAAGTCATTTTTAATATACTTCATAATATATTCGCAATACATCTTTCCACAACAAAAAACTTTTCTTATATCAATATATTTGTAATGAAGTTATAACATTTTGTATTAGAATTACAGACATAATTTTTTAACCATTTTATTTTCAGAGTATTTAAATAACAATCAATATCAATCATATTAAGCCCTCCGTCACGGTAATATTTAGTAAGAACAGCACTCTTAATTTTTGGTGAACCTTCCCAAATAAACTCATAAAACATATTTGTTACTCCCTGAAGAAAGGAATCTGGTGGGTTTGGTAAGCTAGAAAATAAATGTGTTAATAATGGCAGTAAAAGCGCTTTAATAACAGTTATTTTTCCAATAGGTGTCAGTTTTCTTTTTTTCCAATTTCTTATACTATTACTTATTTTTTCCATTTTCAGTTTGAAATTCATATTGCACATATTTTTAAGATCTATATCAAATATCAAACCTAACACCTTTTTTATTTAAAATTTTTCTACATTAGAAAAAGAGAGGTATCATCTGCAAATTGTGATATCTTATATTCTGTTTTCCCCATCAAAATACCCTTTATATCTTTAGAATTTCTAATTTTCACAGCTAATATTTCAGCACAAAGTATAAAAATATATGAAGAAATGGGATCCCCCTGTCGACAGCCCTTCACACTGGGAAAAAATCAGAAAGAAATCCATTTAATTGTACAGCAACTTTAGTATTAAGTAAAAACATCTTTATCCATCTTAATACACTTTCTCCAAAGTTAAAGAATTCTAATGTCTTTAAAATAAAGTTAAAAGATATTGAATCGAATGCTTTTTCAAAATCAATTACCATTAATAATCCTGGAATATTATGTTCCTCTGTATATTGTATAACATCAAACAGAAGTCTAGTATTTTCCCCAATATAACGCCCCTTAATAAATCCAGACTGATCTTTAGAAATTAAATTGTCCAAAACTTTCTTTAATCGATTTGCAATTGTGCCAGAAGCTATTTTGTATAAAACATTTAATAAGGTAATTTTTCAAAAATTGTTTTGGTTTATCTTCTTTAGGAATACATGTAATTATCCCCATCTTCACATTGTTTGAAAACGAGTTAACAGTGTACGCATGATTAATTGCCCTGACAACAAAGTGTCCAATTTTACCCCAGAACATTTTATAAAAATTAACAGAAAACCCATCTGAGCCAGGACTTTTATCATTTTTCATTTGTTTCAAAGTTGCTGAAACTTCATTAAAGCTCAAAACCCCCTCTAATTTGTTTGCTTGTTCTTTTGTCAGTTTATTTATGCTGCAGTTTTCTAATTCCGTTTCTAAAGTGAAGTTTTCATCTGTGTTGTGTTCAGCATAAAGTGATTGGTAAAATTTACTTGTTTCTTTTAAAATTTCCTGTTGATTAAAAATTTGACTTCCATCTTCTTTTTCAATAAATAATATGGATTTTTTACTAATATTACATTTTTCTAAGTTTAAGAAATATTTTGTATTTTTTTCTCCACTTTCGATCCACTGAGCTCTAGCTCTTGTCAAATACCCCTTAACTTTTAAACTTCTTATTTCTTCAAGTCTAGTTTGTAGGAATATTAGCCTGTCTTTATTGTCTTCCGTTATGTTTTCCTCTATATGAAGTATTTCAGATAATAATTTTTGTTCTTCGTTTCTTTGTTGTTTTGATTTAAAACTTCCATATGAAATAGATTTTCCTCGGATCTCCATCAGTAAAGTTTCAAGAAATAAAAGGTCTTTTATATATATGATCTTCCTTAAGTAGTGCATTATTGAATTTCCACAAACATTTTCCATGTTGAATTTCATTTAAACATAATTTTAGAAAAATAATAGAGTGATCTGATCTATAGCTAATATCAACATCACAGGCTTGAACTTTCTCCACTAGATTATTTGTTATCAGGAAAAAATCTAATCGGCCCTGCTGGGTTGTATTATACCTTCTCCATGTAAATTTTTAAGTTTTAGTGCATTATTGAATTTCCAATATATCTACAAATCCATGTCGTGAATACAGTTTAACAATTTTTTTCTGGCTTTAACATTATGGTTAAAAGATTTAAAAATTTTGTAATCTATTTCTGGGTTAAGAACTAAGTTAAAATTTCCGCAAATTATGCAGTTTATCTTATTTAATGAATCTATAAGGTGAAATATATTTGTGAAATAAACAGGATTATCTGTATTGGGGCATATAGATTTGCAATTACCATTTCATCAATTTTAAGTTCCAGTATTAAATATGTCCCATTATCATCATTTATAATTTTATTTATTTTAATGTTTAATTCTTTGCGTATTAAAATAGCTACTCCTCTTGCGTTTGCTTAACCATGACTGAAAAAACATTGACCTTTCCATTCAGAATATACAATCGGTTCCATCTCCTTTGTTAAATATGTTTCCTGTAAACAAAGAATGTCTGTTTTTCTTTCTTTAAATAAGTTAAGTATATCATTTCTCTTGGATGAGCTATTTAGACCTCTGCAATTGAAAGAAAAAAGATTAAGACTATCCATTTGGTATGTTTTCATTAATAATTAAATTCATGACTAGGATGTATGTTTTTCTATACCTTAACACATGAATAGTATCATATATTTTGAACCTTTCAAACAAAATTGATTTGTACATAATTAATTAGGTGAGAATTATTTTGAATTAAACAACAAACAAAGAAGAGCAGTCAACTTGAAACTAGGTTTGAATGTAAAAAGAATATAATAAAAACACAGTAGCATGATGCCTTTTGTGAAATACTTATAACATGAAACTTAAATACGGCTAAGTTTCTCACATGATATTATTTTTTCCCTTTTAGCTTTAAAACACACTCACACACAAATTTATATAATTTTATAAAAAACAAAACAAAGTGCTTGCTATAACATATAAATTTTTAGCAGTTTTTAATCCATATGAGTTTACTTTCATTCAGTACTGCACAAGTACCTGCTTCTTACAAATGATTTTAATATGCCCTAGACCCATAAATATACGAAAATAATCAGCAAGCTCATAAAAAAAGAAAAAACAACAACAAGAGTTTGTCAAATAAATAGTAAATATACTCAAGGGTAAAGCTATTCAAACCCTATTAAAGCTGTCATAAATTCAGAGCATTATAATCTTTCTATTGGTTAAAAAGAATAATGCAAAGATTGAGAAAAATGAATAATAATAAGTGTCTCTTCCATTACTTTTTTTCTAGCTTTCTCTCTTTTAATATTTTTCATGTCACACACACACACATACAAACACACATGTAAGGACCATCAACTGAGGACATGTCATATTTTACATTCAAATGAGGACAGTGCTTTCTACTGATTTTTTATGCTCAAGCCTCATACCAAAATATAACGAATAAGTACTCATATAGATTTTGATCGATTATATATCTTAAAAGTCAATAATCGTATTTTTCAAAAATGGCCACCTTTTGAGGACGCTATACACAAATGGAACTGAGGACAGGCACTCCTACTGGGGACATTACACACTCTGTTCCAAATAAGGACATACCCATCTACTGGGGACATTCCACACTCTGTTCCAACTAAGGACATACCCATCTACTCGGGACATTACACACTCTGTTCGAAATAAGGACATACCCATCTACTGGGGACATTACACACTCTGTTCCAACTAAGGACATACCCATCTACTGGGGACATTACACACTCTGTTCAAAATAAGGACAAGAATATCTTGCTGTTCGCATCTATACGGGGGTTGGTTCCCTGATTGCATTATATAGGCTATGATCCAACACTTATGTAAGGGACTTTTAAAGACAACTGAATACAGAGCTGTTCACAGGCAAACCTATAGTAAGTAGTATTTTTGTAGGAACAGGCACTATACCGCTCACCTGTTGTTTTTATTGTTCTTTTCTACAGCGCACCTGTTGATGATAAGTAAAAACTGGATTGGTACGCGGTCTGTTTGAATCCTTTTGGGTATCAAAATATTTTGTTACATATTGATATGCATTGATTTTTATTTCAACTGTTTTTTTTGCCTATTCAAATTGTGTATTTACACAAATACGCAACTTATCTGTTGCTCTTGATTAGTGATTCTGTCGACATCAATCTGGCTAATTGTTGGATTTGCAGAGGCAATACTTTTTTTTTTTTTTTTTTTTTTTTTACTTTGTTACAATGTAAAGATTAATAAGTGTATTAGCTGAAATTTCTCCTATGAATTAGCCATAGCGTATCGATAAAACTAATACTATTTTGAAATTTTAAGCTTATATAATATCAAATCTTGTTATCATCTAGAACTTTGTTCTTCCAAATTTTGTTAATATTTTTAAAAATGAAAATTGTTATATTTACAATAGCTTCCTTTTAGGCGGTCCTACTAAAAAGCGCCATCCAGGATTATGCGCCATCCAGGGTTCTATAGCGCCACCCGCTTTATTCCTGGTCGTATAGGTATAACATTTCACTAGTAGCTTTATAATAGCATTTTACATCATATGTGCAAATTTCATTGATGTTTAAATCCATTTTCAAAATTCTCTTCAAGATCTCACAGGTGGGGGACTTGACGCCGTCCGAGTTTTGAAGACGCCACCTGTGTTATTTCAAGTTGTATTTGTATGAAATTTCACAAGTTGCTTTAAAATAACATTTTTACAACATCTGTGCAAATTTCATACGAACATTTTATGTTTTTATTGCATATTAGCCTTTTCCTGTTTTCCTCGATCTCGCACCTGTACAGTTTGGTACGGTGCTATTATGCGGATACCAAATCCGGATCTAGTGCCTTCGTGCCATCCGTTATATTTTAAATAAGAAAAAAAGAAAAGAATGAAGAGACTATAACATAAAATTTGTTTAATTCATTTAAATTATTTTTGAAAAAATCCCACCTATACTACGGCGGTCAGACTCAAATAGGAATATACGCTACCCTAGCATCACCGCCCCACCCGGGTTTTTACTACTCCAGTATCATCGTGCCACCCGGGTTTCTATTGGTCATATCAATATGAAAATTTGCCAAAACATAGAGAAGGCAATATCCTAAAATGTGTGTAAATCTTCATTTCAACTTTTTTTTTTTGCTTTATGCATTATTTATATATATATATATATATATATATATATATATTATATATATATATATATATATATTTGAAATCCTCACATATACCACGGCGGTCGGACTCAAATAGGAATATAGGCTACTCTATAGTTTCATCGCGCCACCTGGTTATTAAAGGTCATATTTATATAAAATCTTACCAATTAATG
This sequence comes from Solen grandis, assembly GCA_021229015.1. Taxonomy (NCBI): domain Eukaryota; kingdom Metazoa; phylum Mollusca; class Bivalvia; order Adapedonta; family Solenidae; genus Solen; species Solen grandis. The sequence goes on along the minus strand of CM037780.1, from coordinate 46,887,025 downwards.
GAGAAGAATATAAACTAAAATGTGTGTAAATTTCATTTCAATTTTTTTTCTTTAAGTGCTCTTTAAGGATTTTTCATATCGCACCTTATACGACGCCGGTAAGACTCTAATTGGAATATACGCTTCCCTGTATTATCATCGCGCCACCCGGGTTTCTACTCGTCATATTTATATAAAAACTTACCAATTCAATTGACATCTCCAGCAAACCCTTAACAACAACACAGTGTAATAACAGCTCACACAATTTACTTGCTAAATGCTTCATAATGACTCCGATTAAATATTTCTGTAAGTGATTCGACCAGCTATACATGCATGAATAACAAAGCAATTCACCAAAGAAGCTGTGATAACCATCTCTTGTAAACAACATATTATTTCCTAACAGTGGGCAAGGAAACTATATTGCATTTCTTTCCGGTTTCAACAACAGCATGTTTTTGTAAATGTTTGTGCCCATCATTTGCATTTTTCGTTTGTTCTGTCAAATCGACAAGGAAGTTGTCATCTGTATACATATAAGGCATCATTATTGTTATTTTACGATGTAGATAAAAAGAACGTCAGCATACCGAATCTCAATAACCAGGTACCGGTCCAATTCGGTACTGAAGTGCCAAATGATTTACTTTTCAAATGAATATTCAATATGTGTGTATCGTATATCAAAGAGCTGACGAACTGAATGCGGAAGACCTTTTAACAGAGACCGACTTAGGTTATGAAAAGCTGGTGGTTTTGATGCAGCATTAACGTCATTGAGTGAACCAGAATGGTTTATGAAAAATGGAAAACAACAATGAAGTCTTCATATGCTGGAAGAATATATCATCTACTATTCAGCTATTTTATCTAAATATAGGGACAGGCAGAGATCTAAAATAAAATATTTTCAGGAAGTTTATCAATACACAAACACATATACGCAACAAAGTTAATAACAAAGGCTTCTCGACAATATTAATGAATTGAAACAACAACAAAACGGATATTGGAATCGATCTTATGCAGTATTCTAAATCTGTTGGCACAATTCCTGTAGAACTCTAAGAAAGTGTCATGTGTCTGAAAAGCGGTTTAATACCATTGCAGGCGGGGGACGCCCCCGCCGCAAAAAAGAATAGTTTTACCCATTTTTTCAACAAATCAAAAGCGAATTTTTGAAAGGAACAAAAATCGAAGTTACTATAGAGACATAAGTTTTGATACCCTTCTCAAATCTCTAAGAAATGAGGCTGATAGTGATTGCAGAATAAATAAGCGTGACGGAAAAAAGTGACAGGTAGAAAAAAGGGAATAGCTATAAGATGGTGATGCAAGAGTTATGGAACTTGTGCATGACAATTCGTCTTGTCAAGCTCTGTTCAACAGTGAAATTTCATATCAATAGCATGAGTAGAGCAAGAGTTATTACAGAATAAAAAAAAAGGTGACGGAAAGACACACATGCAGAAAGACGACACAAAAGTGTTTACCCTGTGTACCCTCTGTTACAGCAGGTGACACAAAAGTGTTAAGCTTTCCTTAAAGTTTGTATAGTTATTTATCTTATAAATAACGCTAAGTTAAATAACAAATATGTTACCTAGAATAATATCAAAACCACTCGGTAAAAGTCTTTTAAATTTGGCTAGATCAACCAATATGCCTCTTCGAAATTTAGGTAAACTTTGAAATGAATCTCTGAATTATGGATATTTTAGCGACATTTGTATAAGCACCGTATCCTGATAATGGTTAAAGCAGTCTTTAAAATGAGTTGGGTAGGGTAGCAATTTATTACGCATTTCAAATAGTTTGAGTCAAAGCAATAATTTAACATGTAAGGTTTGTTTAAAAAATAAAACATAGTATTTAGAATTCCTTCTTTTTCACAAAAAGTTTCATGTCCGAGCTTTAAATAAGAAAAATGTCCATAAGTCCAAAACCGGAGTGTACATTTTGTTTATATTTTTCATACAGGTGTCCACTTAGGCATACACCACTAGTTAATACTAAATTTGAGATGGAAAATTATTTAAAAGACGCATGACATTTTGTAAACTGTAATGCAAAAATTCTATTAAGAAAGTATAACAAACCTTTAGCAGTGTTTGAAAAAAGGTCTTAAATCAGACCAGATTTTCTTAAATTTTCAAGTTTGATTTACACAACTGTTGTTCAGCAGTTTAGAAAAATAATATTTAAAAAATATATATATATATCAACAACAAGTAACTATGTTTCTATAGAATAATTATAAAAAAAAACCCCTCTTTTTATTTAATAGAGAACATTTTTATATGAATTCTCCCTAACCCTTTACAAACTTAATTAAACTTATCATTACTAATTAAATAACGTTTTAATATCTTATACTGGATCTGATATAGACATTAATGAATCAATATACATAAATATATATCTGTTAAAACTACTTGTATTAAATGAACAGGACGATGAAATGTAAACTTATACTCTCGTTTCATATGTCCATTTTGTATAAACTCATCTTTATAAGTTATATTTATTGAGAGTGTGGCTAAAACTGAAAAGAAAAAAAAAATCTGAAAAATCATTGTTTATTTTTCTGTTCCCCAAAGTGCCCATTATGGCCCCACTTCTGACCTGATTGGATATATAAATATGCCTTTGTTCTGTATGTATATTAGGGTATTAACTCAACAGCTGGTTGTTGGGCGGCAAACATGCAGGGACCAGACTATATATCGGTTATTGCTATTGCCTTGTATTGACCGGTTGAGACTAGAAATGTATTTATAGATCAAGACATAGAGACTACCTCTAACCAATACCTGGAAGGATAAAAATAATGTGTCTGCTTAAACATTTCACCGACATTATTTCAGTTATATTTTTTTGACATATAAAGTGTTTTCTCACTGCGATATCACGCCGAAGATACGTGATATGATACCACACTACAAAATCACAAAGGAGACGGTTATGATAAGCTCTAACAAACTCGGCCACCTGGGCCGGTTAAGAATAAAGTATTGCTGACAGTGTATCCTGTTGTTGAAAGTCAAGCCAAAATGTGCATTCATGCTTGCACCATGATCAACTGAGCACGTACTTGTTTATGCATTCTGGATACACATTTCCATGAACAATAAGGAAAACTTTGTTTTGTAAGCTTTTTCTCGTAATTCATCGCATTGGGCGTGATTTTTTTCCATTTAGGTGTTATATTTCATAAAATGAATTCGGGTAAACGTTTCCCTAAATGTTGGTGTCACAGTTTATATCTTTCATAAAATGCAAATGACCTTCACATTTTAGAAGTATAGTTGCATTCCACATATCATATTCTATAAGCATAACATTTCCTAGTATTGTTTAGGGAAGTACAATGTACTAGATAGTATCTCTGAAATATTTTCATACAGGTTTGTGACAGGTTTCCTATTTTTACAAAGTGCAATGTGTCCTTCACTTTGAGATGAATAATTACCTTATATAGATGAAGTAAATATTTTCCTGGAATATATCAAACGAATTAACAAATATTTTTTTTCGTTTTACAACCCGCGCTGGTGAATGTTTGGAACGTCGTTTTCTTTTTCAAAACCTTTAACGACACTAATGCCTTTACATTATTTATCCATTTCATATTCTGAAAGAACATAGTTTCCAGTTTTCAAAAATAGCAGTTTTAAGAAAATCATTGGGTGGCTGTTTATATTAATTACATGAACTTAATAGCCTAAAGCAATGTTATATATAATCAACTTGATTTAAATATACGTGATAAATGTAACCTATTTGACAGTTTAGTTCAGGCTAAGTTCCAAATTACGGCTCTGAAGTCTTTGGGTAGCAAGATATATTGAACAAGTGCATGCAATTTTTTTAAGAAAAATACTTTCGGTCAGAAAAAGTACTAATCTTGAATGCCTATACGACGAATTAGGACGATATCGACGAAAATAATTAGACACTTTAAATATTCGTATAATATATTATCAATGGATGAGGCCTTATTGGAGCCGAGCTTTTAAAAGCATTAAAAACTTTCTTCATCAGAGATTTGTCGGTCAAGTGACTCAAAACGTAACATGTTCTGAACCAGGAATTGTTATCTCTGACATAATCAGCTTATTTTCTATCTACGTCACCTCCCTCACTTGACATGAGTTTACAAAAATAATCCATACATTCGTCGTTGGATATTGGATCCCTACATTATTTTGTTTGGTTGTCGGAATATTTTCCAGAATTCTTTTGGTGATTTTTTTCTAAGATCATTCATTTTTCTACTTTTTGTATAATTAAAAGCATTTTTTGATTTCCTGCATTGGTATTTGTAACCCTTTTTTGCCTGAATTAATATAACCTTATCGTTTTCTGACAGTGTAAAATTAAATTGGTCGACAGCATTTTTATGAATATCATATTTCCGTTTTGCATTCATCATCATACCATTCATTTTGAAATTTATCATCAATGACACAGGTCTTTGGTTTACGCGATGATTTTTCAAAGTATTTACGTCATAGTTACATAGGAAATCTGTCAAGATAGAAGTAAGGCTGTCTACATTACCATCCGCGTTAATTTCCGAGTTCAAATTAAGTATTAAAGTGTGATAATTATTTGATACATCAAACTAAAAAGCTTCACTGAAATTTAAATCCACTGTCAGGACATGAAACTTTTAAACATATTTTGCATGTTACAGGGTAAAATAAATGTGCAGCCTGACTCAGGCAAATTTCAATATTGATATGACCAATAGAAACCCAGATGTCGCGGTGTTTCTATGGTAGCTTATATTCATACTTGAGTTGACCGCCATGGTATAGGGTGAGATTTAAAAAAAAGTGCACTGAAGAATAAAATATTGAAATGACATTTACACACATTTTAGGATACAGTTTTCTCTATGTTTTGGCAAATTTTCATATTGATATGACCAATAGAAACCGGGTGGCGCGATGATATGGAGTAGTAAAAACTCGGGTGGCGCGATGGTACTATAAAATAGCGTATATTCCTATTTGAGTCTGACCGCCGTAGTATAGGTGGTGATTTTAAAAACAATTTAAATGAATTTAACACATATAATGTTATAGTTTCTTTCTTTTTTAAAATAAACCGGTATGCACGAACACACTAGATCCGGATTTGGTTTCCGCATAATAGCACCGTACCAAGCTTTACAGGTGCGAGATCCGCGAGATCGTGGAAAACAGGAAAAAGGGTAATATGCAATAAAAACATAAATTTTGAATGAAATTTGCACAAATGTTGTAAAATGTTATTTTAAAGCAACTTGTGAAATTTCATACAAATACGACTTCAAATAACACGGGTGGCGTCTTCAAACCCGGACGGCGTCAAGTCCCCACCGGTGAGATCTTGAAGTGAGTTTTGAAAATGGATTTAAACATCAAAAAAATAAGATATATCAATGAAATTTGCACATATATGATGTAAAATGCTATTATAAAGCTACTGGTGAAACTGTATACCTATACGACCAGTAATAAAGCGGGTGGCGCTAAAGAATCCTGGATGGCGCATGGATGGCGATTTTTAGTAGGACCCTTTTAAGTGTCTCAGGATTTTAAAGAAAATCAAAAACTCCTGCTTATTTATAGAATATCTCCTGATTATAGAATATTATTAGTAAAATATGCATATATTGTTCTCCTGAAAGCTAATCTCTACTGAGATCCGCTCCGGTTATTTTTTTTTTTATTTTTTTTTTTCGTATTGGCTTCCACTCCAGTGAATCTCAGTAGATATTACTGAACAGCTAGAGAAAAACTCGACACGCACCTTACTTACCTATCAGTTTCTTATTTAAAAACTTATGAAAGCTTCAAATACCAAATGGCAGATCAAACAGTTGGTAATGAAATATATAACACACTGTTACACCGAAAATATTTTGCTAACCTTTAGGATCTACAATTATGAGCTACTTTCAAACTTCAGTAAGTCAGACATCTTGTCATGCTGGTTTATTTTCCGGGGAACAGTATTAAACTAGGTAACTTGATTTGTGTATAAATCTGATGAAACTAAAGGTGTTTATAATTCAATTAAGACAAGGTGTCCATTGCAGAGATCAATGGTAATTATGTAAATTGATTAATATATTTTGATTAAAACACCAAAGAATATACGAAAGAGTTGTATGATATATATGATATATAATTCAACACCCCATCAGTATCCATCAATAAAAAAACAAAAACAAAAAAAAACAAAAAAAAACAACAAAAAAAAAACAACAATGGTAATAAATTATTTGAGAATTTTGAAACTTATTATTTGATATATATAAAACAAACAACAACAAAATAAAATGTCCATGTAAAAAAAATAGATCATAAATTACATAGCTTGACTAAAAAATAATATATTAAAATATCAAAAGTGAAATTTTTTTTTAGTAAATTTTGACTTCAATTTGGGTACTTGTTTGACCTAAAAATATGGGTAGTTTTGGTTTAGATACGTTTTGACCGCTCTCATGTCTAATATCTTGATTATAAAACTTTACAAAAAAAAAAAAAAAAAAAAAAATGGATGTTTCACATGCGAGATTACACAAGTGATCATCATCATTTTAATGTGCAATTTTGACAATTTAAGATCGTTATTTCAATTATTTAAAGTAAGTAGAGAGAAAAGTACGTTTCCTTTGGGAGTTGAAAAAGGGTCATTGGCGAATGGGAACGGGTCCGTACAGGTCCTATTGTCGGACCCGTTAAAGAAAGTTAAATTTCAAATACACTTATTTTGAGAGGTTAAATGTGTTTTTTTATAATCAACAATTGAAGTTATTGTCCTTATGTTGTATATATATGTAGAAAATAATCTCTTCGCCATGAAGTAGTATGCATGTAGCGGTCCAAAAAGTTTAACCTGAATGCCGCGAAAAACATGTGACATTTTCAATCTGAACATGTCAAGCAGAGGTTAATAAATTAAATTCCATTTAAACGCAACATTCATTGATTTTAATTATCAAATAAACATTTCTGGAAATACAAATTACAAATATACCTGTAAAAACGGTATCTCTGTTGGCGCGAAGCCAAATGAGGACAGGCGCCGGGTCGTAATCTCGATACCAAAATATTAGTAATTTCTGTAGTCGGTGCATCAATCGAACAACACACCGGCTGATACCTCCCACTGAGGACTCATCATAATTTCATTTTTATTTCACGTTTTGTGAAGAAATAAGCATTTTGAGATGGTTAGAGATTATTGCCAAATGAGCCGTCCTCATTTGAAAATGGTGCCCTCAATTGTTGCTGTTATTAGAAGTTTGTGTCCACATTTGACGGTGCTTACACCCTCACACACACACACACACACACACACACACACACACACATATCTGACATGCACATAAACACATCTGTATACATAAACATTTACTTACATATCCATATATACACATACACTTGCACACATACAAACACATACACATATACATATATACACATGCCTATACATCTATGAATTCCCATTTGCATATACATGTACATATACAATTATACAAATACATACATACATACATACATACAATACACTTATATATTGATACAACGAGATACAGTGAAAGCAACCAATCAATCAGCTTCTACTATACTCAATTTATCTTCTTTGCTTCTGTCTGTTAACTGAGATAACATCAGTTATAGAGTCAAAAACGTCAAATTTTATCCTTTCACTTCTTGTTGTTTGTCCATATACAGCGCCATTAAATAACCATGCACTGGTAATCTCTTCATGTTGAAGCAGCTTGTTTATTAAATCAGTGTTCATTTTTGTGACATCATCACTTATTCTGTGCCCATCGTTTTTTAAGTTCTTTCCTCTTTTGCATTATTCTTCTTTTGACATATTGTTTATTGTTTTAATCAAAAGGGGGTTTGATTCCATTTCTGGTTGGGATACGATGTAAGGCCAAAATCTCGTGTTTTTCTATAGAAACCATGTGTTTTCCGAGTTTGTTGTTTACCTTCTCAACAAGGTCCTCATCACGATCTGCTGGTATATTCGCATTTTTAATATTGTTTTTCCTTGAGTACTGCTCATTATAGTTTGCTTTCTTTAATGCTTCTTTACTTCTATAGTTATTTTCTTTTTCACGCTCACTCAATTCTGCTACCTTTCTTTTCATCTTCTGTTCTTCCTTCTCTACTCTACCAATCAACTGTTTATTTTCATACTGCAGTACTTCAATTTTCTCTTCTAGGAGTCTAGTTTTTTCCTTAACCTTTCCGTCAATCTCTGCTTTCATCCTTCTCTCTACATCAGTGAATATATTCTTTATTGTGTTTGTGATAAGGGATTCTATTTCATCCTTTTTTAACATGTTTTTCAAAACTCCCTTTAAATCTGACAAATCACTAGCTATAGCATCCAATTGTGTGTGCCAATATGTCACCAGTACTGCTGCTTTCATTGCAGCTATCATTGCTCACATCAGAAAAGGTTCTTTTAGGTTCTTTTTTCTGGGGAGGTGCACTTTTCTGTGTAGATTTTTTATTTTGGAGTTGATAACTTGAGCCTCTTCCTGCCATTTTAATGTGTCAAAAAGTAGGGTATCCAACTAATTTGTTGTAAAGAATAAACAGAAAGCTGTTCACTAGTATAGTGTGATATGTACAGCAGTCTATAATTGTACCTGTTGTTGATTGAACAAAAGAGTGAAACAGTTAAATGTACGATGTAACAATGGTAGATAAACTGTTCTTGCACTGATCTGTTTCTCTACTGCACAATATGCCTTGGGCTTCCTTCCATATAAAACACCTTTGTTCTGATTTGTATGGTGACCACTATTCCAGGTATTGTATATATTGTGATGAGAATATTGAAAACAAAGAAAAAGTTTGTTCTCACCCAAATACTCCTTAGTCCTTCAATATTTCCTCAATTTAATCCAATTTTTCACATAACACAACTCAAGACCAATCCAATGATATCAAATTTATCATGTAACACTCATCATCTCTCATAATATTTCACAAAAGATCAGGAGCTCAAAATCACCCTGCCATGCTTACTGGTTCACCTTTTCATTCCAAAAAAATTATATAAGTACATACAATATGAACACCGTGGAAAAAATTAGACAATATGGTCAATAGTCAATCATTAGCCTTGTTACATACTTGGTAGTGATAAGCAGATAGAGAGAGAGAGAGAGAGAGAGAGAGATCATATGTATTACAATTATTAGAAAGAGAGAAGAGACCTATATATAACACTCTCTAATGTTAACAAATCTGCAAAGTGGCCAAAAGTGATATTTTACCCCAAGAGAGAGAAAGAAGGAGAGGGAGAGAGAGAGAAAGAATTTGCAAAGGATTCAGCCCCCCCCCCAAAGAAAACAAACAAACAAAAACAAACAAAAACAAAAACGGATATATAGTAATGATATAATAAATATACACTAGTCCTTACCAAAATGTTACCTATCCATTAGTAATATTATAATAAAAGATAATGAGAATGTTATTATTCTAGTGAGAGAGAGAGAGAGAGAGAGAGAGAGATGTTCCAGTATATACAGCATACTTAGAATTCATCTTATTCAAAATACTGATATAAGAACATTTGAGACTTCAATAACTAAACTATTATGCAAGTACCAAATATATCTCATTCAGAAATTTAACTTATAAATATATTTCAAATTGAATCTACATACATGTTTAACCAACATATGCCCATATTCAATATGCCCGTCTCCCCTTTCTTTTTTTTTTCCTTTAAATAATGAAAAAAAAAAGAAAAAAAGACAACATGTTTACATTTCTATTCAATATGCCCTCATGACCCGCCGCGAAGGGGAGGGGGGTTATAGGAATGCCCTTCGTCCGTCCGTCCGTCAGTCGTCAGTGTGTCCGAAACACTTCGTGTCCGCCATATCTCATGAACGCTTGGACACATTTTCTTAAAACTCGGCTAAAGTGTTAACCTCATTGAGCTGATGTGCAGAAGGCATGTGGCGGTCACGTGGCTCAAGGTCAAGGTCATATTGAAGGTCAAATGTTATTTTCGTGTCGCTCCATATCTCATGAACGTTGGACACATTTTCTTCAAACTCAGCTAAAGTGTTAACCTCATTGAGCTGATGTGCAGAAGGCATGAGGCGGTCACGCTGGTAAAGGTCAAGGTGATACTTGAAGGTCAAAATGTTATTTTCGTGTCCGCTCCATATCTCATGAACGCTTGGACATATTTTCTTCAAACTCGGCTAAAATTTTAAACCCTCATTGAGCTGATGTGCAAAAGGGGCATGAGGTGGTCCGCTGGCTCAAGGTCATACTTGAAGGTCAATTTTATTTTCGTGTCCGCTCCATATCTCATGAATGCTTGGACACATTTTCTTCAAATACGGCGGCTAAAATGTTAACCTCATTGAGCTGATGTGCAGAAGGCTTTGAGGCGGTCACGTGGCTCAAGGTCAAGGTCATACTTAAAGGTCAAATGTTATTTTGTGTCCGCTCCATATCTCATGAACGCTTGGACAATTTTCTTCAAACTCAGCTAAAATTTTAACCACATTGAGTGATGTGCAGAAGGCATGAGGTGGTCACGCTGGCTCAAGGTCAAGGTCATACTTGAAGGTCAAATGTTATTTTGTGCCCGCTCCATATCTCATGAACGCTTGGACACATTTTCTTCAAACTCGGCTAAAATTTTAAACCTCATTGAGCTGATGTGCAGAAGGCATGAGGCGGTCACGCTGGCTCAAGGTCAAGGTCATACTTGCAGGTCAAATGTTATTTTCGTGTCCGCTCCATATCTCATTAGGAGTGTTCCCTTGCCTTACACAGACCACTTCTTGACCTGGATTGCACTTCCACAGTGATTTTTTGTATCGGTAAAAAATTTAGTATGTCATGTTCACAATCATACAAATTATTTCATGATATTAAATTTTTTAATTGAGTTACACATGTACTTTGTGGTTACCTAACACATCCTATACTTCATTGATGTTACTTTTTGTACTGTTTCCCATGTAAAACTTGTCAGTAAACTTTTAATATATGTGCCTCCGATTTGAGATTCATACATAACTCCGGAAAGTTAAATTGTCTTAAACTGATCTTCTATGTCTGCTACAACCATCCCAGGTTAAGGTGAACATAATCCTATGCCCAAACAAATTCTAATTTTTGGGCCCAGCGGCGGGGGATTAGCTGTCCTTTGGACTGCCTTGTTACTTGCTTATCCGTGCTTCGTAGGTTAGTGGCCATCTAGTGCCTTTACACCCCTCTTGCAACACAAAACTGTCAAAATCTCAACTGTCACTGTGACCTGTACCTGTATCTTCTCCCTGCAATGCTTTAATACACATATTACACATATTGAGGGGGTTGTATGTTTATATTTTTATGTGCAATATATTTATGTTTAGAGTTTTTAAAGTTTCTCTTTTTGCTACATCCCATTAGTTTTTCTGTATATTTTATTTATCTTTTTTAAATTATTTTTTACACACAAATATATTTTTTGTTTACTTATTTATCTATACCTTTGATTATTTTTATCTTGAGCAAATTTAAATTTAAATATACAAATTTAATCTTGCCAATTTATTTTTCTTTGTAAAGCAGTTACTTGTATGTGTTTGTTCTGTTTTTTTTTTTTTTAATCCCTTTTCCCCTTAAGGTAAACATCTTATTGTGTTATTTGTCCAAGCCAGGAAATCTTTATATGTATTTTTATTTTTTAAAGCGTATATATTTCTTAAATTTTTAAAAAGCTATTACATTTTTCTATAGTTTATTTAACTTAAAGGGTGTATAACTTTTAACTGACAAGATGTACTGTCGTCTGCTCAGTGATAAAGTGGCTTGATATCGGGCTGATTTAGTGTTGGAATTTATCATAGTAATAAAGAATACAGTTTCTGTTTACATTTTATTTACAAATCTATAAAAAGATTTTACAGCGATATAATTATAACTGTTAAAAGGTATGGTCATATACATATTCTTATTTAGAATATTTAAACTAGATACACTACAATCATTTTGTATTTACAAATCAATATGGATGCACTACAACACAAACGTTTTTTAAATGATGTCCATATATAAAAGTACAGTTTTAACATTCTTGAATGTCATGGCATTAATCCAGTTGTTAACTTTTTAGGATTGTATTTCCATTGTACAAACAATTGTTTATTTCGTCCCTTTCCTGGATTTTAACACTTTTTTTACTTTCCACGTTTGATCAGGGTCTATCGTACATTTTGTAATTCACTCTGGTAAAATGTCCCCGGGGATATCTTCGTCTTGCAGGTCCGGAGTCTGTAAATCGGCAATGTTACTCGCCTGTGTACTTTAAACACATCGCCCGATTAGGTTTCATCGTAAGCTCGAGTGAAAGCATTTCTCAGATGGCTGATGCGCACATTGTCACCACTTTTAAATTTAAAGGGTTTTAGTTTGTGGTAATTTCCGTTATAACTGTTTGTTTAATGGTCAAAATAGCTCCCTAAAAGGTGGACCCCTTAGTTTCGTTTTGCGTGGGAAAGTATTTGCGGCAATTTTTGCACATGACTGACCTTTTGGGCACGAAACTCCTGCCTGAAATGCTTTAAAAGCAGAAAAGCGTTTTAGAAAATAAAAAATAGTACCCATACATTATTATTTTTAAATTCCTCACTATATAAAATACATGGTAACAAAATCTTTAAAAAAAATATAAAATTCCCTTTGTCGTTTTTTAACTTTGCGGCCATACTCAGACTTGAAAAAGATGTCCCGGAATACTCTCCCACCTCCTCCCCCCTTTTTTGTTTTCAATGCCCTAAGCCACAGTACTTGGGAAAGTGTCGCCCTTTTGGAGTAATTGAAATGATTATCCATTTTTCAAACTTCCCCATATAAATTTTTGATCAGCATCCAAAAGTCTTTTCCGGCGCTTTTTCCGTGATTTTTGTAAAGCGCCTTCGTATGGCTTATGCAAACTGAATGATTCTTGATCATGCAAAAATTTCGAATTTTTATGATACTATATTGTATTTCCCATCTTCTCAATTTTGTAAGTTTTTTGTGGGCCAAGAAATAGCCGGGGTGAACTGGATCGTGTAGAATTTTTTTAAAATAACTTCCCAGGGAGCAATTCTTTTCTTCAGGAGGATAACATTCAAAATGAACAATAGGTATTATTGCGGTATTTTTTTTTCATCGTCTTCGCATTCTTTTTTCCCCCAAATGTCTCTCCCCCCTCTTCACCGACAATTGGGAATCGAAAAAGCTTAAAAGGGTTTTTTTTAGATTTGAAATACTTTAGAAACTTGGATGTTGTTTTTAAACCCTTTAGGATAGTTTATTACTTGCCCCATGATTTTTTTGGTAAATTTCTTGTTTCTGAGGGCAAAAGAAAACTATCTATCAATGTTGTTATTTTTTAAAAAAATTTCTCTTTTTATTTATGGTTTATGCGTTCTTTGACATTTCATGCGCATCGTTCAGTTTTCCCCCTTTTGCCTAAAATGTATGGATTCTTTAACCCCCAGGGGCTCCTTAGGCCCCGTCGGATTGAGCTTTCTTCCGTATTGCGAATATTGAAGGGTATACGGTTTATACAAAGAGTCTAAAAGGATGAAGATATCCGCTCCAAGATTGGGGGGGACCAGGAAGTCGCCGAGGTTCCCAAAACCCTTTCTTTAAACCCCCTACAATCAACTGTTAAATGACACCTCAATGTTACTAAAAAAATTTTGGGGCGATCCCGGCAAAAAAGGGGACCCCCCAAATTTAAAGATAGAAAAAAAAATTGGTTGCTTCCCCTAATTAGCCCCCGGGATTTAGTTTTATTAAAAAGCAAATGAAAACCCCTTTGGGAATTATCCATTTGCTCCCCAAAGGGGGGCGGTGGGGTCTTTATCAAGTCACCTGGGCTCTCAACTGGAGTCGGAAGAGTTCATTGCCCCCAGCGGCACTGTGGGGTATAAGAAAAGCGGATAAGAGTTTGGGGAAAGCGTCGACGTACTTGTGGAAACGTGAGTTGGTCTTTCAAATGTAGACACCTTTAGTCTAAAGGGGGGAGGAGACATTTTTTAAAGACCATAAAACTCCCCTAGGATACGACGGACTTATATAGGTCTCCTGATGTATCAATACCGTGAGATTAAAGGCCTAAATAAGAAAAGCAGCCCCAGCGCGGCAATCTTTTTTAACAACCTGGAAAAGCCTCCGGCTTGATAAACATATTGCTAATGAGGAAAAAAAACTCGGGGAGACAGATGACGAGGAAAAGCAGGAGATCAGACGGCGGCTCCAAGATCTCGAGCTCGAGCGGTCTGCACGGTCGATGCGGCTTCAATAAATGGGTCAAGACAGCCGAATTGGGGGGAAATTTTTTGGGAGAATCTTGAAAGGCACACGCGGCGGAGGGGAAATTAAAGACTTCTTCCGGGAGCAAGGGGTCACCCTGGTTTCAATTATTACAGCAGTGAAAGGGCTAGGAGTATAGGGTTTGCACTCGATCCCCCTCATTTTCTCAGAATCCGCCATTTTAAAATGTTTAAAAAAATAGGGGGATTTAACCGCCGCCGGTTTAATCCCCAAACTCTGCGCAGCGGGCGGCGGTGTCACACACTCAAAGGCGGCGGCGGATACGCTTCACTGCATGTGGATACACACCATTGTTTTTTTTTATGTTTAAATTTTTTGATCCTTTACAGGACATCCCCTTGAAATTCTGATGACACTCCATACACGTTACTGTTCGTGTTTACTCTCCGGTGGATAACGTACAAATAAATGTCAGTTGTTTTCTTTTTTTACGATTAACTCCTTTTTTTTTGACCTATCTAATGCTTCATTGCAAATTGTTAATAAAAAAAGTAAATGTAGTGTTCCCAAATTTTTTATTTCATTTTTGAAAATTAGTATCATTTTAACCATGTTTAAACCCCTAGCCCAAAACGCTAACCGTCTGAGGGTGTAATTTTAAACATTTTAATCTTTTACCCTAGGGTGTGTACTGCGTTCTGTTTTTGAGAGAAGTGTCGTCTGTCGTTTACAATAAAAATACTCATTTACCGGGGAAAGGGGTGAAGTATTTACGGTAGATATTAGAAATGCTGTCCCTTCTGCTTAATAAAAGCGGGACTGGTTTATCCCAAACTAAGATCTACGGACGTGAATACATACACATGAACGCACTCTATTTACATTTTTAATTTAAAAAAAAATATTTGTTTAACAATAATATTTAATAGTTTTAATATAAAAACAAGTGATTGAAATCCGAAAAAAAATGGGGTATACTTGAAACTTCGTTGCTTTAAAAAAAAAAATGGCGCACAGTGGTGTACGGGTTTATCAAAACATTTTTTGTCGATCCGTTACGAAAAGAGGGGGTTTCAGACACGTCTGCTCGCCCGGTTACGCAAGAGGGGGTTCAAAATCCCCTATCTTTTTACGTCATTAAAAAATGGGGGATTTATATAGTAAAAGAGGGGTATCGATGCAAACGGCCAAACTCCTAGCCTTGACATTTTCAGCAATGGAATGTAGGAAAACACCACGCTGTCTTATTTTCGGATTTGATTTTAGAAAGTCCATATAGCATTTTTGGGGATCGTGTTTCATCATGGGGGTTGTTAGTCATCTTTTTGGGGTTGTTAAATCATTATGTGGGGTTGTAATAAATCAGAAAGGGTTGTAATTTTACTAGGAGTTGAAATGTCATTGTGTGAGGTTTTAAAGACACAGGTTGTTTTATTGAGTGAAAAATTATATGGGGGGTGTTTTGCCATTTTGGCGGGTGCAGGTCCTTCTGTGATGTCCATTGATTTAAATTTGTTGGCGCATTTGTCTTTTGTTTGCCCACTTGATTGGTGCGAAGCATTTCCCTTTATGATGTTCATTTGCTTGCTTTGAGGCGCAGTTGTCCTTTTGGATATCCATTTGGCTTACTGTGCGGTGGCAGTTGTCATTCTGTCCCTCCACTTGACATTATGACGGTTGATTAGTTTTTTCACCCTTTTCTTATTATGTGCATGAAGGTAGTGTGCTTGATGTTGTTCTTGCTATGTGGTTCATTCGGACATGTACGTTGGATAAAGTCCGAAATGTTGCAAATTGCGATCCGATGGTTTTTACCTTATTTCCTTATTTCACTGTTTTCCTGTTTTCTTTATTTAACTTTGCATGTTAAAGGAAACCCAAATTTTAAGATCCCCCGTGTTAGACAATCTAAAGTATATTTGCCAATTTTTAAAAAGTTGCAAAAAGAATTTGTATTTTTTCGGGGGCGTAGTTTGGTTTCACAAAATGTTGGGTTGTTTTCCACCGCGGAGGATCTGTGGGGGGACTTTGGATTTTTGCATGGCCGTGTGAACAACTGATTGGTTTTGGGCTTTTTTTTAAAAACGGAAATCCCCCATTTTATGTAGATTTTTAAGCAATTATTAAATACCCTTTAGTACCCCTTCACTCAGGATCCCTCAAAACGCCTGAGAAAAACATCACTGATCAGTTTATGAAAGCACCTAATATCATTTTTGTAATAACCTTGTTCGTGTGGTGTTTGAATTACACGTGAGAGCTTAGAGTTTTTTTTTAAAATATTTCTGTTAAAAATACTTGTTTTGTCGTGAGATTAAATCTAATTCACGGGGGGCCTCCGTGGCCGAGGGGTAAATCGCTGACTTTAACATTCACTTTCCCCCTCCCCGCTGGGTTCGAATCCCGGTTTTCATTGGGATTTTCATTTGAGGAAGCCTTCAGTGGGCTTGCGGTAGGTGGTGGTTCTCCCCGGGAAATTTTGTGCATTCGGGGTCTTCCCCACTTAAATTAGTTGACGTTGTTTTTGACGAAATACTGTCGGGGGGGCAAAAATCAATAGTCAAGATATCATACCCAAGTAATGGAAACAAAGAAACCATCTGTTATGTTAAATTTGTCTAGCGAAAGTTTTATTTTATTATCTTTTTTTTATTTAATTCTTAAAAAAAAAGTTTTAGTTAAAAAAAAAGGGGCGTTTAAAAAGGGTTTTGTTTTTTTGATAAAATAATAATTTCAACAAATTTTATCAAAAGTTGTTGAAAGTTGTTAATGCATTTTATCATGCACCAGACTTAATTGTGGTTAAACTCCCTTAAAAAAATTTTAAAACCCACTCCCCCCCATCAGCGGGGTTCGTATCCCGGGGGCCCCTTAGTTTTCATGTGAGGAACCCTTCCAGCTGGTTGCGGTGGTGGGTGGAACACAAATGCCTCCGTGCTTCCCGGGGTCTTCCCCCCCCTTTTTAATTTAGTGGACGCGCATATGACTGAAATACTGTCAAAGGGACGGAAACTCAAATAGTCAAGTCAAGTCAACCCTTAGAGAAAAAATGGGATAAATAGAATATTGGTAAGGTTGAATGAAGAAAAGTTATCCTCCCGGGTTAAAGAAAATAAAAAAACCTCCCCAAAGGATGCGGTTTTTTTTTTTATCTTTTCGGATGAAACCCAAACTGATGTAAAAAAGAAACTTAAAATGAAAAAAAAATGCAAAACTACTGTTTCATTTTTTTGACAAAAAACTGCATTATTATTGAAAATTTGAAAAAAAAAAACAAAAAAAAAAAAAAAAAAAAACTAGAATGTGATCTTTGATTTCAAAGTTGGTAAAAATACTTTTTTTATTTGTCTAACACAAAGGAATCTCAAAATTGGGTGTGCCCCCTTAAACACCCAAATAAAAAAAAAGAAAAAAAAGGGAAATGTCCAATCGATGCGTCAATGCGCAATATTTCGGTCTTCATGGCCAGTACATGACCCGAATAAACCCAAAAAGGGGGAAACATACAGATACTACATGTACTGGCACTATTAATGAAAAGGATGTAATTCAAATTAACCGATAAAATGAAGTGGACATTACAAAAAGGACAACGGCACCACAAGAAAATCAAGGGGGACATCAGGGAAGAAAAACTGCAAAACAGCAAGTCAAGGCAATTACAGAAGACAACTGCAACAAGAAGTAAAGTGGACATAAGGGGAATGCAACTGCACCACACAGCATTCAGGTGAAATACAGAAGGGGAAAACTGCACCCCAAAAAGTCAATTGAACATCACAGAGGACAACTGCACCACACGCAAGTGTTGAACTCACGAAAAAAAACTGCCCACACAGCAATTAGGTTGTAAAACAGAATGAAACTGCACCCAAAAAAAAGCAAGTCAAGTGGACATTACAAAAGGCAATGGACCACAAGCATTTAAAAGTGGACACCCCAAAAAGGGAAAACAGCCCCACACAGCAACCCAGGGGATTTTCTGAATGAGAAATGCACCACCAGCAATTCAAGTGGAGTAAAGAATGACAACTGCATCACCGAAGTAGGTGAACATCAAGAAGGACAACTGACCACCAGAAAGTGAATTGAACATCGAAAAAAAACTGCACACACAGTAATTCAATGGCTGTAACAGAATGAAAACGCATCACCAGCAAGTAAAGAGGACATCACAGAAGGAAACTACCCCAAAATTAAGTAAGTGGACATCACAAAAGGGGCAATGACCACCCAAAATGGCAAATCAACCCCCATGGATATTACAGCCCCTATAATGCTTAAAACCACGCAAAATGTCTTTATAATCTCAACAATGACATTCAATCCATATGTAATATTACAACCTTAATGTGTACTATCACCCGAAGACCTTTTGAGTTCGTCCAGCGTATTGCAGCACCTTTTTATAGGCGTTTTCGAAAGGGTATGTCCCCTGGGGGTTAAAATCCACATTTTCTAAAAAATGCTTTTGCGCCCTTAAAACCGATCCTAATTGGTCTGCGCCATTCCCAAGATAGCCCACAAGGGGAAATACATTGATCCCGATTTTAATTTTTAAAAATTTTCATTTAAAAGCCATAGTTTAAAAAAATTTTTCCCATTTAAAAAGGGGGCACATCCCTTCAACGGGAAAAGAACGAACGTCCCCCGTTTGGGGGTTGAAAACGATATGAAACCCCGGGGGGGGGTACAACATCCCCGACCCGGGAACCCCCCCCTCGTTAAGGGGATTGGGACTTTAAAACCTTCGCTCCCGGTTTTAAAAAAATTTTGATTTTTCCTCACAGTAAAAAAAAGGGGGGGAAGGCCCTAGGACATTCCAAAACCAAAAAAAAAATTTTTTACCCCCTTTTTAAAAATGGGGGAAAAAGGGGTTCCCTGTAGGAGAAAAAACCGGTAGTTTTGGGCCCCCAAAAAGGTTTTTTGTCCCCCCGGAAAGTTAAACCCCCCAGAACCCCCCCAGAGGGGGGTGCGAAAACTTAGCTTTTTGTTCCCCGCGGGGGGCCGGGCAACGGGGATAAACCCCCGGGGTTTTTCCCCAAACCCCGATTTCAAGGCGCGCAGGGGGCCCCAAAAACAGACCCACATCTCCAAAAAAGATAGCGGGGTTTCTTCTAGAAAAAACCTGGTTTCCCCGTGATTTGTCGTGCTTGAAAAAAAATGAGCATATTTCGGGGTAGGGGTCTGCAAAACTACGAGGGCTGTTGTTTTCCCCCCCCTCATTTAAGGTTTCTAAAGAAAACAGGGATACCATGTAACTTAAAGGGGGTCAAATCATAAAATGGGGCCCCTCAAAGAAAAAAACCCCCTTTGGGGAGGTTGGCGAAGTCCGGATTTTCGAGGGAAAGGAGGCGCTTTAAGAAAAAAAATTCCGCCCCCGTTGACAAAAAAAAAGGGGAAAACCCCCCCGCCCGTAAAACTATCACGAGAGGACGCGGCCCCTTTGGGGGGCCGGGGGAAATTTTTAAGGTCATTGGGGTTTAAACTCGGGTTTTTACCAAGTAAAGTGGGTTAGAAATTTTAAAAAAAAGGGGGAAAAAACCTGGGCCCGTCGCGCCACAGCGAACGTGAAAACATCGAACATGAGAAATCCGTGGGTTTTTTCTTTTAAAAGGTATTTTTGAAAAAAGGGAAAACAAAGGGAAAAAAATCTCTTATTCCGCAAAAGGGCCTTTTAAAACCCCCCATAGAAGTTAAAAAAAGGGGGTTTATTTTAATTTCGCAATTAATCATCGACCGAACCTTGCATCCCCGGAAATGGTTGCAATTTCTAAAAGAAATTTAAAACATTTTGAATTACATTGGGGAAAAGCAAAAGTTTTACTGAATTTTTTCAGAAAAAAAGCGGTCCCTTTGTATATTAGGTTTGGGTAAGGGGGTAATTTTGTTTAAAGAGGGTTTTCCCAAACTTATCTCAATATGTAAAAAAAAAAAAAAAAAAAACAACAACAAAAAAAAAAACTAATGGGGGAAAAGACTTGGGGGGGAAAAGGATCGTGAACCTTTGGGGGGAAACCAAATTTGATCAACGTGCTTTGGTAGAGTGGCAAAAAGGGGAAAAAAAAAAAAGAAAATGGAAAGTTTTTCACCCCAAAAAAAAAAAGGCCATGGTAGTTTATCGATCAAGGAATCTTTTAATTTGGGAAAAAAATTTAAAAGAAAATTTGGTCTTTTTCCCCCAAAATTGAAATGCTGTAAAAAAAAAACTACGGTTTATGAAAAAAAAGGTGAAAAACCCCCCAAACCCGTAATAACTTATCGCGAGGAGCGGGAACCCCTTTTCGGGGGGAAAATTTAAAGGTCATTCGGGTTAAACTCGGGTGGGAATTTTAATCATGGTAAATGGGCAAGTAAGGGTGAAAAGAGGGGAAAAATCCCCGCCGCTCACTGTCCCCAGTGAACGTGGGTAAATCCGAAAAATGAGATAACCATAAAGGGTAAATATTAATGGTTCTTTAAAAAAGGGTAGCTAAGCACCAAAAATCTTATTCCGTGTCATGACTTTTTTTCAAACCCCCCAAAATTAAAAAAGGCATATTAAAAACTTTTTAAAACGCTTTGTAAGAATCCCCCCGAGCAATCCCTTTGGGGTGGTTGCCCTTTAATTAAACAAAAATTTTTAAAAATTAAAAAACATAAAAAAAAAAGGGAAAAACTCCTCATTTCTTTACCCCAAACCTAACGGACATGCTTACCGTCTGCAGGAGATAACCCCTTACAGACTGACTTGACACGTGGGGTTGAAAAAAAAAAGAGCCGGCCTTTGTAAAGACTATAAAAGCGTTGTAAACTTTTGTAGATGGGTGTTGACAACGCTTTTGTGACCGCCGGCAGGCTTGGTATCAGGGGAGTTTGGCTCTTAGCAACAGTCGTAGCGGTTCTGGTTGCAAAGACTAAAGCAGCGTCACTGGGGTGTGGCGGGGCTCTGCGTCATTGGTAAAATGGCCCAGCGTCGGCTTATTGCAAAATATGACAAGCACCTCCGCATCGAAACAATAGCCCGTGATAAGTGAATACCATCTTGGATTTTAAAACAAGGCCCAGTAGACGGAGATATCTCTGTGGTGGAGTACAATCTAGTCCTGAAGGACGTCATCGGGGTTTTCGTGTTTTTGTCTTGTATTTCGTATTTTTTCGTTTCTTGTGTTTTCGTCATCGTACTTTCTTTAACCTTAAAAGTTGAGAAATTACTGAGAGGGGAATTTTTGAGAAAATTGGTGTGAAATGGCCGACAGGTGCAGTAAATTCATACGTATGTTATTTAAACCTTAAAATAGGTCAAAAAGTAGTCGGGTGACCCCATGTTTAAAATATAAGAATTTTTTCTCTTAAATAGATCTATCTAAGAGGGTAAGTTTGGATGTCAATTTCCCTAACAGAAATAGTCATTTGCATATATGCATTTTTTTGGATTTCCCATCTGTGCCATGAGTTTATAAATATAAAAATGTGTTACTATGTTTTTTTAAAGAAAAAATAAATTCTTTATATTATATAATATATATAAAAATATAAATTTTTCCCATCTTACTAAAATTTTATCAGAATCTACTTCCGGTTTGAAAGATACATGTTTATAATAGCCATGACAACAGCAGGGTTCAAAATAATAAAAAAAAAGCATGCCTCAGTTTGGTATTAAACACAGAATGGGACAAATGGGAGTTAAATATCCATTTTACTGGCAGAAAAAAATGTCCAAAATGAGAAAAATGCCATGGTAAGTTCCACAACCAGAGATCCTCAAGGACCATTTTTCAGATGCAGTTTAGCATACTATCCAAGTTGAATATTGCGACACGTAGAATCATAGAATTTGCTTTGAAAAGCTGATTGTGATGTTCCCATCTGTGCCATGAGTTACCTGCATAAATGGGGACACTTTAGACTTGACCCCATGATATGAACATGAGACAGCAGATTTGTATTAAAAGGGGAGTGTTTAGCTCATGATGGCTTCATGAATGCCGTGACGCTAGGTAAGTATTTGGCAAATTTTCTTTCTTCTTATTTATTTATTTTAATTTATTTTTTTGGGTTTTTGTGATTCTTGTTTAAGGGGTTGTGCTGTCTTTGGGGGCCATGTGTTTGATGTTTTTCATGCTTATATGTATAAACTCCCCCTCTCTCTCTTTATAAAATATATTTTATAATATATTATATATATATATATATATATTTATCCTCTCTCTCTCTCTATCCCCCCTCTCTCTTTCTTCCTCTGAAAAAAAATCAAAACAAAAAACTCAAATACACTATTTTTTAATACAGGACAGTGCCGCTTTAATAAAAGTGGTTAAAATTTCATGGTGTAGACAAATGTGTACAATTTTTTCTTCATCATGTGAACTGGTAACTGCAATTAAAAGGCTCATTCGCTGCAAAAATGTAAACTCAGTGACTCATTCCATCATCTTATTTACAGGCACTTATGAAAACAAGAATTCAAATAAAGGTCAAAAAAAAGGCTTCCATTTATTAAAAAACATTTATTTTTACTCAAGGAATGCAGTTTAACAGAATTCACCTTTTTCTGTGTTTTTAAGAACTTAAATTTGCTCTTTTATATATCATTTAAACAAAAGGGGCATAACTCAAAGAAATCATTTCTAGTACATAGGAATGGTTATCTCCCCCTTTAAACCTTAATGATGTTTTTAGATTTACTTTCTTTTTTTTTTTTCTTGTCTCCTTTTTAAAGATTTATATTTTATAATACTCTGTGCACTGGATTGTCAGCCATTTCTCATTAGGTCCTGGATAGCCCCTGCCTATCTATCCTGCTTTTCTGCTTCTACTCTTAGCTTGAGGGCAAATATGTCCATTTTTTGCTAAAATTTACCAGCATCGCCATCACCCATTTAGGCATCATTTACCCCCTTCTGTCAGTCCATACATGCTGGGGGGTTTGACACATGGTAAGGATTTGAACCTTTTGATACAGCTTTATTTGGGTGTGATTTAATGTGAGATGTAGTTGCAGTTTGTGCATTTTTAAGCCGGAGATGCTTTTTTTCCTTCCCTCCCCCCATAAATTGGCTGATCACAGCTGGTTGATCTTTATTATGACCTTAACATACATCATCATAGCCCAGGAAGTCATCTCACCTTCCCAAGTCTTATGCCCAAAGTTGAAGCTGCATTCTGCTGTTTTTGATGAGAGGCCCTTTTATGTGGGGCCCATGTTAGCCAAAGGCGCTTGCTGTTTTAGGAGTGGGACTTTCTTGGCCTTACGGATTGACCCTCAGTCTCAAAGCCTCTCTGCTGCAGTCAGTATGTATCATGTAGGTGCCATAAAAGAGTCATCAGTTTCAAGCCTTTGCTCTCTGGAATATGGCCATTTTTAAGTGTGAAGCCATGTCACCTCTCATTGCGTTGATGAAAGTTTCTTTTCATAAAAAGTTGTATTTTTATTAGGATTTGGTGAAAATCAGCCCTATATATACTGAGAATGGTCTCCAGAGAATGCAGACATCTTCCAGGGATGCTGACAATGGCACAATGAAAGATACAATGACAACTGCATATCACTCTTTGAAGTTTTGTATTACCCCGGTGGGATTGGGCCATCTGGCTTTGGCCATCCAGACCCCCCGAAGTGCCTGCAGGGCCTGTTTCATAACAAAATATCTCCACAGTCTTTTTAAGTAGAATGGTCAACTATGCTCATTTTAAAGACAAAAGTGCACTCTTTCAGATGAACTAAAATTTGACAGGGTGAGACTTTTAAATTTTTTTTTATATTGTTGTTGATTTTTCAACCATTATAAAAATCCAACTTATAAAACATATAGTAAAATTAATTTGTGGTCTTAGTACAGATATGCGGGTACTTAGTTTTTGCCGATACCAAACTTATATTAAAGATATGAACGATTGTTCTTTTAGATTTGTTTTCCTTTTGACTTAAAAATGCATATTTGATATAAAATTTACAAACTGTAGGCTATAGAAATAGGGAGAGTAACAATCACTGTGGTGATGTGCTTATTGTTATCAGCCCGTTGAAACAAATGGTGCGTGTTCATCTTTAATTTTTTGTAATGACCTTGTTAACACAAAGTTTAAGCGTTTTGTTTTGTTTTTTAATTTCTTGAAAATTTGACACCCGTTTTTTAAATTTACTTTATAAACAAAAAATTTTTTTAAAAAATGCGACAATACTATTCTCTAAGCGCTATCAGCGTTTTGATTTGAATTTCAGTATTATATAACCGAGCGACAGCACAGTCTTTATTTATAGATGCAAATATCAGTGGTCGCTCCTAGCAGATATACAGGTATTGGCCATTCAATAATGCCTAAAATAACCCCTGGAGGTATCTGCAGTCGTTAGCTTCATGTGATTATTGTAAGTTACACGGATTTGTTATCGGAATTTAAGCTATTGTAACACCACTAAATAGCGGAAAACCCTGCACATCCATATCCAAATTCACTGCGAGCCACCTTTGCATCTCAAAGAAATTATATTCCCCGCATGGTAAAGTGTCAGTTACGCAATACCATGAGAAAATTAGTTCTTCTCTGTTTTTATGCCACACAAAATTATTGTGTCCCGTAGATATTTATTTTTTTTACTCAAAACTGAGTTTTCAACACTTTATCTGAATCTCAGCATACCTGTGTTATAGAATTTTGTCTAGTCGTTCGATTGTTCATTCAAAATTGAGAGGTAATTCGGTTTTCAATGATACGAAACGGATACTCAGAATGTAGGTACTATAGTTGTGAGTGAGTCACAAAAATGGCTGAGTTTCAGCTAAATAGCATGACACTTTTGGTACACATCATGGTTACGTGGTAGCAGTGATTGGTGCAGAGCTGAGTTTGATTTTTAAACTGAACAGAGTCCGACTGGCAAGTTTCACGGAAAGAAGGACATAACTTTGGAGAAATCACAAATACAGCTGATCAAAGTTGGTTGTCTGCTTATTTCTTATTTTCACAAAAGATTATGGTGAAAGTTGACCAATTTCTTTGCATAGGGCGTAAAAAAAGTTTAGTTTCTAGTTACTCGACTAGTAACTCGAAAATCACCATCACCAACCCCGGCCCAGTAACCGCCAGTCTTACGTAGCCATAAATAAAAAATACGCACTGTTAATTTGCATAATTACAACAGCCATTTAATTTAACCGTTTTGTATCGCTCCACTCCTAGTAGCGTATGAAAGCAATGCCTCATTCGGTGCGCTTTCATGATGTTTTCCGATTAAATTCGTCTTTTTCTTCTCTCTTATTTTGTTACCTCAAATTGAATAGGAAAATTCCATGCGTGTAGTGAACTTTTTGAAAAGGCTCAAATGATTTACCCCATGTTCACAATATTCACGCCTGCTGCAATCAAGATAGACGAACAATTTTGTTGTTGCATTGGGTCACTTACACTTGTTTGAGGACTATAGACGTGATCATATCTCGCCTGTTTCAGCTACATCAGGAGAGATTCTATAATTAAATATGATTTTAAAGGTCCTGGCTAGACGTATGCTACTCAAAGTTTGCTAAGCACCAATAATATATCCAACCAAAAAACAACAAAAACAAACAAACAAACACACGCAATACAAACAAATTGTTCATTCTTTAAAAGTTTGGTACTAAAATGGACAATGACATTATTATAAGATTTATTTCAGGTTTTTCATAATAAGGTAATTTAATTGAAAAGAAAAAGAGGTCAAAGTCAAATTTCAAAATGATAAGTCACAATTTCACATTGTTATTTTAAACTGGAAATGCATGTAACCTATATTTAACTAGACGGGGTCTGAAACGTGATATTATAAGTCAAATAACAGGACAGAACAGAACAGATTTTGTTTGTTTATAGGTTTATTATGTTTCACGTCCCATCGACAGTATTTCAGTCAATTGGAGATAATTTATGCTTGAGACAAATATAGTGCTGCCACACTGCAATAACACGCCGTAGCTATGTAGCATGATACCACACCAAGTCATATTATTCTGACACCGAGCCAACCAGTCCTGGAACTACTATTATATGCTGAGCGCTATTGTGAAAAAAAAATGTGTTGGAATTATTTAAAGTTGGCATGAAATCGGCAATTAAACGTTGCTATCGATCGACAGCATTACATGTCAGGGTAAAAATGATTCGACTTCTCAATATCTTTCTGCATGCTTCGTATCCTCTTACGCCGACCCCTCCTTTATGTTGGGTTTATTTTCTCAGACACAGTGATTTACTCTTTACATTTTTTTGTATGATTACCGTATTACAGAACAGAACAGAACATACATACATTTTATTGACTTGTAAAAATTACATCGTCAAAATCAATACATGCACATTAAAATATAGTAATTGTAAAGCATAATACCTTATATAATATAATATAGTTTCAATTATTAAAATAGAAAATACAAATGTAGGTATGTATTGCAAATAAGAACAACGTATGTCAAATGATCAAATTTAACATTGATATATTTGCTCTTATAACAAATGTGTGTGTGTGTGTGTTTTGATTATATTGACCAAATTATGACATATTTCAAAAACCATGATATCCTAATAGTAATTGAAAAGAGACCCAATATGAATTTAGTAAAGGAAAATAACATGGAACAAAATAAAATGAATGAAATAAAATAATAATGGATGAAAAACGGAAGAAAAGAGGACAAACCTCTAAATGCTTTATACTTATTTCATATTGTTCAAAATATGGTTTCTGGATTCTAAAGAAATTTTAACGTAAATAGCTAAATTAAAAAGGACAGACCTACTTTCCCTTTTCCTCAACAATTCAATGAATTTTAACTCGGTCGGATAATTATAAAATACAAGTTAATAAATTTTTCTCTAATTTCTTTATATGTAGGACAACACTGACATAATCTCTCTTCTCGTACTTGTCTATTTCTAGAGTATCTGCCTGTCTGTATCCTTAATGAATGAGAACTTAATCTAATTTTTGTTAAGAAAAAAAAAACGAAGTGATGCTGGAAGAACATCTAGACATGTTTCATAAACAAATGTAGATTTAACACTGATATACTTCTAGAACACTACTTGTTTCCTTTTTTGACATCCAATTTTGTATGAAATTATCAATTAACCTTTGTTTAAACACAACAATAACTTTTTAACATCAACCTTTTCGGGAGAATCCCAAACATATGTAAAACCGTGTTCACACAATATTGTTTTAACATTATGTACCAAATTAGAGTGACCCTTGAACAATCATTAAAAGCCATTCGATATATACGATTTAGGATGATACTGTTTGTGTCCAAAAGCTTAAACCAATATTTAATGATAGATACGTACCTATTAATATAAAAAGGATATCGTCCTAATTCTCCATAAACCCCCATTGAACTGGTCGACTTTTTAACTTTAAGAACACATTTACAAAATTTAAGATGGATTCTTTCTATTTCTTTTGATTTTGAAAAACCCCATTATACAGCAGAATGATTTAATATTGAACCTACAAAGGAATCAAACAGTTGACACAAAGATTTAGGTCTTAATTTATATTTACCACAGTTAACTAATGAAAC
This sequence comes from Solen grandis, assembly GCA_021229015.1. Lineage (NCBI taxonomy): Eukaryota > Metazoa > Mollusca > Bivalvia > Adapedonta > Solenidae > Solen > Solen grandis. The sequence continues at coordinate 46,859,178 of CM037780.1, read as the reverse complement.
ATTCAAAGCCTTTAGAGCCTTCCCAGCGAAATATTCTTAATTAAGAGAAAAATTCCTCGTATAACTGAAAACTGTACCTAAATAATTAAAATTGTCAACTGTCTCTAAATTAACCCCTTCATATGACCAATTTTCAGATTGTAACAAAGGACCCCTTTTCCTAAACACCATAGTTTTTGTTTTATTAGTATTTACCACTAACCTCCATGTTTTACAATAATCATGTAACAAGTTCAAATTATTCTGTAATTCTTGTGGAGTATCACCAAAAAAACCATATCATCCGCAAATAAGGGCATCATTATTTTTATATCATCTATTGATAAACCAGATTGTATACCTTCTTGAAAATAAAGCTCTAAATCATCCACAAAAAGAGAAAATAATATCGGCGATAAAGTCTCCCCTTGCCTCAAGCCGATGGCGTATTAAAAAAAAATCTGAATAAGAATTACAATGTCGATTTCACTTTATTATACATATCTTTAATTATTCGTAACATTTTCCCCCGAATACCGTTTTAAACATTTTTACCCACAAAGCATTTCTATAAATAGAGTCAAAACATTTTTCCATATCGACAAAAACACAATATAAACTTTTATTCTCATTAACATAATTCTGAACTAAATTATACAATATAAACATAGCATCAGTAGTTGAACGACCTTTTCTAAAACCAAACTGAGCATCAGAAATAATAACAGAAAGACATAATACGTCTTTTAAAATAGTAGTAAACAGTTTTGAAAGACAGCTCAATAAAGTGATGCCACGATAATTATTAACTTTATCCCTATCGCCCTTGTGTAAGGGAGCAATAACCCCTTCTGTCCATTTATCTGGGAAAACCCCCGATTCAAGAATTGCATTGAAAATGTCCATTATATGGTGCACTAAAATATCTATAGTGGAGAATATATATTCATTCAAAATGAAATCACTACACATTGCTTTATTGGCCTTTAACGTTTTAACTGCATCCAAAACTTCTTGTACTGTTATATGTTTATCTAAATCATCATCACTATCGATGAGATTATTAAAATCATGATTAGAACAGAAATCTTCAACACTATTATTTTCAGTTTAAAATATATTCGATCCTAATTCTGAAAAAAAGGGGAAAATTCTTCCGATGATGTGTTATTTTTATTACTATCTGACTTCTTGAAAAGTTTCCAAACCTGCTTTGGTTTTGAAAATTTCAAACTTTCAATCTCGTTTAATCTTTTTAACTCAATATTTCTTTTCTTTTTCTTACATATATTCTTTATATGGGTATTTCAAATTACAAAATTGTTTTCTACTATAATTTGACTTTAACTGATTAAAAACAGATAACGCATTTAAATATTCTTTCCGAGCTTGCTCACATTCATTATCAAACATCTGCCTGCTTTACTATTGGTTTGTCATTAAACTTAAAAGTACTCTTACCATGAATAATATACTTTGAAAACAAAGGACTTGAGTAAATCAGTATATTTATTAAGATTATCATTTATCGACAGTCTATCACCTGTATCTAAAGAGCTTATTATCATGTTAAATTCGGGTAATTTAGCTATTATTCCCGTCCTAAATAAGTGTACCAATTTGTCATCCCATACATACATCATGACACAGAAGGTGAGATCACGTGATGGCAGGATAGGAGGTGTATCGTTTATCGGTGGAAAACTGTATTGTATTTTTTCTATGGAAATAAGTTATTGTGAGGAGATATTTACAGCATAAATGTGTGGAAATATATGAGGAAAAAATTTGGACCTAATATTCAAGGTGAAATCTTTCCAAATATTAAGATTTTGAAGATTTTCATTTTAACAATGATGTCACGGTTGGCTAACCTCGATTGATCACTTTCCCGGTTGTGTACATATATTTATAGAAACAGACTATAAATCGCACAACATAAACACTCCCCCGCAATCATTTTTTTTTCTGTCTATACTGTTCTACGAAATTAGCGATTACGTGTTATGAACACACCAGCGTCCTTGTCTGGGAAAGCTGACAGAAAAAGGTTTCTGTCGTCACCAATGGATAATACTGATCCAAAGAAAAATAAATCAGAAGGTAATTTGTCCTCAGCTGCTGAAACCAAAATGATGGCTGATGAACTCAAAACTGTCCAAAATGTCGCCAATATCGTACTGAACCAAGCTGATATTGAACAAATTAGCAGACTGATTGGCGACTCATTTAAAGACACAGTAACTGATCTTGTCAGTTATATTGTTGATGGAGTTCTGTCAGGCCTCACATCTCAGATTGATGAGCTCAAGAAGGAAAACAAAGCCCCTCAGTCACGCGTGTCAGAGCTTGAAGCCAGAGCGGACAAGGCAGAGCAGTACAGCCGAGGAAACTGTATGCGCATATCGGGCCTCAAGGAAGAGCCGGGTGAAGACACCGATGTCAAGGTCTTGGATATTGCCAAAGATCTTGGAATTAACATCGATCTCTCAGAGATAGACCGGAGTCATCGTCTTGGGAAACTTCCGCCTCAACTAAATGGTGTTAACCCATCCCGACCTAGAGACATATTTGTGAAATTTGCGAGATTCAGGTCACGCATGAATTTTTCACAAACAAATCAAAACTTAAAACGTGTGGTCACAAGGGTGTCTTCTTCAACGAGGACCTTACGCGGAAACGTCGTCAGACATTCTATGATGCTCGCAAGCTAGTCAAAACCAAGCATGCCACAGGGGCCTGGACTACTGACGGAGTTATCATAGTCAAAGACAACGACATGAAAATTCACCGCATTGAGACCCGTGAGAATATGGCCATGTTAATATTTAAACTTCAGTTACGCAACTTTCGTTTCGCAGTATATACTTCTATACTGAAACAGACTATACTCTTATGTTCTAATACATGTGTATGATTTCATATCACTCGTCCAATAGCATTAGTGTTTCCCCCCGGCAATACATTCCGTACCTGGTATGCAAGCAAGTCTAACAGTACAACCTAGTGTATATGAGTAAAAAGCACACACAACATAAATACATATTAACATGATCAAAATGTATTTTGATGCATCTGATATACAAACACTTGATATACTTGTGTATTATTACGAACACATTTATTAAAGATTATGTTTGCCTAGAAATACTCACAAAAACTTCACATTATCCGAATTTACTATTGAAAACAAATTATTGTACATGAAATTAGGCTATACATTTATGTATCCTTGTATTAATGTATTGTTGTTGAACTTAGGATGTATGTGATAATTTAAATATGTGTAAGTATATGACTTAACGTGTGTGTGTGTGTTAGATTCTATCCATTTCATGAATTACAAGAAGTACAAATGTATCCATAACTATACATGTAATAGCATAAATTTGTGTATGTATATATGTATGTGTGTGTATATATACGTGTTTATATACAAGTATATATATAGGTGTGTGTATGTATGTGTAAATGTATATATGTATGTATGCAATTCCATGTGTTATGCGTGTATATGTATGTATGTATGTATGTATGTAGGTACGTATGTATAAGTAACTAATCATAAGCTAAATGGATATTACACTGCTGAAAATTAACTTAAAAAGACCATTGATATGTCAACACTTTAATTCATTTTTTTTCTCACTCAGTGTTATAAATCAACTTCCACCGGAACAAAACGGTTTATCATGTTTCTTTTTCTATTATCGCTCTTACGTTCATTTCTTTTACTCTTCATCTTTTTCTGTTTTATCTTAGTGGCGTGCCTGGAGGGGTTATTTGTAAACGATAGGTGCAGTTCCCTTGAAACATCTGACTATGTAGCTATGCCTCGATATTTTCACCGGCATCATCCTCCTTAATCATGCATCTGTCAATCCCTTTCTATAGCCAGCATAGTCTACGGGGCCAGTATGCCATTTTATTCTTACACTGTCTCTTGATTCTACTATCAAACAACATTCACCAAAACCCAGGTCCACTAGCGGATGTATCTGATTCTTCTGGCTCTTCTTATCAAGAAATACTTAACAGTGGTCTCAGCATAATGCACCTAAATATTCAGAGTTTAAGACCTAAATTGGACATTCTAGAGACTGAAGCTCAACCGTACGACATACTTATATTTACTGAAACATGGCTTAACAAAGATGCCCCAAATACTGACCTATGTTTAACAAATTTTAATGAACCACTTCGTTGTGACAAAGTTGGTAAAACTGGTGGTGGAGTTGCAATCTACATCCGTAATGGTACTACTTACAAAACAAGAAACGACCTGTCTATCATCGGACTTGAGGCCTTATGGGTGGAACTCAATGTAAACAATCGAAAACTGTTGTTAGGAGGCTTTTATCGCCCCCCTGATTCTAATAATAATTACTGGTTACTCATTGAACAAAGTATCGAACAAGCTTATAACGAGCAATCAGATAATATCATTGTTACAGGAGATCTTAATATAAACGTTCTTAAACCGGCAAATAAAATCAGTTCCTTAGTAGCTGCGTACAATTCAGAGCAACTTATCTCAAGCCCAACTCATTTCACCGAACACTCTCAATCTCTCATTGATCTAATTATAATAAAGAATAGTTCCCATGTTTTAACCAGTTTCGTTGCAGACCCTTTTGTTCCTAACCTGATAAGGTTTCATTGTCCCGTCGTCGTTGTTCTGAAACTAAAAAAAACGATATGTACTAGCTATAAAAGGCATATTTGGATGTATGATAAGGGTGACTATATCTTATTCAATAATAAATTACAATCTGTCAACTGGGACAATCTTCTAAGTGGTAACAACATTGAAAATATCACTAGGAACCTAACAAATACCATATTAACAGCCGCTTCAGAATCAATTCCTAACAAATACGTTACAATAAGACCAACTGATATCCCCTGGATGACTAACGATATACGAAAACTGATAAAACATAGGAATAAATTACATAAGAAAGCAAAATTGTCTAACTCTGAATCTTCATGGGCAAATTTTAGAAAAAATAGAAATGAAGTAACCAAACTTTTACGTAAATCCAAAGATGAGTACACAATAAAATTAATAAATAGACTAAATTCGAGTGATACAGATACCAAAACATGGTTTAAATTATCTAAACAATTCACATCTCGTCAAAAATCAAACATAATTCCTGATCTGTATAGTAATGGAGAACACGCAGATAATGATGAAGATAAAGCTGATCTTTTGAACAAATACTTT
>CM037780.1:46803869-46853869 GCA_021229015.1 Solen grandis | reverse complement strand
AATCTTAGAAAAACCTTGTAAATACTCTAGATGCCAGTTTTAGCCCAATTAAAAAGGGGTTTTACATGGGTTTAAACTGGTCCGGAAAAAAAAAGTTTTAGCTCAATATTCATATAATTTGGTTAGGTTTTGATACCTTGGATGAGTTCGAAATTGGGTAACGTGACGTCATAAAATAGGTCATCAGCTCAAATCTTAGAAAAAACTTTTGAACACTTTAGAGGCCACAGTTTTGGCCCAATCTTCATGAAAATTGGTCAGGATGTTTGTTTACATGAAATCTCGGATGGGTTCGAAAATTGGTCACATTGGGTCAAAAAGTAGGTCACCCAGGTAAATCTTAGTAAAACCTTATGACCACCCTAGAAGCCACATTTTTGGCATAACCTTCATTTGACATTAAACTTGCTAAGAATGATGACTGCTTGAAATCCAAGATGAGTGCAAATTTAGGTAGGATCAAAATCTAGGTCACTTAGTCAAATGTTAGAAAAACATTCCAAACACTTTAGATGTCACAAGTTTTTGTAATCATGCCTAACACAGCAATCTTACTCAGGTGAGCGACACAGGGCCATTTTGGCCCCCTTGTATAGATATTGGTTCTCGACTGTGAACTTATCCTACCATAGTGGTCATAGAAAATAACATTTTAGATCTAATGGTATATGCCACAAGTGATCCCTTCTTCCAAATATCAGCGAACTTGATCCTTGATTTTTGAGTTGTTTCCCTGTGAATGTTCAGTGTACACTTTGCAGTACTTGCATGTTGTTATAATGCTACCAGGTTTAATCAATAAAGACATAGCCAAGCTATGGTCTTTGATAGGTTGTATTATGTTCCACGATAACGTCATGATACTGTTGTTATAATATTTTTTTTCCTTATTTTGAGAATCCCTTCTGAATTCACTGTAAAATTTTGTTTTAACAAGGGAGGAAAAGAAAGGAGTTTTCACTGTTGAATACTTGAAAAGTTACTTCCCTTTGACTGAATAAACCCATCAACACGCAGTCATCGGCATGCATTAAAACACGGGAACCTGATATTCAGTCAAAAAAAAATAATAAAAAAAAGACCTTTAAAAAAAATCGACCTCTTTATATATAAAAAACACCAGGAATGCAATGCCTTCCATACCCCACCCACCTCTTCGATACAGGAATATTTGTTGGGGCAGCTTTATGTAGGATTTTTCTGGTCCAGACAATTAAAGGGGTTAATTATCTCTCAAAATATATCTATAGCACTAATGTTTCGTGTTTAATGCCACTGAAAAACACATCTCTACCACTAATTTCTCATGTCGTAGCAGCCATGACATGACGTCACAGTTTCACCCAGCAGTGAAAGTAGACTTAAATATTATTATTTTATAAATTTGTTTTATGTATGCAGTGTTCTCTATTTATTTTTCCAAATTGAAATTAAGAAGATCTATCTGATTTTATACGAATGATGATTTAAAAATTACAAAAACAGAAGGGAAAACCCCAACAAGCGAGTTAACTCTTTCAAACTGTCCATAAACGAGTAAACTGCTGGGTGTAAAACTGTGACGTCACGTCATGGCTACTACGACATGAGAAATTAGCTGTAAAGTTGTGTTGTGTTTTTCAGTGGTATTAAACACGAAACATTACTGGTAAGGATATATTTTAACAGATAATTAACCCCTTTAAATGTCCGGACCAGAAAACTCCTTTGTTAAGCTGTCTCAACAAATATTCCTGTATCGGAGAGGTGGGTGGGGTATGGAAGGCATTGCATTCCTGGTGTTTATTATTTATATAGAGAGAGTTCGAATCTTTTTATCTGTATTACTGAATATCGGTGTCCTGTGATTACATTCACCTCTGTGGTGGGCTCAGAAAGTAGTCCCATAGTCGCTAAAAATCTATTAATAGAGACTATGACGTCATTTAGACCATTGTTGACATCTCTCAGCACTAGACTTTCGTCGTAATGACGCACAATGCTATTCAGTCTGTCCGTTTCATTTATTTACAAAAGGACATCAGTTTAAAATATACGATGAGATAACAAGGCAATATTCATTTTATCAATGAGCGGTCAACTCAAGGAAAGTAACCCTCTCAAATCAATCACATACACAAATATAATATCCGGCTGAATCTGTAAATATTTATATCTGCGGGTTTTTCCCGTCTGCGTTATAAGGAAGGAAAATAGTTCCCAAAGTAAAAGTAAAATAGAATATTAATTTCCATACGTTTTATGATAATTTAAAAATAACTTCTTCAATCAATGTTTCTATACTCTATATCATTAAAAAACACCTCAGTGGGTGTTAAATACAGTAGTTATTTTCCGTTTTGACAAGATTCTTGTCACTGAGCCCATTGCAGAGATGGTTTAGAGAGGAACGAATGACAAACTGTTTGGAGATTGATCGCAGTCAGGTAGCACTGTATTTTACAGTCACCAGATGACTGCATTACTGACCGTAACACGTTAAACCGGTCGCGTTGGCCAAGTGGTTAGAGCGTCCGCCCTGGAATTGGGTGGTCGTTGGTTCGATTCCCAGACGCGATGCACTTAAGTCGTGAAAACTGTTTATGTTCAGCTCCCTTGCTTGGGGCTCACAGTATCTATTTTTAGGAGTTGTGTTTTTGATTATTGCAATACTTACGTATGTCCATCATTGCACATGCGTTGTAGATTTGACCTACGGCGCGACAAACCAAAGTCGTAAACATGGTACTGGTATAGCTCCCTTGCTTGTCACTCAACATATAAGGGTAGTTCCAGGACTGGTTGGCCACATGTTTACGGGCTTGATACTGCAGTATGGCAGCGCTATATCTGTCTCAATTAGACATAGTCTCCAAATGATAGAACTGATGTCGGCCGATTGTTTAACCCAATAAACAAACAAACGTAAAATAAACAAAACCAAACAATAATTGTTTTTGCTTGTTGCTTGCCTTGCTTGTAATTTGTTAAAATATCATTATTTAACGTCAAAGGTTCGGTATGCTTGCTGTTCTTTCATTAGGACTCTACAATAAGTTTTCAGAGTTTTGTTACAATTATTACTCTAAGTTTGTAAACAGGAAAAAGAAACAACAAAACAATCACAAAAAATTTTAAGTGTAAAAAAGATAGTCACAATTCTCAATTTACAAAATTTGATATGGACCTTATATATTATTTTGTTGCTACATTGTGAAAAATTCCTTTTTTTAGCTCACCTGAGCACAACGTGCTCAAGGTGGAACTTTTGTGATGACCCTTCGTCCGGCGTCCGTCGTCCGTCGTGCGTCGTCAACAATTTGCTTGTTAACACTCTAGAGGCCATATTTTTAGGCCAATCTTCATGAAACTTGGTCAGAATGTTTCTCTCCATAAAAACTTGGACAAGTTCAAAATTGGGTCATGTGGGGTCAAAAAGTAGGTCACGAGATCAGTCTTATAAAAGCCTTGTTAACACTCTAGAGGCCACATTTTTGGCCAAATCTTCATGAAACTTGGTTAGAATGTTTGTCTTCATAAAAACTTGGACTAGTTTGAATTCGGGCCATGTGGGGTCAAAAAGTAGGTCACGAGGTCAAATCTTAGAAAAACCTTGTTAACACTCTAGAGGCCACATTTTTTGCCCAATCTTCATGAAACTAGGTCAGAATGTTTCCATAAAATATTGGACAAGTTCGAAATTGGGTCATGTGGGGTCAAAAAGTAGGTCATGAGTTCAAATTTTAGAAAAACATTATTAACACTCTAGATGCCACATTTTTGGCCCAATTTTTATGAAACTTGGTCAGAATAGTTGTTTCCATAAAATCTTGGACAAGTTTGAAATTGGGTCATGTGGGGTCAAAAAAAAAAAAATTGAGGCCACATTTTTGGCCATACCTTCATGAAACTTGGTCGGAATGTCTGTTTCCATAAAATCTTGGACAAGTTCAAAAGTGGGTCATGTGGGGTCAAAAAGTAGGTCAATATGAAAAATCCAACATATGTTGCTAATTTATAATCAGGTGAGCGATTCAGGGCCATCATGGCCCTCTTGTATAGAGTAGGCACTATTTCAAAATCAGTTTTAAGTTGACAATTAGTTGCTTAAATTAGAACTGCATATTTTAACCAGTAAGTAATGAAAAATCATTGCAGACCGCCGTGGTCCAGTGTTAACATTCGTGACTACGGATCCAAAGGTTGTAGGTCCGAACCCTATTTGGGCACGTATTTCCCTTGACTTTCTTTTGCGCAAAGTACTGATCCAACCCAGGAACCACCGAGGAGGATAAGTAGTTTCCCAATCGGCGTAAAAATAATTGAGTTCAAACTAACTAAACTGTGCATATGCTTGATGTTGTCCTTTAGGTTACCTCCCTTGCTAGCTGAGATAAAGAAGGACCGGAAAACCGTGGCCATGTCTCAGCTAGACTATATAAATCGTGGTTCACTAGCCTATGAATATGAGACTGGTTATAGAACAAGATACGGTTTTGACTGGAGACTGGTTTTCTTCGAAACGTACTTCCGCGCCGATCACACGGAAGGAAAGCCGGAAACGGAACCATTACCGTAAGTTTGTTAAGATGGAATAAAATCTATTGTAGGCGAGACAATTACTAGCTGTTGCCAGAGGGATGGTTAAGGACGGCTTATTGGCCGATTTAGATGTCATTTCGGCTCTGACGGATATTGCGTTATGTCAGATTTTTTATAAGATACGTTTTGGTGTGGCCTTTTCCTACAGACACATAATGCACATTTACAGAATATTTGTGTTTTTCTCCCATTTATGCAGTAGTTTGTTACATGAATGTTTAATGGATGGGCCATACTACCAATAAAGAATTTTGGGCTGCTGGCGATTCACTCAAGGGTTCTGTGCATTTCTTGTCTTGTCTTTTTTATGATCAAATCTCGCCATTAATTTCCTTTATTTTTGGTACTGTGATTGAAATATACATTAAAATGTATAACTGTTAAAAAAAAAAAAAAAAAAAATAAGTTGCTCAACAATAAACATGAATGCAGCTACATGGCTGTTTAAGATGTATAGAAATTTAACAATTTGATTCATTAGAAATATGTAGGATTAAATACCAGCCTGAACAAAAATATGCGATTGTATAGATTCAGCAATAAAATACTTAAATATATACCTATTGAAGCAAAAAAGAAAATAGTTCCGTTTCTGGTCTCCAGCAAAAAAAACAAAAAAACAAACAAACAAAAAAAAACAGAGTGTAGGTAGGTAAGGCTTTTTTAATGTACCGAAAGATAAAAAGGAAAAAAAAAAGGTCGCTCGGGAAACCAGAAACGGAACTATTTTTTTTTTGCTCTGGCCTTAGATTTCGTATTGAAGATTGGCATGATTAAAGGCTATTGCCTTCTCCCCGGGCCATCATGCTATTTACTATCTACAGAAATTGCCCATATTTAGCTCACATTGCTAGAGAGCATGATCCGCTCCTATATATTATTTTTATAGTATAAAGTACCGCCGTCTCTTGTCCCCCTGTTTTGGAGTTCTTACCATTAGAACAACGGGAGCAAGATAGGGTAGCGATTTTAGGTAATTGTATTACGGAAATTGATGTCTGTGGACATTAAATGAATGTTGTGAAGGACACTCTATGATATCCAGTGTCAGTCGCACATTATGCAGCTAGACATAATAGCACATGGCCTTGAACTGACTGAACTGTTGCAGGATACGTTAAGACCTCCATCTGTGTTCTTTGTAAAAGGAATGACTCAAAGACCTTTGTATAGGAAATTTAAGTTTAGGGCATCATATATCGGTTAATGATATTTTTCTCTCTTTTTCTCTTGTGAATATGTCGGTAAATGGTATTTTTTCTCTCTTTTTCTCTTGTGAATAGATCGGTTAATGGTATTTTCTCTCTCTTTTTTTAATTCTGTCTAGTGTAATCCTATGTATTGTTGTGTTTCTACGTAAATCCTTGTTTCACAAATCCAATATAAGATGAATCTTTTTCTCTTAAAGGCCCATTTTTCTTCCTCCAAAAGCAGTGTATATTCTTCGGACAGAAAGAGAGGGGCCTCCATGGCCGAGAGGGTAATCGCTGACTTTAACACTCACTCAGCCCCTCACCGCGTGGGTTCGAATCCCGGCAGGGTCATTCGGATTTTCATGTGAGGAAGCCTTCCAGCTGGCTTGCGGTAGGTCGGTGGTTCTACCCGGATGCCTCCGTGCATTCGGGGTCTTCCTCCACCTGTAATTAGCTGGACGTCGCTATATGACTGAAATACTGCCAAAGCGACGGTAAACTCAGATAGTCTAGTCAAGTCGGACATAAAGAATCATGACGTACATGTAGTAGGTTGTCATTCGTCGAAGTTTTTTTTTCCAATTCAAATAATTTCCCATTACGGAACGTCTTCGGGATAACTTGCCAGTGCAAAATGTAATCAATGAGAGTATTATGACATTCATCAACGTACCAAATGGCGAGATTTTATCAAAATTTCAATGGTATAACTTTTATTTCACAGCAGATATTTGCACATTATGTACCATCATAGGTCAGTGTCATTTCATATTGTCTTTTTCACGAAAAGTGTACCATTATGAGATATGATGGCTTAAATTTTCCTGTTTCTGAAAATATTCGTATTATTTCATAAATTTATCCGGTTATCAGTAAGTGTTTTTGACGAACAGAAATAATATCAATTATATTGTGTTAGTATATTTGAATAGTGTGTATCATTCTCATATGGTCAACGATTAATTAGCTCACCAGAGCTTATCGTGCTAAATGTGAGCTATTGTGATCACGCTGCGTCCGTCGTCCGTCGTCGTGTGTCTTTTGTCGTCAGTTCTCCGTCGTCAACAATTTGCTTTAAACGACATCTCCTCTGAAACTGCTGGGAAGAAACTTTGCATGAATGATCCGTTGGGGCCCTTCACAAAAGTTGCTGAAATAAATTTGATTCAAACAGAACTCCGGTTCCCATGGAAACCAAAACAATTTTACCTTCAAAACTTCAAAAATCTTCTTCTCTGAAACCTATGGTCTGAATTAAATTTCGTTTGGTACAAATGGTCACATCATGACTGTCTATCATAATTGCTAAAATGAAATTGATCCCATAAAGAATGAGGCCCCTAGGAGTCGGATTGTTTCCTTGCAAACTCTATATAGAAAATTTCAAAATTATTCTTCTTTGAACACAACGCCGGAATTTTATTTCATTTAGCACAAATGATCACCTAATGGCTGACTACCATATTTGCTAAAATAAAGTGGATCCCTTGGAAAATGAGGCCCCTAGGGGGTGGCTAGGTTCCTGTAATACACTATACAAAAAATTTCAAAATTCTTCTTCTGTGAAACCTATGGTTAGAATCTAATTTCTTTTGGAACAAGTAGTCAGATCACCCTTGTATTATTCTAAATAAAGTTATCCCATGATTAATAAGGCATCCAAATGTCTTAATGAAGAATTCTTTTATCTGACAATTGAATCTGGTATCTGCTGGAGGTAATCACGTAAAAATAATGGTTTTAATTTAAAGCTTATGTACTCTGGTGAGCGACCTAGGGCCATCATGGCCCTCTTACTTTAGATGTTTTTTATATAATGTTGACGCATCATGGGACGGCTTCGGTATTCCATTACAGGGGTGTTGTCATGGTAGGCCCGGGATTTGTGATTGAAAGTCAGTATTTCCGGGAAATTGGCATGTATGACGAAGGCATGAAGATCTGGGGCGGAGAGAACCTCGAGTTTCCATGGCGGGTATGCATGGTTTATTTTTCATACCGCGATCAAACAAGAACAATCTATATAGGAAATGTCACCACTTTTTAATCAAAAGCTGACTTGATGGCCCGGTATCAGGATAATATGACCGAGTTTGGTGTCATGCCACATGTCTACGTGTGATACTGTTATATTTGAATCAAGAAGACATAATCTCCAAATGAATGAAATACTATGGAACGCCATAGCTGCCTTAACATGAGCCGATGCATTATATCATGATAGTTCACTATGACGGTTCGTGAGAATCGTAGTAATTGTTGCTCAAAAATGAATATGTTATGTACTTTCACAAATACATTATCCCAATTTTCATTATCCAATGATCAGTTTACATTTTATGATGCTCACATGACATTACAGGTTGACGATTGTTAACGCTATTATGGTCATTCGTCATTATGAAATGTTCCTTTAGTCTTCTCTGATGATCGCGGCCTGTATGATGCACATATTCCATTACATGCTGATCATGATAAGTATACGAAGATCATCTATCATTTTATTAGGCTAACGTAGAATAACATGGTGATCGATGTCTTCACATGATGATCATTTGTGCTCATTTCATGTCCAACTAACACTATATGATGCTTTTTTAATACCATATAATGCTATTTAGTATCATATGATGATATTTTAATATTATTTAATGCTATTTTAATATCATATGTCATTATTTAGTGTCATATGATGCTATTTTAGTATTATAAGTTGCTATTTAGTGCTCAGGGTGAGCTTTTGGGATACTTGATTGTCCGTCGGCCGTCGTCCGTCGTCCGTCAACAATTTTGATGTTTACACACTAGAGGCCACAGTTTTGATCACAATCTTCCTCAAACTTGGTCAGAATGTTTGTCTTGATGATATCTTGAACCCTTTCGAAAATGGGTCAGGTTGGATCAAAAAGTAGGTCAGTAGGTCAAATCTTAGAAAAATCTTGTTTACACACTAGAGGCTACAATTTTAATCCAATCTTCCTCAAACGTGGAGAATGTTTGTCATGATGATATCTTTTGTGGATGGGGTCAGAAAATTCCTGAACATTGTTTCACCTCATCATCTTAATTCTGAAGCAATCTGTTTTGTACAGGCAATGAATGATACTTTTCTCAGGTGAGTGATCTAGGGCCATCTTGGCCCTCTTGTATTATTATGTGATGCTATTTTAATGTTATATGATGCTATTTTAGTATTATAAGTTGCTATTTTAGTGTTATATGATGCTATTTTATTATTATATGATGCTATTTTAGTATTATATGATGTTATTATAGTGTAATATGATGCTATTATAGTGTAATATGATGCTAATTAGTATTATATGATATTATTTTAGTATTATATGATGATATTCAGTGTTATATGTTCATTTTATAATGCTCATTTGCTATAACAGGATGATTGTTTGTATTTTGATTTGATCCTGGTTTGCAAGATATATTGCCCCTGTGAATATTCATTAAAAGCAAGAGATTTTCTGTTATAAAGGTAATCTTTGCGATTTTGATCATGTTTGTTTTAGTTTAAAATCGATAGTATTTCGGTCATTTTGGGACATTTGTCTACATGATACAGATATAGTGCTGCCTCATCGCATGGTAGATATGTGGCATGATACCATACCCAGTCACATTCCTTCTGTTTTTCTTTATTGCAATGGCTATCAATCATTTTCTGGTTATTATGATCAATTGGTCATATTGTAGACCTTTTCGTTGCTGAAGAGATGACAAAGGAAGAGACAGTGGTTGGATACAAAGGAGTCCGGGTGCGATACCCTAGCTCTTTGCGAATAGACCCCAGTGTATAGCACCGATACACGGGAGACAGGTTTCTGGGTAGAACCAGTACTGATCGAGTACACTGACTTCCCATAGCAACCCAATTTTGCCGAGTGGTGCATCGGGTACAAGCTTTATTCGTCTTTGGTTTGATGCGTTCACCAGAGGAAGTGCACACAGCATAGTAGACATGTGGCATGATACCATACCCAGTCACATTTTCTTGACAACAGACGTTTATTCCTGGAACTACCCTTATAGCTAAGCAATAAGTAAGGGAGCAATACTTGTACCCGTTTTTACGAAGTTGTATTGTGGTATTGTTGTTAATACACGCTACTTAAAACAAATTAATTATATTCGTGTTTATGCATTTTAAAATATTATATCGTATTTCAGTTGAAATTTTGGTATCCTTGAATCCAGCCAAGTCAGTCATTAAATGATCCATATCCTTCGATAGAAACGCAAATGATACATCAGTGCTTAGTGATTGCTTGTTTTATGTGGTTTTAATTACGCATCGTGTATATTGAAATGCACAAAGCGTTTTTATAAATATGCATCGTTCTTCAAACTGGCAATAAACAATAATAACAATTAAAATAATTATAAAAATAATAAACATTCTGTCAATCAAACATCATATTATAAGGAATGAACATCATATAACGATGTTTGAACATCCTATAACCATGTTTGAACATCATATAACAGTATTTGAACATCATATAACGATGTTTGAACTTATATAACGATATTTGAACATCATATAACGATATAACTGAACATCATATAACGATGTTTGAACATCATATAATGATATCTGAACATCATATAACGGTATTTGAACACCATATAACGTTGTTTGAACATCATACAACGATGTTTGAACATCATAAAACGATATCTGAACTTCATATAACGATATTTGAACATCATATAACAATATTTGAACATCATATAACGATGTTTGAACATCATATAACAATATCTGAACATCATATAACAATATCTGAACATCATATAACAATATTTGAACATCATATAACAGGATATCTGAACATCATATAACGGTATTTGAACATTATATAACGAAAGAAAGCATCATATAACATGATATGTACATAATATTTCGACACAGTAGAATCATATAACGACTTTCTGACAGCATAAAGAGACAAACGCACATTGTATAATGACAAGTTGACATGGTGTAATGGAAAATAATACCACGTTGTACTTTGTTTGCATCATAGCATGTCAAATACACATCGTTAAATGTGTTTGCCTATGTTAAGGCAGCTATGGCGTTCCATAAAATACTGTCGGTAGGACGTTAAACATATCAACGAGCAAACATAATTAAAGCCAATATTATTCATTTACATCCTCCCAGATTTAATAGCTTTGTAATTGCAGGCAAAAATGATATTGCACTATATGAACTTGATATTGCGATATATTGCAATATATTACTTAAAATAAAAAAAAATAAAAACATACAAAAAAGATGTGGATTCTCCTTTTATTTTAAGTTATTTTTTAGGTATTTTCATATTTGAGCTTTTTGTGTAAGGTACCAACTCAAAATTCTTTGCCTTAACTTTTCAACCGATGTTTTGACTTCAAGTTTCCATTTCTTCTTACCTTTTTCATAATAGCTTGTTTATACTGCATAATCATTGTACAATTCTTCTCCTAAAGTGATAAAAATATACATAAATTTAATGATGTATAAACACATTTACTATTTGTTTCTATTTATTAGATCTACTTAAACAAAATTCAGCTACTAAAACATAATACATTGCGATATTTGAAATCATATTGCGATATATTGGCAGACAAATTGTATCGCGATATATTTCAATATTGTTATATATTGCCAACCCCTGTTGATTTTATTTTTATCAAGTAGACATAATCTCCAAAAGACTGAAATATTGTCGTTGGGACGTCAAAACCACTTATGATTAAGAAGTATTGCCTTTGTAAAGCTCATTATAAAATCATCACTGGTACAGCAATTCAATTTACTGCGTTACTCACAGTCTTGTTAGTTTTGTATGTTCACCATAGGTGTCTGTCACCTTGTCCTTTTGACCGCACTATGTCTTATGATCCCATAAATTTCCGGTCACGTGTTATATATATAATTACCGCTATTCGTAAGATTCAGGCTTTTGGGAGAAATTCTACATGAATTTAGTTCGTTAGTCATACAAAAAGAACAATCCCAGAATACAGACATGTGCATTTTATATATCTTAATACACGTGTTTACTGTTCATTTATGTCAACAAAATCTTGTGTTTATTTACTGATTAATGCTATATAAAGGAACGCAAATGAGAATGAAGGAAATCGTGTAGACCAAACGGAAAACAAGATCGTGTAAATCTCGGATATTGGTAATATCTTTAGAACTTATCAGGCTTTGTAGACATCAAAGACCTATTAAACAAAGATAGGAAACTCCTGTAACAGACAGAGGAAAATATTATTTTGTCACGCGGCAAGTCACTGAATTTTTAGCTCATATGAGCACAACGTGCTCAAGGTGAGCTTTTCTGATCGCCTTTTGTCCGGCGTCCGTCGTCCGTCGTCCGTGCGTGCGTGCGTGCGTGCGTCCGGCGTCAACAATTGCTTCAAACAACATCTCCTCCTAAACGGCTTGGCCAATTTGAAAAATATTTTGCAGGAATGTTCCTTGGATGAAGCTCTACTAAAGTTGTATAAATGGTTCTGGTCCATTGCATAATTAGGTCACAGGAGCTAAAAATAGATTTTAAAAATGCAAACTTTGAAAATCTTCTTCTGCAAAACTGCAAGGCCTAGAGCTTAGATATTTGGTATGTAGCATCATCTTATGGGCCACTACCAAGATTGTACAAATCATAGCCCTATGGTGATAAATGACCCCGCACCAGGGGTCACTTGTTTTACATAGAGTTATATAGGAAAATCTTAAAAAATCTTCTTCTATGAATCCATAAGGCCTAGAGCTTAGATATTTGGTATGTAGCATCATCTTATGGGCCACTACCAAGATTGTACAAATCATAGCCCTATGGTGATAAATGACCCCGCACCAGGGGTCACTTGTTTTACATAGAGTTATATAGGAAAATCTTAAAAAATCTTCTTCCATGAATGCATAAGGCCTAGAGCTTAGATATTTGGTATGAAGCATCATCTTATGGGCCACTACCAAGATTGTACAAATCATAGCCCTATGGTGATAAATGACCCCGCACCAGGGGTCACTTGTTTTACATAGAGTTATATAGGAAAATCTTAAAAAATCTTCTTCTATGAATCCATAAGGCCTAGAGCTTAGATATTTGGTATGTAGCATCATCTTATGGGCCACTACCAAGATTGTACAAATCATAGCCCTATGGTCATAAATGACCCCGCACCAGGGGTCACTTGTTTTACATAGAGTTATATAGGAAAATCTTAAAAAATCTTCTTCTATGAATCCATAAGGCCTACGGCTTAGATATTTGGTATGTAGCATCATCTTATGGGCCACTACCAAGATTGTACAAATCATAGCCCTATGGTGATAAATGACCCCGCACCAGGGTCACTTGTTTTACATAGAGTTAAATAGGAAAATCTTAAAAATCTTCTTCTATGAATCCATAAGGCCTACGGCTTAGATATTTGGTATGTAGCATCATCTTATGGGCCACTACCAAGATTGTACAAATCATAGCCCTATGGTGATAAATGACCCCACACCAGGGGTCACTTGTTTTACATAGAGTTAAATAGGAAAATCTTAAAAAAAATTCTCCCATTAATGCATAAGGCCTAGAGCTTAGATATTTGGTATGAAGCATCATCTTATGGGCCACTACCAAGATTGTACAAATCATAGCCCTATGGTGATAAATGACCCCGCACCAGGGGTCACTTGTTTTACATAGAGTTATATAGAAAAATCTTAAAAAATCTTCTTCTATGAGTCCATAAGGCCTAGAGCTTAGATATTTGGTATGTAGCATCATCTTATGGGCCACTACCAAGATTGTACAAATCATAGCCCTATGGTCATAAATGACCCCACACCAAGGGTCACTTGTTTTACATAGAGTTATATAGGAAAATCTTAAAAAATCTTCTTCCATGAATGCATTAGGCCTAGAGCTTAGATATTTGGTATGAAGCATCATCTTATGGGCCACTACCAAGATTGTACAAATCATAGCCCAATGGTGATAAATGACCCCACACCAAGGGTCACTTGTTTTACATAGAGTTAAATAGGAAAATCTTAAAAAATCTTCTTCTATGAATCAATAAGGCCTAGAGCTAAGATTTTTGGTATGTAGTAGCATCTAATGGTTCATTACAAAGATTTTCAAAGTCTTGGCCCTATGGTGATAAATGACCCTGCGCCCAAGTCTTCTCTGAAACCATATGGCCCATTGCTTAGATATTTGGTGTGTAGTATTGTCAGGGGTAAAATGTTTTAGATTAAGTTATATCAGAATCCTTGTCTGTTTAAAAACCTTGACATCAGTTGAAGCAATGGTACTCAGGTGAGCGATTCAGGGCCATCATGGCCCTCTTGTTTTTAAGATATATGGAAAAATCACAGAGAAAAAATAAGTTTTATAAAAGAACCATTTTTTTAGTGCAAGAAAATATTTTCAGTTTAATTAAATTTGAAAATATATTTTCACGCGGCAAGTCACTGAATTTTGTCTAAAATATATGGAAAAATCACATAGAAAAAATAAGTTTTATAAAAGAATAATTTTTTTAGTGCAAGAAACTATTTTCAGTTTAATTAAATTTGAAAATTCATAAAAAATTTGATTCAAATTAGACCAGTATGGCAGAAAAACAACAAATCTACATATTTTTGTTCATGCAGGGGCTTCTGTATTTTACTAAAAAACTTTTTGCGAGACCTGGATACTCTGCCGCGTGATTTTGAGTGATTTTGGTTTCTAGCCAATCTGTGTTTAATAGGTCTTTGTAGACATTAAGCTGTCGGACGAAATTTTGGTTAGACTTTATTTTGTGTGTCTAGGAAATGTGTCTATATAAATGTACGTATGTCTTATGGCGGAACATGGGTAATCCCAAGATCTGATCGGCAATAATGGGCTCATGTGTCAAAGGTGATCCAGGTCACAGAATCACAGTATACAGTAAATGTTTGGTTACGATACGTGCGTACACAAAGAAAATATTGTTTCTGTTAAAATCCTAGACACAGTACCTATTACATTAATATATGTTTTTTCTTTGGATTTCTGTGATAAAAATGAAAATTATATTTGACAATTTTACATTGAAAATTATAGAATATAATTTCACACTCTCAAATATAAAATATTTTTTTTTCGTGAACTTCGAACATTGTTTTTGTACTGGTGGCTGCGCCACTCGTGAGCATACAAGATTTTAAGTTCACTCGATAACAAAAAAAAAAAAAAAAAAAAAAAAAAAAAATATATATATATATATATATATATATATATATATATATATATATATATACAGTCGACTCTCGTTGTGTCGAAACCGTCGGGACTATCGAAATTAATGATCATTTTGAATATTCAAACACTTTCGGTAATAAACCATTTCACTCCCAAATGAGACGTAATCCTACGTAAATCAACAAGTACTTCCCGAACAACAAATCTACATGCTGGTGTACAATGTCACACAGTGTTCATACACTTGAGATTTTTTCTCAGTCACTGATTGGTCAATTTAAAACAGCGACTTATGCCGAGTATTACCAATCCCTGTTCTTAATTAGAACCCTACGGATTCATGTATATCATTCAGAGTACAGAAATTAATTGCAATCTATTGTTTTAAAGTTCGTAAAAATTGTTAAACTAAAGCGATTGACATTGCTTAGCTTACTTAGATATGAATCAGTCGATGCTTAAGAAGGCATTGAACTCTAGAATTGCCCCCTTTTTTCCGGAAACTATGGATTGTGTGGTAGGCTTCAGTTATATGCTTATATAATATTTGCAGTCGACATAGAAGTATTTGAAATCTTACATTTTATTCATTATACTATTTCGTTGTGCCCTTTCAGACCACATTTGTAACAAATCACATTTGTATTTTCTATTTCAAGTGTGATCAAAGGCGTAACATTTATTACACATGAAAAAAAAACAAAAAAAAAACAAACAAAAACATGTAACATGTTTTGTGACGAATGTTTTCAATGCCGATTTTTGATGTGAAACAAATTCACATGTGATCACATTCGTAAAAATCTTTACCAAATGTGATTTGTTATGAATTTGGTCTAACAATAGTGCATAAAATGAAGTATTAATGAGGCAACAAACAACATAAAAATGAACTAGTACCTAAAATAAAACAAGTTTTCACCTGTCTCGACAGAGTGGATATATATTATACAACTTTTGACTGGGAGGTCCTTGTGGGTTGAATTCCCGACCGCGACATACAAATTTTGTGTAAATGATACTGGTACATGTATACAGTCTAACCTGTCTTAAGCGGTCAGTCAATGGACAAAGAGAACGTGACTGCTCAACAGAGGTGGTTGCTAAATGAATGTTTAAGATATAACAAAAGGTTAGTTTGGTAATATCAAAATTGACCGTTTAATGCAGGTTGACCGCTTAATACAGGTGACCTCTAATACAGGTTCAACTGTATTTCTATTGTTCGTTAGGCTCAATACACAAAGGGGCTTTCACATCTGCTTGGCCCAGTTTCAGGACAATGTGACATGGCATGGTACATTATGGCACGTGTCTAATTGTGTGATGTACTCACATTACTGTAGGATACTGTATTAACACAAGTATTCAAACAAATCATATATCTAATTACTTTTTACCGAACGTGACTCGGACAAAGACAAAGCAGTGATTGTTATTAAAGGACATATATTATTTGCAATGGTTTGGTGTGAAGTTTACTGTCTGTTTTTTAGCTCGACTTTACGGATTTAAGGTCTTAGGTGCAAGTTACTATCATACATATAACTTAATAACTAGCTATGCTCATTGATTAAAATCTTCACTTAGGTCTTAAGGGGCAATAAACAAAAAGGACCAAAATTAAAGCAGATTATGGCCCTTTTTAGCTTAGTAATGCTGGTTTAAAGTTTTGCAAGCGACAAACTGTCATGAATATATTTAAGCGATCAGTTCTTAATATATGTGTTAAGGGGCATCAGAGTATCAAGTTTGATAGCCCCTGACAGAATTCATTGCAAATACTGATCCCTTTTGAACTTAAACATGTTAGTTTATGTTTTGCATGAAACTAAAATTGGTGAAAGTTTTGTTTGCAATTCACTTGGATGAAAAACAAATCGTACAAAGCAGCTATGCTGATTGATTTAATACTTCACTAAGGTCCTCAGTGGCATTATATAAACTAGTAACAAGTGAGATAACTTTTGAACAAAAATACAAATTATGTCCCTTTTTGGACTAGCATAACTTATTTATTAGGCAGCGGAATAGTCGGGTGCCCTGTCATACTAACAGCTCTTGTGATATCTGAGATATGCCCTTGTAATTGTTTACTGTTCTTAATTATTTTCTTTATTATTATTTGACATTTTAATTAACAAGCAAAAACTTGTTATGAACCAAAGGAAGAAAACGTAATTGTCCTGAGTCTTTATGGTTGTTTTGAACAGGTATGGCTTTGTGGAGGACGACTTATTCACGTGTTTTGCTCACACATTGGTCACGTGGCACGCCCGCAGACGTACTCCTTTCCAAATGGCCGCCTGACAACGGAACATCATAATTACAAGAGAGCAGTTGAGGTCTGGATGGATGATTACAAAGAATACGTGTACGAAGCTGTACCAGAAATTAAGGTACAAATCAATGATAGAACTTCTTTTCAAATTTCGTAATACAGAGATGAATTTCGCGGTTTCTAACTTTCAACGTATCATTGAATATAATTGTTTGATATACGATCTCGGAATTGTTTTTTAGCTCACATGAGCACAACGTGCTCAAGGTGAGCTTTTCTGATCGCCTTTTGTCCGGCGTCCGTCGTCCGTCGTCCGTGCGTGCGTGCGTGCGTGCGTCCGTGCGTCCGTGCGTCAGGCGTCAACAATTGCTTCAAACAACATCTCCTCCTAAACGGCTTGGCCAATTTGAAAAATATTTTGCAGGAATGTTCCTTGGATGAAGCTCTACTAAAGTTGTATAAATGGTTCTGGTCCATCGCATAATTAGGTCACAGGAGCTAAAAATAGATTTTAAAAATGAAAATTTAAAAAATCTTCTTCTCTGAAACCACAAGGCCTAGCCTTTTGATTTTTGGTATGTAGCATGATCTTATGACTATCTACCAGGATTGTACAAATTATGACCCTGGGGTCAAAATTGGCCCCGCCCCAGGGGTCACTTGATTTCAAAAAGGCCTAACCTTTTGATTTTTGGTATGTAGCATCATCTTATGGGCCACTACCAAGATTGTACAAATCATAGCCCTATGGTGATAAATGACCCCGCACCAGGGGTCACTTGTTTTACATAGAGTTATATAGGAAAATCTTAAAAAATCTTCTTCCATGAATGCATAAGGCCTAGAGCTTAGTTATTTGGTATGAAGCATCATCTTATGGGCCACCACCAAGATTGTACAAATCATAGCCCAATGGTGATAAATGACCCCACACCAGGGGTCACTTGTTTTACATAGAGTTAAATAGGAAAATCTTAAAAAATCTTCTTCTATGAATCAATAAGGCCTAGAGCTAAGATTTTTGGTATGTAGTAGCATCTAATGGTTCATTACAAAGATTTTCAAAGTCTTGGCCCTACGGTGATAAATGACCCTGCGCCCAAGTCTTCTCTGAAACCATATGGCCCATTGCTTAGGTATTTGGTGTGTAGTATTGTCAGGGGTAAAATGTTTTAGATTAAGTTATATCAGAATCCTTGTCTGTTTAAAAACCTTGACATCAGTTGAAGCAATGGTACTCAGGTGAGCGATTCAGGGCCATCATGGCCCTCTTGTTGGTATGTAGCATGATCTTATGACTCTCTACCAGGATTGTACAAATTATGACCCTGGGTCAAAATTGGCCCCGCCCCAGGGGTCACTTGATTTCACATAGGCTAATATAGGAAAAACTTGAAAAAATCTTCTTCTCCGAAACCACAAGGCCTAACCTTTTGATTTTTGGTATGTAGCATCATCTTATGGGCCACTACCAAGATTGTACAAATCATAGCCCTATGGTGATAAATGACCCCGCACCAGGGGTCACTTGTTTTACATAGAGTTATATAGAAAATCTTAAAAAATCTTCTTCATGAATCATAAGACCTAGAGCTTAGATATTTGGTATGAAGCATCATCTTATGGGCCACTACCAAGATTGTACAAATCATAGCCCTATGGTGATAAATGACCCCGCACCAGGGGTCACTTGTTTTACATAGAGTTATATAGGAAAATCTTAAAAAATCTTCTTCCATGAATGCATAAGACCTAGAGCTTAGATATTTGGTATGAAGCATCATCTTATGGGCCACTACCAAGATTGTACAAATCATAGCCCTATGGTGATAAATGACCCCGCACCAGGGGTCACTTGTTTTACATAGAGTTATATAGGAAAATCTTAAAAAATCTTCTTCTATGAATCCATAAGGCCTAGAGCTTAGATATTTGGTATGTAGCATCATCTTATGGGCCACTACCAAGATTGTACAAATCATAGCCCTATGGTGATAAATGACCCCTCACCAGGGGTCACTTGTTTTACACAGAGTTATATAGGAAAATCTTAAAAAATCTTCTTCTATGAATCCATAAGGCCTAGAGCTTAGATATTTGGTATGTAGCATCATCTTATGGGCCACTACCAAGATTGTACAAATCATAGCCCAATGGTGATAAATGACCCCACACCAGGGGTCACTTGTTTTACATAGAGTTAAATAGGAAAATCTTAAAAAATCTTCTTCTATGAATCAATAAGGCCTAGAGCTAAGATTTTTGGTATGTAGTAGCATCTAATGGTTCATTACAAAGATTTTCAAAGTCTTGGCCCTACGGTGATAAATGACCCTGCGCCCAAGTCTTCTCTGAAACCATATGGCCCATTGCTTAGGTATTTGGTGTGTAGTATTGTCAGGGGTAAAATGTTTTAGATTAAGTTATATCAGAATCCTTGTCTGTTTAAAAACCTTGACATCAGTTGAAGCAATGGTACTCAGGTGAGCGATTCAGGGCCATCATGGCCCTCTTGTTTTTTATTCTGATTGACATGCTTTTGTATCCTTATCATTATGCCCCACTTCGAAGAAGAGTTGTTGTTGTTGTATTGGGGTTTACCGTCGCTGCGATAGTATTTCAATCATATAGCGACGTCCAGCTAATTACAGGTGGAGGAAGACCCCGAGTACACAGAGGTACCCGGGTAGAACCACCGACCTACCGCAAGCCAGCTAGAAGGCTTCCTCACATGAAAAATCCGAAGTCCCTACCGGGAATCGAACCCACAGCGGTGAGGGGCTGAGAGATTTGTAGTCCACGACTGTAACCGCTCGGCCACGGCGGCCCCCTCGAAGAAGAGTGGGCATATTGTTTTGCAAATGTTGGCCTGTCAGTAGACCACTTCGTTTCCGATCAATAACCGTAGAATGCATGGGCCCACTTCCCTCAAACTTCATAGGGTGATTGGTCATGACTTGCAGATGACCCCTATTGAATTTTGGGCCACTTGGTCAAAGGTCAAGGTCACAGTCAGTGAGTGACATTGATGGTAGTGGGGGGAGCATAGGGGACATATGTGTCGTTCCGTCAACTCTTGTTTATTACTGTGTCTATTTATATATAGCTGTAGGAAATCAAACTGTTTACGGGTATTCTCAACTTTAAGCTTTGTTGATGAGATAACTTGTGTCTTATTTGCCATTTATGAATTCAGTCCCATTTAGCGCGACAAATTTACCCTATGTTCGTCGTCTGCTGTCATCCTTTGTTAAATCAAATAATGATTTTTTTAGCTCACCTGAGCACAAAGTGCTCAAGGTGAGCTTTTGTGATCGCCCTTCGTCCGGCGTCCGTCGTCGTGTGTCGTGCGTCGTCCGTCGTCAACAATTTGCTTTAAACGACATCTCCTCTGAAACCGCTGGACAGAATTTAATGAAACTTGGCAGGAATGTTCCTTGGGTCAACCTCTACCAAAGTTGCTAAAATTATTCCGATCCGTAAAAAACATGGCCGCCAGGGGCGGGGCTTATTTGCCTTATATGTATATAGAGAAACCTTTAAACAACATCTCCTCTGAAACCACTGGACAGAATTTGATTAAACTTGGCAGGGATGATCCTTGGGTCAACCTTCACAAAAGTTCCTAAAATAAACTTGATCCATGTAGAACTCTGGTTGCCATGGCAACAAAAAGATTTTTTTTAAAAAAAACTTTAAAAATCATCTTCTTCAAAACTACTGGCCAGATTTTAAAATAAATTGGTACAGATGTTCCTTGGGTCAACCTCTACCAAAGTTGCTAAAATTATTCCGATCCGTAAAAAAACATGGCCGCCAGGGGCGGGGCTTATTTGCCTTATATGTATATAGAGAAACCTTTAAACAACATCTCCTCTGAAACCACTGGACAGAATATGATTAAACTTGTCAGGAATGATCCTTGGGTCAACCTTCACAAAAGTTCCTAAAATAAACTTGATCCATATAGAACTCTGGTTGCCATGGCAACAAAAAGAAAAAAAATGAAAACTTTAAAAATCATCTTCTTCAAAACTACTGGCCAGATTTTAAAATAAATTGGTACAGATGTTCCTTGGGTCAACCTCTACCAAAGTTGCTAAAATTATTCCGATCCGTAAAAAAACATGGCCGCCAGGGGCGGGGCTTATTTGCCTTATATGTATATAGAGAAACCTTTAAACAACATCTCCTCTGAAACCACTGGACAGAATTTGATTAAACTTGGCAGGGATGATCCTTGGGTCAACCTTCACAAAAGTTGCTAAAATAAACAACAAAAAGATATTTTTTTTATAAAAACTTTAAAAATCATCTTCTTCAAAACTACTGGCCAGATTTTAAAACAAATTGGTACAGATGTTCCTTGGGTCAACCTCTACCAAAGTTGCTAAAATTATTCCGATCCGTAAAAAAACATGGCCGCCAGGGGCGGGGCTTATTTGCCTTATATGTATATAGAGAAACCTTTAAACAACATCTCCTCTGAAACCACTGGACAGAATATGATTAAACTTGTCAGGATGATCCTTGGGTCAACCTTCACAAAAGTTCCTAAAATAAACTTGATCCATGTAGAACTCTGGTTGCCATGGCAACAAAAAGAATTTTTTTTATAAAAACTTTAAAAATCATCTTCTTCAAAACTACTGGCCAGATTTTAAAATAAATTGGTACAGATGTTCCTTGGGTCAACCTCTACCAAAGTTGCTAAAATTATTCCGATCCGTAAAAAAACATGGCCGCCAGGGGCGGGGCTTATTTGCCTTATATGTATAAAGAGAAACCTTTAAACAACATCTCCTCTGAAACCACTGGACAGAATTTGATTAAACTTGGCAGGGATGATCCTTGGGTCAACCTTCACAAAAGTTGCTAAAATAAACTTGATCCATGTAGAACTCTGGTTGCCATGGCAACAAAAAGATTTTTTTTTTATAAAAACTTTAAAAATCATCTTCTTCAAAACTACTGGCCAGATTTTAAAATAAATTGGTACAGATGTTCCTTGGGTCAACCTCTACCAAAGTTGCTAAAATTATTCCGATCCGTAAAAAAACATGACCGCCAGGGGCGGGGCTTATTTGCCTTATATGTATATAGAGAAACCTTTAAACAACATCTCCTCTGAAACCACTGGACAGAATATGATTAAACTTGTCAGGAATGATCCTTGGGTCAACCTTCACAAAAGTTCCTAAAATAAACTTGATCCATATAGAACTCTGGTTGCCATGGCAACAAAAAGATTTTTTTTATAAAAACTTTAAAAATCATCTTCTTCAAAACTACTGGCCAGATTTTAAAATAAATTGGTACAGATGTTCCTTGGGTCAACCTCTACCAAAGTTGCTAAAATTATTCCGATCCGTAAAAAAACATGGCCGCCAGGGGCGGGGCTTATTTGCCTTATATGTATATAGAGAAACCTTTAAACAACATCTCCTCTGAAACCACTGGACAGAATATGATTAAACTTGTCAGGAATGATCCTTGGGTTAACCTTCACAAAAGTTGCTAAAATAAACTTGATCCATGTAGAACTCTGGTTGCCATGGCAACAAAAATATTTTTTTTTATAAAAACTTTAAAAATCATCTTCTTCAAAACTACTGGCCAGATTTTAAAATAAATTGGTACAGATGTTCCTTGGGTCAACCTCTACCAAAGTTGCTAAAATTATTCCGATCCGTAAAAAAACATGGCCGCCAGGGGCGGGGCTTATTTGCTTTATATGTATATAGAGAAGCCTTTAAACAACATCTCCTCTGAAACCACTGGACAGAATATGATTAAACTTGTCAGGAATGATCCTTGGGTCAACCTTCACAAAAGTTCCTAAAATAAACATGATCCATATAGAACTCTGGTTGCCATGACAACAAAAAGAAAAAAAAATGAAAACTTTAAAAATCATCTTCTTCAAAACTACTGGCCAGATTTTAAAATAAATTGGTACAGATGTTCCTTGGGTCAACCTATTTATCTCAGGTGAGCGATTTAGGGCCATCATGGGCCTCTTGTTTTCTTTTCGGCTTAGCTGACCACCTTATATACCTGAGAAAAAAAAATGACATGGATATATTATTCAAGACATGAACTTTTGCATCTGGGTATTTTTATCGAACCTTAGTAAAAGTTGACAGAGTTATTGGCCTTTGTTTTTTTAAAGATATGGAATTCTATGCTTGTGACGCACGGAACTCTGAAAGTATTTGTACCACAGACTTGAAACTTCATGGATATATTATTCAGGACATGAAGTTGTGCACTTGATGTTTTTGTCCCTCCCCCCCCCCCATCAAAAATTGAGGCATATAGATTTGCCATTGTCCGTCCATCCATCCCAAAACTGTGACACAGGTAACTCCGAAGGTATTTGTGCTACAGACTTTAAACTTATAAAAGTTACGTAATGATGTTTATTTGAGGTAATATGGGAGAGTATTCGAAATTATCTTTATACGCAAGAAATTGTTTACTTTGCAAATACTGACGTTTGCTGGTATAGTAGTCCTTTGAGAAGCTACAGATTCTTAGAACTATATGTTACTTTCGTCTCCCATTCGTTTGAATTTGTAAATTTGCATGTTTAACAAGTTTACAGTACAATTGCGTCTAGCCACTTGACTGATGCATAGTAGTTGCAAATTATACATCAAATAAACCAGTACAGCTGAATTACATGTAATAGCAAGCACTGCATCCATTAGCTAACAATTGATGAAGTATTTGTATACATAATCTTGAAATTTCATTTAGCAAATCTGACAAACCGTTTTTTGTGTAAATGAATAAACCTGAAATCAATATCTTTGAGTATGTGTTATTCGATAAATCTGAAGTCTTTTGCGGGGTATGAATTCCCGGCGGAAAATATTTGTTGTGTAATCAGTTTTAAAACTAATTTGTTTGTACATCGACTCTCTCCAGAATTCATTTGCGTCGGGCGATTTTGATAAGTCATGACGCTACGAGCAGTTATGTATCAATCAAATTGAACCAATTGGTAGATGAGAAACCAATGCAAGTAAACATTGATACTTATTTGATTTAAACCTAAATTGTCAAGCCCATATTTGAAAAGACTAAATTACTGTTCTTGTTATTATAATGATAGCAATTCAGCTGTTCTTTTATTAGATCGATGATGATTGAATTTCATTTATTATCGTAGATGGCCAATAGTAAGAATGATGGTGACTGCTTAATGATGCTGTCGAATGGTTATATTTTGTAAAAAGTAAATGCTACCAAGCTTCTATTGTAAATGTTACATGCATTTATATTCAGCATATATAGTTTTTATTTTAATAAATGCCCCTAAAAAATCTAAAAAAAAGACAAAAAAAAAAAAAGACAACAACAACAACAAAAATGAAAAAAAAGAAAAAAACAAAAAACAAACAAAAATCAACCCTAAAACTCCAAAAAGCTCCTGAATCTCAATAATCACGTTCTGTAAAAGTCCGTATTTTTAATCAGGATTCTTATAATTATAATGTCTTAAGTAAAGAAATTACATTTTCGGTAGGAAGCGTTTGAAGAACAACGTAATCAAATTGCTGGATATCTCCAGCTAATGATGGATGGAATTATAATGGTGCTTTTGTCTTACATTGCGTGGACAGTATAATTTTGTAGGCAGAAGGCGTACAAAAGTAATTTTGAAGTAGACGACGTAATGGGTAATGTTGATCAACGTCGCTTACCCGCGTCACTGGACTCGGTACGACGTATTTCTAGTCTTGATTTGTCTAGCAATATGATCTCAGGCGGGAAAGGCGTATCATCTACTGAGATTGGTACCGCCTGGATAATTGTCTGTATTCAGAGAGGACATCAGGTACAGATAGATAATAATGAGCGTTATAGAAGACTTCATTTATACTCGTAGAAATAGTAGTTGGCTGTCTGAAGCTATTATGAAGAATTTAAAAAAAAAATCATGAAAAAAAAGTAAATTTTGTTTGCGATTAACACCGGCAACACCACTATCAAAAGTACCAAATCATGCAATATTAGTAAAGTAACTTTCCTTGATTTTCTTGGTATTTTAAATTGGTATTTTATTTTTACATACGCATCCATACAGGAGGTTGATGCAGGGGACATTACAGAACGACTTAAGCTCAAAGAGAAACTTCAGTGCAAGCCTTTCAA
This sequence comes from Solen grandis, assembly GCA_021229015.1. Classification (NCBI taxonomy): domain Eukaryota; kingdom Metazoa; phylum Mollusca; class Bivalvia; order Adapedonta; family Solenidae; genus Solen; species Solen grandis. The sequence goes on along the minus strand of CM037780.1, from coordinate 46,828,400 downwards.
GTGGTTTATGGACAATGTCTGGCCCGACTTGCTTCCCTACAAAAGAGCTGGACAGGCATGGGGAACAGTATGTACATTTGTCAAGCAAAAATCTCTTCTCCGGGGGATTTTCTGTATTACCATTCTTTTATTTAACGTCATACGTATTTGAGTTCAGCTATGAATGCGTATGACCCAAACATTTCTGGGATAAGCAAATTATTGCTTACAATAAGGAAATACATATACATGAATTTAAACATGTTTTTCCCTCTCAAATAACATGTGTTCTTTTAAGTAACAAGTAAATAAATAGTTATGGAGAACTGAATTGTTCTTGTATACATGATGATGATAATGTAAACATATCTCACAATTCACTCAAAATCAAATAAAACTTCTTTATTGACGGTAATTCATATCAATATAACATTATGCTCCTATGAGTGTACTTCATAATAATAACAACTAATTTCTTCATTTATAAGGGGGATTTATGTTTTTCTGTAGGTACAAGTTAGTACAGGAATATTATCCTACTGTTTGGACAATGAGGAGTACCTGTTTTCAGTGGAAAAAAACTTGATTGCCAGAGCGTGCGAAAGTATCGTCAGTCGGAAAGTGGTTCGTCAGGTATATGCTGCATCAAATTTTACAACTTGATTTTTGTGTATTGACTGGAGATTCTGTCGCATCAAACTTTGAAGCTTGAATCCTATTTGATTTTAGTTTCTTTACTCAATACATCTAAAAATGCAAACTTTGATTGTTGTTTTGAATTTTGACAAACAGTTTTTTTAATTGTGTATTTGAATTACATTTTTTTTAAATATTGATAACATGGTCACGTGCAAAAAGCGATTGACAGCTAAAGGTAGTTATGGACTGCAATTTTCTCATTTTTAAACTTGAGGTAAATGAAAGTATTGTCTCTATCGAAATATCTTAAACTGATAAATGTGCAATTCTTGACTAATTGTATAAAGAACATACAACATATTAGTAAGCTTTACTTGTTTATTAATACATTGCAGAATAGATATTTCAATTTAACACTTTTACAATTGTTGTCCAGTAGTGATGACTTAAAATTAGGTAGAAGACTGTTTTGTCTAAGATATTTGCATACAAGTTATGATATGCATTTAAATACATGTATTTTATTTTTCAAAAAAGGCAGTAAAATATGTTACTATATTATGTTGTCATTGCAATGGATTTTTCAATGGGGAAATAGGTACAACTTTAAGAAATCCTGTCGTATGCAAGATATGGAACATACAATTTTTGCCTTTTGAGCAAAAACAGTGTATGTCTTTTATCAGATGCAAGTGATCGCTTTTTCCGATTCACGTCCATCTCCTATAATTACAACGTGTTAAAATGTACATACATTGTCATGGCTCAGTCAACGCGGTAACACAAAAACATTTAGATGTCTTTGTCTTTTGTTAGATCAGGAAAAAGTAACTTAATTTCGTAAGTAACTAAACCAGACTATACTTTATAAATGACCAACCAACAGTTTGTGTAATGCCTTCGGTTATCACGTTGTATTACAGATGTTTACACTGACAAGTACAGGAGAGCTCCGCACCATTCTGCAATGCATTGTTGTAAAGGGCACATTCCTAAGTGACAAAAGGCCTGCACTTCAAGGCTGCTACGAGGGCGAGAAGGAGACATGGGAACACACTGGGGTAAGTTATTACAAGTTAAATTCTTACCAAACCAATGGTTTTCATTTGAAAATGAAACTTCATTTCGATCTACATGACACTTTTGAGATTTTGCTTAATTCAATCCCTAAATTTCTTACTATTTATTCAATATTTTAAGGTTCGATTTTTCAAACAAGATCTCAGATAACAGCTTCTTAAATTGCGTCATACATGTTTGACTTATTGTTTTGTTTTGTCACCATTATATGGAACATTAAAATGGATTTGTATCTTATTTGTATAAAGTTAACTTTAAGACTGCATACTTTTCAGAGCAATCCAATTTCAGGACACCCTCAGTTTAAAGATTAAAGCATTATAGCAGATAGTCAAACGTTTTCCTTTTCTTTTCTTTTTTTTCAAAAGAAATGTCTTGTTGAGACAAAAAAAAAAGATAATTTTTTATATTTGTTTTAGAGAAATTAAAGTTCAATCTGGACGTTATGTTAGTATGAAGGTCTGTTGTAAAATGATGGTGCATACTTGTTAAATAGCATCAGATGGGTTTGCCCAACTTTTAGAAAACAAACTTTTTTTGTAAGTTAAATGATCATTTATTTGATTTTACATATCCAGATAGAGTTAGCAGAAACGTTCTAAACCTACAAGGTTCTATTTCGTCAAGCTTTTAATGAGCTCTTGTACTTTCGAGAAAACTTTGATTTTCCATTCTGAACACAGGATGTCATTTGTCATCCATTAATATAATTTCTTGAGAGGCAATCTGATTCATGGACGTTATATTTTGTATTAAATCATAAATTTGGCATAGACATAATAGTAAATGTAGAATACTTAAAGGTATAGAAATAGATGGTATCCTTAAACCTGCGAAATCTCCGAACTTATTGATTGGATATTTAATTATTAATTAAAGAATTAAATGACCACTGCAAAAATTAAAATGCATTAAACCTTTTTCAATATGTCAACTGAAATTTTATTTTTTAAGCCCGGTATCCTGAAACACTCTCAGTCTGGGTTGTGCATGGAGTTGGCCGAGGATAAAAAGCTTGTTATGAAAGGCTGTGATGAAAAGTCAACGCAACAAAGATGGACGTTTTCTTATTACAGTCCAGCAAGCAGCTAGTTGGACACTGTCCCTTCATCGCACACATATTTCGCTAAGCTGTGTGTAATGTTGGGACAGAAACGTTATTTGCTAAAGATTGGAACAAATGTCTTCTTGACTGAAGACAACGTTTTCCAAATCTTCCTAAATGCACAGATAAACACATACACACACACGGTTTTACGCTGAATTCAAACTTACATTTTAATGTAATATCAAATTTGAAGGCCGATTTAAATGTTTTGCTCAAACATTTTATTTTGTTGAAATTAAATATTTTAGTAATAACATACGTACCTAAATTGATCCAAATGCTTCCATTTGTTTAGTGGTTATTAGTGAACATTATATATACGATTTTTCCATGTATTTTAATGTTTAACTGTTTATGAGCATAATAAGATTACGTTCCGAATTATTAGTATTAGAGATTCGATTTATTGCAGAAAATAAATTAATTTTATAAACAGTAATTGTAAGTTAAGTTTCTTTATATTTGTGATAGAAGTATAGTTTCACCCGTAAATCAAAGGTATTTTATGCCATTGATTGATATGGTTTGTAGATCGTGTGTCCTTCATGTCAAATATGATGTAAGTCATATAAAAAATATTATACCAAAATGTCAAAATAGATTAGTATATATCTATGCATAAATGTTAACATGTCTGTGTTTATTTTCATTCGTTATATTGCTACACACATCGCCATCATCATTTCCTAAACTTACTGTTCCCTTTAGGCCAAAATGTACCTTTATAAGGTTGATCATATACGTACATTGTATCATTTTAGACCAGAGATCTAAAGATGTGTCTTTTGATATACACTGATCAAAGATCAATCACAAATACACACTATATATCATTGTTTATGATATTAAAATCATCGAAAATGATTATAGCAACAAGTGAGCGTTAATAATACGTTATGGATGTAAAACAAATTTGTAGCTTTAGTGAATTAAAATGCATATATTTTACATTCTTTACCAGTTAGGCATCTTGATGAATATCTATTTGATTTCCTTATGAATATAAGGTATTGTTTTATATCTCGATGTAAAAAAAGAAATCTCACAAAATAGTTATGTGATAGTGCAGTAAAGGTGATAGAAATAGATCATGGGTAAATTTATTTTTTGAAGATATAGACTACCTGTTTCAGTTAAGAACGTTTATTTTAGTGCCGTTTTATGCATGTGCATGCGTTTGATATATATTTTTTGTATCTACAAGTCTTGGACTCTGTTCAAATAATGTGAATTTGTATTTTGTTATCATGTGAACCAATGCAGAAATGATAGACAACATCACTAGTTATTTAGTGCAGTTTCATTTCATTTACAGTCATTGATCGCCAGAGATCCCCAGCCTATCAAAGGTTTTGGGTGGGAGAAATTGTTTTACCGTTGGCCATTCGTTTTGCCATTCTTTTTGATTCTGAGGCTTGTCTTAAAATCTTAATGATCCAGAATCACAATACTTATCAGGAATATTCAGTAGAAGACAATGTTAAATATCTATAGTTTTTGTTCTACCAATATGTGTTCGGGTTTTTTAATATCTTTAATATCTATATGTGTTGCACACAAACTGTATGAGCACGAGTCACAAAACTTTATAGGAATATTTTCCTACATGCAAAGTTAGACATCATAGGATTTCTTTAAAGTTAAAACCGATATGTGCAGAATAAAGACTCTGGAACAACTTCCAAAATAGCTGTGTTGTAAATATCTTCAAAACTGTTTGAACAAGACCTCCCAACAATACAGGAATGTTCACTTTTACGCAAATTAAGACACCAGTATTTTTGTTTCAGCTGTTTTGTTCTATTCGAGTATGACCCTTGAAAACTTAATCAATAGCTGTAAAGTGCAATCCTCTAAGACGGTATGAGCCAGGGTCACAAAACTTCATAGGAATGTTCACCAGTATACCAGTTAGGGCAGTTAGATGCATTTGTTGTTTTGCTAAATACATGCAGATTTGTTGCCCTTGAATAACTTGGAAAACAGCCATTTCATATGTACAGTATATTCAAATCAGTAACAGCCAGAGTCGCACGTCACAGGAGTGATCATCAATCAAAACACAACTGAGGCTTTCTATGCTTTTTCGCTTTATTGTTCTTGATAGTTTAAAATACATGTGTCTCCAAAATTGTATTTAAGCAGCATGTGAATTTGCGCATCTGAAAACTTGTTTTTTAGCTCGACTATCGAAGAATAGTGAGAGCTATCCTACTCACCCTGGCGTTGGCGTCAGCGTTGGCGAAACACTCGAGGTTAAGTTTTGCATGCAAGTTTTTCTATCTTCTTATATCTCTACTAAAGGTATTCACTTGAACTTTACAAATGTATTTGGTATCATAATCATAGTTCACTGACCAAGACTCATAACTTTAGCATGGATTTTTACTGAATTATTCCCCTTTGTGAACTTAGAAATTCCTGTTTAAGATTATGCGTGCAAATTCAATTTCCAAACCACCAAAGGTATTCACTTGAAACTTTATAAATGTATTTAGGGTCATAATTGTAGCTCACTGACCAAGACTCATAACTCTAGCATGGATTTTAATGGAATTATTCCCCTTTGTGACAATATAATAATACACTCATAAATTTTTCAAAGTCATTGCTTTGATACTTTGTATACTTGTTCAGCAACATAAATGCAATGAGTAGAAAAGAACAGAAACTATTATGTATTTTGACAGATATATGGCCCTTGAAAGATTCAGCATGGCTTTTTTTATACTATAAAGCACTGAGAATAGTCAAGCCCGCTGTCTCCCTGACAGCTCTTGTTGTTCCACCTTATACTTCAGAGTTATAAATTGCTGATAAAGTAGATGTGATGCATATATGTAAAAAAAACATTTTTCCATTTAATTTTTTTAGCGTAATGTATTTATGAACAGTAGAATTGTTGCATAAACGCTAAGTATTCAATCACTCTGGAGCCATATTGTAGCTTTGGATATACATATTTTGTAACTAGTTGACGTGAATTTCATGTTATTTTCCTAACACGCGGCGGGGAATTTTAAATTAACGAATTAGTTTGAGCCTTTATGCATCTTGAATTATGTAAATGAAAATAGTACTTTTAAGAAGTAAGCACATTCCTTATTCCATATCCACATTCCAAGTTGATTGACATTCTTGAATTTATTTTTAGTTGTAACCATTGTCCTTATGGAAATTGAAGTATTCACTGTTATTCATTTACAAAGATTTATATTGTTGAAAATAATTTGCTTGCTTTAAATATACCTTGCATATAAAGTTTTGACTGTATATAATGTTATGATGGCAAACTATTAATTATTTTCCCGAAATGTGTCACAATCTGTTTGTGTGAAAAATCCTACTCAGTGTGATGATTGTGTTATGTAAATAAAGTTTCTTTTTTACCAAACATTATCTTAGGTTAAAACTGGAATTACTATGTATGTTGCATGAAATGAAATGTTATCAATTCAACTGTATTGACATAGATATACTGTCGAGAGTGGAGGACTGTGTGTTTGATGGCCCTTGTCTGCAACATGCCAGAGGTCATATCAAAAAGGGGTCATATCAAAAAAGGGTACTGGTATAACTCGTTTGCTTGATTCGGCATGTACGTGTAGTCAAAGGACTCGTTGGCACTGTGTCAGATCATTGTAACTGGGCGTGGTATCATGTCTTTTGACTACAGCAATGCTACATTGTACTTTAGTCTGACAGCCTTTTTTGTATTTTGTATGAAACAAGTTTTTAACCAGATTTTCAACGAGGTTTTTAGAATGGGGTACGTCGTTGGGCGGGCGGGTGTGTTGGCGGGCGTCAAACACGTGGTTTCCATTGAATATCTCCCGTAATAATTGAGGTGAAGTAATCATATTTTGTCGTAGGTACCTTATAGAACATAGTGGGAGTGAGGTTGGTGTTAAAAGTAGTCAAGTACATTGCAAGATTGCGATTGAATATCAGGTTAATAGGGTCAAGGTAAAGGTCACTGCTACTAAAAATAGTTTTACATCAAACATGTGGTTTACGTCGAATATTTCATGTTAGAATTAAGATACAGTTTTCATACTTGGTAGGTACATGCCTTATGGGAAGAGGAAGGTTTGGAATGATTTGTCCAAATTAAGGGGCCACATAGGGTTTGGACCATACTTTTTGAAAACTACTTGGTTGCCCCAATTGAGACCCTCTAATGCCATTTCAACAAATAACCACTATCAGTTAAGGGGCCACGGCTCCTGGGCCACAGCCCCTTAACTGACAATGGCCCGTGTTGAAACAACTAAAATGGCCCCATACTTAAATTTAACTGCACGGACTGTTCGTCCGTCCGTCCGGATGTCCGGAAATCTAGACCCTGCGATTACTTAAAAACGTCAAAGATAATTATGAAACTTGGTATATGAATAGATGGCAGTATGGAGATTCTGCACGTCATGTTTTCTTTCTAGGACAAAAGTCTGGTTGCTATTTTAAGAGAAACATTATGCATCTCACCGGTAGGGGATTCATGTGTTGCAAGCAATATTCTAATTCTAGAACTTAAACAAGAAATGATAAAACTAACGAATTCTATGTAGGTAACTCTTGAATAACACATATGAGGTATTTCATTGGAATACATTAAGGTTTCCGACCGAAGGTTGTTACCGCACATAGACATCGAGTATTTATCTCTTATATATGTGTCTGAATGATAAGTCGTATTTCACTCCGAATTAAATGTCTGAAGTGAGAATTATTCTGTCATGGGCCATTAAAATAATCAAGTATTTTAAGCGAAAGTTATCACAGTCCTCAGAAAACAGATACAGATGACCCGTGCAGATGTGTTTAACAAAAAATACTGAGCAAATCATAATGGCATCTAAGCAGACGATGAAATCTCATGCAAGCTTACGTGATAGCTGTCCTTGCCTGACTAAAGATTTTACTGTTTAGCATATCATTTTACGTTTGATTCCACAAAGAGATAATGTACAGTATGAAAAAAAAAATATTAGGATAAGAAATAATATTAGAACATTGCATAGTATATGAAGGTCTTTGAATTTGAGGGTTTATGCGTTGTTTATCCGTTTTCTTTGATATATTTAGGGTTTGCTTTGATGAGGTATTTTTTATGTACCATATTCGTCTCAGAGAAATACCTTCGGGAAGTGCGAGCCTTGGGTCCCTTTTAAACTGGTTTAAGCACCCAAGTTAGTTCTTTTGCCGACTGTTCGTTGCAAGGCTATAGCTATTGGTATTTGAAAATCTTATTTTATATCCTGTCTCCGTGGGTTTATTTTACTTTTACCTCCCTCTGGTGTTCATTTTTCGTTTCATTTGGGTTTCTATTTGTATTTTCCCATTTTGTTTGTATGGTCATGTGATTTTGAATATAAATTCGTTATTTAAACTGTCAGTTGTATTGCATGTTATTGAGCTTCAATTTTTATACGCCCGAAGGTTCGTATTAAATTATATCCTCAGTCATCCGTCCGTTTGTTCGTCCGTCTGTCCATCCGTTAGCAGAACTTTGTGAACGCAACTCCTCCTTTGATTTGGTTAAAACTTACCAATAATACTTGCCCTTATAGGTAGATGTGCAAAGGAAGGCTGGATTTCGCTCTCATATGCAACTTTAAAGAGTTATGACGGGACCCTTCGTGGCCGAGAGGTTAAAGTCGATGACTTTAACACTCACTCAGCCCCTCACCGCGTGTGTTCGAATCCCGGCAGGGTCATTCGGATTTTCAGGTGAGGAAGCCTTCCAGCTGGCTTGCGGTAGATCGGTGGTTTTACCTGAATGCCTCCGTGCATTCGGGGGTCTTCCTTCACCTGTAATTAGCTGGACGTCGCTATATTACTGAAATACTGTCGAAGCGACGATAAACTCAAATAGTCAAGTCAAGTCAGGAGTTATGGCCCTTCTCAAGTTTTCCTATATGCAGTTTAATAAGCAGAACCTCAAGAATGCAACTCCTCCTCCATTACTGGAGGGATTTTGTTCAAACTTACGCCCAGTACTTGCCTTTATATATAGATGTGCATGGAGGCTGGATTTTGCGTTGTGTGATCTGAAACTTTCAAAAGTAAATGCAGATATATCGGCAAACGACGTCTGAGTCAAACGTAAGTGTTTTTCTAATGTCAGTATTTTGTGAATATGATAAAATAATTTGGCCCTTGATAGACATCTGTATTGTACTATATAACATACAAGGCTTCTTCACATTACAATACCTTCGGGCGTATATTGCCAGGCTTTGAGGTGCTCTTGTTAGGGAATATCTTAGAGATATAGAAAAAGTATTAAACGCTGTCACATTTGTTGCATTAGCAAAAATCCAAAGAAATGAAGTCGTTATCCGCTAAATATAACACAATTATGTGTATTTGAAGATTATACCTATTTTTTATATGTGACAATATATATGTATATAGGTTATTCATATAACTTGTGTTTACTTTAATACATATGGAAATATACACCTCTTTGTGATTATATACAACAATGTTACATGCTAATAGTCTTACGTTCGGTTTATACAAACAGGCATTCTTTCTGGATATTGAGACAAGACTGCTACTGACATTCCTTTTATTATCGAGTAAACTTGGCATTAACTAGCGTTAAGACATATTGTGATGCTGGCAGTGTTCTTTGTGTATTTTGAGAAGATTACGATTTCTTTGTATGTGGCTAAGTCGATATGTCCATGTGGATGGTATAGCCAAAGAAATCTGTCTTCTTTTCTTCTTCTTTTCTTATCACACTGTTTTCCCCAAGATGACCATATAATGCTAATTAAACGTATTATCATGAGAAAAAAATGATTATTCGATTTTAATTTGGATTTCATTTGCATATATTTTTATATCATGTTTGTCTATCTCGTGTTAGTAACAGTCGCATATTAGAAAAATATATTTAGTATATCTACAACACAAATTGATACATTAGTATTTAACTTCTGTTATAAAAATTCTTTTTAACTATTTCAGTGAATTTTGTCTGAAATAGCGATAAGATTGTGTATCTTTTAGATGATCAGTCATATCTTCAAGCAACTCGTTCACATGCTTCCTGTATTTAACCGATTTCGTCGGAGTTGCGTTTATGAAAATAGCGTTTTCCTGTGTTATGTGACCCTCACTTGCCGGGTTTTTGTTAGGAAACAAAGACTTCACCAACAATAGCGAGGGAGTAGAACTTTCAACCGACAACCTGTGAACGAACTGTTTTAACAGTTAATGTGTCATTTATTCTTTTCCTCTGTATTTATTTCACTTAGAAAAAAAAATATTTCTAACAAACTGTTGTCTACTTATTTTTTCAACCTAATCTCTAACTTTCACGTACATGAATACATTAAAATTGTTAAACCTCTTGGAGTATTTTACCTGCAAGATCATATTAAATGCCTATTAAATGTAAAAATGTAAAAAATACGCAACGCCGCCTTTTAAACAATTCTCGGTAAATATATATATATATTTCTGACTTTATTCTCACAATGAAAGCAATGATTTTCTATTTTTGTAATGTTTAAATATATTTTATGTTTAAAAAGTACTATTAAAGGCTAAACATTACAAAATAATTATTGAATTAATGACGACTTTAAGTTATTAACAAATATAAATGTATTGAATTTTGACATATAAATGATTCCTCGAAGATGGCGATTCTTCGAGTTTTTTTGCAGATTCCGTCCGACCTCGAGGAATCGCGTGACCACTGTATCATCGAGTAAATTTGGCATTAACAAGTGTGAACACATATTGTGATGCTGGCAATGTTCTTTGTGCATTTTAAGAAGATAATGAATATTTCATATGCGTATTTTTTCCAGCTTGATTTTGGTAGGTTGGTGGTTCTTCCCAATTTTCTCTGTACACTCGACGTGGCCACTCATGGCGATAAAATGTAACACAGTTACAAACACATCCATGATCAAACTTTTTGTTGTAATTATTGCTAGGATCTTCACTATCTTGAGGACTTGTAATATAACTGACATCCATGCAAATGTATGCTGATATTGCGCTATTCAGTGTCAGTTGTTTATTAACAAGCCAAAATAACTGTAAACGTTATTTTGTTAATTAATTCAATAGCGTTACCGTGGCCGTTTTAGATAAGGTTGTCCGGCCCGGAATCGGATGGTATTGGGTTCGATCCAAAATTGTAAAAGATGGTACTGGTATAGCTCCTTTGCATAGCGCTCAGCATATAAGGTACTTCTAGGACTAGTTGGCCCGTGCTAAGAATAATGTGAATTGATGTGGTATCACAGTCAAGTCAAGCCCAGTATTGAAATATACAAATTATGTACCACGCCATAACTAATCTTATAAAATATCTTGGTGGCGGTTTGAATGATATATAATAGAGAAATAACTGAAAAATAAGAAAATAATAGGATTAAGAAAAAAAGTAAAAATATTTACAATATTTTTTATTTAACAAACATCAATATTTCTTACTATTATGGGGCCTCCGTGGCCGAGAGGGTAAAGTCGATGACTTTAACACTCACTCAGCCCCTCACCGCGTTGGTTCGAATCCCGGCAGGGTCATTCGGATTTTCATATGAGGAAGCCTTCCAGCTGTCTTGCGGTAGGTCGGTGGTTCTACCCGAATGCCTCCGTGCACTCGGGGTCTTCCTCCACCTGTAGTTAGCTGGACGTCGCTATATGATTGATATACTGTCGAAGCGACGGTAAACTCAAATAGCCAGTAGTGAAATCAGTCATTTAATATTTCTATCACATGTAATTCTGAAATGTAGGATATGCTGTTTTGGTGCCTGTGGTGAAAATGATGCGAACATGATTCAGTATGAAGAACTCGCAAGTCTTTAATTAGGATGTATGATTTTTTTTCGACATTATAGCATTTTGATATTGTGGGTTAGGCATATGCCACATGTCTACGGCCTGATACTGCAGTTTGGCAGCACTACATTTATCTCGGGTAGACTTAATCTCTTGAGCGGACACAAAGATGTAGCCCTTAAATTCCAAAGAGAATATGAACTTGACCTTTAAAGGACGCATATGGTTGATGTACGCGATACACTTTTGTGTTATGACAAACACGTTTTTAAAGTTTTATTAAAATTCATCCGTTAATATGGAAGTTAGAGGGCGGACACAAAGATGTAGCCTATGAGCACCAAAGACACTTTCAAACAAGTCCCGTGACATTGACCTTTCAAGCATGCATATGGTTGATGCGCGCGACACTTCCATGGGTTATGAGGAATACTCCTGTAAATTTTTATTAAAATCCATCGCTAAATTTCCAAGTTATGGAGCGGACACGAAAGCGGGGCGGACGGACGGAAAGACGCGCGCAAACCTATAGTTTCCAATCGGTTTCTCCGGTGGGGACTAATAAACGTCACATAACTAAAACAGTAGTTCCTAAGTAGACAGGCAGCCACAGAGTGTATGCTCAAAATATTTATTTTTTTTTCAAATTAAACAGGAACATTTATAATATGTTCTGAAATAATGCTTTTACAAAAACAGTGAAATCATTCATTACTTAGGTCGATTCAAATATTAGAGCATACTAAATCCTACCAGTAATGTATGTCACAATAAGCGTTCGTTGAATTACAACTGTCGACATAATAGTGGTAATTGAAGGAAAATTGAATATAAAGGACATTCATTGTACAACAATTAAACATTGGAACATATTTTAGCTCACCTGAGCACAACGTGTTCATATTGAGCTTTTTTGACCGTCTTTTGTCTGTCGTCCGTCCATGCGTGCGTCCGGCGTCAACAAATTTCTTTAAACAGCATCTCCTCCTAAACCCTGGGACAAATTTGATGAAAATTGCCTGTGATGTTCCTTGCATGAAAAAAAAATTCTTCTCCGAAACCGAAAGGCCTAGAGCTTTGATATTTGGTCTCAGGGAGTTTGTTCAAATCATGACCCTGTTGTCGAAATTGGCCCCGCCTCAGGGGTCACTTGATTTTACATAGACGTACAATGAAAAAAAACACTAGAAAAATGTTCTTGTCAGAAATCCCAAGGCCTAGAGTTTAGATATTTGGTGTGTAACATGGCCTAGAAGACCTCAACAAAGTTTGTTCAAATCATGGCCCTTGGTTTAAAATTTCGCCCCATGGGTCACTTGATTATTAAGGAAAAACAATCTTGTCAGAAACCACAAGGCTTGGAGTTTAGATATTTGGTGTGAAATGTGGCTTAATAGACCTCAACAAGTTATAACCCTTGTGTCAAAATTGGCCCCGGGGGGTCACTTGATTTTGTATAGACTTATTTAGGAAAAAACTAGAAAAAAAACTTCAAGGTCTGGAGTTTACTTATTTGATGTGTAACATGGCTTAGTAGACTTTTACCAAATTTGTTCAAATCATATCCCTTGGATCAAAATTGGTCCCGCCTTAGGGGTCACTTGATTTTACATGGATTTGTAGAAAAACCCTCAAAAGATCTTCTTCTTAGAAACCACAAAGCCTGGAGTAAAGATGTTTACTACTGGACCTCAACCAGTTCTGTTCTAATCATGGCCCTGGTGTCAAAATTGCCCCTCCCAGTGGTGACTTGATTGTATATAGACTTATTAAAGCTATGTCCTTCAAAATTTGATGGCAGGTACAGTTTTTGTGTGGAATTAGTTGATCTTGCTCTACTTCTGCAAAGATTATGTATTCAGTATGACTTATAATAATTGGCAATGTTTCTCAGGTGAGCAATCAGTGCCAACTTGGCCCTCTTGTTACTCTTCAGAAATCTATCCATGTCTATAAAATACCATACAAATTGCACATAGTGTCGTAATGAAAATATTTTTTTAAATATTGTTGCTGTATGAGCTTAATATGAATCTACTATTGAGAGCCACAATGTCGCCATGAAAAGACATTGGCTAATACTAATGACACAAACGTAGTCTTTGTCAAACAGAGAATACATGTAATTCAAAATTTTTGCTTCTAAATGCGCACACAGTAATTTGTTATCCCCTTTCTTGAATTTCTATATGACATCTGTATGATAAATTTTATTTAATTACTTGTAAAATATTTTTCGTCAAAGCTGATCGCTTTTCATTTAATATTTCAATATAAAATGAGGTCGAGATTTCAATGAAAAACGTATTAATCTGAGGTAATTATTTTCTTGCAGTCACCTATCTTAGGCTTTCTTGTTAAGAAAATGTTTTGTGTGTCTAGGTCTTTATGCCCGGTAAAGTTACTGATATGATTTGAATGACAATCAATAACTTTCGTGAGACCTAGTTTGTCTGCATCTATTCCGTGTTACATGTATATATGAACTGAACAGTGAAAATTGTATGACGTTTATATTATTATATCGAGGGGTGAGAGCGAAACTAGGCTACATTTGTAAGATGCTTATATAAATATTAGCTTAGCCTACTTTCGCTCTCACCCCTCGATATCTAAAATACTAGCGAATACACTCTTTCAGACCAAACCTAAGTATAAAAAATATAGTTAAGAAACTAGAAATGCAATTTATTATTAATCTCAGTAAAACCCATATTCCTTTGTGTGTGAGTCATGTCAATGAATGTTATATCAGAACAATTGTTATGCTCCTATTGATTTTTACCGGTCATTCGTATCATTCTTATGATAGAATGGATTATTCAAAGTTCTTTCCCCGGTAATTCTTATTTGGTTCTTATTTATCAATTATGCATTTATTTTGTCCGAAATAGTCTTAAAAACATATATATATGAAACTTGAAAGATATTTTGTATAAATTAAGAAATTATAATAAATGGCATAGCTTGATTGTTTTTAATGTAACAATTGTTACTATATGATAACATCTTCGTGACAAAGTCATAAATAAACGTAAACAAATATATATTATGGATTAACGGTTGATGATGTTGATGGAAGGGGCCCGTCTGCGCGACGAAGTTGTATTATGTTCAGACCGTCATGATTTTAAGTGGTCCATTTTTTCAATTCTCAATAGTGCTCCAATATCTCAAAGATTCGTGCCTTCTGAATTTATATCTACTAAGCTGATATTGATTTGTAATGACCTGGCATAGAAAAAAAACTGTTCTTTTTCAATTCATGGCATATCATATTTACCCGTGTTTTTTCTTTTAATAATTATTAAATCTAAACTTATAAGTACATGAATTTAATGTAATATTGCTTTGAGGTAGCCATGTTTTTTCTTAAATCTGTTTGCCGTATTAACACACGATTCATGCCAGTATTATTCAAAGAGATCTTGCGCGTAAGTTTGGTCATTATATCACTCTATATATAATACAGGGACACTACTCACGATTGACCAAGATTGGTCATTATATCACTCTATAAATAATACAAGGGACACTACTCCCGATTGACCAAGATTTGGTCATTATATCACTCTATATATAATACAAGGACACTACTCCCGATTGACCAAGATTTGGTCATTATATCACTCTATATATAATACAAGGACACTACTCACGATTGACCAAGATTTGGTCATTATATCACTCTATATATAATACAGGGACACTACTCCCGATTGACCAAGATTTGGTCATTATATCACTATATATAATACAAGGACACTACTCCCGATTAACCAAGATTTGGTCATTATATCACTCTATATATAATACAGGGACACTACTCCCGATTAACCAAGATTTGGTCATTCTATCACTCTATATATAATACAAGGACACTACTCCCGATTGACCAAGATTTGGTCATTATATCACTCTATATATAATACAGGGACACTACTCACGATTGACCAAGATTGGTCATTATATCACTCTATAAATAATACAAGGGACACTACTCCCGATTGACCAAGATTTAGTCATTATATCACTCTATATATAATACAGGGACACTACTCCCGATTGACCAAGATTTGGTCATTATATCACTATATATAATACAAGGACACTACTCCGATTGACCAAGATTTGGTCATTATATCACTCTATATATAATACAGGGACACTACTCCCGATTGACCAAGATTTGGTCATTATATCACTATATATAATACAAGGACACTACTCCCGATTGACCAAGATTTGGTCATTATATCACTCTATATATAATACAGGGACACTACTCCCGATTAACCAAGATTTGGTCATTCTATCACTCTATATATAATACAAGGACACTACTCCCGATTGACCAAGATTTGGTCATTATATCACTCTATATATAATACAAGGGACACTACTCTCGATTGACCAAGATTTATACCCTCTCAATCATACATGATAGTATATTTAAATACTAATCGCAAGTGTATACATGGACATGTATGTAACGGAAGATTACAACTCTTTTGGACCTCAACATTATGTAGTTGACCTTGACAGTTGGCATACTTTTGGGTAAAAAAGCCCCCCCCCCCCCCCTCAAAAAAAGAAAAGAAAAAAAAAGCCCATGATACCACTAGATCTTGTTAAAAGGGTATAACTGAACTGATTGATTATTGAATGGCTATATTTGATAAGTTCATATCCTACACAACATTACTCTATTGTTTTGTTAAACGTTATCTTTGAAAGTTCGAAGAGCTTAAAATGGTCTCTCTCGACGGTCTCTCGGTTGGACCATTAAATGGCGATTTGGGAATGCCATGAAAATATATCGCCCAAAACGGGGTTCGAACCCATCATTTTCGAATCCACAGACGTGAACGTTATCACGACACCCTCTCCTTCTTCACGCTATTAAGCATACATTTTTAATGTTTCATGTGTAAGTAAACACTGTTTTGATAACAGTGCAAAACCCTAAGGAATGTAAAGACTTTTGCATCCTTTCAGTGAAAACATCGAAACATTGGACTCTTTGACTTGTTCATTCTTTATGAAGTATACATTTTTATATCTGATATCTGAGACAGGACCTATTTCCTGAAGAAAAGTCAGAATGTCATAGACATCTCCATATATCTTCCGCAAAAGAAAAATGAAATACGATGGCGTTTCTTTCTTGTCCGTTTTTGTCAGACCAGTATAGATATGTCGGCAAAAGTTGTGTTTAAGTAATTTTGTAGAAGACATTAAACTAATGTATATCATGTCGCTATTCAGTCTCTGTGGTTTTGGTACAAAATATACCCTCGTCGTGATTTCAAAATGAACCAAGGCGGGGAGGGTGAAGCAATTGCTAATTTTCGATACCGCCAGGGTAATTGTGTGAACGGAGTCAGCATCAAATGCAGCGATGTAATAATGAACATTACACGAGACTGATTTTATTTTGTCTGAATTGACAGTGCTGCAGTTCTGCACTCTTATTTTACAACTTGAAAAAATTTATTCGAAGAACGTTCAGGGTGCACTCTTATACCAATTAATTACATCATTTGTATAGTTTATTTCACAAAGGTGTGATGCTTGGTACATTATTTAACGACTCAAAATTATATAAAAAATAGTGCAAGCTTTTCCAGTGGTTTATAGACATTTTGTGGCCAGACGAGCTTTCAAGTGTACCTCTTCGACGTGCACGAGAAAAACTTTTTTTCTCAATAGCTTGCTTAATTTGGATATTGGAAATGTACCGTTAAATAGTCATTTTTTTACCTGTTCTTAAATTCTAAATATCCCTTGCCATTGATCGTTAAGTAGATACGAAACAATATATAATTGACTCCAAGTGATATTTAAATGTCTTGGAATATTATTTGCTTATTGTTTATGTGTAAAACTTCCCACCGACAGTATTTAGGTCATTTAGAGAACATGTCTACTTGAGACAGATATAATGCTGCCACATTGCAATGGCATTGGTACAACACCTGTTCACATTATCCTGACACCCTTATATGCTGAGCACCAAGCAAGGGAGCTATACCAGTACCATTTTTCAAGACCTTGGTATGTCGAGGCCGGTTCCTGGGCGGATGCTCTAAGCACTTGACAACCGGGACTGTTGGAATAGAGTAAGTGTCACTTTTGATAAAAACCCATAGTATGCAGGGTTCATTCTAGGATCTAATTTCATGGGGTCATATGGGCCCATCATGAGTAAAAACATGGGTCACTGGGGAAACACTGGGGACATAAGGTTAATTTACCAAATATCTTAAATTTGTGGTTCCTTCTGTTAAACAATTAACCTTTTTGTGTTTCAAGCACAAATTGCATTTCATTACGTTTTTTTCATCATCGAATCGGAGCCAGGAAAAACTTTTCAACCATGCGTTCTGAAAACTTCTACTAACGCTACTCGTAGATTTCGTTTCAATACCTGTTATTTCTTTTGAGGGACGATCGGAAACATTAGCGGTCTCCGTCTGTTCATTACGTTCCGACAGATCATTGTTATTATTGTCTGTTTTGCTGCTTTTACTTCCGAAAAAGTCATCGATCGTTCGCAATTGTTTACGCTTCGACATTTTGCATGTATCCGTATAGTGGTAATAAAAGAATAAGTGTGATTGGCTAATGCACACAAGAGACTGATCCGCGAGCCAATGAGAGCGCGTCTTTCATTGAAGATAAGGGCACACTCGATTAAAGTGCGGGAAGTACTGGAGAAAATTGGAACATGTTCTGCGTAAGTTAAAATGTTCGAGATTAAAAAAAGATGCGTCCGTTAGACCGCCTATCACAAGAAAAATGCGCCCAATGATGTTTTTGTGCGTCATGACGCACAGGGCGCTGCCTAGAATGAACCCTGAGTATGCAATATTTTTTTTTTGTGTGTGTGTCTCAAACAGGTCCATAATGTAATTATAGTTTTCCCTTTTCTATTTTTTTCACCACAGATTCGACCATAGTATATTTAGGACGTCTGAAACATGTATATTACTTTTGTAATAAGGTTAATGCTCAGTACTCTTACAGTTACCGATGATGCACTGTCTTCAAAAGTCTTGTGAGCACTGCGAGTCGCAGTTGACTTGGACACTTTTGTTTTTAGTCCTTTATAAACCGTCAGGCTAAATAGCACTTATATCAACTTATACTTATATCAAATATTAAATTAGATAGTAAATACTAATGCCATTTTGTGTAACATTGTTCAACGAGTAAAATCGGTTGATTTCTAGTTTATCTGTACGTAATATAGCGTATGATATATAGACATGTATCTTAATGCACTAACGTCTGTCTTTATATCGTGACACCATAGGCAATGTGCAAATCAAGTTTTTTTCAGCTGCTCGTGACTGGCACTGTCTACCTGAAGTCCCTCATAAAATTACAAAGTGTTGAACGTGTATTGACATTGTTACGAAAACTTGCCATGAGTAAGATTTGTTTTCAGATGTCAGAACGTGTCTTTACAATTAACTGCATCGTAATTAGATTTTATTATTTAATAAACTAGACCAGACTTTTCTGCATGTGACCAACTCAATGGCTTCCTGCTAATTGAAGAAAATTGATTTCCTTCGGTTATCATTTGCACTGTAAGACACCGTCTACACTAACACGTACAAGAGGATATCGCAAAAGGTTGCATAGTATTTGTGAAGGGTACAATTCTATGAAAACAAGGCCTTCACTTACGAGAAATATTCATGAGAAAACTCTGGTTAAGTTGTAAGTTGTAACACGAAAAATACATACCAAACTTAGATGTAAATTAAGTTCTTTTAAAAACCTGAATATCAAGATCTCTTATTTGTGATATTTTGAACAGTATGTTTTGCAGGGTAATTGTTCGAGTCTGTAAAACCTCTTAAGGTTAAATTATTTCATTGGATATTATCAATTGATGTGCATCTTTAAAAGTGTCCAAATCGATTTTAACTTTTTACTTATATGAAATTTAAAAAGCAAAATTTTGAAATTAAAAAGATGCTGCTTAAGCTTCGTGGAATTTTTTATATAAACTGAACTGATTGTTTTCAATATATATGTTGGTTTTACAGAGGGAAATAGTATAATAAACAATGAATTTTTGAGAAGCTACATAATAGACGTTTGTGAATTCGCCATAATGTTATTGATAGCAATAACAATATAGCGACTGCACACACGTTTTTCATGAAGCTGCTCAAAAATTCCCCTTTTCCCCTTGAGAGTGGCATTTTTCCGAAATATTAAAAAAGAATGAATTGTTTATGAAACGATTGAATATTTCATTTACAATATATTTAAAGTTGAAACAGTACTAGCGGTCATAAACCGAATGAGATACTTAAAATGCACGTCACTGCAACTAATGTTTCTACCTCTTCATGCAGACACTACTACTCATTTTGGTGTGTAAGGGGGGGGGGGGGATCTTCTCATGATGATATGTATTACTTTCTTTTCTTTAGCCGTTGAATGACAAGTATAACATTCGATGTCAATAATATTACAGCTTTAAAGCTGAAAAATATTCAAACGCACACATCTATGGATGTTGATATCAACATAAAGAAAGGCGAGCTAGTGAAACAAGAAGATATAAAAGCACAAAAATATTCAATTTGAAATAGAAGTTTCTCAGAACATTCCACGTGTCCATTAAAATTATGTGAAACTTTCAGCACAGTCCTCTCCCATATATTTCATATATAGCATCACCATGACAGTGGTACTATTGAAAATAGTGGAAAATTATCATTATTTCTGTCAAATTCTTGAGTAAGCACTCATCCCCAAGTGAAAAATAATAAGCCTGTGGGTCTAATTTCAATGCGTATATACATATAACTGTAATAATTTTGTATTGATCTCCTTTTTTATATTTTCGTTATAATATCCATTTAACTGGAAATGGAGGGTATTTTGAAGAAATAATTTCACAATTTTCGAAATTATTTACTGTGCCGCTTTTGGGACAAATATCTTGAATGTCACGCGACTTCAACATGCGCACGGATCGTATGTTGTAGCTTATTGAAGAAATCGGGGCATATCTGTTATCATATTCACCTTTCAACGTGTTAATTTATAGCAATATCTTACTAGTATGATTAAGTTCACTTGAACCTGTATTAGCGGCCACCTGTATTAAGCGGTCAACCTGCAATAATCGGTCCATTTTAATATTACCAAACTCTAGAGTTTGTTATATATTTAAACTTCATTTAGCGGTCACCTCTGCTAAGCGGACACGTTCTCATGTTCCCATGACTGACCGCTTAAGATAGGTTTGACTCTATACCATATTTATATATTAATTTCTAAGTCAATTTAAACTCATTAATTTTCTTTACTTTAGCAAATATCATTAAGAATAATGTAATTTTACCATAGGTTGTGGTACATTTACACTCTTATGATGTATTTTTACCATAGGTTGTGGTACATTTACACTCCTATAATGAAATATTACCATAGGTTGTGGTACATTTACACTCCTATAATGAAATTTTACCATAGGTTGTGGTACATTTACACTCTTATGATGTATTTTTACCATAAGTTGTGGTAGCTTCCCACACGTATTATGTAATTTTACCATAGGTTGTGGTACATTCACACACTCATAGAACCATGATTTATGTTTCTAAATTGATATTCCCAAGTACAGTCAGAGGGTCGTTATGAACTTGTCCATATTTTATATCTTAAATTAGCACAGCATCGTTATTGCTGTAACATATTTAGTAAATGTTCTTCAAGACATCTCAAGCATATTTCCATTTAAATTTGTATTATCAGCCGTATAAAACTGTCGGCAATTTTATCTCTTTTCTTGAAATTTTTATATCATAATGAATATGAACACTTTTATATGAAATCTGTAAAAGTGAATAACCGATTCTAATTATCTCATAATGATAGACGTACAGACATCTATCTTACCCTTTATTAGGCCTGTGTGTCTGGGTAATATACTTAGCGTTGTTACTGACAAGAATGGTCTGACAGCCATTACTTGCGTCAGACCTAATTTGCCTTCATTTATTCCGAGTTATATATCACGTAATCACTGAGCGCTGAAAAATGTATTGTCTTCATATAATCTTATCCAAAACAACTAGACAGTGCACTCCCTCAGATTAAACTTGAGTACAAACATGTAGTTAAACATTAAAATAGAAATAACAATTTACATTTATTTCAGTCTAAACCATCTTCATTAGTAAATGAATCATAGCAGTACCTGTAATATCAAAAAAATAAATAAATGGACTATTCAAAGATTTTTCCTTTTTTTGTATTTTAAATCATCTTCATATAACATACAACTTAATATATATATTACATAGATTTTTTTAATGAATGACAGTACTTATTTGTTTATAATGTTATCATCGTTTATATATTATCACGTCTTCGTGCGAGAGTCATAAATAAATAAATAAATAAATAAATATGATGATTTAAAGGTCCTTGCAAGGTATCTAGTATACTGAGATTAATTATATGTCGATCGTAAAAAGGCACTTTTCTATTTAAATCATGGCATATCTTGATTAACCGCGTTTTTAAACATAATTTCTTAATCCTAAAATTATTATTGCTGCATAAACTTCATGTTATGTCATTTTGAGGTTGTTGTTGTTGTTGTATTGGGGTTTACAGTCGCTGCGATAGTATTTCAATCATATAGCGACGTCCAGCTAATTACAGGTGGAGGAAGACCCCAAGTACACAGAAGTACCCGGGTAGAACCACCGACCTACCGCAAGCCAGCTGGAAGGCTTCCTAACATGAAAAATCCGAAGTCCCTACCGGGATTCGTTTTGAGGTAGTTATGGTTGTTGTTGATTTAAAATCTGTATGACGCATTGATTGCCGATTTATATGTGTATCAGGGTCGCTCACTCGTGAAATAATTTGTCTTTCCCAAATGATTTTCATCGAACGTCTACGCTGTGAAGCTAGAAATAAAAGTACATGTCGGTTAAGAAAGACCTTCAGATTCTGCATCTTTTTGTTTGATGTATGAGTCTGCTAAACTCGAATGTAAAAGGATTTAATGTCCTGTTGTTTTCTTTCTGATTAATGTTCTTTTGTACTGTGATCAACCATTTGTATAAATATTCAAACAGAATTACAGAAATCAAATACTAGACACTATCAATTATTTTATCTGGATTTCTAGGGAATGTTACCGTCATGAAGTCTTGTTTAGAAAACCCGTCTTTGCTTTACATGCTCATACTTAATAAAACTTGACTTCCCTCTCGCCCTGATCAAGCTAGGACACTCGTCCCTTGATTTCCTTTACTAACCATTGCTTTAAGTCAAACACCTCTTAAAGCATTTTGTAGTCGTGTTGATAAAAATGTTGGTCATTGCATATACCAGAGTATACTTAAAACAGCAACAACAACAACAACAAAACTAGCCTTACATGTAATTGCAATGAATGGAAATATCTAAATCAATTTGGGCCGAGTCGTAAAAAATTGTACTGTTATAGCATCCTTGCTTGGCGCTCAGGATATAAGGGTAGTTCCAAGACTGGTTGGCTCGGTGTCAGGATAATGTGACCGGGTGTGGTATCATGCCACATGTCTACCACGTGATACTGCAGTGTGGCAGCACTATATCTGTCTCAAGTAGACATCATCACCAAATGACTGAAATACTGTCGGTGGGACGTTAACCCCAACAAACAAATAACAATTTTGGCCGACAGAAGCCGGCACGGTTCCTGATAAGGGTTTGTAGTTGCTGAACAGTGTTGTACGTTAATTTCTCCGTGCCTGTCTTTACCTGAAGTTATTTTATAAAGGAAAAGAAATATGTAGATATGTACCTCGTCTTTTTTTTGAAATGGTCTTTGATAATGATTATGACAGATGCCATTCTTCTCTTATGTGGTTAGAATTTTATGTACGTTTTGCTATGTGCATGACGTTGGCAGCGCAGCAGCGTGGCAGCGTTAAGTTGGCAGCTCAGCAGCGCAGCAGCGTGGCAGCGTGAATTGCAGCCAGCAGCGCAGCAGCCGGCAGCGTGAAGGGCAGCAGCAGCGCAGCAGCCGGCAGCGTGAAGTTGGCCTCAGCAGCGCAGCAGCCTGGCAGCGTGTAGTTGGCAGCCCAGCAGCGCAGCAAGCTAGCTAATGACTGCAAGAAGTCCAATCCCAGGAGTGCAAAACGAAAAAAAAAAATCGATCCCGCTTAAATTTAAAAAATGCATTTGTACTCATTCTTGAGAGCAAAAAAGAGCAGATTTCTGTTAATTTCAGAAATCATTTTAGCTTATTTATGAAAAAAGACGCGAGACATATCAAGAAGCGAAGCTGGGAGAAAAATCAATTTCGCTTAAACTCTCAAACATGCATTTAAATCAATTCAGAAGTCTAAACGATACATATTTATAATATTTTCAGACTTCATTTTCGTTTATCTGGAGAATAAGAACTTCGCGCTGCTGTAAGTGAGAAGAAATAGCTCCAGCAGCGCGAGTATGTGATAAAAATCGATCTCGCTGAAACTCTCTAAATGCATTTAAAATCACTGCAGAAGGCTAAATCTTACATATTGATATTATTTTCAGACTTAATTTTCGTTTATTTGAAGAATGAAAACTTCGCGCTGCTGACAGCGGGAAGAAATAGCCCCAGCAGCGCAGCAGCGCGAAGCATAGAGAGAAAAATCGATCTCGATTAAACTCTCTAAATGCATTAAAAATCACTTCAGAAGGTTAAATCATGCATATTTATATCATTTTCAGACTTCTTTTCGTTTATCTGAAAAATAGAACTTCGCGCTGCTGATAGCTCCAGCAACGCGAGTATGTGATAAAAATCGATCTCGCTTAAACTCTAAAATGCATTTAAAATCACTTCAGAACGCTAAATCTAACATATTGATATTATTTTCAGACTT
>CM037780.1:46753769-46803769 GCA_021229015.1 Solen grandis | reverse complement strand
ACCCCAAAGTCCGTTAGATTTCACTCTAACGGATATTGTAATGCAACAATGCAACACACTTTTGGGTCCAAATCTAGCACCAAAGTGTGTATCCTGTAGTGCGTTGGACCCCAAAGTGCGTTCACATTTAGCATATTTAAATTTTGTACCCAGAAACATCCGTCACGGCACGGTGAACGGTGATAACAAGGCCCGACCAACACTTGGTGTCGATCATAAAGTTTGACTTAATAATCGGACTTGCTGTTGCTTAACATGTTCAGCAAAATACAGTCCCTCTGTCTTATATCCATCAGGCAGTCGACTGTGATTTACTTGAGGTCACACGTGAAAGCCAGATTGTCATCCGCCATTTCCAAAATGAAATGGAATATTTTTCTGTTTGGAAAGCAATGTTTGAATGCGCCAGTGACGCATGAGCAGTGTTTGAGACAGATACTTCGATGCCCCGTTTGGCTCGCCGGCAACGAATCGGCAAATGACCCACATCAATATTTGCAGCGACTTCTCTATTTTCCCTATTTGGGGCCATTTGTGTCAAGAACTTAAGCGACAGATTGCTTGTAGCTTGGAAGATTCCGTATCCAGTACTTGATTCCATCCTAGTTGAACCTTTGCACAGAAGAAATGGTAGATCTTATATTTGCGGAGTATTCAGTAGACATACCGCAAGGAAACCAGTCTATCCACAACGAAGTTAAGCGATGCAAGGTCAAATGGCATTTGATGGATGAAAGTGACAAGCCAAGGAAACTGAATGAAACTGTCGCAGCCAACAATCCTGATATTTACCCAGGAATTTCTACCGTACACCGTGACCATTTCGACATCGACCACTACTGCTGAGCGGAGCTTTCGAGTTACGCGCACGGTGAAAAACTACCTGAGGCCAACCATGCGGGCAGAGCGCATGACGGGACTTGCGTCGATGCATGTGTATCGGAATGTAAACATTGACATTGATCTTGTAGTGAGGAGATCTGCTGGAAACAAACGCAAAGAATAAAGGACTTTGTTTAAGGTAACAGCAGTAATTCGTGGATGATTAAAATAAGTCAAACGCTAACAAACGATTTTATTTTAGTATTTTCATACAGGTACAGGGTTCAGTGATGCCCCTGAAACGCCCTAGCGAATTCATGGTACCACCGCTAAATACCCATTGCGAGCTTATGCATCGTTTTGTGTCCAGCTACGAGGCTATTTGACCTCGCATTATAGATCAGTGTAGCAACGTTAAATATTGCACCAACGCTAAATTTCACACTAAACGTTATTATCGCAAGCATGGCGCTAAATGTCGCAACCAACGCAAAATGTCGCAAAACCTCCTGACTTTATATGTCGCATCTGTAACGTTAAATGTCGCAAAAATTGCACTGCCGCTATATGTCGCAACATCAACGCTAAATGTCGCATTCCTTTATAAGTGGAAATAAATAATCCCACAGAACAACATACTACAGAATCGCAGTGCCAGACAATCGATGATATTCATTTCGAGTTGTTTCCCTTTTGAATAGGAAAGAGTAGAATCTCACGGATAGGAGACTACAGTCAACAGTACAAACACACGGAGCAGTTAGGGAAAAGTTCACACGGAACAGTTAGAGCAAGTTCATACGAAAAAGTTTGGGCAAGTCACGTGGAACAGATTGGGCAAGTTCACACGGAACAGTTTGGGCAAGTTCACGTGGAAATTTTTTAATTTTTAATACTCTATCTTCAATTTATTTGTTTCTTCTTCTAGCTGGCTTGCGGTAGGTTGGTGGTTCTACTCGGATGTCTCAGTGCATTCGGGGTCTTCCACCACCTGTAAATGATTATGCAGCTCAGTGGATGAAATGTAGGTCCTTTTCAAAACATAAATAAATGAACGATTAAAAAATAATAGTATTATTACTAAGTAACAAATTAAGTTAAAAAGCCAATAAGATAAAAAGTAAGATAATTTTTAGTTTTACCTCAGGGCTTCGAACCTACGCGGAGTGATACTGAGAAGAGTCATGGTCGGAGACGCTACCACTTCGCCACTTTGGAGCATTTATTGTAAGAAAACCTATAACATTATCCTTAGGCTGTTTAATAAAACGATACCATTTCGTTGGAAAAAAATAAATACCAAATTAAGCTCTATTTACTGAGTTAGCTAGTTGAATTTTGTTGAGTATCTGGAAGGTAAAATAACTCTGTATATAACATAATTAAACGAAATAATAAATGCTTTTTCATGAAAAACAAAAAACATTTGAAATTAGAACCAATTTAATAACCGTTCGAAAGATATTACAAGTGAGGTATATAAAGTGTTGATTATGAGAGACAGAAGTCAGGCCCCAAACAAGTTTCTGCACAATGCAGACTTTTGCTTTAGGAGAAATCGTTGTACTGTTTATGTCTCAATTCAAGCATGATCATGGTCGTGCGCTCTCATTCAAAGTGTTCATCTTTCTCTTACTTTGTTTCTAGTCTCAATTCATTTTAAGCATGTAGTCGCTATTATAAAACCAAATCTGTCTCAAAATCTTTATACTCTATCATCACTTCATTTGTTTCTTCTTACCCATGGAAATCTCTCTTTCTTCAAATAATACAACATTCACTCCGTCTCATACATACAATATTCCCTCTGTAAAAGTCTCTTCTCATTAGCAGCATTTTTTCAACGACGTTTTCTTTCCATCCCCTTTAAAACCCCACACACATCTTCCTTCAAAGTCTCGGCTTACATTTCATCTTTCCCCAATAACGTCCCCCAGTCCTCATTTGATTCTGTATATTTATCAGGAAGCCGTTGATGTTTCGACATATAGCGGAAGTCAAATCTTTGCGACATTTTGCGTCAGTCTTGCGACATTTAACGTTGCTACAATCAGCCTCACGTTTGATTGACAGTATGATTCAGAGTCAATATCGCTTGGTATATTTAATACATAATACTACATGAATACCATATATAACAAAACATGACCTGCAGAAGGGCCCGTGTGCCTAGTTGTGTCTTTCCTGCGAAAAATAATGGATAGTTTTCGGCCTTTCTTCCTTACAGGGTCGGTGTCAATTATTCGGCAAGTGTCATATTTTTTAATCAGCCAGTCGCGTACTGAGTCCATCCATCACCGTCCAATATGTAATATGAAAGCACAGTATGCATTTAATGCATATTTTCCTAAAATCTTATGTTCTAGGCAACAATTCCACAAATAAGTATTTCCAATTTGGATGAAAAATCAAAGGTTAAAAAAACAGCTGTCTGTCTGTCTTCGGAAATATGCATCCTTCCTTTACATGTCCTTTATATAATAAGAAAAAGGCCGTTGCTATAAATATGTTATCTAAATATTCTGATTAATTTTTAAGTCTCAATTTTCACGTGTTTGGTAACTGTTTTTATTTTTTTTTATCATTTTTATGTTTTCTTATTGTTTGGTACATATGTTTACGAAATTATGCCCGTGTTACCCGGTATTAAGAAACCATTCTTAAAAATACGTCATCGCCAAAAAATAAATTGTGGGTAGTAAGGTCCGCACGATGTGGACCGAACATTTCACTAATGGGCAATCTTACAGGACAATTTAAGTGTCCACCAAACCATGATCCTGGTCTTGGGCTCTCATGCACAGCCTTCTTTACACTAGGCAATTCAGCATTCTTTTGTTTCATATTTCAAACTTTACTCAACGCATGCTTCTTCCTTACCCATTGAATGAAGCGAGGAATCTTCATTTAATGATATAAACACTCCCATTTAAATGCTGAACTCTACTCACATTATTCAGTGTCTAATGCTCACTAATTGAGTGACCATTGTGTGTACACCTCATTCAGTGATAATGGTGAGTATTACTAACTGAATTATGTTAACAGTGCTCACTTAATAAAGTGAGTAATGTTCAATTAATAGATTATCATTTCTCACTGAATTTGCTGAGTATTACTCACTCAAATTTTAGTGATGAATGTTTACCTATTTGAGTAATACTCACAACATTTAGTAATCATTACTAAACTTTTGAGTGATGTTCACCTATTTGAGTGAACAATGCTCACCATATTTGGCGAATATTACTTTCAAGTAGGTGAACAATTCTTACCTAATTCAAAACCTATTGTTATTATGTGGCATTACATGTCAGACAAGTGTCATTTATAGTTAAATGTTCTAATTATTCTTATTATATATTTTTTTCTTTTCATGTATATGACAACTCCAATGTTTGCTGTTAAAAGTAAGTTATTCGAATTTTCCAATTTTTATTTGTGCATTTATTTAGTAGAATTTGGCCACATTTTTGGATTTTGTCTTTTACATTTCGCACCGAAAACAAATGATATATCACACCAAGGCATACTATCATTATACATGGCTGGCCAAACCGGGAATCATCCTACAATGCTGGGTGCCAAGCAATGGAAATTTAGGGGATTAGTAGACGACCTTTCGGGTATGACGCAGACCCCTATACCTCTCTGCTTCTGCGAATGGTAACAAAGAAAGCAACACAACAACAATTAAAAAAAGAAATGACGTCTCTCTGGCGAGCTTTATTACTTTTTTTTTTTTTTTTTTTTTTTTTTTTTGTCGCGAAAACACATGAAAAAAGCAGATGAAATATGTAGTGCACCGCAATGTACACTACATCTACCCGAGATGCACTAATTCTGCTGAAAATATTACTGTAAACAACACATTTCTTGTGCATTTGAAACCTGTTCTAAATCCTCTTTTTCTTCATCTAAGTCTTGTCAGGACATAGTTGATATATTTCTAAAACAAACTTATATAAGTCTTGAACTTTCCTTGATTTAAGTATGTATTTTGTGCCAGTCCAATACCAGAATGTGGCTGAATTTGAATGATGATATATCAATGGATGCAATGACACTGCACTTAGCATTTGTAAAATAACCCTATTTTACTAAGCTAGGGATAATTTTTAAACAATATCTGTTTATCCTTAAAGCCCGCGGTTCAAATCGTATTCAATTCTTCTAAATGAATGACATAACCATTAAAGAATTTTAATGGTACTGAGATTAATGTAAAGTTTGATAGACAAGTCATCTGCCTTTGCAGTTCCTACAATTAAACATTAGCGATTAAAATCAGTAATTTAATCACAAAGCAGTAGGATACGCAATATCGAGCTCCATCAATCAAAGTAAAATAGAAGAATATTTGAAGAAAAATGTCCAGGTTACAATGCATGTTTAATATAGCCAAACAGATTGTCGGTAATTGGAACCTGGGGATAGGCATCGCCTTTTAATATTAGCGGACTTTCGTATCTTCTATAATGAGACAGCGCTGTATGGTCTAACAGCATCACAAAGTGTATACATGACCGTACCAAGAAGTCCCTTTTGCCTGTACTTACTTCATGTAGTAGCCCTTGGGGCTAAATGTCACACCACAAACGTGCTCGTTACCATTGCTCTTTGCACATACAAGTCGCTTGAAATGGCTAACATTCATCATTCGCCATATGTCTTTATTGAGATTCTGCTACATCAGGGTCGGGAACGGAGGAATCACGTCCAATTCTTATTTTTGGGGGGTATTTTTCTTAATAAGAATTTACTCCCATCCGTATATATATATATATATATATATATATATATATATATATATATATATATATATTCACTCTCAGCTATTTGAAAGTATTTAAAACTGAGCAGGACATAGCCTGTCTCTCCAATCAAGCTTCACCTTAAAGGTAAACCTCATTTAATTTCATCATTTTTTTCTAATATAACCAAGCCTGCCGATCAGTATATTGTACAGGTGTGTGAAGTTAGCGCGTAGATCGTAGATCGTAAATCAACACTATAACTAATTTTCTTTGTCGACCTGGGTCTAAATCGTAGCCAACCAAAAAAATGGTTGAGCTGGGTCGTAGATCGTAGCTCAACCATTCAAATAAACCAAAATAAATGGTTGAGCTGGATCGTAGATCGTAGCTCAACCATTCAAATAAACCAAAATAAATGGTTGAGCTGGATCGTAGATCGTAGCTCAACCATTGAAAAAGTTCATGGAATGGTTGAGCTGGGTCGTAGATCGTAGCTCGACCATTGAAAATGTTCATAGAATGGTTGAGCTGGGTCGTAGATCGTAGCTCAACCATTCAAATAAACCAAAATAAATGGTTGAGCTGGATCGTAGATCGTAGCTCAACCATTGAAAAAGTTCACGGAATGGTTGAGCTGGGTTGTAGATCGTAGCTCGACCATTGAAAACTTTCATAGAATGGTTGAGCTGGGTCGTAGATCGTAGCTCAACCACTCAAATAAACCAAAATAAATGGTTGAGCTGGATCGTAGATCGTAGCTCAACCATTCAAATAAACCAAAATAAATGGTTGAGCTGGATCGTAGATCGTAGCTCAACCATTGAAAAAGTTCACGGAATGGTTGAGCTGGGTCGTAGATCGTAGCTCGACCATTGAAAATTTTCATAGAATGGTTGAGCTGGGTCGTAGATCGTAGCTCAACCATTCAAATAAACCATTATAAATGGTTGAGCTGGATCGTAGATCGTAGCTCAACCATTGAAAAAGTTCACGGAATGGTTGAGCTGGGTCGTAGATCGTAGCTCGACTATTGAAAACTTTCATAGAAAGGTTGAGCTGGGTCGTAGATCGTAGCTCGACCATTCAAAAAAGCAAAATAGATGGTTGAGCTGGGTAGTAGATCGTAGCTCAACCATTCAAATAAACCAAAATAAATGGTTTACCTGGATTGTAGATCGTAGCATTATTATTCTATGACAATACAATCTCTCTTTGTTGACACTCAGCAATATACAATTTATAGAGAGAGAGAGAGAGAATTTCGGCACATTAAAAGGTCTTCATATTTAATGTGTGTGTGTGTGTGTGTGTGTGTGTGTGTGTGTGAAACATGATAAACCCATAAATCCCTATGAAGAAAATATAAATTTCAGTATAATCTCATAAGCCGTTTACCATTGTATTCATTTGTATTGTGTATATACATGTTTCTTTTTTTTTTACTGCAAATATTTCCTACTGTTGTAGGACTTATACATATGAAATAAACGATTGAGATTGTAATTGTAAGTCTATATTTCCTATAGAACCACTTTTTTTCTAAAACATTCTAATTGCTCTTTTTCCTAATGAACAATACAGAAGTCAGTAATATTGATAGGTCTAAAGTCACGGTAGTAAACATATTCTGTAGAAAAAGTCAGATTTTGTGTAACATCGACTTGTCTAGCACTGACAAAAAATGGCATGGCATGGAAACCACTGCTCGAGGTCATCTGGAACATCACAAAGTCGACCTCTCAATCCGTCGTACCAGTACATGTTGTTCATATAAAATACGATAGCACAGTAATGAAAATTACGATGTACAGTAATACCAGCAAGAGCGTAGGATATGTGTCCTAGCTGAATCTGTTTGGATCTAACAACTTGGTTTGTTGTAATGCGGCTATACATGCAATGTTCGTACACTCGAATGATCAGCACTGGCGAATAGCGAAAAATCTCGCGTCGAATTGTTCTCGTACCAGTACAGGAATTACTTCTGAAATGAAAAAAAAAATGAAAAATTATGTGATACGTGGTATAACAGCGGACCAATATTTAAAGATGAATACCATTTGAAACAAGAAAATCTTTAAAAAAAAAAATTTCCATGAAACCAAGCAATAAGAATGTATCTATTTTGATTTTTATATACATTTGTATTCTTTTTGTCTGACGGAACTCTTAAAATCGTCATATTTATTTAGGTTTTATATAATTGTAATATAACATAAATAAATGGCATAATAATAAAATAAAAACTTTTACGAAGGAAGACCACAACTGCTCCATATACCGTACTGCCTCAATATCAAAGAATATTTCGGGGCAAACAAAAAGACATCTTCAGACATAAACGAAATATACTAAAGATATTACATAAATAAGAATTTACTTCACTATGCCAAAAAAGTTACATATAACCAAAGTTTGATACAAACGGATGAACAAATTGAATATGAACATGTTCCGTGTCTTTGTTGTGTTGGGGTTTACCGTCGCTGGGACAGTAATGCAAAAATATAGCGAAGCAGGACGAGTAGAACTACAAACCTATTACAAGCCAGCTGGAAGTCTTTCTCGCATGAGTAAATAACCAAATGACCCTGCCGGAATTCGAACCAACGCCGTAAAGGACTGATTGAAGTAAAAGTCAAGAACTTTAACCACTCGCCCACTGAATTCAGAATTATTAATATACGATAAACATTTATAGTTGTAAAGCATGTACATACCTTTCATCTTCATCTTTACGGATAAGAATAATTTGAACATCCTTTGTAATTAGTTACTCACGGAACATCTGTGCCATTTTTAATCTGGTCCGTAGTTTCTGAGGAGAACATTTTCAAATACAATGTATTTTATATTTTTTTCTTTCCTTTGCCATGACAACCTGATTTCTGCATGGAACCCAATTATTTGAAAGGGCATCACCAACAGAATATCAGCATCCCTGTAAAGCTTTGTCATTAACTGGCCCAGCGATTTAGATGTTGTTTTAAAGAAAATTGTTGACGCCGGACGGACCGATAGAGAAACGCACGTACGACGGACGCCGGACAAAAGGCGATCACATATCTCTCCTTGAGAATGTTCTTCTCAGGTGAACTAAATATATGATCGACTGAATGCATTAAATCCTGAATAATTCAATAGAGAGTTTTGGTTCATGAGCACGATATGTATCATTTTTATGAAGTTTCATGACGATACCTCTTATAGTATTTGTGTTATGCTCTGGTCAAAATTATGACGGACGGACGATCGGACAAAGCGGCAACTATACGTATGGCGGACAACACCGAAAGTCGAATGATGCTCACCATAAGCATGTCATGCTCAGGTTAGCTATACAAATACATTTAAGTCACAGTGGTTCTAGATCGCTCATCTACAAAGAATGCGATAATAGATAACGATTGATTAAAAAAATAATAATGGAGTAAGTATGCGTTTTATGTATACCCGCCAGCGGGAGAGAATCGTAAAAATTACATGTGAAAATAATGAAATCGTATACAGTTAAAATGGCCTTCAGCGTTTAGAACACCGACGTTTTGATTAAATCATTGTGCTGTCAGTATTAGGAAGAATTTAGCAGTCTCCGATGGCCTCCTTCGGCGCGATCGGTGTTGATACCCGGAATTACACGCAGCCTCTTTTCGGAGAATCTTGGTTATTTATAAAGTTGTGTCATTTTCGGATATACAGATTGAAAAATGAATTAAAAGATATCACGAACACATTTCCCCTAAACCTTAATTTTATTGCGTGCTACCGTCGGCGTCGGTGTCATATTTCTTTCCCGGAGAACACTGATAATATATTCAATATATTTACATGGATTAACTCAATACTTTAAACATGGAAACCTTATTAGGAATGAAAGTGCAGGACTCAAGAACCGTAATTCTAGCTCATCTTGTTCTTGTTGATTTATATGTTCTTGGAGCATATCTTCTACAATATTACATGACTCACTCTATACGTTTGACTTTGATATTGATTACATTGTGTAGTTTATATTATAGATGTGTCGAGGAACTCTGCATAGTTCAAGACAATAAAAAATCTTACATTATATATTACATGGAAGTGCACGTGCTATCAGAAGTTCACTATCGGTAACTATCAAATTCGCCTGAGATATAAAATATATATTTCATATTAATTTTTAAGTCATCATAGTTCTGTGTTTAAGACCAATATTTGTCAGGAAACACAATTTGTTGCTGAGATGTTAAAAACTGACAGATATGAAATATACTATAGCTTACTTAGGTACTAGAGAACATGTACTGATGACCTAATCGGTGGTAGTCTTAATTTGAAACAGGAGTGGTTTCGCGGTCGCAATAACCGAGTTCGTTAAAACAATAGAGTTTTGTCTGGTGTAAGGTAAGATGCTCTGCAAAGAATGGTTGATATTAATCTGTCATATGCATAACTATACCTGCGACGGTAATTTCACATTCTGATTTTGTTTAAAGGTATGTAACGCCTCATCTGTCTTATATTAACAGATTGATTATATTAAGTCAGTTTGTTGGAACATAATATTATAACCTTAATTATAAATAAAGGTATAACTTTAAATGATAAAGGCAATTACTGATATATAAATGTAAAAGTATCTTATATCAGATAAAACTATATTTGGTAAAGATAAACTGTTATTATTTTATTAATAAAGGTATAAATTTACTTCATAAATGACCGATATATAATGATTGATTGACTATTTGAGTTTACCGTAGCTTCGACAGTATTTCAGTCATATAGCGACGTCCAGCTAATTACAGGTGGAGAAAGACCCCGAATGCACGGAGGCATCCGGGTAGAACCACCGACCTACCGCAAGCCAGCTGGAAGGCTTCCTCACATGAAAATCCGAATGACCCTGCCAGGATTCGAACTCACGCGGCGAGGGGCTGAGTGAGTGTTAAAGTCAGCGACTTTACTCTTTCGGCCGTTTATTGACTCTAATTTTCTCCGCAACCTCTACTTAAATACATTCAAAATGCCCTTTGTTTCTTTGTTCACCCCCCCCCCCCCCCCCCTCAACCTTCCAAGATAAGAGAAGAATGTCACCCTGCTGGGAAGTCACAGTGCGGACCCCCAATAAACCTTGAATCTTGAATCTTGAATAAACCAACTAGTGGAGTCTGTATTTCACGCTTTGGTGAACATTGGCACATTGCCAATATATGAATAGCATTTTAAATCACACATGAAGAAATTAATCATCACAGCAAATTGCATTATCATACTTGGTTACTTATTTTACTTTTTTATATCTATGTATTGATTATGAACAATTAAAATATACTGATAATAGAAAAGTCTCTTTTATCATTAATCATGTTAGTTTGACTGTTTGTTTTCATATATCTTTCAACTTTGTTCACATGCATAATAATCAAACAATTATTGTAAGTTTATTATTTTACTGAATGAGTGACTTAACATCAGTGAAGATTACCAGTGTCTCATCTTTTTTTTATTTATTTATTTATTTATTTATTTATTTATTTATTTATTTATTTATTTATATTTTTGACGTAAAGTATCTTTCCTGCGATGCATGCCTGGTAACCTCATAACACAGTTCGGCGACACTTTTATCAGAACATAACTTTTTTTTTTTTATCGGACATGTGCCATATCAGCTTGTGTTTATTCTGTATAAGGGGGATCCTATATGCACAATTGATCGCTAATAACATCATACTTGACTAAATCAATTAGTGTTGACAAAATTTACAGGTAAATGATGATGATGATGATGATGATGATGACGATGATGATAATGTGTGTTTTTTTATAATAATAATATATATATTACCTTAGACATGCATGAAATTGCATAGCTCTATGATTTTTAAAAACTAATTTACTGACTTTACGCGTACTGAACTGAACACGTTGTCCAGTGGTTGTGGGTTTGAGCCCATAGCGGGGAACCACGTTCTCCCTTTTTATAGTTTCCAATTAGATTAGATGTAAAGTGTGTATATTGTTTTTAATTTTCAATCTACTGCAATCATATGTAGTTGGCTGTAGAATATCTAGTCACGAACAGAGGCATGTATATAGATATTACAACGATTTAGAAATTCTGAATTCAGTTATGAAGCTATGTCTTAATTAAACCCGTACTATTTTCAACTTTGGTAAGTTGCAGCCGGAAAGTTAACGCAAAACCCTCATAGGCACAGGGCAAGTCTATAATCACTCTAGTCAAATTGAAATGATAGCGTTCCCAGGACTATTTGTTTAATTTTACGGTAATTCAAAAATGCGCTAGACTTATGAAACCATTTGTTTATTCATTTATTATGAAACCATTTCGCCCAAGATATACACCATGACCTGATGACCTTGAATGTAGCAAACAGCTAGGCCAGTGTGTCAATACTAACAGCGTTAAAAGGCCGTTACTTACGTGTCCCCTTTTCAGCATTAGCACAGTCTTACACCAAAGCGATAGACACGCAGTAGTTTCAATAGTTATAGAAACGCACCAGATTTTTTTTTTAATAAATTAGCTAAAACAGAATGGCGTGCTTGATTTAAACATTCGAAACAGACACTGAGACAAACTTATTTTAAGTTTTGCCAAGCTGATACAAGGAACACTTGAAAACAAATGTGTTGAAATATAGATTTGAGTTATGGTGAGTGACATAATTGGAGCAGAGCTTTGTTCAAAAGTTTTGCCAACAAATAGATTAGGCAGGCTCAAAATGTAAAACTTAATGCATTTTAACTGAAATAATTCATACAATAAAGGTACTTACCAGTGTTGTCACCATCGTAAGTTGCTGAAGATTCTGGGTCCAGAAAATAAGTGCGCAGTGTCCGTTTTCTCAAATGACCCGGTAGAAACAAGCATAGCATAATCACGTGATTCTTCTTGACCGGAAATCTTACTTCGCTAACGGACGAATTTGCATACAGTAGTAATAAGGCAGGTACATTGTTCTTCAGAAACATAGATGGACTAATACCACATATTATCTTTTTTTGCACACTGAATAGCAATTCAATACATGCATGGGAATGGGAATGAATGAAAACCTTGACATCTTATGTGTAAAACTATCCCGACGAGAACCAGTTACAAGTAGACGAGTACAAAGTTTTCTGCGAATACAACTTTTCTGTTAAATTCATGTTAAGTACAAATATTATAAGGGTAAAACTTTTTCCCGACGACAACGTTTTTCCTAACAAATGCATTTTTTCCCGCGAACAGAAAATTTTCCGGCGGAAACTTTTCCGACGAATGAGATATTCCCGACGACTACAAAATTTCCCGACGGAAGCACTTTTCGAGACGAATGCAATTTTTCCAACGAGCACATAATTTCCGACGAATGCAATTTTCCCGACGAGGACAAAATTCCCGACGAAAAAGATTATGAGACTTTTTTTCTATTAATAAAATTTTCCAACGAGTACAAAAATCCGGACGAAGATAAGAATATTAACAAAATACAATATTCACAACTAATACTAAATTCCCGACAGATATTTTTTCCCGACGAACAGAAAATTTCCCGACGGAAACTTTTCCGACGAATGAGATATTCCCGACAAGTACAAAGATATTCGAAGGAAACTCCTTTCCCGACGAAAGCATTTTTTTTTCCGACAAATGCAATTTTCCCGACGAGTACAATAATCCCGACGAAAATAAAAACATTAACAAAATACAATTTTAACAACTAATACTAAATTCCCGACATATAATTTTTCCCGACGAACAGAAAATTTCCCGACGGAAACTTTTCCGACGAATGAGATATTACCGACGACGACTAAAATACGATCTAGATCGACAACCATTAATCTTGGCTTATTTCCCAGCTCAACCATTCCGTGAACTTTTTCAATGGTTGAGCTACGATCTACGATCCAGCTCAACCATTTATTTTGGTTTATTTGAATGGTTGAGCTACGATCTACGACCCAGCTCAACCATTCTATGAAAGTTTTCAATGGTCGAGCTACGATCTACGATCCAGCTCAACTATTCCGTGAACTTTTTCTATGGTTGAGCTACGATCTACGATCCAGCTCAACCATTTATTTCGGTTTATTTGAATGGTTGAGCTACGATCTACGACCCAGCTCAACCATTCTATGAAAGTTTTCAATGGTCGAGCTACGATCTACGATCCAGCTCAACCATTCCATCAACATTTTCAATGGTTGAGCTACGATCTACGACCCAGCTCAACCATTCTATGAAAGTTTTCAATGGTCGTGCTACGATCTACGATACAGCTCAACCATTCCATCAACATTTTCAATGGTTGACCTATGATCTACGACCCAGCTCAACCATTCTATGAAAGTTTTCAATTGTCGAGCTACGATCTACGACCCAGCTCAACCATTCCGTGAACTTTTTCAATGGTTGAGCTACGATCTACGATCCAGGTAAACCATTTATTTTGGTTTATTTGAATGGTTGAGCTACGATCTACAATCCAGCTCAACCATTTATTTTGGGTTATTTGAATGGTTGAGCTACGATCTACGATCCAGCTCAACCATTTATTTTGGTTTATTTGAATGATTGAGCTACGATCTACGATCCAGCTCAACCATTTATTTTGGTTCATTTGAATGGTTGAGCTACGATCTACGATCCAGCTCAACCATTTATTTTGGTTTATTTGAATGGTTGAGCTACGATCTACGACCCAGATCGACAAAGAAAATTAGTTATAGTTTCGATCTACGATCTACGATCTACGCGCTAACTTCACACACCTATATTGTACTTGTTTAGAACAGCAAAATAAGCATCAAACTGGTCTGATAAATGCTGAAAAAAGAATATAGCATTTAAATTATCTGGTTGAAACTGAGAATTGCATTGCGTGCATAAGCATGAACTAGATTTATTACTCATTTATAATCTGACTTACACATCAGAAAACAAATTTCGTTTCGTTCATTTCAGGTCTATAACATCATTTAGAAATAAATGTTCTTAAATTTGTCGATAAATAACATGAATCTTCTTTGTAATTCGGAAATGGTAGTTAAGTGAAAATTTCCATCTTTTGCATGGATATCCCCAAACAATGTCTTAAATTTGCAGAGATTTTTTTTATTATTTCTGAATGTGTAAGTATTTGATTACTCTCTCTTATTTTGTTTAAAATCCCACCCCCTCTTTAAACCAGAAACGCCGTTCCGTTCAGTATCCCCTCGATGTTTGAAACGAATCATTTCTACGGTCATCAATTTTAATTCCATAATTTTGTAATTTTGATATTATTTATAAATGTTTCACGTAAACATACCTAGAAATACAATGAAATGTTTAATCAATGTAGATCTAGATGTTTTCAAACAAACTTGTGATATTAAAATCTAATTGATATCTTGCAATAAAGTAAAAATTAGACAAAAAATGCGACTTCAGTGCATAAGCATTATAAATTGAAATCATTTATTATCAATATATTTATCTGATTTGCTGCTTTGAATTGAAAGTCGTAGTGAATGGCTTTCATGACAGTTAAAGGTCGCGGACGAATCAAATAGTCGCCTTCGGTCTGCGCTTTTTCGTTATTTTCTATATATGTCAAGTTTGACATGGTATAGCTCTTGTATTAATGCCCTTAGTCAATATACATGTTGTTGTTGTTGTTGTATTGGGGTTTACCGTCGCTGCGATAGTATTTCAATCATATAGCGACGTCCAGCTAATTACTGGTGGAGGAAGACCCCGAGTACACAGAGGTACCCGGATAGAACCACCGACCTACCGCAAGCCAGCTGGAAGGCTTCCTCACATGAAAAATCCGAAGTCCCTACCGGGCAATATACATGTAAATTGATCAATGTAATAATTGTCATTATGCGAATTCATGGTCACATTGTCACAATCAGCAGCAAAATAATCAAGTAAATTCTTGAGAGCAGTAGATAAATCAAAAGTTCTAAAATTCGGGAATATGTTCTTACTATTACAACTATATGTAACTAACAAGTTTTTTTATCCTTTTAAGACAAAAATGACGAACAATAGGTCTACTGTTTGCGGGAGACATGTTCAGGGTTCGTTAAAACTAGAGCATAATGCCTGTCTGATAGAAACAGAGACAACCCTTTCACGTGCAACTGAGTATTAGTATATTGCTTGTTAAGCCAGAAATGATGGCGGTTCCTTTTAAACGATAATAGCATCAATTGTATGTTCCACATACTTTGGATTTTAATTGGCCACCAGTTAATGTTTAACATCATGATGGCGATTAAATAAACGTTTCCGAGTTTCTTCTCTCGAAAAGAGGACGATAAAATAATTACTGTCTACATCGTAAACAGGTATTGCATCTCTGAATCTATAAACATTTAAATTAAAGCAGACATGCTGTAAATGACTTAATGGTGTACAATAGCAAATGTTTTCTTTCAAGAAATGCTTCTACTTGATTCAAGTTTTTACCTACCTATATCGAGATAGGCAATTCATTTGATCAACTATGATGAAGGTTTTTACTCGTGAAATCCATCTGAACCCGCTTGTTTATGCCAACTGGCTTTTGTGCAGATTAGCAACTCTTCAATATGCCAAAAATGAAATGGAGATGTATACATCGATATCATACCCGGCAGCTGTGCATTCAGAGAATGTGGACCATCCTAGGAGGGTAGACGTTGCAATGAGTCACACAGAAGTTACGGAAGCATTCTATCTATAAAATGATTTTTATTGACGTTGTCCTTCATTCTTACAATTGGAACATACGACTGCGTCAGTTCTATAAGAATTTTATATGTTAAGAAATATAACAGTTTTACGATTGACATTATTTTTGCCAATAATATACCTAAGCAAATCCCATGGACACTGTATGTTTCAGCTATCTTTTAGAGGCCCAAGGACAAACAAAGTCCATCCCTGTTGTTTTTTTACTTATAAAAAGACGTAGTAAAGCTTAAAAAACATCTTTTGTAATTTCACTCTAAATTTATATCTAATTACATTTTTCTTGCCTGGAAATTCAGTAAATGCTTAATGTAGACTTTTGTTATAAACTGTATTGTTGTAATGAAAAAAATAGAGAGAGAGAAAAGGAGAACACTCTGAAAAGAGAACATTTCTGGTGTTTTTTTATTATTATCATTCTTTTTTTTTCTTTTTTTCCTTTCTACAGTAATGTTTTTCTGTTGTTTGTTTTTTTGTTTTTTTTATTTGCTATTGTATAGGGAGTGGTGAAAATAAGTACGGATATGTTATTCATCATATTGTCTTGAATAACTCGCTGAAAGCAGCATGTACATAGACTACTGCTTCTGTTGATTACATCACATGTCAGAAAGTCAACATTTCGAGAAGAAAAATGGCTCCCACTGTCTACATAGCGGTAGCCTATACAACTATAGACGGAGAAACCAACACCGACAAGCAGTAAATAACAGGTGGTAAATAACACACAGTATATACACCAAAAGTGATGTAAAATAAATAAAATACTGTAAAATCATTAATTTTTGTTGACATTAAATTTCGTTGAGTATGTACCTAATTGAATTTCGTGGGTACATTTATTCGTGGATCTATGTTCTAGAAAACGTGAGGACTATGTGAGAGAATTTTTCGTGGGGATTAATATTCGTGGATAAAACTTACCACGAAATCGACGAAAATTTGTGTTCCACGAAAAGCATGAATTCACAAGATTAAATAGGTGCACATGACCGTGTGCGTGTTTGTATGTGTATGAAATTAATTTCTTTATGTTGAGCTCTGGCGTGACATTTGAATTAAAATCCAAAATAAAAGTTTCTTGTTCTCTGTGTGCCGTAATCAATGATATGGACTGCATTAAATGTCCAATTATTTTGTTTTTAGGAAATGTTATCATCAAAATGACATGAACTCCTTTTTGGTTAATTTATATTCTGACGTGAGTCAGAGATACGTCTTATCAATCAATATAAAGGCTCATGCAAGCACATCAAGCAACACGTAGATCA
Organism: Solen grandis; assembly: GCA_021229015.1. Taxonomy (NCBI): domain Eukaryota; kingdom Metazoa; phylum Mollusca; class Bivalvia; order Adapedonta; family Solenidae; genus Solen; species Solen grandis. The sequence goes on along the minus strand of CM037780.1, from coordinate 46,786,193 downwards.
TATAAAGGACGAGGTAGACATTTGTTTGAGATACTTTACATGGAATATAATTTTAAATAGCTACAGATCACACGTTCCGGGAAACTAGAGAATGACTGGCATAATTGAATTGCGTCTTTCCTTTCGCATAGAAATGATTTTCTAAAATGTCAGGTTTCACAAAATAATTACGGCATATTAAACATGACTTGGTGGAAATCCTATCTAGTTATAGTTCTATTTGCAAAGACACGCGAAAAGTTGTCAAATACAAATCGCTCAGCATCTAGAGAAAAAACATGATTTTCTTTATTCGACATTTATGACGTCTCTGTATGCATATCATGATACATCTTAATCAAAATGGAAGAAAATGCAACTCACATGGAATCCCAGACTGTGAAAATGGCAGAAAACCTCGTTACTGTTTAAAGATTGAATTACACATTTTGATAGGAACTACAAGTGGATGAAGCCCGTAAAACATCATCAACCAATTTGAACAGCCCCCACTGATGTTCTCAGATGCGTCATCAAAATTTGCAATTCAATCCTTATATTTACATCTCAACTTTAAAGGCCTATTATACATCCAAAAACAGTGTATTTTCTTCGGACAGAAAAGCAAAGTGTGTGCCATAGATTTGTTGCGAGATGCAATTTGTACATACTCGCTGACAGCAACGTTAATACAATTCATAAATAAGAAAGACTCTTTTACCAGTGTTGTGCCTAGCTCAGATTTTCTAGGGGACACCAGTGTTCCCCAGACTAATTTTTATGGGGACATTTTATAATTTTGGGGGACATAAAGTAATGTTAACCAAAACATGCATAACTTACCCAAGAATTGTCAATCCTCATACATGTAGTAACAAAATGATAGGAAATGAACGCCAAGAAAGCAAAAAAGCGAAGGATCGACGGAGCGCGCCCATCGGCCCGCGATTGTTCAATTTAAGGGGCTATTGTTAAAAAAATTGCGGGAATCCCGCGATCCCGCGGCCTAGGCACAACACTGTTTTACTAAATATCATTTGTTTACAAAAATAATTAATCTGCATATTCCACACATCTTCGTCAATTTTTCATAGACATTCCGTATGATTCGACGGCGGTTTTTCAAATTCTAAGTAATTTTAATTACATTGATTGTCTAACCTAGAGACCAAGGCGTGGCTATAGTGCACACAGGGAAGGGTCAGCTGCAGACTGTCTTCGGGAATACTCGCGAAAGCAAGAAGTAAACAATGAGAGTATCCAAATTATTAAAATGCGTAATTTGATCCACATTTTTAATGCGTTAAAATGTTATTTTACATAAATAATGTGTGTAAGTCTGCAATATGTCAAAGTTATTTTATAATTTCTTTTTAATGAAAATTAAATAGGCTTTAAAATAACACCTTTTACGATGTTTTATTTTATTCCTTTTCGGAAAAAAATAAAGTATATAAAGATAAACTTTTTGTTTTGTTGTTGTTTATCTAATTTAGTTGTTAAAGGTCAATATACGTCGATTGATGGAATAACTGACTGTATAGGAACTGCATATCTACTAATTTCTTCGATAGAACAACACATACTCAGAAAAAGTTTATGAAAAGCGTTTATTTATCAGCGTTTATTCAAACCTTATCTTATCTTACATTCGTCCTATATTAGAATATTAATCTATCGTTTGGGATGGCTGCTCTTAACAATTGTCTGATTCTCTTGAACTTCTTCAACATGAAGCTGCTCGTATAGTCAGCGGTTTAGTTTAGTTTAAACATATTTTATTCACATAAATTACAACAGTATAGACATTACAAACACGAGCTTAAAGGATTTGGTCGAAAGCCAATTATGGCTTATTAAAACCATCTCCCAGTATAAATCTACACATACAGATAAACATTTACTGATGTCTAAGTGCTTCAAACGAGGTGAATTTGAAATAGAAAAAAATGAACAGACATACATGGTAAGACTCTGCAACAACAAAAGGAATTCCTTGATATATACAATTAACTTTTTAATATATATAATAACAATAATAACCGGCAATAGGACCACATAGAAAGACTTTAATTAAAACGAGAGGTTTTGTTGATAAACTTCTAAACATCGCTGATAGATTTGCAGATCAAAACAACAATAATTGGACAGTAATTGGTATATCTGTGACATGACGGACTGACTCAGACAGAACGTTACGAGAATGAGAGTAAGTTGCACAAACAAGAAAAAAAGTGTTCAACAGTTTCGTCTTTCCCGCAATGACAAAAGGGGGACTGTACAATAATTTTTGCAGACAAATGAGAATTCAGTGCTAAGCCGTGTGTGTAGATTTTGCAATTTGCGGGGACATGTATAAAAATAATCAGGGGTTGACACTGTAGAAAACAATCTTTGAACGCGTTTCTTGAATAATAGCAAAGAAGTACATTGTCTTATATCAATAGGTAACGAATTCCAGGCTCTAATAACTGAAAGAAAAAAGGAATTGTAAAATAAAGACGTTCTACATGGAATTAAAGGAATATATCTCTGTTACGCAAATAATACTGCATTTCCGGTCTTCTCTCTGGAATTACGGACTGAAGGTAACTAGGAGTTGACTGGTTGATTATTTTATAAAAGAGAATTAATTTATGTATAAACCTTCTGTTACTAAAATATTGCCATCCTGTCTCTATATAGGTTATTTGTCGAAATAAGTTTAGTAGAACCATTAACTATTCGGGCAGTTTCCAAATGAATTTTATCTAATCGTGTTTATCATTTCAGCTACAATTATCAAAAATGACACTACCATATTCTAAGAGGAGTCGTATAAAGGAAAAATAAATAGTTCAATGGATTTGCGATCTAATTTGAATTTTAGTGATCTCATTATATTTATTCTTTTCCATGCTGAATCTTTAATATAATTAATGTGTGAAAACCACGAACAGTTACTAGACAAAACTAAACCTAAATGTTTCTGATCAAAAGTTTCAGTAATTAAGTGATTTTGCATTATTAGAGGTGGATGGATGCCATCGTTAGATTTTTTTGACATAATGATTGATTCAGTTTTGAAAGGATTAAAGGTAACCATCCACTTTTTGGCCCATGATTCAATGTTTTTTCAAGTCAGTGTTAAGTATAATTGCTGATTCTTCAGGGTTGTCTACGATTACATAAAGACTCGTTTCATCGGCAAAAAGACGAGCATTAGATTTTAAATTTAAAATAATATCATTTATATTATATTAAAAAGAGCAAGGGGCCTAAAATAGAACCCTGAGGAACCCCAGCTTCAATATGTCGAACAGACGAAGATGCACCATTTAAAACGACTTGTTGATCCCTATTTAGCAGAAAACTTTTAAACCAGTCGAGAAGATTTCCATTTATGCCTATAGCTTTCAAACTTAATATTAAACCTTTATGCCACACCTTATCAAAAGCTTTACTTATATCACAAAAAACTATCCTGACTTCTTTACCCTGGTCAACTGTTTGACAAATTTTGTGATATAAGTAAGTTATTTGATTAGTTGTAGATTCACCAGGAATTAAACCAGACTGATATTCAGTTAGAATGCTATTAAATGAAATATGTTGAAAAACATGTTTGTAAACAGTGCGTTCAAATACTTTACTAATTGCGCTCAATAACGATATGGGTCTGTAATTTGTAACTAGGGAGGCATCACCTTTTTTATATATAGGACAAACAATAGCTTTTTTCCAATAGGAAGGGAAAAAACCTTGAGAAACAGACTGATTGAAAATTTGACAAAGTGGAAAAGATAATTCATGAGATTATTCTAAACATAATTCTTTCAAGATTCTATTGTTTATGGAATCAGGACCAACAGCTTTACCAACCAGAAGAGAGTTTAGAATTAGATGGATTTGTTCAGGAGAAAAGTTAATACTAGATAGATTTCTTAATAATTATTGAAATGTGAAAGGGGTTCTTGTTTTGAAAACTCAAGTTTCGTCTGTGAAACAAAGAAGTCGTTAAAAGCATTGGCCTTGTCATGATCTAAGGAAAGGATATCGCCATTTAAGTTTAAAGGAGGTGAAGACGTATTATTTTCGTTTTTCATAAACATTTTGACTGTTGACCACCATGACCTAGAGTTTCGATTAGAGGTTAGTTTCTGTATAAGATTATCATAAAACTGTTGTTTAGCAAGGTTGATTCACTTGATAATTAGATTGCGTAATAGTTTAAAATTGTGCCAGTCATATTGTAAGTTGGTACGCCAGGCTTTACGATAAAGTCGTTGTCTTTTACGAACTAGACGTTTAATATGAGAAGTTAACCAAATCTGTTTCTACAAATAAACTTTATAAAGAATGTGGGTGGGAATCATTAAGTGCAAGAAGATCTTTTCAAAAGAAGTGTTTTATGTATAAGGTGAATAAAAACTTAGTTACATCTTATATTCAAGACTTGATTCCACCTATTATTGGAAACATCATGGATATCCCGTTAGGAATAGCAATGATTATTCGCACACATTTTGTAGGACTGCATTAATGAAGAAATCATGTATTCCATCTATCTTACTATCAAATAATATAAATGAGAATACAAGAAATAACATTGCAATCTGCTGAATATTAGTACAAATAAGTTTAGTGTTCATCTGCAGTACAGTCATGGAGAAAGGCTCTGGTCATTAATACACGCACAGTTGCGAAATAATTGTAGTAATTTAAATGGAGACCTTCATAAAAACCATCTTAAAACTGAACCTTTTTGTAGCACTTGTCATACTATAGAATATGCAAATCACTTCTTCTTTGATTGTCAATTTTAAATTTTTAATTGTTTTTTCCCAATTAATACTAACACTTTTTTTGGGGGGGGATCCAAACCTATCATTGATAGATAACATAAAAAATGTTAATGATACATAAAGACAACTAAAAGATTCAATTAATAGTTGTTATAGTGATACTGTTATATTACAGTGATAGTCACGTTTAGAGTCAAAATCAAAGCTTCCCCCCATCCCCCTCCCCCCCCCCCCCCTCTCTCTCTCTCTTTCTCTCTCTCTCTCAGTTAACTAGAGTTCATACGGAGTGTGTTCACAGGGCTAAGTGTTCTCATCAACTTATGCGAGTTGATGTACTTTTATTATATCTTCTTGAAATAACTTTTAATTCACAGCTGTTTGTTATAATGCACGTAATTACAATAACATTGGAAATTGTATTAACCCTTTCCCTCATATATACTCATTTTGACGCACTCAATAGGTATCACATAAAGCCTGATCTGCAGAAAACCACATTTAAACCATACCAAATTGAATAACTAAATCCTCATTTCCAGACCACTGAGGAGCAGCGAACAGCATAAAACCTGATCTGGTTTTATGCTGTTCGCATATGTCTTTTCATGGTGTCCTCTATGAGGGAAAGGGTTAAGATAGAAGGACCGTAACTAAGTTGGATAGAGCTTGCAGCCCGACCCAATTTCAAATATGTTTAAATGAAATATGTTTAAACGAACTATATAATTTGAGGTAAAATCAATAGAGTACTTGAACATTTTTACATCCATTAGAAACTCTCTTACTTTAAGTGCGCTGAAATACGTGAGGGGGTGGTATTGAGGCCCTTTATGTAAGTGTCGGCTTTTTCACTTAATTTTATGATCAAATTAGAGTTTATTACATAAATTCAGTGAAATGTCGATAAAATTATCTCCATAAGATTTGTTTGTCCTTTTTATCCACATACATGCATCATTTTTTTTTTCAAAGTAAAGATAACGGTAACAACGATCATGAGATTAATTTCATGATGATTGTATTACTAATAGAGTATTATACTTCAAGAAAAGGTATAAAGTATAATGCATTATACTAAAAACTAAGCGTTGTTCAGGGTAGTACTTTCCAAATTGACAAAATCTGTTGTTGTAGTTGTCGCTGCGATAGAATTTCAATCATTATTATTACAGGTGGAGGAAGACCCCGAGTACACAGAGGTACCCGGGTAGAACCACCGACCTACCGCAAGCCAGCTGGAAGGCTTCCTCACATGAAAAATCCGAAGTCCCTACTGGGATTCGAACCCACAGCGGTGAGGGGCTGAGAGATTTGTAGTCCACGACTGTAACCGCTCGGCCACGGCGGCCCCGACAAAATCTGTTATGAAAGCAAATATCATATGAACTTATAATTAGTATTTTGCCAAAAACTAAATGATAAGTAAAAATTACAGGACAAATAGTGCGTGTATATCTTAACATTTCAAACTTCAAAATTCTTTATTGATAGATGGCCTCCAGCCCCAAATCCAGAATATTTTGATACAATATAAATTTTACATATTACAGTGGTGTCCATTTCAAAATAATGTGTAATATAATTAAAAAAAATATTTGTAGCACATACAATAATAGTTTAAAGCATTATCCACAATGTAGAAACTATTTAACGTGTACATGTATATCGCCACTTTTCTAAAAATAGAAACATTTTAGAATAGGTTGGAGATGTGACTATACCAGCTAAAAAGGTGCTGTGACCGCACTGATGCGAATCGAGGTCATATAAAAAAACATGATATCCATGTTATAAGGTTATGAAATAATGTAAACACACCCTATCCTGTCTATTTATGCTGAAACGTCGCCAAATTCAAATGTTAAGCCTATGACTCAAATATCTTAAACGTGCAAGCGTTCTCACAAGTTTGTATGATAAATCAATTGAGATGTATATTTCCGGATCAAGACTTAATGTGCTTATATAGATCATATCTTGTTGATATGTTATATTATCCTGCCATAACTGAGTCGTGCAGTCAGAAATTCTTTGTTTGAATTGAATTAAACTGATATCCCTTGCTAGACCCAAACATATCCAAATCAATAGTGAAATAAAGTCTGTTGACACGTGTTGTCCAATTAATTCTACCTATATCACTTAAACGCTTTAGCATGTTTGTTAGGGTTATGATGTGTTTCTATTTCCAAGAGTTCACACCAATATTTTATACACTTTAAATAATAAACAACACATAATGGGAGGCGAACACATTCCCCGGGAGCCATACAGTTATTTGACGAATCATTTAAACCAAGAAAATCTTTACAAAATTTTGATTGAATTTGTTCAATTTCATATTCATACCCCAATATTTCGGCCCCGAACTTAAGGAAAGGGACAACCATGGTATCAAAAGGTTTCAACATCTGTTTATGATTAAAACTTTAATATCTTTAAATAATTCGCCATACTTCAAATCTCAGTATAGCTCTGAACACGCTTAAAAATATGTTTATTCAGGTCATATGACACATATGATATGATGGTTGTGACTTTATAAGAGATTATAGACTGTCTTTATGCATGAAATATCTAAAAGCAGTCTTTCGCGTATGCACTGTTGTCGTGAACTTTGTTGGAGGAAGTCACGAGGGGTTTCGATCGCACTACATACACAATGAGGAGAATGAGCAATATGTATACGATGAAGCTTAAAAACCTAAACGCAAGCGAGTGTGATAATTTGATGTTTGTCTTCTTCTTCTTCTGCTTCCTCTAAGTATTATTATTATTCAAATATAAATGCTTAATAATTAATTGAGACAACGTCTAAACAACCGTTCCTGGTGGCCGGTTAGAGCTTCCGTCTTGGGAGCTGGAGGTCGTGTGTTCGAGCCCCAACCGTGACATACCAAAGTCGCAAAAAATGGTATTGGCATAGCTCCCTTGCTTGGCGCTCAGCATATAAGTGTAGTTCCAGGACTGGATGGCCCAGTGTCAGAATAATATGACTGGGTGAGGTATCATGCCATATATCTACGGCGTAATACTTTAGTGTGGCAGCACTATATTTGTTTCAAGTAGACATAATCTCCAAATGACCGGTCCAATAGTTGTGGTATCGCCCTATTTGAGCCGAGTGCCAAGCAGAAAGCTAACAGTATCGCTTTGTTTCAGCCGGAGATCAAACCCTTCGGCTCTTCAGGCGAACGCGTTAACTTGTTATCCGCATTGGAACGGCCAATGTCACCCCCAATCTGTCAAAGTTACTCTATCTCGGTGTATACAAACGATACTGTACGATGAAGTGGCACTAAGATATGATAAGGATTAGTTAGTTCCTATCTTACATAGGCCATTTCACTCCGAAATAAGACGTATACTTACGTAAATCAACGAGCACTCCCGAACACCTGTCACCTCTACCTACACACCTTGTTCAATGGGAAATAATACTTACTTTTGAGATTTTCCCGAGTCACTGATTGGTCAATTTAAGCGAGCAGTACAGTAGACGAAATTGCTTAAGGGTATCAGGGATCAATGAGACAGTCAATTAATTCTCGACATGGCTGCTGTATTGGGGCTGATGTATCTTTGGACGACATCGACCGAAGTCATAGGGTGGGTCCCAAGCTGGACCGCAAAAAGCCGCGTGCTATTATAGTGAAATTTACTTCATATCATGCACGTCAGAAATTCTATAGTGTTAGATCACAGGCACGTTCCAAGGGTTACAAAGATGTATACATCAATGAAGACTTAACAAAGATACGCAATAACCTTTTTTATTTTGTGGCCCGTGGTGCGGTAAAGTCAGAAAGTCTGCAGGGTGCTTGGTCCCATGACGGTACCGTTCTCGTCAAAGACAGTTTGAACAAAGTCCACAGAGTCCTTGATAAGAGTGAGTTGGAATGCTTGATCGGTTGATTTAATAGACTATATTCATTTTCAGTTATGATAAAGCTTATAGGTGGATACCACAACTCATTAAGTGACTATATGTATTCCTTGTAAAAATACCAGACGTAACGGGGATCACATATTTGTCGTTTGTCCATCAGTCTGTCTGTCAGTCCGTCAGTCAGTGAACCATTATACAGTTTAAGTTGTGATTATTTGTGAAATGTGTTATGTATTGCATAGTATTATGTAACATACCTTTATATTTGTGTCAGTATATTCTTTATATGATTTCAATTTACTTGTATACTAGTAATATTGTTCAATTTTTTGCAAACTTTTGCAAACGATTATATGCTTTCTTAAATCTAGTTTAAATGGTTACTTTCTTTTTTGTTATTTCAGTTCATGTCTTATTCTTCAGTTGCATTTTCTTTTCTGGTGATATTGTGTTGGGGATGTTGGGAATCATAGTTGTGTTAGTAACTACTGTCAATATATGTGTCAGAACTCTAAGGCTGGCCTCTTGGTTATATCTTTGTCGCATATTTGCGGTAACATGAAATGTAAACTGTGTAGATTGGATGGCCGCCTTAGGATGTGCTTTGTTAGTAGTAATTTCCCTCTTTTAATCACGATTAGCTTCATTTTATCTGTGTATTATAGCGCTCTGAATAGTTATGCTATACTAGCGTACAACAAGGAACATTTAATGATATATGGAAAATTTGTTAACTGCCATTATACTCACAGAATGTTATCTGTAAATTTGTCATTTCAAAATGACGTGAAACTAGTTGCTAAAGTGATATCATGTCAATGTCTGGTTACCATATTTTGTTTAGTAGCTATTTTGTTATTACAATCTGGAGATATTCAGCCGAACCCTGGTCCTTCATTAAGTAGTGAGTTTTCAATGTTGAGCAATATTTCCTGTGACAGGTCTAAATACTTTTCTTTTGTGCATTACAATATTCAGAGTATATATCCAAAGCTTGATTTGTTAGCTACTGAACTCCAAGATTTTGATATATTAGCCTTTTCAGAAACTTGGCTTGGATCAAATTTTGCTAATGAGAAACTACGAATTCCGTCATATTCTCTGCCTGAAAGAAAAGATCGACCTAATGATAATTATGGTGGGGTACTTATTTATGTGAAGTCTGATATAAATTATAAACGTAGATTTGATCTAGAAACAGTTGGTATCGAGTGTATATGGATTGAAATTCAACTTATAAGTAAAAATATTCTTTTTGGACTCTATTATAGACCCCCTAATACTAATGCTTTTTATCATTCATTAATCGAAGATTCTTTAAGTTTAGCATGTGGCACTAATATAGACAATGTTATTATAACCGGAGATTTTAACCTTAATATGAATGCACCTACGTCTAAGAACAAAATTGTTTCCATTTGTACACAAAACTCCTTGTTTCAATGTATTCAAGAACCTACTCATTATTCTGAGGGATCTTCTAGCATTATTGATATTATCATGGTAAAGAAACCCGAATACGTTTTACTTAGCGGTGTTGGGGATCCATTTCTTGAACAATCAGTAAGATATCATTGTCCAGTTTATTGTGTCCTAAATTTTAAAAGACCTCTAAAAAATTCGTTTATGCGTCATGTTTGGTACTACAATAAAGGTAATTATGATAAATTAAGAGAATTAGCTTCAAATGCAAACTGGAGTTTATTAGAAAATGAAAATATCAATAGGTATGCTCTAAATATTACAGATCATATTCTTCATATTACTAAAGAATGTGTACCTAATAAATTTGTTAAAATAAGTCCGAACTCACATCCTTGGATTACAACAAAATTAAGTTATTGATAAGAAAACGTAAAAGAGCATATCGTAAAGCCAAAAATAGTATGTTATTAAACCACTGGAAAGCGTTTCGTAAACTAAGAAATGACGTAAGCGCGCAGATAAGGATGAGTAAATCTGAGTACATGATTAATTTATCAAATCAACTAAAATCTACTTGTAAGTCTTCTAAAAGTTGGTGGTCTTCTTTGAAACATTTTATTAATAGCAACCAATCTGATGATATACCTCCTCTTCAGCACAATGGTCTTTGGGTGACAGTAATATGATAAAGCCAGTTTATTTAATAAGTATTTCCAACAACAAACTATAAGTGATGATTCCTTGACGACTTTACCTGTATTAGATAAACCTGATAATGTACTTAGTTCAATAATTTTGGCACCTATTGAAGTTAATGATGTATTAAAAACTTTAAAACGGCACAAGGCGATGGATCCAGATCTAATAAGTAATTATGTACTCGTTGAACTTGCAAACGAATTGTCTGAACCATTATGTAAACTTTTTAATAAATCGTTAAACTGTTGTGAAGTGCCTTCTAGCTGGAAAGAAGCAAATGTTTGTGCAATATTTAAATCTGGAGATAAATCACTTGTTTCTAATTATCGACCTGTATCTCTACTCTGCACGATTGAAAAGGTGTTTGAAAAATGCATTTTTAAACATGTTTATAATTTTTGTCTCAGTTCTAATTTAATAACGTCATTTCAGTCAGGTTTTACACCATGTGACTCAACTATTAATCAACTAGCCTACCTTTATCATTATATAAATAAGGCGGTTGATTCAGGTAAAGAAGTAAGAGCAATTTTTTGTGATATCAGCAAAGCTTTTGATAGAGTTTGGCATAGGGGCTTATTAATTAAACTTAAGGCTGCTGGTATTACAGGTGATTTGCTTTGTTGGTTTGAAAATTATTTATCTAATCGTAGACAGTGGGTTGTCCTTCCAGGAGTTAAATCTAATCTTCTTTATATACGAGCAGGTGTTCCTCAAGGCTCAATATTAGGATCTTTGTTCTTTTTGATCTATATTAATGATATTGTTGATGACATTCAATCAAACATTAGACTTTTTGCTGATGATACTGCATTATATATATTGGTTGAAAATCCGCTTAATGCTTCGATGATTTTAAACAATGATTTAGAAAAGATTTCAAAATGGTCTGAAAAATGGCTTGTTACATTTAACCCTAGAAAGACTGAGTCAATGATATTCTCTCGTTAGAAAAAAACAATTAATCATCCTCCTCTAGTTATGAATGGTCATCCTATAACTGAAGTTAACAGTCATAAACACTTAGTTTGGTTCTGACAAATGATCTTTCATGCATAATCACATTGATATAATAAAACTTAAAGCTTGGAAACGAATTAATGTCCTTAAATCATTAAATTACCAATTGGATCGTTCAACTCTTGAAACAAGTTATTTTTCTTTCATTAGACCTCTTCTAGAATACGGAGATCTTATTTTTGATAATTGTCCAGCATATGAAAAAGATGAGCTTGATAAAATACAATATGAAGCAGCCAGAATTGTTACTGGAACTACAAAATTAGTATCTTTTGAAAACTTATCAGCTGAAACTCGTTGGGAATCTTTACAATCGAGAAGAAATAAACATAAACATATACTTTTCTATAAAATGGTGCATGGACTTACTCCTGATTTTTTAAGTGAGCTAATACCTGAACGTGTTGGTAATATGTCAAGTTATAATCTCAGAAATGCAGATGACTTTCAATGTATTAATTGTAACACTAATTCGTACTATTATTCATTCTTGCCATCTGTTTTAAGGGCTTGGAACGATCTCCCTGTCGAAATAGAAGGAATCTAAAAATTTAAATTTTAAACCTCTAGTATTCATGGAGCGGTTCTCAAATAATTCATACAAGGTTACGTACAAATTGTAACTCTCTTAATCATCCACTTTATTTGAAAAATGTTTTAGAATCTCCTTTATGTACTTGTGGAGTTAATGAAACTGTAGATCATTATTTTTTTTCAATGCCGTAAATATGATCAACAAAGATTAGTTCTTTTCGAACGTCTCTCCTTTGTTCCTAATCTTGACACAAATATTCTGTTATTTTGTGACGAAAATTTAAGCTATAATGCAAATATTGCGATAGTTAAAGCAGTTCACGGGTATATCAAATCTACTAAGCGTTTTAAACTCTGATAAGAGGGATAATTCGGTTATTTGGATATATGAAATATTTTCTCAGCATCTCCCAACACTGATCACACCAGATTTATTTATCTAATTTTTTTTCTCTTAATTTAGCACTTTCATCACTGAATGTCTTACTTTTGTTTTTTCCTCTGTTCTCTTTATTGATATTTACTAAAAATATTTTATTATGTTTACATTTCTTTCTATATTTCTGAAGTTTTTTGTCATTAAATGGCCATTTTAACTTGTAACGTTATACTGGAAAGAAACACGATAAGTTCTTAACTTTCGTTTCGATCCTTTTTCATGTAAATATTTATGTTCTTGCCATTTGTCATGTTACTTGAAATAAAATATGTTTAAACTAAACTAAACTAATTGTTTAAAGTTTAAACTTTATTTATTTTACATCGATTACGAAACAAGTTCTCACAACTTACTAATCACTCTCGATGGTTCTGTTGGCGGCGTATGTGGTCATTATTGTTGGAGGAAACTGGAGAATCCGGAGAAAAACCCCGTGTCTGGACGAGCGACTACTGTACCCTGTCACGTACGTGACCAGGAATCGAACCCGGGACGCATTAGTGAGAAGCGAAGCGCATTACCACTACGCTATCCAGGCACCCAAACCCATTTCAATTGTTTATCGCAGTTATGCGAATTACACACCCGATTATTCGGTACCACGATAACAATAGTATATATATACATAAATATAAAAATGTGTTTGACTCTACCCAGCAAAATCATACTGAACAAGTCCTATCATTGACAATGTTGAATATCCTCAGATATCGCTTTGTCACAGTCACTGATACCATGTCAGGTCGTTTTTATAAAGTTGAATGATAAAAATATAAACACACAAAAACCAGGTAGAGCTCTAATACACTTATGCATGTATCATCAACACAAATATTCAATAAATAGAAAAGTATAAAGCTGATTATGACATAACAAGTATATATGCAACTAGTGTTGGTACTGATATGGAGTTATATAAAATCCTGACCGATGGAAGCTGAAAAGTAGGGCAGATAATTTAATAATTAAAAGCAATATGGCAAGGGATGGGAGGCATACCTCAATGGAATGAAGCAAGCATGACATACCTAAAATATGAGCAAGAAGGTTGTGTATCTATACCTGTTGTGAAGTAAAAAGAAATGTTGCTAAAAATAGTGTGGACAAAATATCTTCAATAAATATAAAAAGGGCCGTAATTCATATATAATCAAGCCGGTCATGATGTGCAAACAATATGTGCAACTAAACTTGGTACTTATTAATATTGTGAAGTTTAATCAAAAGGAAACCAATGGTAGCCGAGAAATAGTGTGAAGAAAATATATTCAATTTATCTAACAAAGGACCATAACTCATATAAAATCAAATCAGTCATGATAAAAGTCAAATCAAAATCAGAAAATGCAGTGTGGAAAGATATATTAAAGGGCCATAAATCATTTAAAATCCAGCTGATGAAGACGTGCCAACGATATGTGCAATTTGTTTTGGCTTGGTACTTATTAATGCTGTTAAATCAGACCAAAGGTATCCGAGAAATAGCGCGGTCAAAATATATTTGAGAAATATAACAAAGGATCATAACTCAAAACCAAGCGAGTAATGACGTTCCAACGATATGCACAACTATACTGGGCAATTATCAGTCTTGTAAGGTAGCCGAGAAATAGAGCGGATAAAATCTCGACGACAGACGGACCAACGGGCAAACGGACATGACTCCAATATAGCCTCCATATACTTCGCATCTTTGGGATGACATATCATATACTGATTCCACTAACAATATTTAAGTAACGCCTAATATACCACTCTGGCTTTCAAAATGATTGTTTGAATGACAAAGACGGGCATAAATGGTTATTTTACTGGATAACAATATTATTTTAAGAATAAATACGCACAGTTGAACCTGCAATAGTGGCCACCTGTATTAAGTGGTCAATATGCATTTAGCGATCTATTCTAATATTACCAATCTAGCATTTTTTTTCAATGTTAATCTTGTTCCTTTGACTGGTCGCTTAAAACAGGCTTGGTTGTATTTAGTTACTGGGGAAACAAAACACTAAATGACAGAATACGTTCCTATGTTTTATAGAATATTTTAGGATAGGAAGAAGTGATTCGTTTACATAATTATACCAGCTAACTGTGAACAAATCAAGTTGCTTGATACTGTTAATGTCACACGATTCAGCGGTAAGTACAGGGTTAGACTTCGGATACACCATATCATTCCCTGACAAAACAAAAATTGGATGATATGAATATGAGGTACAAAAAAACAACAACAAAAAAAAACATCATGGTTGTCATACCATGGAAAAACAATTGAGGGTCACCGCTCTACGTTTTGAGTTATCTGCCCCTGGAATTGAATTTTTTGCTCTTTTAAAGGGCAGATAACTCAAAATAAAAGCCCATCGATACATTATTTTTATTTCACATTATTGTTTGTTGTTTCATTTCCAGTCATTATGCAAAGTTTAAAACATTCTGTTCATTAGATTTTTCACTTTGCTTCAGCAGATAAATATATACTGCGTTTTTCTTGAAAAAAAAAGAACATTTCTATATATTCGTGTATGCGACTATAGTATAAAATCTGTTGCATAGAATTTCTAAAACTTTTACACAGTGTATACAGTACAAACATCGAGTTGAATTAAATAAAATGTAGCCCATAATATTGAGTTAGCTGTCCTTGAAAATGTCTGTAAAGAGAGAGAAAAAAACACTTTCAGGTGCAGATAACTCAAAAAGTAGAGCGGTGACCCCCAATTTTTTCCATAAATTAGTTTCTAATGTAATTCTCTATAATCATGCAAGTTTTAGAAAATTCTCACGGCTAGTTTTAATTTTCCATCTTTGTCTATATGGAAAATAACTTATGCCTTGAACTGTACACATTAGCGCTAAAGCCTTGGGGGGCATAACGTGTCTATAAAGAAGGTAAACATACCTGGTGAAACAGGATTCCCGATTGAAAGATATAGCCACTGGTACTGGCATTTCAGTAGGCAACATGTAAACAAACTTGAGGATGCATTTTGTTCTGGGCACCTCATCACGGCGCATAATGTGCCCTGAAATTATGAAAATATTCTAAAACCCATAAACGTTCATATTGATTACAGGTAATGACACAAGTATTAAAGCACGCCCGTGTAAGTCAAGGAGAACAATAAGTAAGTAGACAATAATGTACGCCAATTTCTTTTATTATTGTGGGGAGTGTCCATTAGTCACAAAATCACTATATGTTTCTATAAGAACTTTGAGCTAAAAAAGTATAATGGTTTCATTTACAATAAGAAGTGGAAGCAAAGAATATTCAGGAGTCCATCTGATCCTTTGCAACGCCCCTCCTCCTCTTACACGAATAGATCAATGAAATTTTAATATTTCAGGCTTTGCCTTTGCAAAATATTATTTTTGTCACGCAGATGTTACATTACAATAGACTGGGACTTTAACTAACAGTATAGACGATTTAAATCCGAAATGAAACGCATTGAAAATCCATGAGTACTCCCCGAATATATCTATATCTTTCATCCAATGAAATGCTAGTGAAATATGTACGATATAAGTCTACTCGCGGGAAGCAAGGAACTCTGCTACATAGAAAGGTGGGATATTTGGTAGAAGACAGGGCGTCCATTTCCATCGCCTCCCTGTAAACAATCCGCAACTATGCTGGAAAAAGCTTTTGGGGTTAAGAATGACAACAGAAGAGGCATAGACTTATACTTGAGTATAAAATAACTTATACCTGTCATTGATTTGTCAGATCTGAAACACTCACACACGTGATATGTAAATGAGTTAATCCGGGTATCTTCAAAGCCTAGTGAAAAGGTTTATACAATACAATAACAAATTTAGATTCAGATGTTTATTCTACCTAAACTTTTACAGTTTTTTTTTTGTCTTACAAATGTTAACATTTAATATAAAAAGAACACGTGACGTGTTAATAATCTACAAACATGTACAAACTATCACTCATAAATACATGTAATTATAAGTATTGAAAATATTCGTTGAGGACGTCTTAAATTCAACAGGCCCCCTTCATATATGTGATAGAGAGAACCTGGTTTAAGGGGAAATATATATATATATATATATATATATATATATATATAACGTTCAGAAAATCTTTACGTATAACGTTAGCCTTATATATATTGGGATTTAGGAAATATATTGTCTTCTTAAATTTGAGTACATATTGCAAATAAAAATAAAATGACATTCGTTTTCTTTTTTCATTCCTACTTCTTCGCTCCATCAACTGATAAGTGTTCCAAATATATTCACCTTTCACAACCTTACACATAATTTCCATGATACCACCTTATTTTATCCAAAATAAACTTATTAGAGCGACTAAAATTAAGTCTTAACACGCACGTGTCACGTGACATCCCACCTCCAACTTCCCAATAAGGAAACGATTAAAGTATGTCCATCGTAATTATATTATATAGAAAATCTTTATAAAATTCACAATATCTTCAACACGAAAAATCCCAATAAGCTTTTGATTTAATCCATATTTTGTATTAAATGTATATGAATTGTTTATAGTATTTGATTAATACTTACGTTAAGTTTAAACTATCGAAAGCCTCCTTCTTAAGTCATATTGGTTACTCACCGCCATCGGCCAATTTATATACTTATTCATCCGTTCAACTGACCCAGAGTTAGTCCCCTTGCCAACTTGACACATGCATCTCATCCAGGTTCAATTTGTGGCGGATTACTGCAGTTTTATTATGCAATGACGCCATTAATAATCAGAGCCTTGAAATAAAATCTCACATATCACGCTATCACCGTATAAATTATGTTGTTGGTTTCTTTAGAGCAAATAATTCATTATTTTTTTATTGTTTAGAGCAAATACTTCATTTTTTTACGCTGATTAAAATTGTCAGAAAATTAGATTTTTAAGAAAATTTGGACGTGATATTGATATTTTTTTCATTAAATTTATTAAAGCTATTTCTTTTAAAACCATGACTCTTAGTATAAGACATTTTACGATTAATTAAGTAAAACAAAAATAGCATGTGTAACTCACTAAAAGTACTATTCTACTCTGTGGTATTAACAAAATGCATGGATAGTATACTGTGAATTGCGCCTCTAATTTAAGGCATTAAGTTATGTGACCATAGCAAAACCAGGTCAATCCTAAGACTTACAGGGCAAGCCCTGGTTCTTTTTTAGTTTTAAATAAGGCATTCAGGCTGCCCCGTATACAGTGTTTGTTTGTTGCGTTTTACGTCCCATAGACAGTAATTCAGTCATTTGGGGACGATGTCTACTTAAGACAGATATAATGCTGACACACTGCAGTATCACGCCGTAGACATGTGGTATGATACCACACCCAGTTACATTATCCTGACACTTGGCCAACCAGTCCTGGAACTACCCGTATATGCTGAGCGCCAAGCAATGGAGCACTCGGTCACCGGGACCGAACACATAGTGTTAACCTAATGGAAGTGTGGCTGTTGCTCGATAAATCACGAGCTGACTTATTTTCTAGGAGTAATTTTTGAAATTCCGTATTCTAAAAGTTTCAACTAATTCCTCCTTCCCCCTAAAAACATATGTGAAAAACAATCATTTTAGTGGCTAAGGATATCGAATTAAGAAACTCTTGAATATAAGCCTTTAACTGAATGAAAGTGATGAGTGTCCACAGTCATGCAATTCGTTTTTATATTTCTTTTACATATTAAACGGCAGTTATCATAGATAGGATGGGCTACATTTCTTTTCATTTCTAAACCCGCATGCTGGTCGGTACGCAATAACACACATGGGATAAAATATAGCACTGATTCGGTATTCAGAATGAAAATTGCTTTTATTCTGATATCACAAGGTGCAGAATAGCATGAATGGTAAGTCACACGTTAGTTCTTTAATATTGCTTTTTGATTAGAGTTTCACGTCTTACTTTTAAGTTGTCATTGTAAATATTATAACTAAAATTATTGCTGACACCCGGTGTGATATGAAGCCTTTAAAAACATTAAATGACAATAGCTCTGACAGTTTCTGAAGCCTTTTACTTCAATTCATTAATAACTGTGATAACTATTTTTCATTCACACTAATTCACGAAAATGGTGTTGAAAATAGTTTAGCATGGGAAATTTACACCATGTATATTTAACCCTGCAAAATGCAAC
The DNA here is from genome assembly GCA_021229015.1 of Solen grandis. NCBI lineage: Eukaryota > Metazoa > Mollusca > Bivalvia > Adapedonta > Solenidae > Solen > Solen grandis. Next base: position 46,767,257 of record CM037780.1, on the reverse strand, counting down.
GAAATAGTCTTTGTATTTGTTAAACTATTTTATTAGAACTTGGTTATCTTCAAACAATTAACCATCTTAATACTTGAAATAGCTAGCATCAGTAAGGAAATATTTATAAATAAAGCAAATGACAGTGCAGTTGTCTCATAGTGTTAATGCACTGCTTTTGGTGGTTTGTAAGTGAAGGTTGTAAGAAGAAGGTATATGCATTTATAAACTAGTATTCATCATCAGCAGTCATAACAACGCTTCTTTTCTTGCAGTATCCTACTGGCAAAATAGTTTACAAAAGGAATAAGTCCTTAATTGCCTTTGTTTGAAGTTCTAATGAGATGGTAAGGCACATCCTATTGCAATGTCTGCCGACAACCTCTCTGCATTCAATTATTTTCCAATAATGATCATCTATTAGGCTGGATTATTTAGGGATAAAAATCACTGTATTTATTGTCACGCTCGCTGCTTTGCGTCGTCCAGTCATTCAACTCTTACAACATTTGTTGTACACAAAACATTTAACAATATCAACAACAAATTTCAACCGTTATAACATTTTGAATAATATCCAGTGTAGCGATACCACGTGACCGTGACGTCATTAAAGGCATCAAAACCAAAACAAAACTGTCAACAGTTGGCTCCGCTTGAATATAGAAAATTACCCGTAAGTATTCAATTTCTTCATCGTTTTTGATGGTATATGTGTCAGTCTAAGGAGAAAATTATAAACTTTCCACGGAACATAGGATCACCATCAGCAGCTGAGTCGTTTTCTCAAACACCTCGTGAAGCCTTGGGATTTGTTTGAAGGCGAGCGGACCACAGTTCCAAGCTATTTTGTTCAAAGATTTCACGAAGTGAAAAATGGCTCAGTTGCTGATAGAGATCATATATTCCGTGGAAAGCATATGATTTTCTCCTTAGACTGACCCATGTCCCTTAGAAATCGATGAAGAAATGAAATGCTTACCAGTAATTTTCTATGTTCAAGCGGAGCAAAAAGTTGACAGATTTGTCTTGGTTTTGATGACTTAAGTGACGTCACGGTCACGTGGTATTGTGATATCATTTAAGTCGATAAAGTAAACATAGACCGATTAAGTGCTGTATATCTGAGTATTTTTGACAGCCAGATGGCAGATGTCCAGGGCATCTCGTCCATTTGGATGTTTAAATCATGCCTACCATATACGGACATACTCTTGCTATTGCTTTTTATTGGGATCTATCGCATATTGCTACAGAATCTTGTTACTTTGTCTTCTGTAGACCATAAATAAAATCACTAGCGCATAAAATTTTGAAATGTTCATTGTATAAGTTTCTAATCAGTAACGTTCTTTTTTCCCTATGTTATTGTTCCTCTTGAATTTAAATAATGAATAGTCAGACAAACAGAAAAATAAACATACATAGTTCTGTTCATGACAAAGAATCCTGAACAAAGGGTTTTGCAGATAAGGAATGCATTCGTTAAATTGAAAGAGCACATAACCGTAGAAATATATCAATATAGTTCAAAGGCTATAGTGTTTCTTATGTGAACAATGAGAAACAAATGTCATTTCTTACAGGGAAAGGTATCAATAAGGTAATTCAAACTTTCTAGACTGAAACTTAAAATTGCATAGCATTTCACTTGAATCAATAGACTCAGCCAAATCTGTAGCACTTACACTGCTGGTGAAAAAAAATCACAGACTTATTTGCTCTTCAGAAAACAAATGAATTTCACAGGGTGCTATAAGATTGTTATTTTGAAAACTGTACGCCACTAAACATCTTACTTTAAAATTAATGTATGTTTATCTACTTAGCTTTGGCGAAACACGGCAAACATGGCGAGGTGGATATGGGGTATGGGGAAAAAGACAATTTATTAACAATAAATCGTGCTCATAGCTATGTAGTTTTGTCAAGTCAGCACATCAAATAAGGTTATGAAAATGGATTACTGAAAGGATACAATAAAAGATATTTGGCGATCCTACAACTTATTTTATCGGTTGACAGAATACATTAAAATGGTAAATGTGCACCATTTATATTGTATATGGTGTCAAGCAAAGTTTAACTAACGACTTACAAATACTTCTCAGATCGTCCATTGTTCGGTCTAACCAAATGTTTTTCATATTGTCAAGGAATATCTACTTTTCAGAATATGTAGAAATCAAAACGAGTGCGTTTTTGTTTACCCAAGTCATAGAAATAACCTAGGTACTTGAGGATGCACAATTTTACTTGCCTCCATGCAGATACGATTCTTCGCATGTAATTTCAAAGTGATTACCAGTAATTCCTCTGTGATGGACACTGGTTCCTATTACAGATGTATAAGGACTTCATCTTAAACATTATACCCATATTTTATGTGATAAACGAAGAAGAAAAATATCACCTCGTGACAGAATTACATCACCAATTTATCAATCTTAAAATGCCGAACATTGGATAAGAAGACATAACATCCGATAGGTATTCTAAATCAAGAAAGTTCACGAAACCAACCGGAAACCTTGATCTTATCTGAAATACATGTATAACATTCGAATCTTGGTCCGAGGTTCGAATTTAGAATATCGCATGAAAAAGGTGAATGCGTGCATTTCATGAAATAAAGTTACCTTACAACTTGCATTTGTGCATGTTGGTGAGAATTTACATGTACAGTAGTTAATTATTTTATCGAACCGTACAAAAGGCATTATGATGTTTTATCACTTAAAAAATAAACAATCAGTACATAAATAATCAAATACAGCGATTGAAGGAAAGAAAAACATGAAGTTTAGGTGGCCATGTTTAGAGAACCCATTGTTTAACTCGCAGATACAGACATGTGGCATGATACCACACCCAATCACATTTTCCTGACATCGGGCCAACCTGTCCTTGAACTACCCTTATATGCTGAGCGCCAAAGCAAGGGTGCTATACCTGTACCATTTTTTACGACTTTTGTATGTTTGGCCAGGGATCGAACCAACGACCTCCCGATTCAGGGGCGGACGCTCTAACCACTCGGCCACCGCGACCAGTGAAAATATTCCGTAGAATTAATAATAAAAAAACTAGGGCTTAATTTGGCATATACTTAACTTTTTCATGGTTTTCTCCGATTGTCACACGTTCCATAGTGACTTTATGTAAGCTAGAAAATAAACATGACAGAAATAAAAATAATTCATCTTTTTTTATAAAAATACACGTGCAGGTATGCGTCACATTTTGAAATACACGTGCCGGTATGCGTCACTGAAAAATCAAATCTCAAACCTATCCGCTCCCCCTGTTCATCTATGATAATGAGAGGGTCATGTACACTAAGATGATATGCCTTGAAACTGATTTATCATCACGATTCTAGCTGAACGAAAGAGTTTTTGACATATTAATTTATAACTAAAAAATGGTGTGTTTTATCATAATGAGAAACAAACACTATATTTTGCTTTGAACTAACACGGTGCAATTAACATCAAACATGTTTTTCATCTCCTCCGAAAAGTGAATAAATTAATAAAGACGACAGTTTAGAGACGTCATTCTTGATTTAAAAAAGGCAGCATACTAATATATCATACGATCCGTGTATAACTAAGATCATTTTGAAGCTGCGTGATGTTCTGGAAACTTACCACATGAACGTTACAGTAATTTACTGAGACATTTTGACCAGTCAGATTATGGGAACATTTGGTGAAATAATTTCTTCAAAACGATATTAAGTATGGTGGCACATTTCTGCCAGCCACATATCCACTTAGCTATGTCGAAACTTTTCTGAAAAATTGTCACATATTCAGTTATTATCTGGCAAGTAGAAAATTTTCAAGTTATCCACTTAGGTATCTTAACAGGATTAATTTGTCTGTTAGTGCCCACTACTGCCCAGTCGGATTACGGGAACATTTTGTGAAATAATTTCTTCAAAATGATATTAAGTATGGTGGCTTATTTCTGCCAGCCACTTATCTATTAAGCTATGTTGGAACTTTTCTGAAAAATTGTCACATATTCAGTTATTATCTGACAAAAGAAGTGCCCACTACTGCCAATCACATATCCACTTACTTTAAATGGATATCATGCTTTTTCCAGATAATTATGTAAAAAAGAAATGCTTGTTATCCACGTAATTTAACTGACTATCTTAAAAAAAGGCGAGATATCCAGTTATCTTAAGTGAATATTATATATGCCACCCATATGCCACCATAGATACCTAAGAGGATGACACGAAAGCTTTCTTATGGTGACATATTTCTGCCAGTCACTTATCCACTTAACTATGTCGAAACTTTTCTGAAAAAAGAGGACAAAACTACCTGTTAGTGCCCACTACTGCCAGTCATATATTAACTTAAGATAACTGGATATCTCGCCTTTTTTCAAGTATGTGGCTAAAAAGCATTTTTCACATAATTATCTGGAAAAAGCATGATATCCAGTTAACATAAGTGAATATGTGATTGGCAGTAGTGGGCACTAACAAACAGTTTAGTCCTGTTATGATACCTAAGTGGATAACTTGAACATTTTCTACTGGCCAGATAATAACTGAATATGTGACAATTTTTCAGAAAAGTTTCGACATAGATAAGTGGATAAATAGCTGGCAGAAATATGCCACCATACTTTCAGAAAAAACTGTTGCCTATTCAGTTACTACATTTATCTTGCAAGTAGAATAAAATCAAATTATTCACTTAGTATGGTGGCATATTTCTGTAGAAAATTTTCAAGTTATCCACTTAGGTATCATAACAGGACTAAACTGTTTGTTAGTGCCCACTACTGTCAATCACATATTTTCAGTTAACAGACATTAAATTATATTGAAAATAAAATCAACTGACACACAGTGCTACATAATAATATCATAAGTAGTACAATGTATTGATATATGAAAAAAAGAATTGTAAAATAGAAAACAATCCTAATTATTATCAAACCGTTAAGTTTCTTTTAAAACTTGTGAATAGCTTTAACTACAACTGTGTTTTCCTCTGGCGAAATCATATTACTTCCAAATAAAAGAAGTTGTAAATTTAATGGAAGGAAATTTCTGGCTGCACGAAACATGTTATATCTTTTATTAATAAAATGTTGGCACTTGAAAAAGAAATGTTCTTCATTTTTAAGATAGCCCCCACAAGCACAATAAGAATGTTCCCTTAAGTGGTTTTTGAACAAATCATTATCATTATTTAAATTACTACAGTTATTTCTTATTCTAGTATGAAGGACAGATAATATTCTCTTCCCATGTGCAAACTAATTTGGAATAATAGGAACTTCATCACGTGGCAAATTGTTTTTAAATGCGGATAAAGAAAAAGAAGAAGAAGATTTTATATCATCATTAAGTATATTCAAAACAAACTGACTGATGGAACATAAGACCTAAGCACTGTTTTTGGGGTTTTTTTTTTTTTTTTGTTTTGTTTTTTAATTATTTCTGCATTATATTCATGAGTAAATGGACTTTTCTGAGGAAATTTCACTGCTTCTATTCTACTTTCAGTTAAATATATGTATACTCATAAACTTGATTTTTTCATTAGCTCTCCTATCTATATGTGAATATTAACATTGTCCAAAGATGTGTGCGTTAGTATATTTTTCAGCTTTGATTATAATTATACCGACGGCTAATTTTATACTTGCTATTCTACAGCTAAACAAAAGCAATTAATACTTATCATCGTGAGCATATCTTACTCATTAAAGACATTTAATCACATTTTTATGGTGGCATACTTCTGCCAGCCACTTATCCACTTAGCTATGTCGAAACTTTTCTGAAAAATTGTCTCATAGTCAGTTAGTATCTAGCAAGTAGAAAACTTTCGTGTTATCCTCTTGGGTATCTTAACAGAACAAAACTGCCTGTTAGTGCCCACTACTGCCAGCCATATATTCACTTAAGATAACTGGATATCTCGCCTTTTTTCAAGTTAGTCAGTTAAATTATGTGGTTAACAAGCATTTTTTCACATAATTATCTGGAAAAAGGCATGATTGAATATGTGAGTGTCAGTAGTGGACACTAACAGACAGTTTAGTCCTGTTAAGATACCTAAGTTGATAACTTGAAAATTTTCTACTTGCCAGATAATAACTGAATATGTGACAATTTTTCAGAAAAGTTTCAACATAGCTAAGTGGATAAGTGGCTGGCAGAAATATGCCACCATACATTTTGGTGGAAACAGACATCCTATTGAAAAAGATAAGATCCCGTTCGTTCTTCCTTATACGAAATCATAATCATTTCCTTACTCTTTATTTTTAAATAGTTTTGATCTGTTAAACTTAAGAGGTTCATGCGTGATTGGTTTTAAATTAACTTTTATTACGGTTTGAGTTTGGGGTGTAAACATTGTTCATCGTTCTTGCAAAAGAGTTTCTGATATAAACCAAGTGCAGCTGTTATGCAAAGTGATCTTGTATGAAATTCAGCTGCATTGAATTTTTTATACTTACGAAATGGTACCAGTTTGTAAATACTTGACAAATCGTATGTAGACGTTCCCCCCCCCCCCCCCCCCCCCCCCCCCCCAAACCTCGGTTATAGCATTATTTATGGTCACACTGTGGCCACCGCAGGGAAAGCCGTAAAGGACCGTGGCTGTTGTGTTATAAAAGTAAGGCCAGCCTACTGCCGCCACAAGAACGCCGTGCGGCGCCTGTGCGTCATCACTTAAAGGCCGTAAGTTTGCCGCAGGTTTTTTGTCACCACAAATTCAAATCAAAGGACTGAGAGTCCTAATGTTGCGTTAAGCATAACCTGAAACAGTAAAGGAGAAAGTGAAGTGGTTCCTATTCAAATGAAGTTTGTAGCTAATATATCATTTTACTGATTTCTTTAAAAACCCTGTTAGATTTACATGCCAGGTATGTGAACTGCTGCACTTCATGTATAGCGCGCCACTGACTTACGTCACATAATTTCATTCATAGTATTTTCAAAGATATTTTTCCCGTTTGTGCATCGTTGCAGAGTTATCGTTCGTTAAGTGCCGTGACATTTTCTATAATAATATGATAAAAATCATACAAATGAAAGAAGTTTGTAGTGTATTTTCTTTATGTATGATGGTAAAAAATGTCACTCGCCTAGACTGAAGCTTGTCATGCAAGCATGTGTATCTTTTGTATAACAATGGTTCGAGCAAATAGGTGCGTGTATAGCTTGAGTATGGTCTAAAAGTGCTAAGATATCACATTCAGGGGCAGATAACTTTTTTTTCTTTTATTTTTTCATAAAAATGTTTCTTTCATGATTTTCTATAATCATGCAAAGTTTAAAAAAAATCTATTGAACAGTTTAAATTTTCCTTGTTTGTCTATAGAAAATGTAGTAAACTTTCACAAACGCCCTTAAAATGAAGTCTAAAACGCACGTGTTGAGAAGCGGAAACACGTCAGATCTATTTTTAGAACTAGAAGCAGTTTCCTGAAAACCTTAGACCTATTTGTTATCGTCATTTCTTTTTCACGATACTTGATAAATTCAATGACAAACTCAATATTTCCAGAAAGTTATATTTAGATTTCATGAAACCTAATAGTTATGGGGTGGCGAGAAATGACAGTAATGTGCAAATATTTCTGTTAAGATGATTATTTGGTTTTGTGAAAAATGTATAAATGTTCATGATACCATATATTTTTATGAAAAATCAAACTTTTTCGTTAAAATTTAAAAAAAAAAATCATGAAAACTAAAGTGGTTAAGTGGTGGCGAGAATATGCCATCATACGTGTCCGCCCACTACTGCCAACCATATATTCACTTAACCCTTTCCTTCATAGAGGACACCATGAAAAGACCTATGCAAACAGCATAAAACCAGATCAGCCTGCGAGTAACTCGCAGGCTGATCAGGTTTTATGCTGTTCGCTGCTCCTCAGTGGTCTGGAAATGAGGATTTTGTAATTAAATTTGGTAAGGTTTAACTGTGGTTTTCTGCAGATCAGGCTTTATGTGATACCTATTGAGTGTGTCAAAATGAGTCCATATGAGGGAAAGGGCTAATATTACTGGATATCGTGGGGGGTTTTTTTCTAGTCAGTTAAATCATATGGATAGCAAGTATTTTTTCTGGGAAAAAAATCATGATATTCAGTTAGCCTAAGTGAATATGTGGTTGACAGTAGTCTCGACATAGCTAAGTGGAAAAGTGGATGGCAGAAATATGCCACCATACTAATGTGAAAAATGTTCGCATGGATATATACAGGTGCAGGGTTCATAAATCAGAAAAGAAAGAGAAAAAAAACTTACACCGAAGTTTCGTTTTGTAAATTGAGCCACATAAATTTTTGTCCAGTCTTATACTTCAGTGGAAATGATCCAGACAAATAATGCAAAAGTGCACATTAAACTCTCTTTAAAGAGTGTCCAGAACTGCAGCACTATTATTTCAGAGATAGTGTAATACGGGAAAGTCTCGTGCAATGATTATCATTACATTTCTGTATTTGATTTTAACTCCCTTTCAGACAATTACCCTTATAGTAATGCATATTAGGAGTTGCTTACACCCTTACTTGGTTCATTTTGAACAGTAAATCAAGACAAGGGATAGTTAATTCCAAACCCATTGAGACAGAATAGCGACATGATATACATTAGTATGTCGTCTACTACAAAATTACTTTGACACGCTTCTTTCTGATATATCCTCACAGGTCTTGGTAAAAAAAAAAGAAAGAAAAAAAAAATACCCCATCGTTCCTAAATTTATCTTTTGCGGAAGATATATAGAGATGTGTTGTACTATTCTGAGTTTTCTTAGGAAAAGATTTTACATAATACTGACGCAAAAAAAAATGTGCAGTTGGGTTAAATAATTTTTTGTCGATGCTGTTTTATTTTTAGATATTTATCATATATTTACATAATTATGGATTTTTGGTACAAATTTAAGGTGATTCATCGGCATTTTTACATTTTTATTCTTGTAAAAAAAAACATTGTATATACTGTAGAAAATTAAGGATTTTGGAGAATTCAAGGTGTAAGGTCTTTACTAATCCCCTAGCATGGCCATCATAATTACATAATGATTTTTAGACGTTATTATAGAAGAAGAAGAAGAAGAAGAAGAAGAAGGTATGACTTTTTATCTTTATCAAAATCATCAGTACGTTGAATGTCGATCTTTATTAAAATCATCAATACGTTGAATGTCGATCTTTATTAAAATCATCAGTATGTTGAATGTCGATCTTTATTTAAATCATCAGTGTGTTGAATGTCGATCTTTATTAAAATCATCAATACGTTGAATGTCGATCTTTATTAAAATCATCAGTACGTTGAATGTCGATCTTTATTAAAATCATCAGTACGTTGAATGTCGATCTTTATTAAAATCATCAGTACGTTGAATGTCGATCTTTATTAAAATCATCAGTACGTTGAATGTCGATCTTTATTAAAATCATCAGTACGTTGAATGTCGATCTTTATTAAAATCAGCAGTATGTTGAATGTCGATCTTTATTAAAATCATCAGTACGTTGAATGTCGATCTTTATTAAAATCATCAGTACGTTGAATGTCGATCTTTATTAAAATCATCAGTACGTTGAATGTCGATCTTTATTAAAATCATCAGTACGTTGAATGTCGATCTTTATTAAAATCATCAGTACGTTGAATGTCGATCTTTATTAAAATCATCAGTACGTTGAATGTCGATCTTTATTAAAATCATCAGTACGTTGAATGTCGATCTTTATTAAAATCAGCAGTATGTTGAATGTCGATCTTTATTAAAATCATCAGTACGTTGAATGTCGATCTTTATTAAAATCATCAGTACGTTGAATGTCGATCTTTATTAAAATCATCAGTACATTAAATGTCGATCTTTATTTAAATCATCAGTATGTTGAATGTCGATCTTTATTAAAATCATCAATACGTTGAATGTCGATCTTTATTAAAATCATCAGTATGTTGAATGTCGATCTTTATTAAAATCATCAGTACGTTGAATGTCGATCTTTATTAAAATCATCAATACGTTGAATGTCGATCTTTATTAAAATCATCAGTATGTTGAATGTCGATCTTTATTAAAATCAGCAGTATGTTGAATGTCGATCTTTATTAAAATCATCAATACGTTAAGTGTCGATCTTTATTAAAATCATCAGTACGTTGAATGTCGATCTTTATTAAAATCATCAGTACATTAAATGTCGATCTTTATTTAAATCATCAGTGCATGTCGAATGGGTCAAACTTCAAATTCACAACTATTTGAAGTAAATTTGACGGTGTACTATTCAGTGTGTTTCTGTAATTGTGTATCTCGTTCACCATCGAGTATGTCCTCTTTTCCTGAAAATTAAAGCACTCATACTTGAGTTCTGTTACAATCTGAGCTTTGATGATGGCAGAATACACGTTTTTCGCCGTCGAGGTGAACGCATCGAAAATAATCTAAGTACTCAATTTATGTAAATTTAAAAAATACGTAAAAACTATTGTTAATCTAATAACACAGTTTCAGTCTGTATTCTTCCATAAAGTAGGAACCAGTCAAAGTGTCCATCACTTGAGTAATGAAAAAAAGTAATATCTTCCATTTGCTGAAATATTTGCGTTCTGACACTGCGGTCAAATTATTGTTTTCTTAAATATATTTGTATGTTTGTTTGTTTGTTTGTTTATTGCATTTAACGTCCCGCCGACAGTATTTCAGTCATGTGGAGACGATGTCTACTTGAGACAGATATATTGCTGTCACACTGCAGTATCACGCCGTAGACCTGTGGCATGATACCACACCCAGTCACATTATCCTGTCACAGGGCCAACCAGTCTTGGAACTACCCGTATATGCTGAGCGCCAAGCAAAGGAGCTATATCAGTACCATTTTTAACGATGGTATGTCACGGTCGAGGATTGAACCACCACATCCCGATTCCGGGGCGGACGCTCTAACCACTCGGCCACCGGGACCGGTCTTAAATATTAAGCATTAAGAATGTCTGTTTAATAACGGAAAGCAGAGGGTGTTGTGATAACGTTGATGACGGTGAACCCGCAGAAACCACGAGGGACGAGGTGTTTCATAGCCTCCCCAAAAGTCAAGTACTGGTCCAACCGAGGAACCGTCGAGAGAAATCAGTTTAAGCTGTAAAATCTTTTTAAAAAGATAACCGATAACATAATGTTTAGGATATGATTTTACCATATATGGACATATGTTATCCAAACAATTATAACCTTACAAAAATAACCCTAGACATTAAATACAATCATCATCCCCAAAGCTATATTTGCTGTCACAATAACACATGTGTATTAAATCTAGTGAGTGCTTTAAAAGCAAATGTCTCTACTCGTGATGTAATTTTCTCTCCAAATTTGTCATTTTATTAAAAGTAAATCAAGAAAAAGTGTGTGTTTTCAGTCTGTAGAACACAGATTATTTGTCGATTTGTACCACCAAGAACTGGAAAAGAGATCAAATCAAGAAAGTATTAAAAAAAACTGCTAAAGATACCAAAAAAGTCATCTTTTTTTTATTTAGTTGATTTTTATAGTATTAAGTTTGAAATTGACCCGAATCTCGTCATGGGCCCAGCGCTAAAATAGCAATTCTGATTTAATATGAAACTCAATCTCATTTTATTTGACATATCGGTAAATGTCAATGCCAGTCACCTAACCCTTTCCCTCATAGAGGAAACCATGAAAAGACCTATGCGAACAGCATAAAACCAGATCAGCCTGCGAGTGACTCGCAGGCTGATCAGGTTTTATGCTGTTCGCTGCTCCTCAGTGGTCTGGAAATGAGGATTTTGTAATTAAATTTGGTAAGGTTTAACTGTGGTTTTCTGCAGATCAGGCTTTATGTGGTACCTACTGAGTGCGTCAAAATAAGTCTATATGAGGGAAAGGGTTAAATTAAGCGCGTGAGTCTTTACATGACCTACATATATAGGATTTAACATATTCTCCATTGTTTAAGCCGATTTGACAATCAACGAGAAACATTTAAAGAGATAAAATTGTAGAAATCAGAACCACCACTGCGGGGCTTATTTTTGATGATATTAGACACTGTATTTGTAAAAAGCTGGTTATCTTTTTTAATTAGGATTTTTACAGTGCCTGGCCATAATACAGTACGCAACGTTAACGTCTTTCTGACGTCGACGGTATACAGAATCATCGTTTATACGCACTAAACACTAATAAGTGGTCAAATGATAGCACATACCTATCTAGTAATGTGTAGGTCCCTTTAAAATCATCCGAGCAAAACGATGTCCATGAAGTTGGCAGCTCAGCAGCGCAGCAGCCTGGCAGCGTGAACTTGACAGCCAGCAGCGCAGCAGCGTGAAGTTGGCAGTTCAGCAGCGCAGCAGCCGGGCAGCGTGAAGTTGGCAGCCCAGCAGCGCAGCAGCCTGGCAGAGTGAAGCTGGCAGACAGCAGCGTAGCAGCCGGGCAGCGTGAAGTTGGCTGTTCAGCAACGCAGCAGCCTGGCAGCGTGAAGTTGGCAACAGCAGCCAGCAGCCGGGCAGCGTGTAGTTGGCAGCCCAGCAGCGCAGCAAGCTAGCTAATGACTGCAAGAAGTCCAATCCCAGGAAGGCAAAACGAAGAAAAAAATCGATTCCGCTTATATTTAAATGAAAAATGCATGTGTACTCATTCTTGAGAGCAAAAAGAGCAGATTTCTTTTAATTTCAGAAATCATTTTAGCTTATTTATGAAAAAAGACGCGAGATATATACAGGAGCGGAGCTGGGAGAAAAATTAATCTCGCTTAAACTCTAAACAATGCATTTAAATCAATTCAGAGGGTTAAAAAATACATGTTTATATCATTTTCAGACTTCATTTTCGTTTATCTGGAGAATAAGAACTTCGCGCTGCTGTAAGTGAGAAGAAATAGCTCCAGCAGCGCGAGTATGTGATAAAAATCAGTCTCGCTTAAAATCTCAAAAATCATTTAAAATCACTGCAGAAGGCTAAATCTAACATACTGATATTATTTTCAGACTTCATTTTCGTTTATTTGAAGAATGAGAACTTCGCGCTGCTGACAGCGGGAAGAAATAGCTCCAGCAGCGCAACAGCGCGAAGCCGAGAGAAAAATCGATCGCGCTTAAACTCTCAAAATGCAATTAAAATCACTTCAGAGGGTTAAATAATACATGTTTATATCATTTTCAGAATTCTTTTTCGTTTATTTGAAGAATGAGAACTTCGCGCTGCTGACAGTGAGAAGAAATAGCTCCAGCAGCGCGAGTATGTGATAAAATCGATCTCGCTTAAACTCTCAAAATGCATTCAAAATCACTGCAGAAGCTAAATCTAACATATTGATATCATTTTCATACATCATTTTCGTTAATTTAAAGAATTAGAACATCGCGCTGCTGACTACGGGATGAAATAGCCCCAGCATCCCGTAGTCAGCAGCGCGAAGTTCTTATTCTCCAGATAAACGAAAATG
>CM037780.1:46703669-46753669 GCA_021229015.1 Solen grandis | reverse complement strand
TGACCTTGTGACTTAGTTTTTGACCCAACATGACCCAATTTCAAACACATCCGACACATCATAAAGACAAACATCCTGACCTAATTTCATAGGGATTGGAAAAGTTTTTTATAAGATTTGAGCTGATGACCTATTTTATGACGCCACGTTACCCAATTTCGAACTCATCCAAGGTATCATGTAGACAAACATCCTAACCAAATTATATGAAGATTGAGCTAAAACTTTGGCCTCTAGAGTGTTCACGACGTTTTTCTAAGATTTGACCTTGTGACCTAGTTTTTTACCGCCACATGACACAATTTCAAACTCATCCCAGATATCATGTAGACAAATATCCTGACCATTTTTATGAAATTGGGCTAAAACTGTGGCATCTAGAGTATTTACAAGGTTTTTCTAAGATTTGACCTTGTGACTAAGTTTTTATCCCCACATGACCCAATTTCGAACACATCCGATACATCATATACATCCTTACCAAATTTTATGAAGATTGGGCTAAAACTTTGGCCTCTATAGTGTTCACAAGGCTTTTCTAAGATTTGACCTCGTGACCTAGTTTTTGACCAAACATGACCCAATTTCGATCTAATCCGAGATATCATGTAGACAAACATCCTGACCAATTTTCATGAAGATTGGGCCAAATCTGTGGCCTCTAAAGTGTTCACAAGCAATTGTTGACGACGGACGACGGACAAAAAGCGATCACAAAAGCTCAACCTGAGTACAAGTGCTCAGGTGAAATAAAAAAAAAAATCATTTATGTTACTTCCTTGATGGGTTTAAACATAGAAAATTTAAGATTGTTTGTTGGGTTTAATGTCCCACCGACAGTGTTTCTCTCATTTTGAGACTATGTCTTCTTTGGACAGATATAGTGCTGTCACACTGCAGTATCACACCATAGACACGTGGCATAATACCACACCTGACACCAGGCCAACCAGTCCTGGTACTACCCTTATATGGTGACTGCCAGGCATGGAAGCTATACATGTACCATTTTTCGACTTTAGTTTGTCGCGGCCGAGAATCCATTCAAAGACAATAAGAGATGAAAGGGAGTTTTTTTTTGCTCCGTTTTGTCATTTTCAAAGGGAGATAACTCAATATTATGGGCTAGCAACACCTCATTTAATTTCAACTCGATGTTTGGTACCATATTCCCTGTCACTGTGTAAAAGTTTCAGAAATCCTATACAAAAGATTTTATACTATAGTCGCATACGCGATTATACAGAATTTTTAATAAAAACGCAGTATGTCTATTTGCTGAAGCATAAATTTGTTTCCAATGTAATTCTCTATAATCATGAAAAGTTTAAGAAAATTCTAATGGCTAGTTTTAATTTCCCTTCTTTGTCTATATAGTAAAAACTGTAATGGGCGCGTATTATATGTAAATAATATATCCTTTTATCACCAATGACTCATTGAATTAATAAAATAACTTTGTACTTCACCAGAAGGTTAACGAGCGCTACGCTTGCTGGCAAATTACATAACGTACGCAACAGCTGTTATTCAACATCAATTGCACCAGAGCGTGGATTAATTGTTAATTACTTGTTGCAAATAGCACTTCTTCCAATCAAGTCTTATTTTGATATTACATGTACAATCCCATTAGGTAAACGCTTCTGGTACACATATTGATTAAATCAAAGCATGTCTTACTTTGCTCAAATATTTAAATGCGCATTTCCTAAGTTTACAGATAAATTAAAGCTATCATATAGCTACATTGGGATAATTGGTAGTTATAGGTTGACCAGGCTTCCACAAGTTGAGTGCCAAGCAAGCGAGC
The DNA here is from genome assembly GCA_021229015.1 of Solen grandis. Taxonomy (NCBI): domain Eukaryota; kingdom Metazoa; phylum Mollusca; class Bivalvia; order Adapedonta; family Solenidae; genus Solen; species Solen grandis. The sequence continues at coordinate 46,751,856 of CM037780.1, read as the reverse complement.
TAAACCAGTACCATTTTCTTGACTTTAGCAGCGACTTTTGCGACTGGAGATCGAACTCAACATCCTCCCGATTCCGGGGTGGACGTCCTAACAAGGCCAACTGGAACGATTAATACTATTTGTAAGCAGTTAACCTAGCCATAAATAAAAAAAGGGGTTTAAACACACGCCTTGTTGATTTTCTAAATTAATAAATAAATCAAACTCACCAGTTCTCGTTCACCTCCATGTGACTGTCAAAAAAGGACACTGTCTCGGCGGTGACAAGTTTGAAGCCTTCCATCCTGGCTACAATCAGGCCGGACCGAACCTTCAACCTCTTCAGCTTCACGATCCCAAGTGTCCCAAAATGATCTTCGAGGTGTTCCTCGAGATTCCCTTGGAGATTGGCTGAAGAGGATTTACAATACATGGTTAGTTTGTTTGCATATTGGGGTTTAACATCACAACGGAAGTATTTAAGTCATTTGGTGACGATGTCTACTAAAGACAGTTATAGTGCTCCCACACTGCAGTATCTCGCCGTAGACATGTGGCATGATACCACCCCCAGTCACATTATCCTGACACCGGGCCAACCAGTCCTGCAACTATATTTACATGTTGAGTGCCAAGCAAAGGAGCTATGCAAGTACCATTGGTAAGTCGCGGTCGTCGATCGAACCCACGACCTCCCGATTCCAACACATGTAGAGTAATGATGGATTTCAGTATTGCAATGATCTTAAAACATAACTGCTTAATACAGATGGAATCGTATGCATTTGCTTCAAAGGAGAAAGAAAAATAAAAACGAAATCATTTGCAAAGAAGTAACAATGGCTGTTAACGGTGAAAACAAGCTAAGGCAAGGTACGAGTGTCAGTTTACCTGGATATGTCATTTGTCTTTGATTGGAACCCACACGTATATCAACAATCAAGGTCGAGTACATCTTGACATTATACAGAATTTGTGTTCAAGCTGTATGGTTTACTTTTACATAATGAACAAAGAAAGATTGGCGTGACAAGCGGCAATGTCACTTACGTAAGGTACTAGCATCGTCTACGAGGATGATTTCATTCAGCAGATGTTTCGGTGTCCTGTTAATAACGCTGGCCACTGTGCGTAACAGGATGGACGGCCACTCGTTATGGAATGGAATAACTATCCCCACCGTAGGCAGGTCATCAGGGTATGTCATCGAGGAACACCTGAACATATTGAAAGTTAAATCTGTAATTATGTGAATAGAAGGAAAATACAGTACCATGAGTGTTGAAGACATGTTAATGCTTGAAAATTATATTCAAAGTTATAAAATCAATGAAAATGTAACATGATAGATTAAGAAATGCATATAAGAAAAACAAGAATAAGAACCAAGTCAAAATATGCGAAACAATGTTTTCAAGTGTCGCTCAATTGCAAGCAAGACTATTTTAGTAACAGTGACCTTGACCTTGACCCTACTGACCTGAAAATCAATCCCAATCTTCTTTTTCCCATAATGTATCTAAATACTAAACCACACCTCACTCCTACAAGAAGTTATTTGACGGAAACGAAAATCTATTTTATATATTTTATTATATATTAACAGTGACCTTGGTCTTGATCCCATCATCCTGAAAATCAATCACTATCTTCCTCTTCCCATAAGGCATCTATATATTTACCAGTATGAAAACTGTATCTCTATTCTAACAGAAGATATTCGACGAAAACATAATATTTGATGCCCCCCCCCCCCGACGTACCCCATTCTACTCGTAATAACCAGGATATTCGTTAAAATCCTGGTTAAAATAAAATCTATCCTTAATTATCTAAGTATGACTTAGAGCTAAGAATGGAATGAATGGTCGAAAACTGACACAGGAAATGCATTTTTTCTTTTTAAAAAAAAAAAAAAAATCTGACGTAGAGGCTGAAAAGCACTGCACGAAATCATATACTAGTACATACCCATCTGGCCGGGAATCCGGGACTGGTCTGTTCAGAGGTATGACGTCACTGACGGCCACATTAATAGCATGCTGCCTATACAGGGACTTTGCAGCTTTTTTCGAAATGAAATTGAACACTTCAGTTTGGTCGACGTTCTTTCTATCGAGTTGTCTAAGATCTTCAAATAGAGGTGAGTCCTCGTCCGGCTTGTAAAAGACGGCATCTGCATGGGGATTGAACACAAGAGTGCTGTCCAAACTATCGGAGTTCTTCTGGAAGGAATGTAACCTGGGTCCCATATGATACAACCGTAAGTACTGGTACGCACAAAATGTTGTCGCGCACACGAAGGCCGAGATCAAAATACTAAATACTATATATCGCTTCCACAGTTTCATGGTTGGATGTCAGTTAGTATGTTATCTTTTCCTTGGATAGAAAATATGTTCATGGTTGTATCCTATAACATCTGATTCTAACTTTCGCTGTGTCTATATCTGGATGAGTTTAAGAATATATCAAAAGAGTCCATCTGTTTCCAAATAAAAAAAGACGCCACATGCTGCATTTTCCAATTAGAGCATAGACAGAACATCCGTAACTCTTTAAAACTCACACACGAGCACACTATATAGATTCCAGCAAAAGGTAATGTTTATTTTTGCCTATCGTTCACCCGATGTACCAAGTGGAGTTCCCCTCGCACTGCTACTGTGTGAAGAGTCTAAAAAAGAAAGAAGTACATTTTGTACTTAAATGTAAACAAGAGGGCCATGATGGCCCTGAATCGCTCATCTGATAATAAATGAGCAACATATGTTGGATTTTTCATATTGACCTACTTTTTGACCCCACATGACCCACTTTCGAGCTTGTCCAAGATTTTATGGAAACAGACATTCCGACCAAGTTTCATGAAGATATGGCCAAAAATGTGGCCTCTAGAGTGTTAACAAGGTTTTTCTAAGATTTGACCCCATGACCTACTTTTTGACCCCACATGACCCAAATTCAAACTTGTCAAAGATCTTATGGCGAGAAACATTCTGACCAAGTTTCATGAAGATTGGACCAAAACTGTGTCCTCTAGAGTGTTAACAAGGTTTTTCTAAGATTTGACCCCATGACCTACTTTTTGAACCCACATGACCCAAATTCAAACTTGTCCAAGATCTTATGGCGAGAAACATTCTGACCAAGTTTTATGAAGATTGGACCAAAACTGTGTCCTCTAGAGTGTTAACAAGGTTTTTCTAAGATTTGACCTCATGACCTACTTTTTAACCCCACATGACCCAAATTCGAACTTGTCTAAGATTTTATGGAGACAAACATCCTGACCATGTTTCATGAAGATTGGCTTAAAAATATGGCCTCTAGAGTGTTAACAAGCCAAATTGTTGACGTCGCACGACGGGCGACGGACAAAGGGCGATCACAAAAGCTCACCTTGAGCACGTTGTGCTCAGGTGAGCTTAAAAGAATGATTTTTATATTGTTAATAAATTCCAAAATGATTTCACATTCTTTGTTATTACTCTCTTTTCATGTTCGTAAAAGTCTTGTGTTGAACGTGTCAAAACAAACCGGAGACATTTCAAAGTTTTATTCAATTTGCTCAAATATTTTGCAGATGTATCTAATGAATATTCTTATGCAATGTAAATACCTAATTAAAATTAAATTAGTCTAAAGTTTTTGGTTCCTTTGTCATCTTGGAGCGATGGAATTATATTTCTAAGCCCTGGCAACGAGTATTTGATTTCAATAGTAAAATAAGGTAAAAGTGATAATTATTCAGTTCAAACAGTTCATTTGAAAAATAAGGCAGATTTCTTGACTGATTATTTATAATTTTTAGCATTGTCTATGTGAGCACCTCTTAACCAAACCCAAAAATGACCCCTGCAAACTATACTTATATTCAAATCATACCTTTAATTAGGTTTTCGCCTCTGCAGGGCGAAAACCTATTGTTCTTCTTCTGTTGATTTGTTTTTTTTTTTATTTTTATTATTTTTCCAATTCCACCCATTTTTGTGTCCAGCCTAGCGGCCAGATGAAAAAAGCTACAGCTATGAAATTTTGGGCATGGAGTCATCTTTATCTGAACATGTGCCTAATTGGTCAAACTTTTCACTTTTGTTTCTGATTTAGCCACCAGGGGGCGCAATGCATGTAATCACTGTTTTGCTAATAACTCAAAAATTTGAAACCTGATTTAGATGCGGTTTTTTACATAATGTTCCTTGTTTACAGCCCAAACAAATATGATGGAAATCTCATCATCGAGTACGGGAAAAAAATTGTTCTAGGAGAGGTTGAATGTTCGAACCTTAGAAAAAAGTGAAATAATGAGGGTAGGTCTACGAAAAACCTTCCCACTTTTGTTAGAGATCAGATAGAAGAATTCTGTTTGCTGCATACGATTTGCAAGACATATACGCACAAAATATATGGGGTAGCGAATTTAGGAAATGCGTGGTTTGTCCTCTAGAAAAGGTCAAACTTCACTAAATTTTAGGAAAAATTAAAAGTTAAAAAACATGTTTTTGTCGCTCCTGACTTTATTTTCAGTTCATTCTTCATGATATTTTCACACAATATGTATTTTCATGTTTGAAAGGGCCTCACAATAAAAAAATTAAAAAAAACATTGAAAAGGTCAAGGTCATATTACGATTATTGTGTTTTTATTCGGCCACAAATAGCTCCAAAACTAAAAATATTTCATTGAGAGTATATGAACAAAAGTTTTCGTTCTTAAAGAGCTCTTTCCAGTGATGTTTAGTTTTGGAAGATCGGACTTGATTTGGTCATTATACGGCAGTCCAAAGTTTGATCCTTTTTTGGAATAATTGTAAATCAGGTTTTATGCTTCAAATTCTGATACACAAGAATAAAAAGTTTGATTTGTGCGACTAGTATACTTGATTGAACTATTTGCTGCTTTGCTAGGTACCAAACAGTAAAATTTTAATCAATTTTCTATCTCATTTTGCCGCTAGGGGGCGCTTTTCTTGAAATCATTCTTTTGCTTATAACTCAAAAAGTTGAAGCCTGAACCAACTGCGGTTAATTGAATTATGTTCCTTGTTGATAGCCTTATAAAATATGATAGTTTCTAGGTATGAGTGGCTGAAACTTTTTGAGCTAGTAACGGAAGGTTGAAAGTTCGAATCTCGTAAAAAAAACTGCAAATGAGGGTAGGTCTACGAAAAACCTATCCATTTTTGTTAGAAATCAGATAGAAGAATTCTGTTTGCTGCAAATGATTTGCAAGACATATACGCACAAAATATTTGGGGTGGCGAATTTAAGAAATGCATGGTTTGTCCTCTAGAAAAGGTCAAACTTCACTAAATTTTAGGAAAAATTAAAATTTCAAAAACATGTTTTTTTTGTCGCTCCTGTCTTTATTTTCTGTTCATTCTTCATGAAATTTTCATAAGTTATGTATGGTTATGTTTGAAAGGGCCTTACAATTAAAAAGTTAAAAAACATTGAAAAGGTCTAGGTCATATTACGATAATTGTGTTTTTATTCGGCCCCAAAGTGCTCCAAATATAAAAATATTTCATTGAGAGTATATGAACAAAAGTTTTAGTTCTAAATAGTTCTTTCGTATAATGTTTAGTTTTTGAAGATCGGACATGATCTTTTCATTTTACGGCAATCCAAAGTTTGATCCTTTTTTGGAATAATTGTTATTCAGTTTTTATGGTTAAAATTGTGATATATAAGAAAAAGAATGTTCGATTAGTGCGACTTATATACTTGTTTGAACTATTTGCTGCATTTCTAGGTACCTAATTGTAAATTTTTTATCATTTTTTTTCTCATTTTGCCGCTAGGGGGCGCTTAGCTTGAAATCACTCTTTTGCCTATAACTCAAAATATTAAAGTCTAATTGAAATGCGGTTTTCAGCATTTTGTTCCTTGTTTACAGCACCACAGAATGTGATGTGATGTGATGATAGGGTATGGGAAAATATTTGCGCTAGAAGAGTTTGAATGTTCTAACATTGCAAAAAAAAAAACTGTGCAAATGAGAGTAGGTCTTCAAAAACCTTTGGGTTCTGTTTCATATTAAAAATTGTGGCTGAGTTGAAATAAAGTGTTCAAGTTGATTAGGTTAAAAGCGAAAACCAAGATACCGCTTGCGGTTCTAGTTCTATTTGATATTCCATCCATTTTATGACTGCGGAAAACGAATGGGCTTGGTAGGTTTATTTTGGATTTCTACAAAGCTGTGGAAAACAAATTGGGTTTGATATTACGGCTCAAGAGAAAAACGTTTATCTGAAAAGGAGCATAGAGAGGTTTTGTTGAGTTACGTGGACGGATATTCAAATATGAATTATTCTTAAAATTTGAGAAAAAAAAAACTAAATTGGTGTTCCTCCTAACACATGTGTTGCCTGTAATCCAGCAGTTTTCACAGGATGTTTGTTTGTCTGTTTGTTTGTTTGTTGGGTTTAACGTCCCACCGACTGTATTTCAGTCATATGGAGACAGTGTCTTCTTGAGACAGATATAGTGCTGCCACACTGTAGTATCACGCCGTAGACATGTGGCATGATACCACACCCAGTCACATCATCCTGACACCGGGCCAACCAGTCCTGGAACTATCTCTTATATGCTGAGCGCCAAGCAAGGGAGCTATAACAGTACCATTTATTACGACTTTGGTATGTCGCGGCCAGGGATCGACCCACGACGCTCTAACCACTCGGCCACCGGGGACAGTTTTCACAGAAATGGTGAGCATCAAACGATCAAAATTTATAAAATTAATGATGGTTCTACACAAACAAGGTCTTATCATTTGACGCCAACACCCACCTATGCGATCCCTATCTATTTGTCATGCGATGCTGGAGGTGGGCGGGGGGTCACAACAACCAAGACTTAGGGCTCCTATGTACTGCACTTCAACACCTCATAAATTATCCATGATCTAAGTTTGAAATGCATCCACCAATATAGTATTGACGTTATGCTATGGACAAAACTCTTTTTTTTTACAAAATGAAAACATGGGGTCATTAAAGAGGTTACAGTTCATGAGCAATGCACCTCTATACCCAATAACGTATCCAAGATCCAAGGTTGCAGTGAATCCATCCTATAGAATTGAAATTAATATTCTCCAGACATTTCCTTTGAAGAACTAAGGGGATAATTCGATAATAAGAATAAGATGAGCAAGAGTAATGGTTCTTGTGCACTGCACTTCTACGCCTGCTCCAGGTTTGGAGTAAATCCGATCAAAAGTGTTGAAATTACGCGCCAGACATACTTTAGAACAACAGGGCCATAGATGCCCTGACGGCTCAGCTGAGTAAAGAGTTACCCATGGAACACCTGAACTAAAACATTTTAATGAAATCTGGCCATTAGTTTTGAATGAGATGATTTTAAAGTTTTCATATTTTTTTTATTTCCGTTGCCATGGCAACAAAAGTTCTACATGGATCAAGTTTATTTAAGCAACTTTTGTGAACGTTCACTCGAGGTTCATCCCTGCCAAGTTTCATGAAATTCTGTCCAGCAGTTTCAGGGGAGTTGTCGTTTAAAGTTTTCACTTTATGCATTAAGGCAAATTAGCCCCGCCCTTGGCGGCCATACTTTTTTACAGATCAGAATAATTTTAGCAATCTTGGTAGAGGGTTACCTAAGGAACATCTGTACTTAAACATTTTGAAATCTGGCCAGTACTTTTGAAGGCGATGATTTTTAAAGTTTTCTTTTTTTTCTTTCCGTTGCCATGGCAACCAGATTTCTACATTGATCAAGTTTATTTTAGCAACTTTTTTGAAGGTTCACTCAAGGATCATCCCTGCCAAGTTTAATCAATTTCTGTCCAGCGGTTTTAGGGGAGATGTCGTTTAAAGATTTCACTATATACATACTAGGAAAATTAGCTCCGCCCCTGGCGGCCATGCTTTTTTACGGATCAGGATAATTTTAAAGTTTAAAATTTTTAAAAGGAGATGGTTTTTAAAGTCATCATATTTGTTTTCTTTCTGTTGCCATGGCAACCAGAGTTCTTACATGGATCAAGTTTATTTTAGCAACTTTTGTGAAGGTTCACCCAAGGATCATCCCTGCCAAGTTTTATTAAATTCAGTCCAGCGGTTTCAGAGGAGATGTCTTTTAATCCGTTGATGACGGACGACGCACGACGCACGCAGGGTGATCCTAATTAGCTCGCCATGAGCACGTTGTCAACCAATTAAGGGGATAATTCATTAAAATGAGCTTATTTTGGGTTATTGTGCTCTGCATTTCTACGCCTCATAATGTATTTATGATCCAAGCTTGGAGTGAATCCATGCAATAGTATTGAAGTTATGCTCCGGACATTTTTTTTAACAAAATTAATTAAGGGGAATAATTCAAGCATGGGATGTGTTAGCAATATGGTTCTTGTGACATCATAAGGTATCCATGCTCCAAGTTTTATTGAACATGAAACAGTGTTAAAGTTGTGCTCCGGACATATCTTTAAAACAAAATCAACTAAGGAGAATAATTCAAACATAAAGTGTGTTAGAGTAACGTTTTTGTGCACTGCACTTCTACACCTCCTAAAGTATCCATGCTCCATGTTTGTATTGAATCCATGCCACAGTGTTAAGTTATGCTCCAGACAAGAAAGTGTGACGCCGACGCCGACAATTGACAAAGCTACCATTGTGTGATTGTATGTTTGCCTTGCTACGCAGGCGACACAAAAAAAACCCATATAAAACCAGTATTACCAAATAACCCCATAAATATCAACTTTTGAGGGTATTTTACCTCCAATGGCTCTCCTTTGAATTCATCCATATATTGTGAACAACAAGAAAGAAATGTTTAATTGAAAAGAAAGAATATAGCCACTTACTGCATGTTTAAGATGGATGAGCCACCGAACATTACATTCTCAAGAAGGAAACTTTAATATCGGGCGGTAACATGGCAAATGGCCAAAGTAATTTCAGCTTACTTCCGGATTTACTTCAATATTTATAACTGTACCATATCATTCCCACTGAAACCGGCACTTGAATTAAGTACTGTCTTAAGGATCTCGACATGCATGAAACATCTCGATTAAATTTACACCGATACTGACCAGGAAAATTAATTGCTTTCTACGTGGTCACAGGAAATACATTTCAAAAGAACAATACGATACAAACTTATTCAAATTAATAGACAGATAGTAGAGACACACTTCTAAATAACCAATCATAAGCATTCATAAGACAAACAAGAGCTGTCAGAGGACAGCACGCTCGACTATTCAAAATGCTTGTTGGTAAATCAAATGAAATCTATTTCAATTCTTGCCCTTCACATACCCGGTACATAATAATAGTCAAAAATGAAATACCTTGATAGTCTGATACCCCATAATATCTTTATGATGTCTAAAATCAATCCCATGCCTAGTTACTGAGACATAAGCACAATAACACTGTACATGCATAACTTTAACCAAAAATCCAAGTTTGAAAAGGGCCATAATTTGTATAAAATTCAGTCCAAAAGTTATCCTCCTTAGTTTTCTGATGCCCTTGAAGACACTCCTTAACCGTCTAGTCAATTCCACAAGCAATTTCTGAGATATAAGCTGGATAGTAGCTTGAATGCAAAAATTTAACTTAAAATTTAAGTTAAAAGGGGGTCATAACTTGTAATATATTCCATCAAAAGTTATCTACCTTGATAGTCTGATGCCCCTAAACATATTAAAGATGCTTAAAATCAATCGCATGCCTGGATACTGAGATATTAGCATGAAAGTACCTTGCATGCAAAACTTAAACCAAAATTTCTAAGTTAAAAAGGGCAATAATTTGTAACAAATTCTATCAAGAGTTATCTACAATGAAAGTATGATACCCCTAAACATATTAAAGATGTTTCAAATCAATCCCATGCCTGGATACTGAGATATTAGCATGAAAGTACCTTGCATGCAAAACTTTAACCAAAATTTTTAAGTTAAAAAGGGGCCATAATTTGTAACATATTCTATCAAGAGTTACCTACCACGAAAGTATGATGCCCCTAAACATATTAAAGATGTTTCAAATCAATCCCATGCCTGGATACTGAGATATTAGCATGAAAGTACCTTGCATGCAAAACTTAAACCAAAATTTCTAAGTAAAAAAGAGCTATCTACCTTAGTTGTCTGATGCCCCTGAACATATTTATAAACTTTCAAGCCAATACCATAAACGGTTATTGAGATATAAGGTTGATAGTAACTTGCACGCAAAACTTTAACCAAAAGCTGCAACGCCAACGCCGACGCCGACGCTAGGGCGACTACAATAGCTCTCACATTCTTCGAATAGTCGAGCTAAAAATGAGATTTTAGACCCAGAAATTTAAATATGTAGCATTTACAGCTGTTTTATTGCTGTGCACATCATCATTATATTGATAACAACGCCATGCTACTCTGCATTCGTTTAATTTACATGTACAGTACAGTACAGTACAGTACAGAACTTTCAGAATATAACACCATATACCGCAATATTAAGGTAATTTGTTCATCAGTCAATGGGTGCTTTCATCTGCACTGAAGTCTTTTTAAGCATTTGATAGACCATGATTATAATTTGATGTTGGATTACCTTAAAACATTTTATAAACGTGAGAAAACAATTTAAATATAACAATAGTCAGTGTGATAAGACTACTGAAATATTACATAGCACAAATTTCACATTTAGATATATTCATAGAACTTTGAGCTAATTTCATAAGTCGAATACAGTAAAATGAGTATATGATTTTTATTTGCATATGTTGTTGAAAATAATCCAAGATATACAGGTAGTATATACGACTGTGAATAAACACTGCATTGTTAGACCACATGATTTAACGTTTGTAAAGTGAGCGATAAGAAAATTGATAATTTAATGCTCGTGAAAACTAGAACTATCACTGAAGGTGATTAATACCCCCGCAAACGCTTTGGTATAGGAGAAGCCAGACTTTGGTTATGATAGTAAGTAAGTAAATAAGTAAGTAAAGTCTTCATTTAAAGTGATAGAGAGAGTTATGGTTGTTGGCACAGTAGTTTAAAAGTGTAGAGTTACAGTCAATGGACACTGCACTTCTCCCAGTTGCCATATGTTTACATTTTAAGTTTCAAATCAATACCTTGTATAATGTTCAAGTTTTGTTCTGGACATAAAAAAAAAGATTTAAACAAAGGAAACTAATTCAAATATTGGGCCAGATAGAGTTACAGTTCTTGGACCCTGCACTTCCCCTAATCGCCATCTGTCTGTTTTTAAGTTTCAAGTCAATACCTTGAACAGTTTTCAAGTTATGTTCCGGAGAAGAAAATTCCAACGGACCAACCTGCAACCGATCGACCAACCGACCGACAAGGTGACTCCTAAATAAACTTCATTTGGCGGGAGTATAAATATGGGGGAGACACTTGAAAATACTCTTAATAATGACCCTTAATAGAACTTATGTTTGATTGCTTTGACTGGAACTCGAAAAAATGAGGTTTTCCATGTAGGTACAATCAAAGAGTTCATGCAATGTTAATGAAACGCATGAAGCACAATAGTATTTCTAGTATTTAACATTCTTTGTAGACCTTTATTTATTTCTAACGATAAACATGTGTTTGTACCTACATCGAGTATGGAAAAAGCACTGTTAGGTATTCCGATAGTAAGTATATTGACTTAAGTATGACATATACTTGTATGATGCGTCTTATTTCTTTGGTGTAGTTCAGTTTATGTCAAGACTAGAAGGTTTTCTAAGTTACTGGACCACTGGCCCAGCTCTCAAGTTATCGTCGAGCCCTGAGAAATAAAAAAAAAATGGTGTCCCACGAAAACTAATGATTTTACAGTAAGCGCTTTATAAAGTTAGGAATCGGCCCTTGATCAAAAGGTCAACTGATCTGTCCCAGTCTTATCAAAATTCGTTACAAGATGTAAGAGAAACACTGAACATCCCTTCAGACTGACAGTTGCATTTTATCTTGTTTACCGTTTACCATGTTGGTGAATGGGGAATGTCTAGTGTTTAAGTATAGTGCTGCCGCACTGCAGTATCATACCGTAGACATGTGGCATGATACCAAATTCAGACACATTATCCTGACACTGGACCAACAGGTCCTGGAACAAATATTATATGCTGAGCGCAAAGCAATGGAGCTATACCTGTAACTTTTTTACGACTTAGGTATGACGCGGCCGGGGATCGAACCCACGAGATGCGATCGGAGATCGAACCCACGGCCTCCTAACTGATAAGAGATGTTTAAATTTCTGATGGTATTCGTATAAAATTCACATTCTTTTTGTGTTAAAACGAACAAAATGCTTACCTTGCCTTTTAATCATGCGTTTTAATACCTTATGACGAACTAAATTTCGAACCTCGCACACTGTTTGCAGAATACTAGACACTCCGTATTATGTGAAACAATTTATTACAGCTAATATGAAACTGCAAAAAATGGAAAATATGTGTTGGAGGTGATTCACTACAACACGGGTAACTTAAGCAAAATGTCACAGGTTTGTATCTCATGGTCTCAGTCAATCCTTAAACTTAAGCACGGATTAACTAGTGGTGAGCTGATTAATCATAAAGTCAACGAATCAGTGACGAGCTACTGGTTGACGTGACGATGACGACGAAAATAATTCGTTGACGAAATATTGACGAAAAAAGGGGGGTGTTGTTAATATTTCAACGCGCATCTGATTGGGTAATTTCATTAATTTGATAAATTGATACTTGCAAAGTTGCACTTTGCACATCGTTGGCCTCTGGTTGTAACCTCCTATACTTTATCTCAGTTCAATGTTTATACATGTATTTGAATATTTGAGAAATTAACATCTATACCTAATACATATCTATATAATCTATATAGTACAGAATACTTTATTTTCATGTTGTACAGTAAGAGAGTTTAATAGGCATTTACTCCAAACACGGTATATTTGGTATTTAATCATGATTAATCAATTAATCAGTGACTTTTGCCTCTGATTAATCGACGAATATTTTTTCGACTGATTCCAATCACTAGGATTAACGCATGTCATATTCCTTTGCAACAAGATCTGTCGTATGTCAAAAAATCCCGAATATGTTTTCTTCTTCAACACAATTTTCAAGTAAAAGTTGAAAGAATTGGCCAATATGTGCACCGTGCAGTTGCAATACTGTCAACTTAATCTAATGCACACATCGTTTGCTTGACAATTGCTGGGAATGACACACAGAAAAACTATAAACAAGCCACAGTGAAGTTATGCATTGCAGTTATTTTACCTTCCCAAAGACCGACCAGAATGTTATCTAAACTGTTTCTCTTAAAATTAATCCCGCGGTTGTAACGACACACGTCCTAAACTTATCCTACATCAGAAACTAGACGCATTATAGCGTTTAATGTTTCAGGTTTGTGTTTTAATTCATGCATGGATGCTAAAAATTAACTGTTTTTTCACATCTGCTTATTGTTCAGCTGTATGCATATGTTAAACTGATGTTTGGGTCCTATTAATAAGCGGGTCCACTCTACGTCATTGTTGTATATGTTTCCTGGATTGGACCAGTACTTTGAGCCTGTGGTGAACGTTTCTTGCCCTCCATCGGGATTCGAGCCCATATGCTACCACTGAAACACGATGTCCGTAACATCCAAGCAACAGTGTGACTTTCGAATACATGTATACATACGAGAAAGATGCTGCGTCATGCATGAGACACGATGTCACAGCCGGACATTTTATTCTTCCACTGGGACATTCAGTTCTTGACCTTCCCCGATGTTGTTGTTGTTGTTTACCGTCGCTGCGATATTATTTCAATCATATAGCTACGTCCAGCTAATTACAGGTGGAGGAAGACCCCGAGTACACAGAGGTACCCGGATAGAACCACCGACCTACCGCAAGCCAGCTGGAAATCTTCTTCACATGAAAAATCCGAAGTCCCTACCCGGGATCCGAACCCACAGCGGTGAGGGGCTGAGAGATTTGTAGTCCACGACTGTAACCGCTCGGCCACGGCGGCCCCCCGATGTGCTGAACGCCAAAACACAGGAGAAATACCAGAGTCATTTAAACGACTTTAGTATGTTTTCGGCCGAGGATCGGAATCACGACCTACCGGTTATCCAGGTGGACGTTCTAACTACTAGAAATCAAAAAGATGACTCCCATAACTTTCGTGACACTTTAGGAACAAACTTATTACGTTTCTACCGCCAGTTAATGTTTGTTACGATAGGTAATGACAATTGAATTACAAGGAAAAAATATGCAAGCCCGTGTGTCTGGTTAAGGTAATCCATCCATCATTAAATTGTAGTCATGGTCCATCAAGTGATCATGGGAATTGTATCGTAAATGCAAGACTTTATACACTTTGAGAAAAATAGCCTATAACTCAAAGTCAATGGATGCTTGCACCTGCACTTAAGTTTTTTAAGCATTTGAAGGACCATGATTACAATATTACGATGGATAGATAACCTTAAGTAATGCATCATTTATATGCTGATTTCAGTTTTCACCATGGATTTATATACACAAATGACTCACACATCATACAAAGTGCCATCTCTATCTTTCGTTATATGTATCCTCTACAGTCTGTTTCAAACTAGATAATTTTGAATTAAAATGTCTTTTCTGTCGACCCCCGGGAATCACGGTTTTACAACTAGAAATTCACGATGATCCCTAGGGTTAACCTAGTACTTTAGGCCTATGGAGGTCTTGAAAAAAATATCACCCTCCCTCAAAGCAGGAATTGAATTTCCATCTATCGGATCCCTGGGCACTGAATATTACTCTTCAAATTAATTCCAATCAATAGTGCCAATTTTGTAAATTCAAACACCTCGAATTGCAATACAATTAAACCATTTTTATCAGTATGGCAATAGCTGCAAATGCTTGTTAAGTTTCAAAGTACGTTGTATTTATGGCCTTTCCCTGGATATGCACATCAACAGACATCCGTGTATTGATTCCTTCCATCCTTAATGTAACTTTAACGCCTTTACTGAATTTTATGCATAAATAATTGAAGGGCATGCATATATCCTAAACGTCTTCTTTATACGCTGTCTGGGAAACAAGTTTCTTACAAGATTATCCGTCTCTGAAGTTGATATACTTGACTTATCTTATCTCAACCCCCATAATGACTGTACCCTCAACAGTTATACAACGACTGGCCGAGTGGTTAGAGCGTCCGCCCCAGAATCGATAAGTCGTGGGTTCGGGCTACCCCAGTGTCAGGATAATGTGACTGGGTGTGGTACCATGTCACTTGTCTACTGCGTGCTACTGCAGTGAGGCAGCACTATATCTATCTAAAGTTGGCATAGTCTCCAAATGACTACAAATATGTCGGTGGGACGTTAAACCCAAATAATGTATATTACGTGTGTGTTTATTTATCTGCAATGGTTGTTGTTATTGCTTTTAAGGGGTTTGTCGTAACTTGGACAGCATCTCATTAAATTAAATACACGATTAATTACACGTGGAAAAAAGACCATGAGTTTAGAGGTGCGCCGCTCTCTTTAACTATATCACGTGTCACAACAAAAACCATTACACTGATTGCGAACAAAGTCCTTCTATTTAAGAGTAAAATCGCTCTTGTTGTTACGGATAGTGGTGTTTGTGGTCATTTGACTCGTTGCAGTAACGAGAAATAAATGTGTCTGTTAAAGGATATATCCATATAATGTTATAGCAGGTGTGCGAACATAAAATCAGATTACAGTTACCAGACATTGGTTTGTTGTTTATTTGTTTGTTGTTGTTTTTTAACGTCCCATTTCGGGAGATTATGTCTACTTGATACAAATATAGTGCTGTCATACTGCTGTATCACGCCGTAGGCACTAGACATGTGGCATGATACCACACCCACGTCACCAAGTCACATTATCTTGACTACGGAACAACCAGTCCTGGAAACTACCCTGTATATATGCTGAGCGCCACACAGGGATTTAAACGACTTTGGTATGTCGCGGTCGGGAATCGAACCCACGACCTCCAGTTCCTGAGGCGGACACTCTAACCATTTGGCAAGCGGGGACGGCTGATTGATTGATTGATTGATGGATTGATTGATTGATTGATTGATTGATTGATTGATTGACATATGGGCAATATTTGCCATTTGGAGACTATACAAGAAAGTTGTTTCACACGAAACAACATTCAGTCACATAAGCCTGTCACCGGCCAACCAGTCTTTGAAATACCACAAACTAAGCGTTTTTAGGAAATTTCAATCATTTATGTTCAGTTTCTATGTTGCAACATAAGTTAAACGTGTTAAACTTTGACGACAATTCAACTCTCTGGTCTTTATTCTCATTAAGAAAAATGAGAGCGCTATTCCATGACGTTCACATTATTTGAAGGTGAGTACACGAAAGAATGTCCAAGAGTAGCTTTCGTTCAACTTTCAATATAAGGTGTGGGTACATGGGGATGTATTTAAAGTTCAGTTTTCTATAATAAATAAAGAAGTGGCGTAATCTTTAAAGAACCATAGCTTTTCACCTTATATAAATGATATACAAAGAATAATTTGTGACATTAAAACCTTTGGTTGCTGGATCAGTGGATCATATCTGCACGGCCCAGCTGGTATAAATTTTATTTGATAACAAAGAATTGCATGTAGCCAGACTCATTGTCGCTATGATATTGTTTAGCCATTTACAAGTGAGCTGAATTGATATGCGTTCTGCGACAAACACTCGTGTAAACATAACGACCAACACAGTGAAATTAATAGCTGTAATAGATTGTGTTATTGCAAGTTGACATGGTGACAATACTCTGGAATAGGACCTTGAAATCAATAGGATATACATTTGCATACCAGAATGTGCGTCCTTTAATACGTGTAATGCAGTATGATTGTTTTATATGTTTTATATGATGTTCACTGTGTTATCGAGGTAATATAGACAGTCCAATGCCAGTGGCATACTGATAATGTTTGTAATTTACATATAAATATCCACACTTACAAAAGGAAGTGTCCACTGAGTTTTTCATTCAATATAAAAATGCACCATTTTCATCATGTACTCATACTTTGTCTGTGTTATAACAATGCCTAACATACTTTCGAGTTAGATGGCAATACTCAATTGCTTGTGCCAGAAAGAAATTATACGAGTATATTTGAACCAAGTGTATGTACACACATATAACCAAGTATTAATAAACGAGTATATATCAAGCGACGTGACCCTTTGTTATTTCATTATATTTGTATGGAATATTGCAAAGACAGCATGCGTGGATCGAACAACTTGTCTCGAGGGAAGGGGGTCCGACAGGGATAATAACCATGTCCAGTTCCAACTATGAAAATCACCGTACGTGGAGGGGGGGCCCCTAGGTTCAGACCTAGGTTTGATGTCGAAACACTATAATACTGGATTTTTAAACTTCATAGCCAACTTCCAGGGGGGGTCATATTCTAGGCATAATGCCAAATTCCCCCCCCCCCCCCCCCCTCTCTCTCTCTCTCTCTCTGAATCCATGCACAGAATAATTGCAGTCAAATGAACATATCTGCCCCAGTTTCTTTTTTTATCCAGATGCTAATGAAAGCTTTTCATATGTTTTGTATACTTACTGAATATCATATTCTATTTAATCTGAGATGTACAGTTTTATCCAAATGTAAAACTACATTTAACTCTATAATTTGTTAAAATGGAACACTTCCCTCCTATTCCGATGTGATATACATACAGGATAAGAATATGGATACTTTGTTGAGGTTTTGTTAATGCTACAATGTTGCTGTTGTTGACTGTTATTGTTGATTTTGATAAACACATATATTGTCGTAGTGTTAGGCCTATATAATTAAATTTTTTTTTTTTTTTCATTTTCAATCTGTGTTCATAATTTGATATGACTGAAAATCGAGCAAAATAAAACGTCCTCGTGTAGACCTGGAGATACATGTGTATTCGTGTCTCTTCGTTTTGGCTTGTACAGGCCTATTCGTTACGTAAGAAAGAAAATAACTGTTCGTCAACCATCCAACCCTTTACAAATATACTTTGCCAAGCCATTCCAGGACAGTATTTATATGTAAAGTACCTTGATCATGACATTTGGTTTAAAGTTCCCTTTTCCTTAAATCAAGATTAATACCAGAACAGGTATCTGCACCCAAACCTTGCCATTACGCCATGAAATAGATGAAGCATATATAACATCTGTGTAGCAAATATACATACTCAAGTGTTGCCAAAATGACAGAACAAAAACACACCTCCAGCTCAAAAAAAAAATGTCCCGAGATGATATTGATAGATAGGCAAATGTATGTTTGCACAAGTTTCGTTTCAAACCCAATATACAGGTTTACTCCCGCTAGCTTGTACCGTATCAACAGCTTGGCTGCATAATCATAAATAAACAATATATGCTTACCCACAAAAGATGCATTATGAGAAAGACGTCCAGTTAATAATCCTATGAAACAGTAAATAGTGGTATATTGTTATTTAGCCTATACTGAAGCTCTTTAACGGGAGATAATCGTTGTTTGCTTTACAAAAAGCTCACTTTATTCCTTACTTTTGGTAGTCTTAATTTACAATTATACAGTATTAAGAGACCCTGTTAAGATGAAGGGATACTGTACAATTATTTTCAGTGACGATCAAGATTAAACAAAACATATTTTAAAAAGATATTCGGCGACATGAAAAGTGTTGATGGATTAATGTGGTAATTATCGGATTTATTTTCCTCGCATTAATTAATATATCAGCCTATATTCATAAATGGACAGTGGTTTATAATCTAGGAACCCCCCAAAAATAAGTAAATATTGGCATAAAATGTAATCTTAATGATAAATCATGGAAGTTTTCATTGTGAAAGCGATCGACACTGTGAAATGAACCAATTTTTTTTAATTTTTTTTCGTAAGTAATAACTATATATATACATGTATATAGCATATAGCGTCTTCACTCGATAACTACCGCATTGTGCTCTGTGGTGGAAATCCCCATTGTGAGTCCCTTAATGTCCTCACCCAACATTCACCAGGTCCCTGCTATTTCCGAGACCCCCTACCGATAGAGCATCTTTAATGATGACTGCTTTAATCCGAATCGGTCAGACGCTTACATCTTTTTACTGAGTATATAACAAATAAGCGCCTGAATGCCACAGACGTAAATCAAAGCCCGACAGGTTGTTTTAATGTTATTAGCAGGCATGTCTATTTTTATTTTTGTTATCATTATTTTATTCTATTTAATTTAACTTTATTTTATTAAAGAAAGGTATTGACATGTTTTCCTTAATATTACAATAATCACTCTTCCAATTTTGTTTTAAGATTTACATCAGTGTGCTAATTAAATAAAAGAAGCAAATTTGAAATCACAAATGCACAAGAATAGTTAAATGTATTAAAAGTCAAATAAGAATAAAACACAATATTTTTTTTAATAGAGCACAAAAATATAAATAATGCAATACTTCATTACTGCATTGTGCCAGGGAAAAAAATAAACTCATCAGATACTTTTATTTATATATGATATTTCCTTCCTTTCTCTTCTTTTAAATATTTATAAATTAAAAAATATTAATAAAATTTTAGTATTACAAAGTTCTTCAGCTGGATTCGATCTCGCAAGCTTGCCTATAAAAAAAAAAAAAAAAAAAAAAAAAAAAAACTATATAAAACACCTATGTGTTTATTATTATTATTATTGTTGAGGGACAGATTCATAGTGAATAGTTTAGAATATAGTTTTGAATAGTTGAATATCAGTCCATTATTTTTCAGACACGCCAAACTTTAAATTAAGTATACTATACTATTTTTTTCTTTTATTAAGCTTTAAAAGAATCTGTTCTGTAACTAACAGTTTTGTGGAGATTGGACTACTAGTATGTGCATGAGAATTGTTGATAAGATTAATTCAGATTATTTTTTCACATTGTTAAACATGCTATGCCAACAATCTATATGTTTTATATAAATTATATTTTCACATATCCATGTATCACTTGGCTGAACAAGATAGTCTGCTTAGTCTGTATAATTATTTTCACCAGGTTTTTAAGTTTTCCTTTTTTTTTGAATTTTAATGTCATTTCATATTTCAAGTACTTTAAGGTTAAGAACTTAAGACGAAATAATAGTTGTTATGTGTGTGATTGTGATGCATTTATTAGTCTAATCTTGTTATGCTAGTTATTTTCTTTATACAATAGTATGCATTTTTGTATAATAAGTTGTTGAGTTTATGTGCAGTGTTAAAGATATGCAATCTTTAAGTGTTTGTTTTTGTTGCATAAGAAATTGCCTTATGGCTAGGAAATAAATTTTAAACTTTAAATAGCACATTGAAAATGAAAAATATCCATTTGTATTCAAATTGTATTTGAATGAATTATGACTTTTCGAATTGTATTTTCTCAGCATGTGATTAAATTGAAGTTTTAATTAAATTAAGAAGAAAAATAAAATTGTATGTTGTATTTGAGGGACCAATTTTCTGATTTTCAGTAATATTTTTTTGGAGCGACAAATTTTCAGAGGCTGTTGGTACCAGTTTTCCACATTTGACTGCACATTCAGACAGTGCAGTGGTATGGAGCAATATTACATGCAAATGGGGTGCAAGTATGTGACCTTTAAGGGGCCCATATTGGATCTTGGTGGACTGCCCATATGGGACCCAGGCCAAAACAGGTTGCACTTTCGACATGGGTCCCATGTGGGTAGCCCATATGGGGCCTATGTAGAATCTAGGTGGGCTGCCCATATGGGACCTTAGGGCCCATATTGGATCTTGGTGCCCGGGCGTTGGTGGTGATGGTAAATACAGTTGTAGACACGAAAATGGTTGCCAGACAATAACTTTATTACACAGCAGTTATTTAATAATATGACTGTGCACAGCTATGCGCTTAAGTAAAAATTTCGACCCAAACAATATTATTATATATCGCAAATCCATAGCCTTCAAGTATCTAACCTGAAGAATTGAAAAATAAACGATAGTGTTGTGTTGTATGCCTCAAAGTAGACTTCTATGCAAAATCTAAACAAAATTTACCACCCCGTTTTATCGTAAGGTTGTAAAAAAATTTTAAAAAAAATAAGCGAATAAATATTATGTCATATCCTCTTTACGCAGCAAAATGTTTTACTATTGATTATAAACAAATAATGGCATTCAGCCAACAAACCATGGTTGTTTCATCTAAAAAATACTTGAAATATGTAATAAATTCTTACCATTCAAACCTGTTTAACACACTGGTATGCCCGTATTTTTTTGTATTTTTATTTTTTTTGGCTTTGTGTGTGTGGGGGGGGGGGGGGGGGTTAAAAATAGGCCCCTAGCAAAATTAAAAACTAAGAGACATATTTCAAAGTTTATCTGAATTTTCTACGAAGTATACTCAACAACTTTTCTAATTGGTCACCCTTTGATTTTGATATTTTTCAATACTGGTGAATATATTGATGGTAAACCATCACAATTGAGTTACCATGAACATAACCTTGAGGTATACATGGATTTTGGCAACAAAAACATCGTGAATTAAACCTATGATTTCTATTTTGTAATAAACAGTTCTTTAATTTAAATACATTAGATTTTCATACACTTATTTTCCTTGTGATATTTTGATGAAATTATCAGGTGACCAATTAGAAAAGTTGTTGAGTATATATCGGTTGATCTTACCAAGTCAAAAAGACCTTTACCGAGTAATTTTTTATTTATTTATTTTTTTTTTTTTTTTTTGGTCCTTCAATATACCAGAGATATCCCCTATTTGTTATTAAAAATAGCATGATTTATCCAATATCTACCAATACAAATTATATAAAAAAAATGCTTTCTAATGCTTTCTGAGTGATACAGATATAATGGCCAACAAGAAATATAGAAAGAAAAAAGTTTGACAACTACTAGGATTCAAACCCACAAAAGGCCCCAGATTCAAGGCAGTTGATATTAATTTTTGCCTATTTATGGATGTTCTTTAACTGGATGTGACGAATTAGGGTGCTTGACTACCTTAAAAACTCAATTTTCAACAAAATGCATCTTCATCACGCTAGAATTTTTTTTTTCAGAGGGAGCATGCCCCCGGACCCCCCACCCCACCCCCTTGTAATGACATCACAATCAGATTGTGTGCCCCCAGTTGGAAATTTCTGGATCCGGCCTTGCTTAATATGTTTAGATAATTATGTTTGTGCACCGACTAGTCAACTACGGTACCTGTGAACCTGTCATAAAAAAACAGAGACGTATAAAAGAGGCTAAATTGTGATCAGAGATGTGAATAAACTAGATGTAGCTTCGTGATTGTTATAAATATATGACTATGTAATATCAAATTAATTATAAAAGCACTCTTTTTTCCAAGCGATTGTATAGTCATATTCTGTTAGTAAATTTCCATTTAATTTGTTTTTATACACCGTATTTCTCTGTAGATGTATGCTGTATCCTTTTCGGTCGTTCCGTACTTTATTAGTTCATGTCGCTATTTTCTAACTGTTTTGGATATTTATTCACGCTCACATGACTTATTAGCATTTCTAAGTAAACCTAGAGACGCAAAACGTGAAAAAGTTTAGAAATGGCTGGTTGTTCCAGTGTTACATCGAAAATATGTTTAACTGTGATAGGACTGATTTTCTGGGTAAGTTTTCTGAAAACGTGTCGTGTGTAGCTTTCTCAGGGCAGGAAGAATACAAAAACAATTAGGTTTATCGCCTTCGGACTTGTTACATTTCGTCCTCGTTTTACAAAATACTAATAATAAAAAATAATTAAAAAAATTGCACTTTTTGATTTATGTCATTGATTAAGGTGAACGTTTATCCATATATTCTACTCGGATGTGGTATATTCTGGTTTTATTTGTGAACGTCATTATGTTTTATAATTGTATTTATGGTTGCAGGGCTCTCCTTAGTCTTTGGAACCCAAGAGTCATTGACTCTTGGGGCCAAATTTTCAAGAGTCAAAAACAAAATCTTTAGAGTCGTATAAAATTTGCAGTATTATGCAGTATTCTGGGTCATCAATGACAGATTATTTGTCACAATGAAACACAAAGCATGTAACTGGAACTCCTGAAAATAGTCAACCAAAAAATAAATGAAAATAAAAATTATAATCTGTTTCATTACTTAGAAGTGCAGTCATACTGGGAAGCAGCATTTTTATCATTGAATAGTCCAAGTCATCACAATTTTCAAGAGTCAAAAATAAATTCTTTAGAGTCCAAAAAAAAAAAAAAATCTGACCAATATCAATCAAAATTACATAGATAAATATCTAAACATATTAAAACATAATTGCACAAATCATTATCAGTTATTCAATACAGAAAGATAGCTAAGGAAAAATAAAAGTTTTACTTACCTTCATCATTACGTGTTTTTTTGTGTTTTTTTCTAAACCTTGTTTGATTCTGTAAGAGTCAATCTACTTTCGGTTCGGTTTTGGTCCCATATTTTCAGTTGACAGACTAATCATACCTATTTGTTACAATCATCCAGGGCTTTTTTTCCTTCTATATTAGAGGCCGATCTTCGGTGACTTCCCAATCGTAAAAAGGCTATATTTTTCCCAATTTTGGCCAAAAGAATTCCCAAAATCTAATGATAAAATTCCCAATATGTTCCAACTATTTTTCTCCTTAAACCTATAAGCGAATATTCATTAATACAGAGAAAAAAAACAGTAATGCAGTTGTTTCCGTAATGCACAAAATTATACGTCACTCTACACTGCATACTACTTAAAGTAAAGCACCTGCTGTTCGATGACCCAATCAACACGCATTCTAAGGCTCAATGTGGAATACTCGGATTTTATTGGACGACTATCATTTGTCACACCTTCTACCGACTATTTCATTTAGAGAGCTGTTATGAAGTTGTGCAATCATCTCAGTCAATGACGGCTGTTTGCGAAGATACATTAGCATTTTTATTGCTTGTTTATCTTTTTAAAACATTCAGATCAGTTGTTCGGTTCACCAAGTAAGTTTTCAATACATAAACACATCAGTTATTTACCTTGATGTATAAATAACCAATTCCTTATTGCTAAGGAAAAAGTCAAAAACGTAGCCAAAATGAAACGTCCCCAAAACATAACATACTCAATTTTTTTTTTTTTTTAAATTTCACATTTGATTTATTATTAGTCTTTTATACATGTAATATTTAAACATATTGATATTATTTTTTTTAAAGTATTTTATATAATAATTATATCACCATTTATTTTGAATGATTTATTTTGAAAATTTGACAAAATATTTTAACAATTTTCTATATAAAACTTAGAGTTAATTTCATTAATCTAATTTTCAATTGAAATATTGTGAAAGAAAGTTGTAATGTCTTTATTTCAATAATAATGTACATGTTTATTATTTCTATTTATTTTTAAATATAATGTACCAAATGAATGTGCATTTGACATTTCAACTAAAGCATATATGAACACAAAAATATATTGGAGCCACTTGTTAAAAAGTCTGCCTCCAACTTCAGAGATTTGGCTCTATCTGGTGAATGCCAAAACATTTTTGCAGCTAGTGCTAGTCTTGGAGGAAGATTGTTTATGGACATTAGTACCATTTTAAATAGTGCAGCGATTTGAACCAAAGACAGCTCTGTTTTATGTCTAGTTGTTATATCAATTCGTTTTGATTCTTTAAGATTCATAAGACTGTTAGAATATTACTGTGTATACATGTGAATTGAGTCTACCTTTTTCCCAAAACGCCCCGAAATCGCGTTTCAATTTCCCAAAATAGAAGGCTAAGGCCCCTTCCCAAATTTCGGAAAAAAAGCCCTGTCATCACACCTTTCATTTTATCCAGCATGGTTAAAGTACTGCCATTAAAATTAAGCTATTTGTTATTATCAAACAATAAAAATTTCATCCAATTCTGATTGGTAATTAACCTGAGTAACAGCCATAGGAAGTAAACACATTTTGTCATGGTTCCTTGCCTTCAGTCTTTTCACACGTCGTAAAAATGGGATCCAGCAACCTCGTGTAGAGAAGCTAACAGTAGCATTGAGAGTACACGAAGATTGCCGACGCAATACGGGAATTTGTAATTAGGTTGGTTACGGGTCAGTTGCACTCATTGATCACGTAATCTGTTAGAGGCGGTACTTTTATGACTGACTGATCTGGTGGTACTGACGCACCAGCTGTTATTGCCCTGGGTCAAAATGACGCTTTAATGGTACACTTTTACCCCGGGTCAAATAAGCGTCATTGAGAAATCTCCCGGGTCAAAACTCGGAAGCTCGGGTCAAAGGAGAACACTGTGGTTGACTAACCAGTTTTCGGGGTCCATTTCATTAAAATCTTGAACTTGAATTTGAATAGCTATTTTGTAGATCTAACTCATCTGAATTATTTAAATTGACATATTTTCAAACAAAAATCCATTTATAGTTTTTATTTAAGTTAATACAATATAGGTTTAGTATTTTACGCAGACAGCAAACTAAATGTTTTCAATTACCCGGATAATAAGTCACATGATGGCTTAATTTGAATAAAAAAAAATGGTGGAATATTTGTTATGAATT
The DNA here is from genome assembly GCA_021229015.1 of Solen grandis. Taxonomy (NCBI): domain Eukaryota; kingdom Metazoa; phylum Mollusca; class Bivalvia; order Adapedonta; family Solenidae; genus Solen; species Solen grandis. The sequence goes on along the minus strand of CM037780.1, from coordinate 46,726,212 downwards.
TGGAAAATAGCTTATGCGAGAAGCCTTTTAAGGCAAAGTATATGTTTTGTGATGAATATGTGTAAAAACGTTTCAGTTATCCATAAGTGTCATCAATGGAAACTGTCATTAAGTTTAAAAAGAAAAAAAGATCGTCAAACGGGGTGGATGTAATGTCAGCAGTTTTCCCAGATAAAGTTGCAACTTTTTTTCCGACTGGATGCCAATCAGAAAAAAATAATCAGATCAGCATCTCAGATGAAAAAAAGACTCTATAAATATCAATTCTTAACAGTATTAATTCCCTGGAATGGAATTTTGATGCATATTTAACTAACAGAGTATGTTGAGCTTAATTTGAAAATACCCCGAAAACTTGTTAAGAACTTTTTATGTTATCTTTGTTGACCTACATTGGAATGAACGCTGCACTGTTTTGATCGAGATGATTTTAAGATCGCAAATATGTACAGGGAACATTGTTTGTTGCACCACTTAATTCCAATTAAATGAAATTTCAAATGATAATTGATATGGATCAATCTCTTTAGTACCCCGAAAACTTTTAAAAAAATTATTGGAAATATTTAAACTATATTTATATACCAGAAATATTGAAATAGGATGCATATAATGGAAGATTTCTTTGACCAATGCATTTATAAATTTATGCGATTGAAACTATCAAAATATTGATTTTCCTTATGACCTATTTTCTTAACAAAAGATAAAAGGCCATTGATTTAATTACCTCCTGTCAAATAAAATATCAACCTGCCCCGTATTCAGGTACCCTTTAAAGTCCATAACATTAGGGTTTGTATCCCTGTTGTATCATAGCGTATTGAGTACAAGCAGGAAACCAATCCCTAGCAATTGCTATCATTATTATTAACTGAACACAGGGCTGGTCTACACAATAACTTTTGTTTAATTACAGTTAGTTATTTTGACAACTGTTTCGATTTTAGGTGCCATATAAAAAAAGTTATTTAAAATATTCTATATTGAATGCTTTAAAAATATATTTATAATGAAATTTCACATCAGGATAAGAAAAAGGAAGAGGGGAAAATTAGTTTTTTGATCATTCAGCCTTAAACAAAAAATATCTCCTGAAAAGTCATCAATTACACATATTGTTTATTTTTGGGTCAACATCTATTTAATTGTGTCAAAGACTTGGAAAATGCATTCTAGACAAAACACTGATAAATCATTCTTATTCCACAATGTCTTACATCTGTATGTGTGCATGCTTTAATTGTGTATTCATTCACATTTCAGGGAGCTGCTGCTGCCCTTATCTTCCTGGGAGCCTTTGTGTTTAAAACCTACAAACACTTTGATGAGCTGTCATCTGCCAGCTTCACTCTGATCCCAGCAGGCATCGTGATCCTGGTTGGCATCTTCCTGTTTGCTCTGGGCTTCATCGGATGTGTGGCTGCATTTAAGGAGAACAAATGCCTCCTGGCTGTGGTAAGCTGCTAGCAGTCACCACGAAAATCATGATCATGTGCTCAGGATGAGCTGTTAGGATCGATGAATGTCCGTCGTCCGTCCGTCGTTCACAATTAGTTTGTTTGCACTTTAGCCTCTTAATTTCTTAAGCAATCATCTTCAAACTTTATAACAATGTTTATTACCACAATTTCTTGGCCAAGTTCAATTATGGTTGATATCGGCCAATAAAGTCAGGAGTTATGCCCCTTTAATATAAAAAAAAATGCCAGATTTCACATTGTTTGCACTATAGCATCTTCATTTCTTAAGCAGTCATCTTCAAACTTTATGATAATGTTTATAGCCATAATCTTTCGGCCATTTTAGATAATGGCTGATATGGGATCAGGAGTTTTGGCCCTTTAATTTATAAAAATGCCAGATTTCACTGTTTACACTCTAGAATTTTTTCATTGACAATGTTTAAAGCCATAATCTCTCAGTCATGTTTGACTTCAAATTTTGACCACAGGTACTGTTTGGTTTGTGGAATTGAAATGATCTCATGGATTATGTATTCAGTACAACTATGTTATTATTTAGTACTGGCAATGAAGGCAGTTTTTCTCAGGTGAGCGACTTCAGGACCATCTTGGCCCTCTTGTTCTTATATTAAAAAAAAACTGAAAAAAAACAAACCCTAAGCATTTGTTGGATGTCTAGATCAGTCTGATGGGAGTTTAAGTAACTTTTAATGGGAGTTAAAGTAACTTTTAATGGGAGTTTTAGTAACTTTTAAACTTTAACAGGTTTGACGGAGTTAACTTTCATAGCCTGATCTGGTTTAAAAAAAGCCAGCGTGAGTCACTTTTAAATCTCATGAGGTAAAATGTTTAAAAAAAAACATTTTAGATTCAGAAGACTAGCTCCTAATTTTCAGAGGCTAGATGTTACTGGTAAGTATAATGTATAATTCAATGATACTGCTGTAAGCAAAGGTGACACATAGGGATCACTTTTCCGTCATCTGTCAGTCCGTTTGTCTGTCTGTCTATCCGTCACACTTTTTCTATCACGCTTCAGCAGGTGACACATGTGTTCAGAGAACACTCTTGTTATAATTGCGTAGTGGCGAAAAAGAGATAAAAAATGAGAACATAGATTCCATTTTCACCTTTAATTTGTATATGCCCGTCGAATGACAGAATATATAACCAATTCATTTGTGATGGCCAGATGGGCAGCATCCACTCATTTTGTCGAACTCTTATAAAAGTGATCCTATCTTTACCAACAAACTGGGTCACATGTATGTGTATGGTCACAATACTTTGGCCAAGTTCTGTAACCACCCAGATTGTCCTAGACACTCCAGAGTTATGACCCTTGAATTGATGAAAAATTGCATAAATAACAGTGTCTGATCTCTTACTCAAACAAATGTGAACCTTGGTTACATTATGTATTAGCACAATAGACTTACTCTGGAATAACATTCACAGTGGGTTTTCCCAGTTCAATTTAGGTACAAACAAAATGTTACCATTAGAAATGACAGTGTTTTTTTCCACTTTGGGGGGAATGGGGTCCGGGCCCATAGGAGGGGGAAAAATTACACGAACAAACTAATAGGGGAGTTTTTCTAATATGTATAATGTAGGTATTTTGTTGTATTTTACTCTTAATTAATGAGGTTTTATTGCATAAGAGAATAATAAAAACAATGATATAACATGTTTGCACAGTTTTATAAAGAATATAACATTTAACTATAACAGTGAGTCCATGCACACAATATGGTATGTAATCTCATAATTATGGAGGGGGAAAATTTTAAAAATTGGGGGAAAAATATATATTCCAGGCAGGGTGGAATGCTGCCTATATTCTCCATATATTTTGACCCCAAAAAAAACACTGATTGAAAAAGGTCTACAAAGACTACTGTTGTGCTGCATGCTTTTCAGCAACATTGCATGAACACCTTGTCTGAAAACCTCATTCACCTTAACTGGATATTGTTTATATCTCAACCAAGTTTGATAACCAGCCAGAATGTCCTAGGCACCTCAGAGTTATGGCCCTTGAATTGATCATATTGCAAGATGGGCATATTTTGTGTTAAAAGATTGATGTTTAAATCAGTGAGAAATGTTGGTAATGATACAAGATTTTTTGAAAATAGTGTTTAAGCATATCAAACTCATCAAGTATAGGTTATATATTTATGCTTCCTGAAGGAGATTTTAATTTCTCAAATATTCAGATACATGTATAAACGTTGAACCGAAATAAAGTACATGTATAAGAGGTTACAACCAGAGGCAAACAACATGCAAAGTGCAACTTTGCAAGTATCAGTTTATCAAATTAATGGAATTACCCAGTCAGATGGGCGTTGAAATATTAACAACACCCCTTTTTTGGTCAATAATTCATCAACGAAAAATTTTTGTCGTCATCGTCCTGTCAACCAGTAGCTTGTCACTGATTCGTTGACTTTGATTAATCAGCTCGCCTCTAGCATATAGTTGCCACTTTGTCTGTCTATCCGTCCGTCATAATTTTATCTGGAGCATAACACAAAAACTATAAGAGATATTAACATGAAACTTAATACTGTAAAATCATTATATTTCGTGGGGGATTAATTTTCGTTGATTTCGTGGACATCGCTATCCACGAATTTATGTCCCCTCGAAAAGTTTTCATTTATCACGTCAAACAGCTCGCTGATAATGACGACCTTCTCCCATACCCCAACAGACTCTTCAGTAAATTGAGTTCAATAAGATATATAAAGTTTATGTTGAATCTGGAATATAATGTATTAAAAAGCAAATAAACAAATCGCCAAAAACAACTTCATAATGTTAGTTGTGTTACTAATTGTGTTAAATGTACAACTGCAACTAATTTTGAGTTGGTTTTCACCATAATTTATCGTACTCCACCCACCTTTGTTTATAGTGCGGTCGCTGTACTAGTCGTGTTTCATGGTACATGGTTTTATCATTTATACATGCATATGTACATATATATATATATATATATCATTCGTCTTAGCCTTTCATTTGTGAAGTTTTGCTTCATTACAAATTGTGTCATTACTTTTTTGAGTACACGAGTGTCTTCAAGTTCCTGCGTAGATAAGCTGCATGGATAGGAGAGATCCCCTCTGTATTATGGCCAATATAACACAGTGATTTGTCGTTGTCATCAAGACGACTGATTGACACCTGCTGTGCTCCCATTGTCCACTTGCCCCCAGGCACTACATGACATCCTGTCTAGCCCCAGTTGATGAAGAGTGGGTCCGGGATATCATGCTGTGCCACATCTGTGGTGACCTCGGTATTTATCCTAAGCAATACATGGCCGAAATGTTACGAAGATTATATGGCCACAAGCTTAGATTTATTTACACTTACTTTGGTCTGATTAACGCTCCCTAAAAGTAAGAACTAAAAACAGACATTAACGTATACTAAATGCCGTGTCATTAACATATTATGACCAATATTTGGCTGCATTCTTTTCAACTGAAATTTTGTAAAGGTTTTCAAATCAACGTCCAAAGAATGTCGGAATAAATTAATTCAATTTTTTTTTCTAACACACTAATCCACGAATTCTTGTCCCCACGAACATGTTTTTTTCATCGAATCCACGAAATTTCATCCCCACGAAATAAAATGATTTCACAGTAGGTAGATAGATCTCAATAAGGAGAAGTGGAGTGTACAAGAACCATAACTCTGTTATGCATAATTTAGGAGTTATTGCCCTTTGTTATTTTTCATATTTAAATTTTGTTCCAGAGCATAACACAAAAACTGTAAGAGGTATAAACATGAAGAGGAATTAATATGAAACTTCGTAGTTAGATTTCATTGAGAAGAAGTGCAGTGTACACAAACCATAACTCTGTTTTGCATAATTTAGGAGTTATTGCTCTTTGTTATTTTTCATTCTTAAAATTTGTCAGGAGCATAACACAAAAACTATAAGAGGTATCAACATGAAACTAGGTAGCAGTGTTCCCAGATACTCCCATATGGGGGTATTTTACCCCCATATTGATCTTCAGCACCCCCAGTTTTATGAGCTTTGCTACAAATCTCTTACAGAGAGGTACAAAAGTTCAAGAAAAGCACAAATTTTACCCCACTTTCAAATCTTAGTGGGAACACTGGGTAGATAAACCTCAATGAGGAGAAGTGCATTGTACAAGAACCATAACTCTGTTTTACATAATTTAGGAGTTATTGCTCTTTGTTATTTTTCATACTTAAAATTTTGTCCGGAGCTCATATAGTATAATAATATACCGTACCCATCAAGTGACAAAGCACAGTTTGGGGAGCATCCACCGGTTCTACCGGCACTTGTTTCAAAATAGTGTCCAGCCATATCAAACTTGTTAAGCATACATTATAATGAGACATGTCTTGTTTCCAGTTCTTCTCATTACTGCTGGTGGTACTGACAGCTGAGGTGGCCGCTGGGGTTCTAGGATATCTGTTCAAGGATCAGGTAAGTCTGATATTGTCCAGCCTCATGATGCCATAAGTCATATCCCTATGTGCATAAGATGATGTATGTGAATCCCCCCCTTTCCTTTTTGATTTTAAGAGTGTTTACTCTTTATTCTCCCCGTAATAGGTAGTAGTATGTCGGGGAACTATCCTGCTGACTACCTTGCATATCATATATAACTTTTATATAACTTTTTTCCCATTATTATATGGAGGAGTATATATATAGGTGTCCTCCCCTTTGAAAATCTTTTTAATTTATGTAGTTTTCCCCAATCTTTTATTTACCCAAGGAATTCTCTTTCCCACATGGAAAGAGAATGACAGTTGTCTCTGGAAAAGTTCAAAATATTTCCTCCCTGAAACTAGTGGCCAGAATTTAATATTATTTTGCACAAATGATCACCTGACGGCCCTGTACCACTTGTCCTCGGTAAACAGGGGTTTTATTCTGTAAAGGCCATAGGCCAACTTCGTTGTAGGCCTATAATATTGATTACAATTCAGACGATGAAATTATCAGTTACTGGATTGACTTATCTGCACAAACAGATGTAGAGTCAGCTTTTTTGACACACTTCTATAAAGATTTTACAGTGTATTTGCCCAAGGCAGTGAATAGCCTAGGTTAAGGAGGATGCATACCATTATTGCTTTTGAAAATAAAGCTGATCCCTTTAACATGAGGCTTCACGGGGGATTGGCAAGCTTTTTTCCTCTTCTGAAAGCAGTGATCAGAATTTATATTCAGAATCTTAAAACATTTTTTTATATTTGGGCATACAAGGTCCTATGGGACTTATAAAGCTTTATAAGCCCTTTACTGGTGTTTACACCGGAGGGGACTATAGGTTTGCCCTCTGTCTGTCAGTCCGTCTGTCTGGAAATCTGGATCCTGTGATAACTTTAAAACCGATTTAGATAATATTATGAAACTTGGCAGTTTCTCCGACCAAAATTCTGGTTGCTATGGTAATGGAAATATTATGCATCTCAATGGTAGGGGTCTCCTGTGTTACGTGCAACACCAGTTACTTGTTAAGATTGTTGGCAAGACTGATCAGTACTTTATACACACGGAGCAGGAAAACCATTAGACCACAGACCTACTTAAACAATATATCAGAAGGAAGACATGTTTTAAAACTCATGTTTTATTTATTTCCCTGCAATATAGTTATGGCTTTAGAATCAGTTAAAGTATTCTTGTATAACAAATAAATAATTTTTTCTTTGTCAGTGATAAATTGGCAACTGCAATTGATTTTCTTTTAGATTTCTTAACACCATTGATATTGGAGATATACCTGCCTTGTATACTCAAGAGGTTGCTGTGCACACTATTGATTCCCCAATTAATCATGGTATTTGATAATCGTATAGCTGTTGAACCAGCGCTGTGGTGGTTCTGAATCAATTGGACTATATGTAAAACATCAGCAGGGACAGAATTGTATGTTGTGTAGTAAGATTGAATCGTTTGAGATGGTCTAAGTGGCTAAGTGGACCTGTGGTTTGTAGGCACTGTCCCCAAAGGACTGCAATATATTTAATTGGATATTGAATCCATCAAATTAACAAACAAAAAATCAGAGCAATATAAAAATAAAACTTATTTCATGTGAAGACATTCTTAGTTTAAATTTTATTGGGAAACAAGTTCATACAACTTATACTAATCCCTCTCAATGGTTTCTGGGTTGGACAAGTACTTTTCGCCTGGGAAGGTCACGAAAAATCCTTGTCAAAAAAGTATGTTTTATGATAAAGTTATGTACATGCACTGTTCAAGGTCACAAAATGTTTTAACTTTTAACCCTTTCCCTCATAGAGGAAACCATGAAAAGACCTATGCGAACAACATAAAACCAGATCAGCCTGCGAGTAACTCGCAGGCTGATCAGGTTTTATGCTGTTCACTGCTCCTCGGTGGTCTGGAAATGAGGACTTTATAATTAATTTTGTAAGGTTTAACTGTGGTTTTCTGCAGATCAGGCTTTATGTGGTACCTATTGAGTGCGTCAAAATGAGTCTATATGAGGGAAAGGGTTAAATTATGCACCTATAATGACAAGCGGTGCACTTTAAAATGCTTACAATTTTTGATCAGAATAGTAAAAAAAAATATTTTCAGCAAAGATCATTGGAAATTTCTATATGTTATAACTTAGTCATATGACATGCACCATACACAATGAAAAAATTTAGTAAACAATTACAAAAAGGGAAGTGCTAGACATTTTTTCCTGTGTTGTTATCAGAGCAAATGTATATCTGTTGACATACGTTTAATTGGACAATGTAACCACATGATAACATAAATTGAACTTAATACATGTGGCATTTTTTTTCCTGAACCTTAACAGCTTTTTTCCCCAACACAATTTCTGTTATTGTGAAAAGGTGTGATTCCATGAACAGTCCCTGAAATAGAATGGGGGAAAAATTTCACACAGAGCACCACTTAATGTTGAAAAACAAAGACAAAAATAAATAACATAAAGAACAATTACTTTCTTCCTGCTCCTATCCCCTGTGTTATCAGCAAGACATCAAGGAATAAATCAAAGTTGGATATTAACAGAATATATTGTTTGGATCGCTGGCTGTGAATTGACATAAATTTAAAATGAAGCAGTAACTTTGGCAGGCAGCCAGCTTAATGTATAGATCACAGTATTGACCTTTACTGTAAAACCTCTTTTAAGAACACCTTGGAATTAAGAACATCTCCCTATTAAGACACCTCATTTTGTGAAACAAATACTTTAAAGTCCTTGTTGTACTGTATTGATAAAATTTACTATTTAGACAACCTTGCTTTAAAGACGACATTTTCACTGGAACCAAAGCTGGTCTTAATAGCAAGGTTTTACTGTAACTAAATTGCTCTAAATTATGCAAATTCAAACTCTTGAAGCATGCTATTACTGCTAGTATGCCAAGCAGTGTTCCAAAATACCACCATATCAGGATATTTAACCTCCAATTGGTCTTCAATACCCCCAGTTTTCAGAGTTTTGTCACAAATCTCTTATAGATGGTACAAGATAAACACACAGCTTTTACTCACTTTCAAATCTTTTTTTTTTTTTAACATTTTTTTTTTCAACACAAGTCCTGGGACTTGCAAGGCTAAAAAAATATGAGGCCCAATACAAAAAAGTTTGAATCTTTAATTTCAGTAGCATTTTATATACCATTTAGTATATTTTAGTATATTTTATGCATCCAGTGGATGCATTGAAATTTAAACATTGTATCTGCAGCAAAAACATTGCATCTAGGATGCAGAATACGGAGGTAAAAAAATCACTGCAAAGTATGAAAACTGCCATGTGACTGTATATTATGATGTTATAATGTACATGCCATTACTATATGTATATACAGATCAAGAGGACAGTGGATGATGGTCTGGAAGATGCTCTCAACAAGTATGACAACATCTCCAACACTGCACAGAAGGACCAGATAGATTACCTGCAGAAAGAGGTGAGTCTTCAGTTACCTCCCTTTGGGAATTTTGTCATTTTTGACAAACTGGATTTTTAAATGGATATTTGGAACTTAGGCTGGATGAGCAAATTTGATATAGACTTTAGTGTGTTACATGTTCTTTATATTGTCATTTATGTGCAAATAATCAGTCAGAAGGCCGATGACACAGAAATCAAAGATGGAGTAATAATTTATTATCCACTCCACAACTCTGTCATTCCTTGATAAATTTTGAAATTACTTTGTAGAAATGTTCATCATCAAGACCCATGTCTGTAGCTCCAAGGTCAAGGTCACAGGTCTAAACTGGGGTCTCATTTTTTGTGTCCACTCCATAACTTTGTCATTCCTTTATCAGTATCAGCATATAGTCGCCGTTTCGTCCGTCCGTCTGTCTGTCCGTCCGTTCGTCAGTCACACTTTCCTTGTCCGGACTATTTCTCAGGAACTAACGGCTTGAATTCAACGAAACTTTATGGGAAGCTTTATTACCAAGAGGAGATGCGCATATCCTCAGCATGACCCAGTTCCTAAATTTTTCAGAGTTATGGCCCATTGACTTTTCGGCCTATAGTACATATTGCATGATTCTTGTCCGGGCTATTTCTCAGGAACTAATGGCTTGAATTCAACGAATTTTTATGGGAAGCTTTATTATCAAGAGGAGATGCGCATATCATCAGCATGACCCGGTTCCTGAATTTTTCAAAGAGTTATGGCCCCTTGACTTTTCGGCCTATAGTACATATTGCATGATTTTGTCCGGGCTATTTCTCAGGAACTAATGGCTTGAATTCAACGAAACTTAATGTGAAGCTTTATTACCAAGAGTAGATATGCATATTGTCGGCGTGACCTGGTTCCTCAATTTTTCACAGAGTTATGGCCCCTTGACTTTTCGGCCTATAGTTCATGTTGCATGATTATTGACCAGGCTATTTCTCAGGAAATAAAAGCCTTAATTCAACAAAACTTTATGGGAAGCTTAATTACCAAGAGTAGATACGCATATCGTCGGCGTGACCTGGTTTCTCAATTTTTCCCAGAGTTATGGCCCCTTGATTTTTAGGCCTATAGTACATATTGCATGAATCTTGTCTAGGCTATTTCTCAGAAAATAGTGGCTTGAATTCAATGAAACTTTATGGAAAGCTTTATTACCAAGAGAAGATTTGCATATCATGGGGGTATTTTTGTCCCTCAATTTTTCACAGAGTTATGGCCCTTTGACTTTTATGCAAACGGTATATCTAGTATGATTCTTGTCCGGGCTATTTCTCAGGAACTAATAGCTTGATTTCAACAAAACTTTATGTGAAGCTTTATTACAAAGAGGAGATGCGCATATCTTCGGTTTGACCCAGTTCCTACATCCTCCCACCCATTGACCAAGGTCTTATTTGTAACAATGGCGTTCTTCGGGGAGCATCTGTCAGTTCTACTGACTTTCTTGTTATTTCTTGGCAGAAATGCTCACCATATTACAATGATATCCCTAAGACATAGGTCTGTAGCTTCAAAGTCAAGGTCATACTAAGAGTTAAAAGGTATAAATTGTGTCCTCTCCAAACATTGTCATTTACTTGAAGCAGAGGAGATTGTTAGAGTATTCAAGACAATTTCAGGAGTGAAGGGTTAACAATAATGACAGAATCTCAAAACCTGTGTTCCAAGGAATACTCTGTTTTTCTAGACAGCACTGTTTAATCACAGTAAAGAAACATTGTAGATTAAATAAAATAATTGCCAAACTTACTGAATGGCTTGTTTATATTTGCAGCTGCACTGCTGTGGAATCATGAACTCCTCTGACTGGAATAACGCAGCCAAATGGAAGCTGAACCACACCAACCAGGTCCCGAAGAGTTGCTGTAACCCAGATGTGACACCAATCGCAAAGTGCGAGACCACTGTAGGCTCAAAGGACATCTACACTGCAGTAAGTAGCTCAGAAGATCATACAGAATTGCCTTTTTTGTAAAATTCCTGGTTTTTAAAATTTGAGCTCGCATATACCAAAGTCGTAAAAAATGGTACTGTTTTAGCTCCCTTGCTGGAAGCTCAGCATATAAGGGTAGCTGCAGGATTGGTTGGCCCAGTGTCAGGATAATGTGACTGGGTGTGGTATCAGGCCACATGTCTGCGGCGTGATACTGCAGTGTGGCAGCACTATATCTGTCTCAAGTAAACGTCGTCTCCAAATGATTGAAATACTGTTGGTGGGACATTAAACCCAACAAACAAAATTGGATCTCAACATGTACTTGAAAGGATATTAAAAGCAGTGAGTTTTTTTTCTTTTTTATTTTTTTTTATTATTAACATAACCTGAGCACATGTACTCAGGGTAGCCAATCAGGATCAATGAATGTCTGTCGTCCACAATTAGTTTGTTTGCACTCAATCAGCTTTATTATACCCATATTATACTCAAGGGTATACTTGAATCAGGTTGTCCGTCCGTCAGTAGACACATTTTTGTGTATGCTTCTTATACAGTTTTGGCCACTTTCAGTGAAACTTCACAGGAATCCTTCCTACTATGGGAACTTGTGTACTTGCAATTTTCATTACAATTTATCAACTATTACAGGAGTTATGCCAGTTATTTCTTTGAATTTTTTCCCTCTCTAGAATTTATAGGGAACAAGTCTTGTGTGTCTAACTCCTTCCACACTATTGTTGTGATTTACCCGAAACTTTCACAAATGGACAACATACATGTAAAGATGTGCATGTATTTTGGGAATTTTGTTGTTACCATTAAAGCCTGATTTACTGTACTTTGAAATTTCTTCCTATATATAATATATAGGAATATTTTGTTATTCATCAAATATCTCTTATTAAATTAGAGATAAGTTTTCATATTTGGTAGGTAGTTACCTTATTGGAAGAGGAAGATTTGGGATTGATCTCCAAGATGATAGTGTCAAGGTCACTGTTGCTAAAAATAGATATTTTCCCCCATCAAATAATTTCTTAAAGGATTGAGGTATGATGATCAAATTAAGTATGCAGATATCTTATGGGAAGAGGAAGATTGGGATTGATTTTCAAAACAGCAGGGTCAAGGTCAATGTTACTAAATACAGATTTTTTGTTTCCGTCAAATAACTTCTTTTAGGATTGAGGTATGATGATCAAATTAGGTATACATATACCTTATGGGAAGAGGAAGATTGGGATTGATTTTCTGGTCATTAGGGTCAAGGTCATCATTACTAAGTATAGATTTGTCGTTTTAGGGTCAATGTCACTGTTAGTGATGTTCTGATTGTCGCTTGTCGCCGAAGATCAGTTAATTAACTGAAGAGCAACAAAAATTGATTTACATATATCTGTTCCTCATTGTCGTCATAAAATTTTATACCATACCATATCATGTGTAGTCTGTCTGGTGTACACTGTCCATCTGGAATCTCTTGATTTTACCCAGGTTTCCATAGGAAAACCTTTAAGTATCCTCGTTCAAACAATAAGGCCCAGAAGTAAGTAACTGCTCCCGCATTATAAAACTAACAATTTGTGGAAACTACTTCATGAAGATCATGTAACTGTGGATAATTAAGCGCCTTTCTTGAATTTTACTACTATTACACAAGCAATAATTAATTGGAATGTTACAGATTATACCCCATCCAATTGAACTGATAATCGATTGTGAAAAATATCAACTGATTTCTATCACTTGTCACTACTGTTACTAAACATAGGTTGGCTTGCCTGGAGCAACTCTTGAAAATCTGGTTTCACTTCAGTTGACCAGTGTTCCCATTCACGCACAAATGTACGTGATTCACGTACAGAATGCTGAAAAAACGTACAATATATCAGAATACTAGTCTTCTCTACGTGACCGGAACGTACGCAAAATGCCTACGGTTTTACTTTTCTTTCCTTCATTTGTATATTTACACGAACCTGAATACCTACACGTACGTCGTAGCCTTGTGTTTTATGGCATGAAAATCGATAAATGATGCTTCGGAAATTCCTCGCTCTAAAAATAGCACAATTATTGGAAGTAACTCTTGAGGGTACGTACGATAAGGTTAGAGTTTTCCGAATTTGTTTACGAATGTGCATCTGCATAAAATGTCGGGGGAAAAAAACAGTCTATGCTGACCGGCCTGTGGAAACAACTTCCCCAGCACCCGCAGCCAATTCCGATAATGTTCAGCAACAAGATGACAGTCCAAGCGATGTAAATACCATTAAAAAGAGGCCAAAAATAAAAATATCCCAAAAACATTGGTTGACATTATTTTCGTGGCTTCGTTTCAACGATGATAATAAAACTATGAATTGCTACGACGTAGAAAAGAAGGAATGCAGACATTGTATTCAGTAACAAAGCATTTTTTATGTTGGTACCCCCAATTTTCACACGGAACCCCCAGAACTGAAAATTGTGGCTCACAGAGGCTTCCATGAACCCCTTGATTATAAAAGGCGTGGGAACACTGGTTGACATGTTTCTTTTTATTAATTATGATTAATTAACTATAACAGGAGTTTTTCATTATAATTTACAGGAGTTATTGTCCTTTTTATTGAATTGTATTGCCTTTTTTTATTGAATTTACAAATATGTCCCCTTTAAGACTGCTTCAGGCTTTATGCAAAAATAGATATATAATAAAAACATATTCTGACTTACTATAGCTGGTAGCTTTGAATTTGATTTGGTTTCCTTTACATTTGAAACAGTTGAAAGGTACTTGTATTTTTATAATGGCATATAAAAGCAATAATATGCCTTTTATTTGTATCTCTGCATTTGAATATTCATGTGAATTAGCTATTACCAAGTACAGCTTACAAGCATTGAGTTTGGTTGTTTGGGGTGGTGGGGCAGACCTTTTTTCAGATGTTTGGGAAGGAGCCTTAACCCTTTCCCTCATAGAGGACACCATGAAAAGACCTATGCAAACAGCATAAAACCAGATCAGCCTGCGAGTAACTCGCAGGCTGATCAGGTTTTATGCAGTTTGCTGCTCCTCAGTGGTCTGGAAATGAGTATTTTGTAATTAAATTTGGTAAGGTTAAACTATGGTTTTCTGCAGATCAGGCTTTATGTGATACCTATTGAGGGCATCAAAATGAGTATATATGAGGGAAATGGTTAATATTGTATTTTGGGTAAAATATGACCTTTTTTTCATAGGGGAAAGAAACATCCTGGATTAAGATGCAAAATACTGGGTGTAGTATCATGACAGTGGTGTTACTGGGTGTAGTATCATGACAGTGATGCTGCTGGGTGTGGTATCATGACAGTGATGTTACTGGGTGACATGAGTATGTACGGGTTGTATCATGACAGTGATGTTACTGGATGTGGTATCATGAAGTGATGTTACTGGGTGTGGTATCATGAAGTGATGTTACTGGTGTGGTATCATGAAGTGATGTTACTGGTGTGGTATCATGAAGTGATGTTTACTGGTGTGGTATCATGAAGTGATGTTACTGGGTGTGTATCATGACAGTGATGTTACTGGTGTGGTATCATGAGAGTGATGTTACTGGGTGTGTATCATGAAGTGATGTTACGGTGTGGTATCATGAAGTGATGTTACTGGTGTGTGTATCAACAGTGATGTTACTGGTGTGTATCATGAAGTGTGTACTGGTGTGTGGTATACATGACAGTGATGTTACTGGTGTGGTATCATGAAGTGATGTTACTGGGTGGTATCATGAGAGTGATGTTACTGGTGTGGTATCATGACAGTGATGTTACTGGTGTGGTATCATGACAGTATGTGTACTGGTTTTGGGTTATCATGAGAGTGATGTTACTGGTGTGGTATCATGACAGTGATGTTACTGGATGTGGTATCATGAGTAGTGTGTTACTGGTGTGTATCATGAGAGTGATGTTACTGGAGTGGTATCATGAGAGTGATGTTACTGGGTGGGTATCATGACAGTGATAGTTACTGGATGTGGTATCATGAGTATCATGAAGTGATGTTACTGGTTGTGTATCATGAGAGTGATGTTACTGGTGTGGTATCATGATGATGTTACTGGGTGTGTATCATGAAGTGATGTTACTGGGTGTGGTATCATGAGAGTGATGTTACTGGGTGTGGTATCATGAGAGTGATGTTACTGGTGTGGTATCATGAAGTGATGTTACTGGGTGTGGTATCATGAAGTGATGTTACTGGAGTGTGTGGTATCATGACAGTGATGTTACTGGGTGTGGTATCATGAGAGTGATGTTACTGGTGTTGTGTATCATGAGAGTGATGTTACTGGTGTGGTATCATGACAGTGATGTTACTGGTGTGGTATCATGAGAGTGATGTTACTGGTGTGGTATCATGAAGTGATGTTACTGGTGTGGTATCATGAGAGTGATGTTACTGGGTGTGGTATCATGAAGTGATGTTACTGGGTGTGTATCATGACAGTGATGTTACTGGGTGTGGGATCATGAGAGTGATGTTACTGGTGTGGTATCATGAAGTGATGTACTGGTGTGTATCATGAAGTGATGTTACTGGGTGTGTGGTATCATGAAGTGATGTTACTGGTGTGTATCATGAGAGTGATGTTACTGGGTGTGGTATCATGAGTGATGTTACTGGTGTGTGTATCATGAAGTGATGTTACTGGTTGAGTATCATGACAGTGATGTTACTGGGTGGTGTTATGACTGTGATGTTACTGGGTGTAGTATCATGACAGTGATGTTACTGGGTGTGGTATCATGACAGTGATATTACTGGGTGTGGTATCATGAGAGTGATGTTACTAGGTGTATTATGACAGTGATGTTACAGGGTGTGGTATCATGACAGTGTTGTTACTGGGTGTGTTGTTATGACAGTGATGTTACAGGGTGTGGTATCATGACAGTGTTGTTACTGGGTGTGTGTGGTATCATGACAGTGTTGTTACTGGGTGTGGTATCATGACAGTGATGTTACTAGGTGTATTATGACAGTGATGTTACAGGGTGTAGTATCATGAGAGTGATGTTACAGGGTGTGTTGTTATGACAGTGATGTTACTGGGTGTAGTATCATGAGAGTGATGTTACTGGGTGTGGTATCATGACAGTGATGTTACTAGGTGTATTATGACAGTGATGTTACAGGGTGTGGTATCATGACAGTGTTGTTACTGGGTGTGGTATCATGACAGTGATGTTACTGGGTGTGTTGTTATGACTGTGATGTTACTGGGTGTAGTATCATGAGAGTGATGTTACTGGGTGTGGTATCATGACAGTGATGTTACTGGGTGTGGTATCATGACAGTGATGTTACTGGGTGTGGTATCATGACAGTGATGTTACTGGGTGTGGTATCATGACAGTGATGTTACTGGGTGTAGTATCATGAGAGTGATGTTACTGGGTGTGTTATCATGACAGTGATGTTACTGGGTGTAGTATCATGAAATTGATGTTACTGGTTGTGGTATCATGACAGTGATGTTACTGGGTGTGGTATCATGACAGTGATAATGTAATTTGGTCTGTTATCATGACAAGGATATTGTAATTTGGGGCAGTATGTTTTGTGTGGGCAACTGAAATTCTGTTGAACGGACATTAAATCCATCTCATCAAACTTTTCCAGAGTGATTATGGTTGCTAAAGCAAAGTTAATTATCTCTGAACAGCTGTAACTATATAATCAATATGTTTTAGATCATGTATCATATGTGTTCTTGATATTGTAGGCTGCATGAACAAGCTGGAGAAGAAGATTGAGAGCATGCTTGCCTACATTGCTGGGGTTGCCGTGGCAATAGCTGTGATACAGGTAGGTATCTGGCTGAAGCATAAATATCTTTTCTGCATCTTTCTAATATAGTATTTCTTCAGTGGTATTTTACTTGATATCTTAAGAAGAAAGGTCATTTTTTTTTTAATTTAGTGTAATTCTATGTATAGGTGTTATAGCAACAGTTGGTATGGGTTATATCTTTTGCTGATTAGAGCACACACAATGTAACAACAAATTTAAACTTCTTCTCAAGAAACAATTGTCAGAATTTAATTCCATTCAACACAAAGATAAAACTAGAAGTCGTTTGTTTAAGATACAAACGAAGCGGCTTTCCGTTTGCTTAATTCAAAAGTATTGAATATATAAGTTAATACAAAGAAATGGAATAATGATACATAATGATGTAAGATTAAATACGTAAATCATCATTATCATAAATATAAACTTCTGTTCAAAAATAAGCTTTAAATCTTTTTTTTATTTTCATCTTCTTAAAAAGATATCGATAAAGCATATATATGGATCTTATTTGATTGCGCAACTATTTACTTTCATGCAGAAAAAAAAAAAACATGAATAATTTTAAGATACTATTATTCGCAAGAATTTTTTCGTACGTTATTCAATCGATTTTATTTTTTTTTATTCTTTATTTAATATCTTTTTCTTCGTAAGCATATGACTAACCAAATTTTCATTGCAATTTGATCCACAATTAAAATTGTAAAGAAGAAAAAAAAAATACTTTGAAATCAATGACTTTCAACCTTTAAATTGATTGAGTTTTACATTTGCAAAAATAGATGAAACAAAGGAAGAGGTGTAAGCAAAAAAATGAAAATAAATTCTTATTTCTATGTAATTAACGTTATAAACGTCTTGAAACTTTCAACAATTCATTTGCTTTATATTTGCTTACTTTCACAGATTAAAAAAGAAACTGTTAAACATTTAGAAAACATAAAAAAATCAATAGGTAGATATACATGTATTTGTCATTTTCTTAAGGTTTGCAGAAAGCGGTGAAAGCAAATGCAATTAGTTATCCGTATAGGTTTTCTGGCTCTAGTATAATTTTACTAATTCATCGTAAATGTGACTCTTTTAGTAAAAAATGTACCGCAATTCACTATTCAACGCAGGCACTCTTTCTTGCAAAAGAACAATCGGATCTTGCTCAACCAACCCAATGACCGCTTTCATTTCTTTCTTCAAATTAATATATTTTCATGAATTAGCCCTATAAAGAAAAACATGAATAGGTCATGTTTGATAACGTAATCAATTGAACTTTTTTGCGCATGTCAAGGCACGGCAGTATTACTTATTGAAAGTTAATATGTCCAATCTTATGATTTTTTTTAATGTACTTTGCTTACAAATCAATGTTGTCATAAACAAGTGACACAACATAAATTCCTTAAGGTATGCTTTAGATTGCCACAATACTCATGACGCTGAAGCGCGAATACAAATTGAAATGAATGATTTTAATATTTCAACAACAGCAAAATCAAGTGACTAAAGATTTTGGAAGGACATAATTGCTAACGTTCTATTAATCAAGAAAAAATATCTTCGAGAATGTGAACAGGTTTGTTTTCACATTTTCAAGTAAGCGTTCCATCAAACATGAATATCTGCCATGTTTGATGACGTAATAACTTAAAATGTTCAAACCCTTATGAACGTACTAATTTTCGACATTCTTGAAAATTTTAAGTTCATTGATCTAATTGGCGATTTTATATGTTGTTTTTTTTTAAAAATAATTCTTGCTTTAGTATACCACGTGACAAATCAAACATTTCTCGCAGTATGCATCACTTCAATTTTAACTCTATCAATTCTGATTTCAATTAAGATTGATTAAAAGTTCATGATACCAGAGCAAGAGAAATGTTAAAAAAATGCCTTTTTGTCTTTTTAATGACGTCATAACCACGTGACTTAAAAAAAATCATTCAGAAAAAAAAATGGAAACCTCTATGCCGATATGCTGTCCAGTTTTCATGCTTCTAACGCAACAGGGGGCTTTGTAACATTAAAATGTAATTTTAGAACCTAAGTTCGAATCTTGGTTTTGCCATGGTATCTTTATATTTTCGAATTTGGAAATTTGAATGCCAAGGTGCACATCTACATCCTAAAATACATCTTCTGTGAAAATATCAAGATAATCGGACCAGATTTGATGGCTTTAGAGCGCGAACAAACTTTTTAAGCTGACGTCAAATCTGACGTCATTTGACGTCATTGAAAATTAAAAATAAATAAATTTATAAATTTAAACTTTTTAACTGCAATATAATTTTCAAAAAGATTGAGTCAAAAGTCATGATCCAGAGCGAAATAAATTTTTAAAAAAGTTGCTTTTTGTCGTTTTTATGACGTCATAACCACGTGACTTAAGGACACATCCTTTAAGAAATAGAAAGAAGACCTCTATGCCGATTTGCTGTCCAATATTCATGCTTCTTACCCATTAGGTGGCCTTGAAACATTAAAATATAATTTTAGGACCTAAGTTCGAAACTCGGTTTAGCCATTAAATCTCAATCTTTGCGAATTTGGAAATTTGAATGCCAAGGTGCACATCTACTTTCTAAAACACATCTACTGTGAAAATATCAAGAAAATCGGACCAGAATTGAAGGCTCTAGAGCGTGAACAAACTTTTGAAGCTGACGTCAAATCTGACGTCATTTGACGTCAATGAAAATTGCAAACACTTAATTTTAAAAATTTATACTTTTTTGTCGAAACATTTTAATTTTCATGTTGCTAGGCCATTGGCAACATATATAAATTAACTCTTGAATTAGGTTGGAAGAAGAAGAATAATAATAATAATAACTAGATTTCATTCGTTGATACGAATGATAGGACTTTCTGCTAACATTGAAAAATATAAAGATTAATTCCGTTAGGAAGAATATATATTAAATTCCCTACCTTTTACTCTTTTTTTTCGTATGGACTTCTCATGCATGAACTTTTTGAAATAAGCCATATTCCAAAAATAAACAAGTAACTGGTGTTGCAAGCAACACATGAGTCCCCTACCGGTGAGGTGCATAATTTTTCCATTACCACACCAACCAGAATTTTGGTCCAAAAAAAAACAAAACTTTGGTAAAAGTAAATGTAAGGGAATATTTAAGTTATGACCATTTAAGCAAGACTTACATGTAGAGTTGTTGTTTCTGCTGTGCCCACTATACAATTCATGCAAGCAAGACAGATGCAAGAAATAGAATTAATAATAGTTACCTTGCCTGATCCAAAATGTTTTTCTTTAGTGTTTAGTCTTGTTGATGAGAAATGAGAACTTTCACTCTGCATCACCACCCTGACTATATACATGCCTTATAAAATTTATTATAAAGTTATCGCGTTACCATAGCAACCAAAATTTTAGTCAAAGAACAAAAATAAAATGATGTGCATAATCTACACATTGCCATCGAGTCATATACCAAGTTTCATCAAGTTAGCTTGCTTAGTTATAAAGTTATCGCGGGATCCCATTTTTGCCATATTTTCACTATTTCCGTTACCATAGCAACCACAATTTTAATCGAAGAACAAAAATAAAATGACGTGCATAATCTGCACATTGGCATCTAGTCATAAACCAAGTTTCATCAAGTTAGCTTGCTTAGTTATTAAGTTATCGCGGGATCCAGATTTGAGCGGACAGACAGACGGACGGACAGACGGACGGACGGACGGACAGACGGAGGGCAAACCTATAGTCCCCTCCGGTGTGAACTCCGGTAGGGGACTAATAAATCTTTATTTTGATATCGCTTTCTTATAACTTGACCAATTTTACTATTCTAGGTACCAAAATAAATGGCCTGAAATTCCATTGTAGCATATTTGGTTCTAGTTTTATAGGTATTCAAAATATAAACAATTAAACTTAAACCTCTTAATTCTGCATATCAAAATTCTTTTTTTATTTTCGTGTACAGTCGCGGGAATGAAATAGTAAATGCTACCATGCAATAGAATCGTCGACGCGTGTAGCCTCGTGAGTAAAATTCAAATAACGCTTGTACATACGATCGAGACGACTGTATTACACAAAGTTACTAAATTTTGCGCTTTTAGCTAATGCCTTGGTCACACATTCAGGATTTTTACTGCCGTCCTTGATAGGACCATTCCCGATTAAAATGTGTCAAAAGTCTGATCAAGATCCTGTGATTCGTGGCTGGAAATTCAAACTTATTAAAATTTGTAAAAACATTTATTTAATCACGACAACAATCAGATATTGTTCAGGAGGCGTCCCGATCCAGCCGTTTCCAGCAGAATTCGTCCCGATTATCCCGTTCTCAATCCGATTCTGATCCGATACAGCAGAATCTGTCACGACATAGTCACGATTGTAATCCGACTAGACAAAATCGGCTGAGTTTCCCGAATGTTACGGGACGCACCTAACTGTCAGGAGTGCTTGGCCGACCTCTCCGGACCATTCCCGATCCGTAGGACTCTGTTACGAACATATACGACTGCGTTCAGACAATGATAGGACATTGAGGATAGTAATCCGACTTTTTCGCTTTTCGTGTCGTAGCGCTGTCTGATCTCAAACGGGAGCCATAATCGGCACTGTGTGAACGCCGCATTACAGACAAATTAGCTTGCAGCGTCTTAAACGGATGACATGTGTTGATCATTTTGTTTCAAACGTCTACACTTATACACGCTCATGGTATCTCAAGCTGGCAATTAAATTACATTGTATTACATATATTTTCACTTAGGTTATCATTTATCATAAATTTGGAATATAGCTTGTACAACATTTATCGATAGATGCAACAATAAAGTCGGGAAATTGCAATGTTTCAACAACGGTCTAAATGACATGTGTCAAAACGCTCAAAGGATTATGGGTAACGCAATGCTGCAACTGATATTCATAAGTAACGTAAATAAAATGATTTGACAAAACATTAAATCATTGTCAACACTTGCTTAGTTTGTTTGTTTGTTTGTTTGTTGGGTTTAACGTCCCACCAACAGTATTTCAGTCATTTGGAGACGATGTCTACTTAATGCAGTTATAGTGCTGCCACACTGCAGTATCACGTCGTAGACATGTGGCATGATACCACACCCAGTCACATTATCCTGATACCGGGCCAACCAGTCCTGCAACTACCCTTATATGCTAAGTGTCAAGCAAGGGAGCTATAACAGTACCATTTTTTACGACTTTGGTATCGAACCCACGACCTCCCGCTCCCGAGGCGGACGCTCTAAACACTCGGCCACCGGGAACGGTACACCTGTTTAACTAGTAAT